>CAWUFW010006575.1:0-600000 GCA_963921515.1 Calotriton arnoldi | reverse complement strand
CAGGCGCTCCTGGTCGAGGCCAGCCTGGGCTGACCGGGAAGGGAGCCACTGCACTAACCCGGTGGGAGCTGTCCTCCCCCCACACTGACTGGCAGCCGCTACGCCCGACGTCGGGCCCAGCCCTTGTCCTCTTTGGAGGAGAGGGGGGGGGGGGAATCTGCACTCACCGCGCAATTAGCAGCTCCCGGGGGGACACGTCCGAAACGGCGTCAGGGGAATGGGCCAAGAGGGCGCCCAGGGGGCGGGGAGAGGTATATGTACCTCGCCCCCTCCCCGGAAGTGACGCGACACCTGGACCACTGAGGGTCCCAAACACTGGAAGGCTGCCTCCTGTGCCCTCCTGTGGCACTAAGGTGGCCGCCCTCTTAGCGGGTCTCCTTCGTGGACCCCGGGCAGCCTGCATTGAAAACACTCGATAGTGTTCTGCATTCACTAGCGAGGTAGTGCCCAAACAAGCTACAAGCTGTTCATATTATTGTTGTAGTGCACATGGGCGTGCATACATACTGAAGCTATTGTGTGCACAATGCAGTGTTACGTGCTGCACTTACCCCCAGTGATGAGTAAGTAGGTACGACATGACCACCAGCATGGTAACACTAACCAATTAAATAAAACAAGCACTTGTATGACAAACAAGGAGCAACAGGCGAGTGGCGCTGGGGGGGGCGACACAGACGTGCACCGAGCACTGACACAAGCATGAGGCAATTCAATTAACAAAGAAAAGAGTTCTCCAAATGACAGATAAACTGTGTGAGCATAACAAAACTGTACTTGGTCGGTGCTGCTCTTGAAAAAAAACGGAAGTGACGTTGGCAGCCTAAACCAGTTGCAAGGCAGCAAAGAGGACCGACTCTGCACCAAACAAATGGCGAGCAGCAGGCAGGAGCTACCTCCTTTCCTGAATACTATAGGTCTTGCAGACAGCGCATGCATGCTGCCTAGGCTCGCCCTAAAATGGGGTTGATCCTGTTGCATCAAGCTCTTCACTACATTCAGTGATGTTACAGAAGATGTTTTATGTAACATATGGCCACAGGCAGAAAATACATAGATCTTTCATAGGGTCACTGTCAAACAGAGATGGGGAAAAAAGAGGCACGAGTTACAATCATTGGAATAATAAGCCAGAAGATGCTTAGCATTCAGTGTAAAAAAAGTCCAATGCTAGGGGCTCATAAATATGGGCAGCAGAGGGGCATCTTATGGGTTGCCAGACTGAAGAGGGATCTTGGTATTAGTACATCAGATGCGTTTAGACTGACATTGTGACAAAGTTTTAAAGAGTGTCAGAAGGTTCGGAGTGCAACCTGCAGTACTGCAAAAGGCAGGTATGGTTAAAAACAGGATTAGAGCCCCTACCAAGGGCGAATGCACTGCGCTCTTATGAGAGAGAGCGCTCAATAGTGACTCGTCTTTGCATAGTTTCACATTGCAATGTATCTTTCAACATTAAGAGAATTCGCTTGAGTAGATTAAGAAAATACTCTGATTACACACTCACCAGTAATTCCAGTCCATGTGGGACAGCATGCATGCATTGTCCCTTCATTTTACGGTGTTCTAGTAAATCACAGTGGCAAGACCTAACTCAAAAATAATTTCTAAATACTTGTGATTCCTAACACTTTCTAACTTCATATTTTCACAGTACTAAAAGTAGTGAAGGGTACTGAGGTGGTCTGGTAAATCACTGTGGCAAGAAGTAAACCGAAACATATATGAACTGTTTAAAAGAAAAAAATATACCTACACAAGAAAGCCCCTTTAGAAGTGGCTACAAAGGCGTTTGTTCCAATTACAAGTTATAACCTAGAATGCTATGATCTCATGCCTCCTCACGCATATCATGACTGGGATGCGGAAGACCAGAATTCGGAGTAATATTTCTGGTAATTAATCTGGACATTTCTAGTTCTCTACTTACCCTAAACTAGCAGATCTCGGGGGGGGCGCGGCTAACCGCCGAACATGGCAGGCGCACAGTGAGCGAGCTCCGCGCCCGGACCGCTGAAATCCGGCTTTAACCCGACCAGATCGGTCGACATTGGCTTCCCACATCCTGGCAGGGCCCTGCGGTGGGCCCAGAGACACAACAGCGGTGTGTTCCACATAGGGGGCCGGCTGCCCCTGCCCGATGGAAGCGAGGACCCGGGAGCTGCGTGGAGGCCGCGTGGGCCCCGATCAGACCTGCGGGCGCTGCGGGCAGAGAGCTGCGATACCAACGGACGGCAGTGCCGGCATATGGACACGGTGATGGGTGCCCCCCTCTACTCACCCCTGTAGCTACCCCTGGCTCTCTGAAGGACACCGACCCCGAAACGCGTGGGCCTGCGGCTGGCTGCGACCCCGGGCCTGCATTGTGAGAGCCCTGACAATCTGCTTGGCTGCCTCCCCTGCACACCGGACTGGCGGAGAGCTGCGGAAGATCTCTTCCCACGCCGATCGAGCACTGCCTACTGCCTAGAGGTGAGCTGTGGCGGAGCGAGGGGTGTGCCTGGCCACGCTGAGAGAGCAGAGGGGCAGTGAATGTGCGGAGGCCGCCCAAGCCGTGACGCCGCTGGGTGTGCTGACGGTGGTGGAGGGAGAGGCCTACAGCACCCAGGCCTGTGCAGGGAGGAGGCGTGAGAATCCCTAGGACCGCTTCATGAGGACGGCGGCGGAGGGCTTCGTGGGACAGACCCGACAATGCTGAAAATAATAGGAGTGCTTTCTGAGCCTAGCTCCAACTGGATGCGACTGAGAAGTGGCCCTATCGTCCTCCTCCCTTTCATGTAGAACTACTGAGACGCCATAGAAGTTCTTCATGGGCGAGTGCCTAATGCGGTCACAAGATTACAGAGCTGAACTGTGTAGGTGCTCAGAAGCTGCGACCTAGACTGAGAGAGGCAGGCCCTGCAATGGGAGGGGGCTGCTGAACGCTGCGAGGGGCTGTGTGACATAACATCTCAGGCAAAGTCCTGACACCTGCGACGCCATTACGCCGCACAGCCCGATCTCCACTGGGGGCTCCTGAAATAAGGTACTCACCGAGAACTGCGCACTGATTTGGTAGGGGATTGGGCCAGGCTAGCAGGGGGCCTCTAGCTGACTTGCAGCACAGGAGCTCTCACCACTGAGGAAGCTAGAGAGACTGAGCCGAATCATCTACGGAGGTGACTGAGTGCAGGCTGCAGAACCGGGCACTACTGGCCGCCTGCTGCGCATTAGTGGGGGTTGTTGCATGGTCGCAGAAAGACCTGATGACCACGCTGAGGCCTGCTGCTGTACCCCGACTACTGGAGTGGGGTGTGCGGCGTGGATGAATCGCAGGAGCGCCAATACCTGCCTTGCATGCCCTGTGGGGACCAACTCTGTGATAACGAACTGGTGCAGGTATGGACTATAAGCATGGGGTGTGAGGTCCTGCGCCTAGACTCTGTGACAAGTCCGATACAAGTGCACGTTGCCCCCCCCTGGCATGCACCTGCACTGAACGCCCAGTGCCCCCCCTCCCTAACGGAAAGTTCTACACTCAAGGCGCACGAGATCCTCCCCTTCACCCCCCTAGAAACCGCTGCAGGAGTCCTTCAGCGGTGCGGGCTGAGATCTTCCTATCAAGGTAACACAAGATACGTTACCAAAATGGGGCGCCCCAAGGGCAAGGCGCCGGACAATACCACCACTGACACCCAGCCAATGGCGGACAAAGATTCTTCCACCCAACCTACGAACAGCATCCCACCTACTGATATAGAACCTCCCTCAGACAAATTAGACCTAATACTACAGGAAGTCCGAGACTCGAGAAAGGCCATTGAGCAGCAAATTGGCACCCTGACAACCGGGTTCACTCTCCTCAAGGCTGACCATAATAAACTTGCTGCCACTGTTAAAGATAATAAAACTGCCATAGCGGAGTTATTACCACAGCATAAGGAGCATGGGGAGCAAATTGCACAACTTCAACGACAAGTTAACGGGCTGCAGGACAGGGTGGATGACGCGGAAGGAAGGGCCCGACGCAATAACATCCGAATCATAGGTATGCCAGAATGCTGTGAGGGCCCAAATGCAACCACATTCATGGAACAATGGTTTAGGGACCACGTAGCACCAGAGGGCCTATCTGATTTTTTCTGTGTCGAAAGGGCGCACAGAATCCCCACTGGTAGGCCGACGGCTGGGGCCCAACCCCGTCCCCTAATCGTTAAGATATTGAACTTCAGAGACAGGGACACGCTGCTGCAGAGAGCAAGGGAGCTCGCCCAAATCCAATACGAAAACCAGAGAGTGTCCCTATACCCTGATTACACCATCCTGGTACAACGTAAACGCTCCCAATATCAAGATGTCAAGAAAAAACTCAGGGCACTGAATCTCAAATATGCTCTATTATTCCCGGCCAGATTAAAGGTAATACACGACCAAAAAATGCAGTTTTTTGACACACAGGAGGAAGTGGAAGAATGGCTAGAAATTATGTTTCCTCCAAATAGGTCTGGCCCCTCTTCACAGAGTATTAATGCTTCTCCACGGACGAGATGGACTCGCCAAGCAAGGCGCCCGAAACTCGGCAGCACATCTCGGGCTGTAAACCCCACACCACAACAAGCCCTGAAGGACCAGATGGAGGCGCAAGCAACGGCTAGTAAGTTTGGGGAAGGAGCACACCGAATCTCGTCGGGCTCCTCTGAAGACAACTCTGTCCACACTGACTCGGAGGGCAGTCTAGCATTATTCAGCACTATCATGCCTCAAACTGCTGAAGGTTATCTGGGATAATGCTAAAAGTGTAGTACGATGTAACACACGCCTGATAAGATGTAATAGCACGAAATACTCTTGTAACTGCAGCACACACGCTGCACTGCTGTCCCGATCTTGCAATAATTACTGTTGTATGCGGTCCGGGCCGCGTTGAGCTCGCAATGCCTTAACTCCACTAGGCAGACTGCTGGAATGCACCCCTCTAACGCGAAAGCAACAACTACATTGTTAATTGTTAGCACTCACTGTTATGCACATGGTTTGGACCAGCACAGTTCCAGTTGCTGGACCGAGTATTAAATGTTATAGTTTAGGAGTTACGGAAGTCTGGCCCACCTCCTATACTGCTGCACACGCCAACGCTCCTCCTACACTAGATGTGCACCCAACGAAGCCGCAAATCGTATACACATGCAAGACAGCTATAAAATAATCACCTGGAACGTCCGGGGTCTGGGATCCATTCATAAGAGGCACAGAATTCATGCACAATTAAATAGGAGGCGCGCACAGATAGTATGCCTACAGGAATCCCACCTGACAGCAGTTGAGGCAGCTAAACTGCGCAAGAAATGGAGGGGGCAGGTATTCTTCACGGCATACTCCGCCTTTGCCAGAGGAACGTCCATATGGATTAGGAATGGGGTCCCTTTTAGAGTGCTGGAACAGCGCGCGGATCCTTTAGGAAGATACATCCTGGTGCGAGGCACATTAGATGGTACACAAGTAGTATTGGGAAGCATATACGCCCCCAATTTTGATCAGGACAAATTTCTCTTGAGCCTTAACCCTGTATTGGCGTCCTGGGCAGCATACCCGTGGATACTGGGTGGGGACTATAATGCGGTGATGGACATCACCATTGACAGATCGCACCCCCCTCTCCAAGGGGCTGGCTCTACCAGGCAAGTTGATGCACTGGGTAGGTGGGCGGAGGACTGGGCGCTGGGGGATGTCTGGCGTCTGAGACACCCAAAGAGCAGGGAGTACTCTTTTTACTCACACACGCACCAGCTGCATACTAGAATAGACAGGATCTTCTGTTCGGCTCCTACCACCACCCAGGTTACACATGCTACATATCTTGGCAAGACATTCTCAGGCCACAATCCCTTGGAAATCACTCTCGCCTGGGGTAGAATTCCCACCCCGGTCCCTACCTGGAAGCTGTGGCCTCAAATGCTTGAGGACGCTGTCTTCCGTGATGCCATATCTACGGGCATTAATCATTACTTTGCGGAAAATACCGGTACTGCCTCCACGCCCCAGGTGGAATGGGATGCATTTAAGACGGTAATAAGGGGGATAGCCATTAGTACTACAGCCGGGGCCAGGCAGGAATCACACAACAGCCTAAAAGAAGTCGAAAACTCCATGAACACATTAGAACAGGAAGTAGTAACGGATCCTACTAAGGGCACACGTTTGCAGGAAGCCCGGATAAAACATGCGGAGCTCCTAGAAACACTACGGCACATCAACTACACTGCGTACACACACACGAAACACGCCGAAGCCGATAAGGCTGGCCCACTTCTGGCGCGCATAATAAGGGATGACCCCCGCATACCCCGATACACGAGATAGCAACGATGGGAGGGGCCACGGTGGACACGCAACGAGAGATAAATGACGCTTTTTGTGAATACTACCAATCGCTATACCAGTCGCCCCCACCACTGGCAGACGACTCCCTCCACTTATTCCTCGCGGATTTACCGTTCCCTAAACTTAACCAAGCGGCACAAGATAATCTATCCGGACCCATCACGGGCGCGGAAATTAAAGAGGCCATCCGAGACCTCCCACGGAACAAGGCCCCTGGCCTTGATGGCCTACCGGCCGAATTCTTTGCCACATTCTCTGACGCATTAGTACCACAACTGGAGCGCTTATATAAATCAGTGATAAATACGGGAACATTACCTTACACCACAATGCAGGCATTGGTGGTGATCCAGCGCTAACAATAAAATTCTTCTCCTATATGCTTCGGTCATCCAGGTACAACTATCCCTCCAATACACAGACTATATCCATATGACGGTGGGGCCCATAACACCGCACATGCATTCACTCACTCATTTATTCCCTGGATTTTCCTCCGTCATTAACCTAGGAGAAAAACAGTAAAACGATTCGCTGGAAGGAGACGGGATACCTCTTTTTAATACGACATAATATTTCTCATTGTTTTAAGGTATTCCGCTCATTGGTCGATGGACCAACTAGTAGGAATCAGTTGATGGTGATTAAGACCAGCTCAATCACAATAAACCTTCTAACATTTTACATTAATCATTGAGCTAAAGAACCACTGAGTCATTTGTTTAAAGATAATAAAGTTTATATAAAGTTTGGAAGCATGAAATAAGTTTTAGGTTTATTATTCAGATTATTACATTTGTTATCATTATACGAATAAATTGAAATTGCAATGCATACCTATTAGATGGAAGAATAAAGTTCGTCACGGCAAGAACTCCCAAAATCGCTATCTATCTGTTCTGGAAAAGTCTAATAGTTCTAAATGGATAAATCTATCAAGAATAAAAGTTCTTCAAAAAGCAGCATCTTATGCTCAATTAAAAATATAAAATAGCAGCAGTAGCCTCAGCTCGTCAGCATCAGCAGCAGCAACTCTATACGCAACTAATAGCAGTCAAAAACGGCAAAAAGCAGCTCCCAGCAACCAGCAGCATCATCACCCTCCCCACCAAGAGTAGGTCTTCTTATACCCTAATTCTAGCTTACTAAATAAAAATGTTGCATCTTTATGGCGAGATTCTCTCTAATTGGTCCATTTGAGTCCATATACATCTTTTATCAAACTTCCTTGTTCTAACCAGTTCTTTGTGGAATGTCCATACTTGCATCGTTTCCCACAGTTCGTGACATTACTCATCCGCTTCGATCAGTCCAACTTGTATCACTTTCCGATACTTTTTAGGTTCAACAGTTCTTTTTGTCCATTTATTCTTTTTGACTTCTCACGCTTCTTGCTGACCCATCTTGGCACACACTTGTTCAGTAAGGTCACAATAGCCTTGACCATACTTTCATCCTAGGCTCTTGGAACGATCACGTGGTTATTCTTGTTCACGGCCTTTCTCCTTGTCTACATTTCTCCTCGCGCACGCGTATTCTAGCTCATGGCGGCCATTTTATATCGCTGCTCAACAGGCCTAAGCGCACTATTTATAAAGATAAACAAAATATAGTTAAGAATAAAGAATATAAACCCTTTCGTTTCCCTCCCGTCATTCTATGTACCCCAATTAGGTATTACCTAGCAAAAAGCAACATATAAAGCCGTCCCTTACTTACCATTGCTTTATTATTATTCTATTAATACGCAAATATTAGGTTATGTTAGCCACGTCAACAATTATAAGTAAATTAGTTTGCACACAAAATAGCGTGTTACCTTTAACCCTTCACATGTAACATACATTGTTGGTTATTTACTTAAACGAACTTGTTAGTTAATCATTTTACGTAAATTATTAGGAGGTTAAATTTTTTTCTTTTACCCTGCTCCATCAATTCCCCCTTTGGTGATTTTTAATATCACCACAAAACCCAGGTTACACAATTCTATCAGACAGCATATTTCTTGATCCGTTTGTTTTTTGTTAGTTTACACAACTGTATCCCTTTCAACTTGTCTCTTGGTCTTCTTGTACATATTCTCTTTTATTTCTTCTAGCTCTATTTCACCCATTTCTCTCTCTCTCTCCTTGTTTATCTTGTTTTCTTTTTCTATTTTATTCTGTTTTCTTCTTTTCTTTATACATGTAATTGCAAGCTTCAGTACTAAAATTATTATTATTATCATGGTTGCTATTATTATGACTTTCCCTATTATTAATCCACTCATTCTAGTAAACCAATTTATTACTGAAGAAAACCCTTTACCAAGTTTTCCAAACTCACTTTCAACCTCCAGTGGAACAAGTTCTTTGTGCAAACTTGTAATATTCTTTATATACTTTTGTATATTTTCACTTTTATCTGGAATGTAAGTGCAACAATGTTGGACTTTCAGCATTCCACAGACTCCACCCTCTTTTGCCAAAAGAATGTCAAGGGCAAGTCGATTTTGCATTACCATAGCTCTCAAGGCAACCATCTCGGTATTTACCATCAAGAACCCTCCAGCAGTATCTGTAGATAAACGATCTACCACTGTGGATAATTTCCGAATTTTAAATGCATTCAAAGATATTCCCACTGCTGGTATCAATGCACCAAAAATATCACCTACTATTTCTGAAAAACTTTCCCTTTTTCTACGTGTAAAGGTATTTATCATTTCGTGTGTTCCTTTTTCGGTTCTATCCATATGAAAAATCTTTGGAAAGACCAGGCCTAAATAACATGACCAATACCACTGGTCCGGCAACCTGTAATAAGCCCTATTACCGCAAACATAATAGATCCCTGGAAATATTGGATCTTTTCCCCCTTTGAATCCCCATCTGCCTAAAATTTGATAATTGTCATGGCAATCACTGGAACCCACGAAATAATTGTCATATCTTGTTCTATTTCTTCTAATGCACAACCTTCCCTGTTGGGGCCAATCCAGAGTCATAGCTGCATTTGTCTTTTTCTTGTCATGATTGTCTTCCTCAAACACCCAAAGAGGTGTTTTTGTCTCTTCTATCACTTTTCTTTGAAATTTGGCTCTTCTATCCTCTACCATCTCTAAAAATACCTTTTCTTCTTTCTTTAACTCACAGGTAAGGTTGTTTTTAACTATACTATCTAAGGTTAAAATCTTATCTTCTATGAAAAATTCACCAAACGTTTTTCCCTCTTTTACTTTGTTTAGTTCAGGAACTACAGAAATTTTCGCAAAAATCTTATCTATATCAGTGTAATAATATTCTAATCTTCCTGTCTTATAAAATAAACTTGCTAAAACACTACATGTTATTCCATACGTCAAAGGAAGGTGATGATAAGTCACACCCTCTGCTACAGACGCAGGCAATTGCATACAAACATAACAATCTCTTACATCCATTGTTTCTACATACTCATATAATAATTTTGTAAATACATTCTTTGAAAAATCTGTTATTGATTTGTCTTTATGTAATTCTGCACTACCTTTTAATATAGCTGTTTCTTGAATGTTAGCTCCTTTTTCTTTCTCTGTGTGATTAGACGTTTCTTCTACAGCTAAACTAATTGGAATAGTGATTGCTAAAACCACCCACACTGTCATTAATAATCCTGTACAAAAGAAGCACATCTTACACCATCTTCTTAAAAACTCACATCTACATTTTCTATCTTTAGTGTCTTCCATTTTGTTCTATAACCTATTTATATTATGTACAGGGAAAATGTGTCACCACACCTCAGAAATGACTTCTTAGCCACCCTGCACTCTAATTTTGTCTTCGTTTGGTACTTTCTTTTGATTCTTTTCAGAATTCTTTCTTTGTCAAATCCAGTATTTTGTCAACTCCGGTAGAAATTCGTTTAAATTTTTTTCAAGTTTGTTGCACTTCACCTTCACCCATTAGGTTTCTTTGTTCTGGGTTCTCGTGAGTGTTCTCTTCTTCTTTGATATCAGTTAAAGCAAGGTACAACCACTCAGGTGATCTATACTTCAGATTTACTTTCTTTACTCTTTTCGTTTTCTGCAAGTTTTTTCCACTTTGTTGGTCTTGCTCTTTTTGACTTGTTATTTCATTCACTTGTTCAGCACTTTTTCCATCTAGCCTTATGATCCTGTATCTTAGTTTTCTTACTTCGTTGGGCCAATTGTCTCCTTTTCTTGGCCTTTCCGTCTCACTTTCTTTTTCCTCTCTTTCTGCTTTCCAGGTTCTCTTTCTTGACTCTAGTTTTTGCTTTCTTTCTTCTCCACTTTCTTCAAACTCTGTTTCAGTTCTTTCTTTATTGTCTCTTATTTTGAATCTTATAATTTCATTTTCTCCTTTTACTTGTGGTTCTTTTCTTATTTTTCTTCGTTCACCTACTTCTGTCCCTCCTCGGTGTTCTTCCGAATTTGTTTTAATTTCTCTATCTCCTTCTAAATTTCCCTGTTCTTTTGTTTGGCTATCTGTCCCTATTGCTCCTCGGGGATCTTCCGATTTTTCTAACTTTTTGTTTGAAACTCTCCCTTTTTCATCTATTAATATTATCTCCGAAGGATTTTTACCACAACTTGTACTTGGTTGCTCACTGTCACTATCTTTGTGCTCAGTCTCTTCTCTTATGCTTTCAAATTTCCAATTTCTCTTCAGATTTTCATCACAATCCGAATGATCTGTATCAGATTCTGAACTGGTGTCTGATATTTCCAGATGTCGACTCACATGTCGATCTTCAAATTCTGGAACTTCAGCTATTTCCTCCACTCCTTCTGTCGTTGCACTCGTAGTTGGGTCTTCCAGATGTCGACTTACAGGTCAATCTTCAGGTTCTGGCACCCTGTTCGCTTCTTCTTCCGCTTCCGATGCTGAACTGTTATTCAACTCTTCCAGATGTCGACTCACATGTCGATCTTCAGGTTCTGGAACTCTGATGGTGTGACTGGCATGTATCCAGTTTTTCACTCCCGCACATTTGACTGCAGTGGTTGTCACCAGTATCACCTGTCGTGGTTCGTCCCAGCGAGGAACCAAACAGTTTCTTCTTCTATGGACTTTTATGCGGACCCAATCTCCTGGATTCAAGTTGTGAGCTGGTTTTCTTTCAAGAGTGGTCGCATCCGGTCCAACCTGATGAAACACAGAACGCACCACATCAGCCAATCCTTTGCAATAATCCAGCACCAGATCATCAGTTATAGTCAGTAGTTTGTTGACAGGTGTAGGAAGGTGGAATCTGACTATATGGTTGCCCCCACTTTTTTCCTGGTGTTTTGCTGGTTTATGACTTAGTTGGACTGGGACCCTGCTATTCAGGGCCCCAGTCTATCTGCTCTCTTTAAACGACATGGAGTGCACTCTAGGTGCACTAGTGATTGGATACTGTGGTGCCTTATGAGTCCCTAGTATATGGTACCTTAGGTACCAAGGGCATAGGTACTTCACAGGCCTACCAGGGGCTGCAGCATGTATTATGCCACCCCTGGGAAGCAGTCTAAATCTGACACCACAGGCCTGCTACTGCAGCCTGGGTGAGGTGGTGCTAGCACCCCTCACTGAGATATAGGTTTCCTATATCTCTCCTGCACACACATATAAACCTATCAGTCACCCCTAAGGCAGGCCCTGTCAATCCTGAGGGCAGGGTGCTTGGCTTCTATGTGAGGGGGTGCCTCTGCCTGAGCAGGGCCCCTCTGCAGCTCTCAGAGTCTATTCTCTGGTGCTGTTTGTGGATGCGGTTAAACCATATACTATTAAGTGCATTATATCCTCGCGGTAAAATGCTAACTTTGGAATGGCTGCATCAAAACATGTCGTGTTTGGTGTCAAACATCTTGGAATACTACCCCCCGCCAATCTTGGCGGCGGGGGTAGCATTCCACCCTTCTAGAGGGATAAGACATGTACCTGCTGTGGAAACGCGGTAGAATCCTAAAGAGCCCTGGCATCACAAAATGGATGCCACCAGTCACAGACACTGGGCTGCCCTCCTGCTGATGACCGAAACTCGCAGTGGAGGAAGCCCAACAATAGGCATCCTGTCACAGGGAGGTGTAACCACCTCCCAGACAGGGTTTAGTGTATTGGGGCTGGGTGGGTGCACTCTTAGAGTGCTTTGAAGTCCTGCACTGGGGGAGCAGAAGGCTCCTCTGTGCATATGCCAGTTCAAACCGGCTCAGGGGCTACCTGCCCCTGCTCTGGCGCGAAACTGGACAAAGGGAAGTGGGTGTAGCCACCCCCTCCCTTGACCCTCCCATAGGTGGGGTCATAGAGCTAGTCCATCCCCTCTTTTCAGTATAAGAAGGGGAACCCTTGAACTTGCTAGTTAGATAACCCCTGGACGACGCTCTACAGAAGAATCCTGGCCCTTCGACGTTCCACTACCTTTGGAAGACAGAAGAATCTCCCTTGGAGTCAAGGAGTGACTCCCCTGCTTGGCAGGCACCAAAAACGACAACGACGGTCGCAAACTATGCCGCTCCCGCCGGAGTCCGAAGTCCCTGCAGCCCAAGAAGTGGATTTCCTGACTTCTCCAAGGCCATCGTGAGTCCCCAGTGAAGCTGAGGCAAGTGGACCCCACGAGTGATGAGGAACCGCGACCCCTGGGTACCGTGCACTATTGTCAAGTGCAACCCCTTCACAACGTTCCACGAACTTGTGCTTTGGACCACGTGTGGTCCCGACCTCTAGCAGGAATCCCTCCGAAGATCAGAGGCCTACACCGTCCCGAGTGACCGTGGGCCCCTGTTGAGTGATTCCGCCCGAGGTGTCTTCGCGATCCCTTGCCAGCCGGCTCGTGGGTCCCCAGAAGACTTCTTAAAGAAACCAAAGGGCTCCCCTGGTTGCTCCAGGCCTGCCCTGACTTACCCTCGCTGGGTGAGTCCCTCAGACCTTGCTGGTCTGTGCCATCGACTTTTCTTCATCTCCCCGAGACTTGCTGTTGCCAAGGCTTGTTGGCTCCAATCGAGTTGCCGACACCGCAGTAAGCTGCAGACTTCGTGGGACACACAGAATCCAGCTCCTGGTTGTCTTCAACGCCTCCTGGACCTCGTGGCTGAAGAGTCAAGGCACCCGCAACCGACCTGAATCAACCGACGACGGTGGGCATCCATCTTCCTTGCCCCGAGTCACTGCCAAGTGACTTTGAACACTGTCCCCTCTGCTTTCAGGTCATCCTTCTTCAGAATCCAGGCTTGGATTCCACCGGACACTTCTTCAGCTCCCGCAAGCAGCAAGTCTTCTTTGTTCGCCATTGAAAACGACGCCGCGACCCGACACCAAAGGACACCTATGCACCCGGCTTCCCTGGGTGAGGTAACTCCAGCACTACGGTGCTCCTGTGGGTGTGGGCCCTAGAACTACTTACCCTGTAAGTGACTTGCTTGTAGGTTCTCCCGAAGTTCCTAGAACTCTTAATTTCCAACCGCGACTTGCCCCATTGAAGTTAACGGCGATCCGCGCCTGTGTATCCACACTGCACGCGTCCCCCGTGGGTCCTTTACTTACCTGCCTTGGGTGGTTTCGTGAGGCCCCAGCACTTCTGAAGGCCCTAGGCCTTGTCTCCCTGCAAGTCGTTGTTGCTAAGTCCCTTTTTTAGTATATGGTCTGGTACGCCCCTAGGGCCCCAGCCATATTTTGTGCTTAACTTATTGTGAAACGTTGATTTGTGCATATGTTTGTCTTCTAATCTCATAAAGAGATTAGTAGAGAGTTATTTAGAAATAAATACATATATATTTGATATATATACCTGTGTGGTGTCTTTTCATTTGGTGATTCAAGAGATTATATGGTAAAACAAGCTGCTTTACATTCCTTCAAGACTTAGCCTGAAGGCTGCTCTCCACAGCTACCACTAGGATAGCTTTCTTTAAAAGGTTGTCTTAAACCTATCTACCATAAGAGTCGATTTGCCCTGGTGCAAGGTGTCCACTTTAATTAGTGAACAGCATATACCAGGCCAACTTCTCACATTGGTGGGCAGCGTGTGGGATTCCAGCTTGCCATTGTTTTACCAGAAAATCTCTATTTGAATTACTAACTGAAAACCATTATAGGTACTCAAGGTACATATAAAGTCAAGCTTAGTATCAATAAGTTCTACTGAACTTAGAGCTGTGTGCCAAGGGATAGCACACCCTTTCCACAGCTCAAGCTAGGATCAGTAGGCCACAAACTAGTGTAGGTAGTACAACACTGCACAACACTAGAATGTCCTTAAGGGGTGGACCCAGTGGATCCACTCAGCCTCAGTATAAGGACATGGCTTTCTCTGACTTGAGAGCCATGTGTGTTGACAGACACCTGAGGCTAGGACAGAGTCCCTCAACACTACACCTGATAGATCTGCTGACAGCAGATGACCTTAGATTGGCTCTAGGAGCTAAAGGGTCTGAATCAGTGGGTGGGTCAGTCATAGTATCTGGGTCAGATGATGAAAATCAGAATGACCAAGACTCTGTGATTGAAGGGCCAGGCTTCAAGGGGCCTGAAAAGGACAGAGGAATTCTCCCTAAGAGAACTGACAGAGAGGAGGAGAGGCACAGATCCCCTTCCAGGGAATCTGACCACTCTTATCACTCTGGCAGAGAATTTGTCCAGCAGAGGAGCTCATACTTTTCCTTAAGAGAGACCTCCTCTGAGAGAAGGTGCAAACTGCTCCAGTATGAGGAAGCCAAAGTGGCCCTCAGAACCAAGCAGTTGGCACTGGATAGGGAAGCCCTGGAGATCCAGAGAGCTTCTAGAAAAGAGGGGTTAGAACCCCCTGGTGGCAGCAACAGTGTCCCTAGAGGCAGAGAATATATTCCTGACCATAGGAACCTGAGCAAGGTTGTTCCTCCCTACCAGAGTGGGGATGATATCCACAAGTGGATAACTGCTATGGAGAGGGCCTGTAGAGTACAGCAGGTCCCCCAAAAGCAGTGGGCAGCAATCTTGTGGCTCTCCTTTTCAGATAAAGGAAGAGACAAGCTCCTCACTGTTAGAGAGGAGGATGCTGATGATTATGAGGTCCTGAAGAGTGCACTGATAGATGGGTTTGGCTTAACCACTGAGCAGTACAGGTTGAAGTTCAGAGATACCCAGAAGGCACAGACTCAGGACTGGACAGACTTTGTAGATTGTGCATCCAAGGCTCTGGAGGGTTGGCTGGTTGGCAGTAGGGTTACTGATTTCAAAGGATTTTATAATCTAATGATGAGAGAACAGATCCTTAATAATTGTCAAAACCAGCTTTTACACCAGTACCTGGTGGACTCTGATCTGACCTCTCCCCAAGAATTGGGAAAGAAGGCAGACAAATGGGTCAGAACCAGAGTAAGGCCTAAGAATCAGGGTGGTGACCACAAGAAAGATTCTACCAAGTCCCAAGAGAAAGGTGGGGATAAATCTAAGGATAAGTCCACTACAGGGCCCCAAAAGTCCTCTTCTGGGGGTGGGTCCCAAACTCCTTCCTCTCCTGAAAAGAAACCCTATTGCCATGTCTGTAAAAAGCCTGGGCACTGGAAATCTGATCCCAGTTGTCCCAGGATTGGCAATAAAGAAAATGTTCCTCCAACAACTACTACCACCCCTCCTGGTACTACCAGTAGTAATCCTCCAGTTGGGAGTAGTGCACCCACAAAGTTAGGTGCTTTTGCAAGAGGAACAGAGGTGGGCCCTAGTTCAGACAGGACCCCCTCAACAGACTCCTCAGATTCTGATGGTGGTATAGGATTTGCCACCTTTACCGTGGGTCCCACAGCATTGGGCAGGTACAGACTGGAGCCAATAATTAATGGTCAGAAAGCTGTGGCATTTAGGGACACAGGGGCTAGTGTCACCATGGTGGCAGGGAAACTAGTCCCCCTCACCAGCTTTTACCTGAGTTTAAATACCAGGTGACCAACATTGATGGTGTCAGAACAGAGCACCCCATGGCCATAGTCAATCTCAGCTGGGAGGGGGTCACAGGCCCAAAAAGAGTGGCAGTGTCCCCAACCTTACCTGTAGATTGCCTGATGGGCAATGATCTGGAAATTTCAGCCTGGGCTGAAATTGAACACCAAACCCATCTGAGGATGTTGGGTGTCCCTGTAAAGGTTAGTGGGGCTGTGATGGCCACAGCCCCAGCCCAAGATTTTGGAGAGATGGAGCCTGGAAGAATGGCCCACTCTCCCCCAGAAGAGAGCACAAGGGTTGAAGAAAAGTCTTCTTCCCTCCAGACAGTAGGTAAGGGTCAGCCTCCTCAGGGAACTGACCCTACCCCTAGTGAAGGAACTGCCACAGAGGTAGTCAGGCCTGGCCTGGCCCCACCCCTGATGGCAGAGGACCCTTCCAAGGTGGTACCCAGTCTGGAGCAGGTAAACTGCCCCTCTCTACCCTGCCTCAGTCAGCCCAGGGCTGCAGAGGTCAGGGAGGTCAGTGGACCCCCCAGGGCCCCCTGTCCAGAGGAACCCCCCATCAGCAGATTAGGGGCACCCAGTCTAGTAGCCCTAGCCAGGTGAAAATTCCTCAACCCACTGAGGGATCCCCCATACCTTTATGTAGGGACCTCCCCCAGAAGGACTCTGTTAGGCAAGGGCAAACCTGGGACCAAAAGGTTCCAAACATGCCATGTCCCTCCAGTGTTCCATCCAAAGGGACCCAACCCCCAGCTGTAGGCAGTCAAAGGTTGACCCTTAGAGCAAAGTGCAACTCAGTCATGGAAAGACAGGCATACATGGTGACCAGTGATCTGAGGAAGCTGAGGCCAACCTTCCTAGGGCCTCACTTCCCTACTCAGACACCCCACCAGCCTTGTACTTTACCAAAGCACACCAGAGGTAGTGATTCCCCATGGTGGAGACCCTCTCATACCCTTAGGGTGAGGGATTGCTTAGTGGACCATAAGACAGGGGGCAACCATGCTAGTGCAGGTGCTTCCTTATATGACCACTTAATCAATAAAGGCTCAACTGGTCAAGGTTAGCCTTATCTCCTTTCGTTTGGGGGGGTTATGTAGGAAGGTGGAATCTGACTATATGGTTGCCCCCACTTTTTCCTGGTGTTTTGCTGGTTTATGACTTAGTTGGACTGGGACCCTGCTATTCAGGGCCCCAGTCTATCTGCTCTCTCTAAACGACATGGAGTGCACTCTAGGTGCACTAGTGATTGGATACTGTGGTGCCTTATGAGTCCCTAGTATATGGTACCTTAGGTACCAAGGGCATAGGTACTTCACAGGCCTACCAGGGGCTGCAGCATGTATTATGCCACCCCTGGGAAGCAGTCTAAATCTGACACCACAGGCCTGCTACTGCAGCCTGGGTGAGGTGGTGCTAGCACCCCTCACTGAGATATAGGTTTCCTATATCTCTCCTGCACACACATATAAACCTATCAGTCACCCCTAAGGCAGGCCCTATCAATCCTGAGGGCAGGGTGCTTGGCTTCTGTGTGAGGGGGTGCCTCTGCCTGAGCAGGGCCCCTCTGCAGCTCTCAGAGTCTATCCTCTGGTGCTGTTTGTGGATGCGGTTAAACCATATACTATTAAGTGCATTATATCCTCGCGGTAAAATGCTAACTTTGGAATGGCTGCATCAAAACATGTCGTGTTTGGTGTCAAACATCTTGGAATACTACCCCCCCCCCGCCAATCTTGGCGGCGGGGGTAGCATTCCACCCTTCTAGAGGGATAAGACATGTACCTGCTGTGGAAACGCGGTAGAATCCTAAAGAGCCCTGGCATCACAAAATGGATGCCACCAGTCACAGACACTGGGCTGCCCTCCTGCTGATGACCGAAACTCGCAGTGGAGGAAGCCCAACTATAGGCATCCTGTCACAGGGAGGTGTAACCACCTCCCAGACAGGGTTTAGTGTATTGGGGCTGGGTGGGTGCACTCTTAGAGTGCTTTGAAGTCCTGCACTGGGGGAGCAGAAGGCTCCTCTGTGCATATGCCAGTTCAAACCGGCTCAGGGGCTACCTGCCCCTGCTCTGGCGCGAAACTGGACAAAGGGAAGTGGGTGTAGCCACCCCCTCCCTTGACCCTCCCATAGGTGGGGTCATAGAGCTAGTCCATCCCCTCTTTTCAGTATAAGAAGGGGAACCCTTGAACTTGCTAGTTAGATAACCCCTGGACGATGCTCTACAGAAGAATCCTGGCCCTTCGACGTTCCACTACCTTTGGAAGACAGAAGAATCTCCCTTGGAGTCAAGGAGTGACTCCCCTGCTTGGCAGGCACCAAAAACGACAACGACGGTCGCAAACTACGCCGCTCCCGCCGGAGTCCGAAGTCCCTGCAGCCCAAGAAGTAGATTTCCTGACTTCTCCAAGGCCATCGTGAGTCCCCAGCGAAGCTGAGGCAAGTGGACCCCACGAGTGACGAGGAACCGCGACCCCTGGGTACCGTGCACTATTGTCGAGTGCAACCCCTTCACAACGTTCCACGAACTTGTGCTTTGGACCACGTGTGGTCCCGACCTCTAGCAAGAATCCCTCCGAAGATCAGAGGCCTACACCGTCCCGAGTGACCGTGGGCCTCTGTTGAGTGATTCCGCCCGAGGTGTCTTTGCGATCCCTTGCCAGCCGGCTCGTGGGTCCCCAGAAGACTTCTTAAAGAAACCAAAGGGCTCCCCTGGTTGCTCCAGGCCTGCCCTGACTTACCCTCGCTGGGTGAGTCCCTCAGACCTTGCTGGTCTGTGCCATCGACTTTTCTTCATCTCCCCGAGACTTGCTGTTGCCAAGGTTTGTTGGCTCCAATCGAGTTGCCGACACCGCAGTAAGCTGCAGACTTCGTGGGACACACAGAATCCAGCTCCTGGTCATCGTCGACGCCTCCTGGACCTCGTGGCTGAAGAGTCAAGGCACCCACAACCGACCTGAATCAACCGACGACGGTGGGCATCCATCTTCCTTGCCCCGAGTCACTGCCAAGTGACTTTGAACACTGTCCCCTCTGCTTTCAGGTCATCCTTCTACAGAATCCAGGCTTGGATTCCACCGGACACTTCTTCAGCTCCCGCAAGCAGCAAGTCTTCTTTGTTCGCCATTGAAAACGACGCCGCGACCCGACACCAAAGGACACCTATGCACCCGGCTTCCCTGGGTGAGGTAACTCCAGCACTACGGTGCTCCTGTGGGTGTGGGCCCTAGAACTACTTACCCTGTAAGTGACTTGCTTGTAGGTTCTCCCGAAGTCTCCTAGAACTCTTAATTTCCAACCGCGACTTGCCCCATTGAAGTTAACGGCGATCCGCGCCTGTGTATCCACACTGCACGCGTCCCCCGTGGGTCCTTTACTTACCTGCCTTGGGTGGTTTTGTGAGGCCCCAGCACTTCTGAAGGCCCTAGGCCTTGTCTCCCTGCAAGTCGTTGTTGCTAAGTCCCTTTTTTAGTATATGGTCTGGTACGCCCCTAGGGCCCCAGCCATATTTTGTGCTTAACTTATTGTGAAACGTTGATTTGTGCATATGTTTGTCTTCTAATCTCATAAAGAGATTAGTAGAGAGTTATTTAGAAATAAATACATATATATTTGATATATATACCTGTGTGGTGTCTTTTCATTTGGTGATTCAAGAGATTATATGGTAAAACAAGCTGCTTTACATTCCTTCAAGACTTAGCATGAAGGCTGCTCTCCACAGCTACCACTAGGATAGCTTTCTTTAAAAGGTTGTCTTAAACCTATCTACCATAAGAGTCGATTTGCCCTGGTGCAAGGTGTCCACTTTAATTAGTGAACAGCATATACCAGGCCAACTTCTCACAACAGGTACATGTGCTTGTCTCATTGCTCGTCCCATAATTATCTCATGGGGACTGAGTACAGTTTTCCTTTCCGGAATACTTCTGATTGTCATTAAAACTAATGGAAAGGCATCTGGCCATTTGAGTCCTGTGGCTTGACACATTTTTCCTAGCCTGTTCTTAATTGTTCCATTCACTTGCTCTACTATTCCAGAAGCCTCTGGTCTGTATGCACAATGCAGTTTCTGTTTAATACTAAGTGCTTCACAAATCAGTTGAATTAATTCGTTTTGGAAATGTGTTCCTCTATCTGTTTCAATCGTGACTGGAAAACCATACCTTGGAATGAATTCTCACAGCATAAGTTTTGCTACCGTGATTCCATCATTCCTTCTGGTCGGGTATGCTTCCACCCAACGGGAAAACAAACAGACGACTACAAGGACATACCTTAGTCTATTGCTCGGTGGCATTTCTATGAAATCCATTTGCATTCTAGTGAACGGACCTCCTTCTCGTCCTATTGTTCCTAGACTTACTAGGGTCTTCCTTCCTGGATTTAACTGTTGACAAACAAGACATCTTTGACAAAGACTCTCAGCTATGGCTCTGAATTTTGGATTATACCATGTTTGTCTGAAAAGTCTGATCATTGAATCTCTCCCAATATGGGCTTGTCCATGGTACATCCGTGCCATGTCAGAAATCATGCTATCAGGCATAACTGGTCTTTCATCTCTGTAAACCCAAACATCATTTTCCTCATGTTTTCTACATCCTGCTTTTATCCAAGTATCTTTCTCCTCTTCATCTGCTGCTTCCTGTAATTGTCTCACTTCATCCCATGTCTCAACAGGGTTAGTAAAAAGCAAAGGACATGAAATATGCTCTCTTTCTCGGTTCCTGTTCAAAGAGACCACATTCTTTGCACAGTACTGTGCAATCTCATCAGCATACTTATTGCCGACAGTTATGTAGTCTTCCCCATTTTTATGTGCATTGCACTTCACGACAGCAATCTGTTTAGGCAGCTGTATCGCCTCAAGCAGTTTTTTCACAAAATCTCCATTTCTAATCGGCGTTCCTGCAGACGTCAAGAAACCTCTTTGTGACCAAATCTGACCAAAGTCATGCACAACTCCAAAACCGTATTGGCTATCCGTCACAATTGTAACCCGTACATTTCTTCCCAACTTGCAGGGTTGAATCAGAGCTATTAGTTCTGCTACCTGGGCAGACCGAATCCCTTTCAGACAAGATGCTTCCATTACAGTTGCTACTGTGCAAACTGCATATGCTGCACTTAGAACTCCATCATTTGTTCTCAAACATGAGCCATCCACGAACAGAATATAATCTGATTCCTTTAAGGGCTCATCTCTTATATCTGGTCTCGGTTTTGTACAATATTCAAGCACATTCAGACAGTCATGATCCACTTCATCCATTTCAATCACACTCTCTTCATCTGGCAATGATGTTGAAGGATTCACATTCATGCATCTGTCAATGGTCACATTATCTGCACTCAAAATTACCTTTTCATACCTAGTCAGCCGACTATGTGTCATGTATTGGGTTTTCGTTCGTGTCAAGAGAATTTCCACAGAATGTGGGACATATACTCTCAGTGGATATCCCATCACTATGCCTTCACTCTGTTCCAGACTCACACAAGTAGCAGCAACTGCTTTCAAACATCCAGGCAACGCTTTTGCTACAGGGTCTAAAACAGCTGAAAAATATGCAATAGGTCTTTTCATAGTTCCATGTCTCTGTACCAAGACTGAAAACGCACATCCATCTCTTTCACTGCAATACAACTCAAAGTCTTTCTCATAGTCAGGCATTCCCAATGCTGGAGCTTCACACAATTTCTTTTTCAACTCTCTGAATGCTTTCATTTCCTCATCATTCATTTCAAAAGGATCTTTAACATCCTTCTTTGTCAGTTTTTGCAAAGGTTTTGCGATCAAAGAAAAACCACTTATCCATTGTCGACAATATCCAACCATTCCCAAAAACATTCTTACTTCTCTTTGCGTCATTGGAGCTCTCATTCCTTGAATCATTTTTATTCTCTCGGTCGTTACCTTTCGCACTCCTTTCTCAATTTTATGCCCTAAATATTGGACTTCTTGTTGACAAAACTGCAATTTTGATGGGGACACTTTATGTCCTCTTTTGGCTAAATGATTCAGCAAAGCAATTGTATCATTGACACATGCTTCCTTCGTTTTTGATGCCACCAGTAGGTCTTCAATATACTGAACCATTACTGACTTTTCTGGCATTTTTAAATCTTCCAAGGATTTCTTTAAAATCTGATTAAAGATCGAGGGGCTTTCTGTGTACCCTTGAGGAATTCGGCACCATGCCAAAATACGCTCTCCGAACCTGAACGCAAATAATGGCTGGCTATCTGGATGCAATGGAATAGAGAAAAATGCATGGCATAAATCAATTACTGTGTACCATTCTGCTTCGCGTGGAATCTGGTATAGAATCACAGCAGGGTTCGGTACTATTGGGCAACAAGGCACAACAATTTTGTTTACCTTCCTCAAATCCTGTACAATCCTATATGTTCCGTTTGGCTTTTTCAGACCCATTATTGGCGAATTACATGGACTGCTCATGATTTCTTTTAGAATCCCTTGTTCAATCATTTTATTTATTACTGGCGTTATTCCTTCAATTATTTCTGGTGTCAATTTATACTGGGGCGTATTTGGGTAACTCGTTCCCTCTTTTACGGATATTTTAACAGGGTCTACTCCTTTCATTAACCCTATATCTTCTCCTGTAAAATCCCACACTTTCTCTTCCACTGTCTCTTTTAGTTCAATTGGGATTTTCTCTGCATCAAATACAGGAAACAAATCATTTACTTCTGGTTCCAAATTTACCATTGTCATTTTATACAGTACATCTTCATCTGGGGTCTGAAATGCAATTCCATCTGGAGTACAATAGATAGTGCAATTCATTTTGCACAATAGATCGCGTCCTAATAGGTTCACAGGACTGCAATCACACACCACAAATCGGTGCATTTCACTAAATGGACCAATCTTTACCTCCACTAGTTTAGTAAGAGGCGTCTTAATTTGCTGATTCGATACTCCAACTACTTGGATATGTTCACCTGAGAGAGGAAGGTTTGGAATTTCCACTGACCTAACAGTAGAACGGGTAGCTCCAGTGTCCACAAGGAATGTTACATTTGCACCATTCACTTCTCCATCCACAAATGGACCTGCTTGATCTACCTCTAGAGTTGCGCCAAGCACGCACTCTTCCCCCTCTCCTAGGCACCGTCAGAAGCTTTCATCCGTCTCATCATCATCCTGTCGTAACCAATATTGAGAAATGGCAGCTGCACGCGGCAACTGTGTTACCTGCTCTCCTCCGTAGAATCCTGTTTCTGCACTGAATTTCTGTTGGTTAACACTCTTGGGAAGTGGTGGTTGTGGCACCTGACTCTGTGGAGTAACTATCTCACTCTGCACCTGTGGATTTAATGATTGATTTTCCGCATTAAGTTTTGGAGGAAATTTACACTCGTTTCTCCAATGCCCTAGCTTTCCGCAGTTGTGGCATGGCCACTTTTTCTTTGCCTCATCTATGCTCATTTGTCCTTTTCCTTTGCCTATATTTGGTCTAAATCTAACCTGTCCTGCTTCATTAACTGTATTGTTCAATTGAGCTTCTTGCTTCTCTGCAACTTTCACCTGTGCCCACATGGCTTTCTCTTTCAATTTACGCTGTCTACTCTCAATATCATCACTGCAATACTTTGCATATCTCAAAACCACGTCAACTGTGCTATTCTGCCAACAAATCATATGCTGCTTAATCATTTCACTTATCTCCGGTTTCAATCCATACACAAATCTATATACAAAATGACTCATATCCTTCTCATTTAGTGTCTCATAGCCACTATACTGTTTAAAAACTAACAATAGCCTCTCATAGTAAGCATGCACTGATTCTTTACTTTCCTGCGTGGTTCTGTCTATCTTTACCCAATCCGTTTCTTTAGGTGGAATCTTATTCTTCAAAAGGTAATTACTTGGTCATACTTCCTCATTACTTCTGGTCCTGGCGCTCCTGTTTTAGCATCCCATGGATATTCTACAGTTGGCCAATCAATAGTAATCTTACATTCTGTCCACAAATCAGCTGGTACTACTATATCAAACAATCCATCCAAATCTATCCACAACACCTTTGAAACTTTAACAAATCTCTCCACTTGTCTGTACCATTCTACTGGCTTCTCTCTCAACTTTGGGAAATCATTTGTAAATGACAGTATATCCTGTCTAGACCACGGAACATGCACATAACTACCTCCTGGAGTCTCTCTCATCGGGTACTCCCTTACAACTGGTTCCTTATCTGTTACTGCAAAAGCTAAAGATGCTTTATCTGTTACTTTCTCATTCTTTTTCGTCCATCTACTTCTCCATCTATCCACATCACCCCATTTTCTCAACAAAACAATTAATTCTTTTATTTGGGTCAATCGTCCTGATGTGTTCAGATTCTCTATATCTTTCTCACAAAAATCTACTCTATATGGTTTCTGCAACGTTCTCACTTTTGCAAATTCTACTCCTAGTTCAATCGCTGTCTCTTCTAATTTGTCATGTAAATTTCTAGCTCTCCATGTAATACTCTTGCACAAAAACATAATCTCGTCATCCTGATAACTTTTCAATTTTTCTGTACCAATCGTTCCTAATATCAATTCTTCCATGTCTATTTTTAACCTAATTACATCTAGTGGTTTTACTTCTGTCTCTTTCGTTTTTAGCGTTTTCATCCATTCATTTAATTCATCTGGAGTTGGACCTACAGGCGTACTATTTAATTCTATCCAATTGTTACTCCTTTCTGGTGTCTCTGATGCAGACTCCGTTACCATAGGTATTCTCCTGAACTCATTCTCATTTATTGTCAAATTAGTAGGTGGGCTTGGTCTATAGGTACTAACCAAATGGTGTGCACCTTCATTGTCCAGTTCCATCCCTTCTCTCCTTCTTTGCAAATGTGAATTCATAGGAATCACTAAAGAACGTTCATCAATTTTCTGATTCTCAAAAACTGGCATTACTGGACCTTTCGTTACTGGTACAGTTACAGCTTCCATATTCTTTGTTAATTCTCTTATCTTTTCAGTTAATTCTCTTGTGGTTTTTGCTAATTCAGTTGTATTGTCACTTTCTATCTCCTCATTTTGTGAAGTTTTTAATTGATCTTGTGACCTATTTATCTCATATCCTCGTTCGGGATTTTTATTCCTCCCAGTTTCCATTGTCGGTGCATTAGGTGTCACCACCGCAGAAGTCTGTTGGTATGGAGGTGGGTTTCTGTTTAAAATATCTTCCAGCAATTCATCTTCCGTTTCACTACCACCATATCCATATTTTTCCGTAACCACATGTTTCTTTTTCTCTGTACACTTTCTCTTTGCTTCTTCCTCCACTGTAAAAGCTGGAAACAAACCTACTGTCATATTAGCACATCTCCAACGCTTTAGTCTGTCCTCATGATTCAACCCCCATAACCTTCCAGGCACAAACTCATGATTCTTCAGTCCTCTGAATCTCTCTCGTTCATACATTTCATCTTCCCATTCACTTAAAGCTTCAAACTGTGTCGGTCTAGGTCTAGGTTCTAGTTTTATCATTTTCTCTCTCAAATTCCGTGTACAGCTACACTAAATGAACCATTCTCAGGAAAAGCCAATGCTCCATCATTCTTAGTATATTTTGTCCAATTTTCTAACCATATGCATGTATGATATCCGTACTTCAGCATCATATGCGAAGCTGGTGATTTCGGCGGAGCAATTACTTGTCCCTCTCTAGTCACTACCTTTTTGTCTTTCTTAAAGAAGTTCTTAACTTTCGACATCCACGACGTTTTCTCTCTACCATATTCATAATACGACATGATTCACAATCTCTTTTCTCCTCAAAAGTTCCGCAATTCAACACTGTTCTCTATGCGTTATTCCAACCAATCCTAGCGCGACTCACACCAACACTCCAATCAGAGCGGTTTCTGTCTACAGCGCACTGTCCAATCCCAGCGCGGCTTTTGTCTACGTCAGTTCTGCTCCTGACCCCTCCTTTACAAAATTTATCGGCAATTTCTTTTTCAACAATTCTTCGTTAGTTACAACATTTAAAACATATTTCCATTGTCTGATTCGCTAAACCAAAGAAATAGCTTTGTCCATTTACACAAGAATTCTGTATTTTCCAGTAGGCAGCGCTTACCTCTACCCTACCACAGAATTTTTCTGTTTCGCCGATAAAGTAGCACTTCCCTCTACCTTACCCTTCTTTCAAACAAGCGGTAAACCCGTTTCTCTGGGGATAAAACACATGTGGAGACTATACTGCTCCTGAGAATTAAGGCCAGAGTTTCACAAGAAAACCGGTCGCTATTTCACTCACACACCTTTTATACGGAAAATGTTCCTATCATAACACAACCTGTGTTATTACCAATATGAACTCAGACAATGCACTATTCCATGTGACTTCTCTTGCCACACGTGTTCCACTTCCTACTTCCCGGAAGCGTGAAAACTTCGACTTACATATAACATAACGCGACGCAACATAAAGTGTTAGACATGAAATAATCAATAATCAATAATAAATAATCACCAAACTAATCTATAGTAACCATAACTCTGCTACCAAGAAATCTGATCCAGCGCTAACAATAAAATTCTTCTCCTATATGCTTCGGTCATCCAGGTACAACTATCCCTCCAATACACAGACTATATCCATATGACGGTGGGGCCCATAACACCACACATGCATTCACTCACTCATTTATTCCCTGGATTTTCCTCCGTCATTAACCTAGGAGAAAAACAGTAAAACGATTCGCTGGAAGGAGACGGGATACCTCTTTTTAACACGACATAATATTTCTCATTGTTTTAAGGTATTCCGCTCATTGGTCGATGGACCAACTAGTAGGAATCAGTTGATGGTGATTAAGACCAGCTCAATCACAATAAACCTTCTAACATTTTACATTAATCATTGAGCTAAAGAACCACTGAGTCATTTGTTTAAAGATAATAAAGTTTATATAAAGTTTGGAAGCATGAAATAAGTTTTAGGTTTATTATTCAGATTATTACATTTGCTATCATTATACGAATAAATTGAAATTGCAATGCATACCTATTAGATGGAAGAATAAAGTTCGTCACGGCAAGAACTCCCAAAATCGCTATCTATCTGTTCTGGAAAAGTCTAATAGTTCTAATGGATAAATCTATCAAGAATAAAAGTTCTTCAAAAAGCAGCATCTTATGCTCAATTAAAAATATAAAATAGCAGCAGCAGCCTCAGCTCGTCAGCATCAGCAGCAGCAACTCCATACGCAACTAACAGCAGTCAAAAACGGCAAAAAGCAGCTCCCAGCAACCAGCAGCATCATCACCCTCCCCACCAAGAGTAGGTCTTCTTATACCCTAATTCTAGCTTACTAAATAAAAATGTTGCATCTTTATGGCGAGATTCTCTCTAATTGGTCCATTTGAGTCCATATACATCTTTTATCAAACTTCCTTGTTCTAACCAGTTCTTTGTGGAATGTCCATACTTTCATCGTTTCCCACAGTTCGTGACATTACTCATCCGCTTCGATCAGTCCAACTTGTATCACTTTCCGATACTTTTTAGGTTCAACAGTTCTTTTTGTCCATTTATTCTTTTTGACTTCTCACGCTTCTTGCTGACCCATCTTGGCACACATTTATTCAGTAAGGTCACAATAGCCTTGACCATACTTTCATCCTAGGCTCTTGGAACGATCACGTGGTTATTCTTGTTCACGGCCTTTCTCCTTGTCTACATTTCTCCTCGCGCACGCGTCTTCTAGCTCATGGCGGCCATTTTATATCGCTGCTCAACAGGCCTAAGCGCACTATTTACAAAGATAAACAAAATATAGTTAAGAATAAAGAATATAAACCCTTTTGTTTCCCTCCCGTCATTCTATGTACCCCAATTAGGTATTACCTAGCAAAAAGCAACATATAAAGCCGTCCCTTACTTACCATTGCTTTATTTTGTCACTACACGTTTTGTTTTCAAAGCACAAATCATGCATTTTATTATTCTATTAATATGCAAATATTAGGTTATGTTAGCCACGTCAACAATTATAAGTAAATTAGTTTGCACACAAAATAGCGTGTTACCTTTAACCCTTCACATGTAACATACATTGTTGGTTATTTACTTAAACGAACTTGTTAGTTAATCATTTTACGTAAATTATTAGGAGGTTAAATTTTTTCTTTTACCCTGCTCCATCAATTCCCCCCTTTGGTGATTTTTAATATTACCACAAAACCCAAGTTACACAATTCTATCAGACAGCATATTTCTTGATCCGTTTGTTTTTTGTTAGTTTACACAACTGTCTCCCTTTCAACTTGTCTCTTGGTCTTCTTGTACATATTCTCTTTTATTTCTTCTAGCTCTATTTCACCCATTTCTCTCTCTCTCTCCTTGTTTATCTTGTTTTCTTTTTCTATTTTATTCTGTTTTCTTCTTTTCTTTATACATGTAATTGCAAGCTTCAGTACTAAAATTATTATTATTATCATGGTTGCTATTATTATGACTTTCCCTATTATTAATCCACTCATTCTAGTAAACCAATTTATTACTGAAGAAAACCCTTTACCAAGTTTTCCAAACGCACTTTCAACCTTCAGTGGAACAAGTTCTTTGTGCAAACTTGTAATATTCTTTATATCAGTGGTGTCCCTCCCCAAACCAGGCCATACTGCAACAGACATCTCGGGATACAGACCCCTGTCCCTACTCACAACAGAATATAAAATATTGCGCAAAGTACTCTCGCGCCGGTTACTTCCTTACCTACATAGGTTAATCCACCCTGACCAATGCGGCTTTGTACCAGCGCGAAGCACCTCTCTCAATATCCGGAGGCTATACCATGTCATGACATCAACTTCACCGGACAATCATAACGCAGGATGCATAACACTAGACCTGAAACAGGCTTTCGACACTCTTAGGTGGGAATATATGATTCAGGTACTTGAAAAATTTGGAGTACCCCCAGATTATTTGAAATGGATTAAGATATTGTACTCATCCCCCACTGTGAGGGCTCGCACCGGTAAACACATTTCGCGGGAATATCCGATTGGCAGGGGCACCTGCCAGGGCTGCCCGTTGTCCCCCTTACTATTTGTGCTAGCCCTAGAACCGCTGGCCCTTAAACTAAGGCTGCTGGCAGCACAGAAGGGTATAAAACTGGGAAATGCCACTCACGTGTTGTCCGCCTATGCCAATGACCTGACCAAAGAATTAACACCGATGCCGGACATCTTTACTAACTTTGCACAACTTTCAGGACTCACAATAAATAAGAACAAATCTTAGGCCTTTTTCTTCCACCCCGGGATACATCCAGAAGTGATCCAATTTTGGCAACACTCCCTAACAGTCGCTACTCACACGTTTAAATACTTGGGCATACAAATTTACAGAACCGCTCCGGATCTTATAGAAGGCAATCTCAATAAGTCTATCCGGGCACTCCGGTCGCAGGTAACATTCTGGGCCTCACTACCGCTCTCTGTGATGGGCCGGGTGGCGATCTCAAAAATGGTGGTCCTACCCCGCCTGCTATACTTCTTTACCAACTTGCCAGTAGTGATTCCGACTCCCACATTCAAATCGCTGGACGCGACATTGACTGACTTGATATGGGGTAAAGGCCGCCGCAGGGTGGGGCTATCTAATCTACAATTGGACACTGACAAGGGTGGCCTGGGTGCCCCAGATTTCCGTGCCTACTGCTATGCGAGCCAACTGCAATGGCTGTCATACTGGCTGGCAGGGCGTAAACTGCATGAAATAGATTACACAACATCTGCAATTGACCGAGGGGAACTACACACATTAATGCAACCGCGTACTACTATACCCCCCAGCGCCCCGAAACTCCTTCGCACTGCGCTCACGTATTGGAAAAAATCCCTCCACTACACGCGCCGCTGCCCTCCATACTCTGACAACACGCCGCTCCTGGGCATCCCTACACCTACTGGCCTACTCACCAAACGGAGACTTCTTGCTTGGTCTGAGAGTGGTGTCACTACAGTTGGCACCCTGTTCGATGAGGGCACCCTCATGGACCATGGGAACTTCACCAGACACAACGGGGTCACTGAAAGACTATATCTCACGCATGCTGCGATGGTTCAATACGTTAAAAAGCACTGGGCCCCGTACAGGGAAGCACCTGCGCAACACGAGTTGGTCCATATGACCTACCTAATGGGAGAAGGGCGCCACCTCACTAAATGGCTGTTCAGAGGCATTAAAACGCACACTGGCATCACTCTGACGGACTTACGTAATAAATGGTCAGCGGACCTCGACAAAGAGTTGTCAGACAAGGAAGGGTGCATGATTTTAGAATACCCCCAAAAAATCCCTCGGAACGCAAAATTTAAGTTAATCCAATACATGGTACTACATAGGGCATATCTCACCCCACACCGACTGCAGCGCATGTTCCCAACCACGCAACACCACTGTCCCAGGTGCAAACTAGAGGAGGCAGACCTGCTTCACATGCTATGGCTGTGCCCAGTGATAGTCAAATACTGGTCAGACGTGATTACAATGATCGCTTCTGCAACTGGGATTCCTGTGCTGCACACGGCAGGCAACTGCCTATTATGACTGACCCGACGATCCAAGGAGCAGAAAGTGCCACTCCGCTTCACAGACCTAGCCCTACTCATGGCCAAACGTACTATCACAATGCGGTGGAAGTCAGTTCAACCCCCAACACTCCATAGGTGGCACGGCGAGGTGGTGCGATGGGGAAGCGCAGAAAGCGCAGCAATTAGGAGCGAGGAAGCCCGTGGGTTACGCAAAAAGGTGATTTCTATGGATTGGGATATAATACTGGAAACCTTCAAGACACTAGCGCCAGAACTAGTAGAACTTACCAATAATGCAGGCCCTTCCAACTACGCAGGAGAACCCTAAATACAGTCCTGTGGTAGCATAACACCAAGATTGCATATCCAAACGAGTACTGACACGATGTGAGCAATTGGTGGGATTTTCCGATAACCTGGCAAGCTAGAGGTAGGGTCAGACGAGTTCAGGGAAGGTTGGGAGGGAAGGGTTAGGATAATTGTTATAACTCGCTTATTCTGTCATTAAGTTTCACATATCTCTGATATGTCGTAATAATCGGTCCATGTGATATTTATTGTGCGCTATACCGATACCAAGAAAGGATAAATGTGATTCCATAATGTTGCAAAATACGCACAGTGGTACAATTTGTAACCCAATATGGACTTCCTTATTTTGACTACACCAAGAAATCTGATGTAACTAGTACAAATATCTGTTCTCATAAGGATGTCAACTGTAAAACTTCTAATAAAATATGTTTTTTTAAAAAAACTAGCAGATCTCAAAGTTCATAATTGATCTGCGCTGAATCCATCATTCTCTTCAACTAGGGGAAGGAAAGGTGAGGTAAGGAAGTTCGCCCTCCTAAAGAACAAGCCCACCGGAAGTTGGTAAAGGAAAAGTGGAGGATTTAAATTAGTTAACGAGCATGAACTGGAACGAGCATGAACTGGTAATGCAGCGAGAAAGAAACTCGGCCAGGATTACAAAAAACATGCTTTTTGTTATAAAAAGGAAAACTTCTTAATACAACAATAACTGAAGTTCAAATGGCAAAAGAAAAGTTGACAAATCAGAAACAATGTAAATGGATTATAAATAAGTTTCAGAATATAATCAGATCTTGTGAGCCACAAGTGAGTGTTGTTATTAAGTGTTGTGTAAATCACGGTGCAGTAAGCTTTTAAATCTATTATCTCCTATTCCCTGGGGAGTACTCCATTAGAAACGGGTGCTGTCACAGAGTCAATTAGAAAGGAAGAGAAGGCTCCTTGGTATTTTGTTTAGACAACGGAAACCACTGCAATCCTTGGCCTTTTTAGGTCTCGCCCTGAAGCCAGCGCTTGCGCTGGTCTGGGCGAGACATTTTGTAAGTGGGCTTTTAGAAATGCGACCACTTTTTTTTGGGCTTGCCTAGAGCATGCGGGTACGCGCACAGTAACGCGCATTCCTCTCATGCTCCAGGCGCCATATGTCTTTCCTCTCACTTGCTCCTCCCCCTCCCCCACCACAGAGCGCTTCTCGGGGCCGCGCGGCCGTGTCACTTTCACGGGCACGCGTCACTTGCTCTCCCGCTCCTCCCCCACCACAGAGCGCGTCTCGCACAGCCGCGCGGCCAATGCTTGTTCATGTAGAAATAAAACCTTGTTTTCAAGGAACGGGCTGACATAAAATAGCCACTAGTTAAAAGTAAAAGATGGACGCAAAAACGGTTTGCACTAATGCAGTCCGTAATGTACCGAAACTTTCAGTATTGTTACAGACTTTCTTATGCTCTGGCTCCCTCCAGTGGCTGAATTCTCAAATGCAACCACCATGGCTGCGTTTTAGCAAAAGGTACAATAATGATTGCTCTCGGCTGCAATCTGCTTTCCTTTAAACTGTTTTAATCAAATAAAGTGAGCTATGGCACAAAACTCGCCGCACCGTGACCACAATAGATGAGCCACAAGTGTCGCCAAATAAAATAATATGGTACCTTTGTAGAACTTGTTTGGAGCGCACTGGTAGTATGGAGACACAGTGTGTCTAGGTGTTCCATCATGAGCATGCGTATAATAAGTAGGAACGATGAAATGACAAAACTAAAAATCAGTCAAATTTTGTATAGAGGAGAAAAAAACACAATGGGCACCATCGTGTAATGGGTCCATACGGCGACATGCTTTATATTGCTAATGAAATATGTACTTCCTGGTGTCCTGAAGGGTTACGCTGAAAGAGCAATCGTAGGAAAGGGCAGTCATTATACCTTTGGTATGGAAAGAGACGTACTCAAGATAGCAATCTTTGTAGTGCTTCCACTGGCGTGGACAACATTTTAGGCAGACATGCACATTGTGCGCAAGCAGAATGCCATTGCTCATTGTCGTGAGAGCCAGGGGGTAAAGTAGGCTTACCTGTTGCCCCAAACTACATGTTGGTGGGTGGAAGCAAAGGATGAATGACAGTTGAACAGACCAGTGAATGAAGAGTGCTCACACAAATCTCCTATATATGTATAACATACTTTTTTCCCCTTAAAACCAATAGCAAATATTTTAAGTTTTCTCAAAGACCATACTTTAATAAAAAATAAAAAAAAACACACACAAACTATACTTGCAGGTACTCCCTTGAAATTAATCTTACTTTCCTGGCGATGCCTCCCACCCTGTCAGTAAATAACTTGCATCTTCCTACGCTCTGCCTTCTCTTGAGCGGTCTGCATTAGCCATTGCTTACACTTTACACAGAGTGGGCTTTATGCCAAACCCCTTTCAACCACTGGCGTAGTGTTTTCAGCCTTAGGCTTGACACATTATAAACCGCATATTGGATCAGCCCACAGTAGTATCTCGCCATCATGCTAATGGCTTTTTGGGCGTATTATTCTGCTTGCCAGGGAGTGCTCTAATTAAATTGCATGAGGGTGTATCTTAACTCTGAAGTTACACTCATTCATCACACTTATTATCTCAAATCTGCATTCTAAATAGCAATCAGTTCCTTTGTTATGCTTATTATACAATGCAATACATTTCTAAAGCACACAGCTACCTTACAAGGTGTCCCGGCACTAGCGGAAGGATCACCACCATGTCAGAATACGAGAACCAGAGTGAGGAAGTAATTAAAGCAGAGTCGAAGTGAAGAGTTTTCCGTCCTTTTTTAAGTCATTTCAGAAGGACAGCTTCTCAAAGCCAGAGGCAGTGCATTCCAAAGTCTGTCCGTCAAGTAGGCGAAGGAACAGCCTCCTCTTCTGACCTTATATTTGCGGGTAATTTGAAGGACAAATTAAACAGGCGCCTAAGATAACAAGCATTTGCAATGCAATAGGTCTCGCATTTATGCGAGTTTGAGCTATTGGCGTTAAAAATAACACTGCCTTTTATTTTTGTTTTCGTTTTAAAAACATAAATAAAAGGCATTGTCATTTACAATGCCAATAGCTTAAACTCATGTAACTGCGAGACCTATTGCATTGCAAATGCTTGTTAATTTTTACAGGTGGTTGTGTTTGAAGAGGCATTTATTTAATTTGTGTAATAGCATGAATATAGCGCTGACCCGCCACGTGGCTGCGGAGCGCTTTACACACTCGCCAAGATGGAAGAATTTATCCTCGAGAACGGCACACGAATAAACAACCGACAGGCAGAAGTCCGCGGCTTTTACTGACAGATGCGGCGGATTAGGCGATGATGACATTCTTCGCCTCTTCGGAAAACACTACGGGCCATATTATCAAGAACGGGCGATAACATTATCGCCGCTTTAGCAGCAGGAAACTGCCGCTAAAGCGGCGATAAGGGGCTTGATAACATGCCCTATAGAATTCCAATAGAAGCCCAGGTTCTGGTGTGAAGGACATCAAACCTGGGCTTCTATTGGAATTCTAAAGGGCATATTATCAAGCCCCTTATGGCCGCTTTAGCAGCAGTTTCCTGCCGCTAAAGCGGCGATAATGTTATCGCCCGTTCTTTATAATATGGCCCTCGGCATGCTAACCTCAGCCGGGAAGAGAACTCCTTAAAGGGACGCTCAACACAAAAACGGGCTCTGTAACAGGAACAGTAATGAAAACAAATCACATCCCGTAATCACATCCCGTTCTGTGCAACTGAAACCAGGGTTAACTTTGCACGATTAATAGATGGCAAATAGTTTTTAGATGTTCAAATGACACGCTGCGGTGACCAATGTGGTTTAACTACTGGAAAAACAAGCATTTGCAATGCAATCGGACTCGCATTTAAGCAAAACCTATCCGGACTTTCAAAGCCGACCTCAAATCCTTTCTCTTCCAAAGACACTTCCAGAATTAATGCATCCCTTTTCATGCCCCTCAAGGAAGTTCTTACAATGTTGTAAATATGTAATCTATGCCTGTACGTTCCGAATCCTAGTGTGCCTTTTGACTTTTTTGTGACTGCCATCTACTGTTTTATTTTACTTTTTCTTCTTCCTTGTTGTATTTTGTAACTTGTAAGTATGTAAATTTCCTCATGTAATGGTCTTGGTTCTAATGTAAAGCGCTCTGACACCTTTGGGTAAAGTCTGCGCTATATAAAACTGCATTAAATAAACCTATTGCATTGCAAATGATTGGCATCATGACAACGGGAGGGCGGGTGGGGGGTGGTGAAGGCATGGACAACGGGGAGGGAGGGCGGGGGGATTATGAAGGCACGGACAACGGGAGGGCAGGAAAGCACAGACAACCGGGAGGGAGGGCGGCGTGAGGGGGAAAGAAGGCACCAAAGCACGTCGTACGTGCAGTAGGAGAACCTCATTAACGAAAATAGTGCTCACAGTCTAAATAACAGGTACTGTGTAACACTCTAAGTGAAGGGGCCAGTTGCCATAGGAGGTGACAAATGAAGAGGAGGCGGTACTAAGGAGGGACTAACAAGCCTATCAACAAATCAAAAGCCAGCATTTAGGACAGACAATGACACAAGCCAATCGTAAATATGGGTGGAGAATGGGCGAAGCTTCTATTCACCTACTCCTCTACAATAAGCCTCGCAGTGCAGCGCATGCGCGCTGGCTCTAGGCTCGACCCAAACACTGATGGATTTTTACAAAAGTACTGATTTCGCAATTTTTTTTCAAATCGCGATATACTGGGGGGTCTGAATAACTTGTTTTGATAACGCTCCGTACACTACTGCAATCTTGTTCATCATGGAGTTTGAAATAAAGGTATTAATGCTAACCCAACTTTGTGGCATTTATTTTATCAGCTTTAAAAGGGATGAAGCTGCTCCAGGAAGGTATTCGTACCCGTTACCTGATGGTTACTGTTAGGTTTGAACCCACTGAGCATCCTTGCTTTCACAAAGACATTAGTAGAAATTAACGGTTAAGGCTGGATATAGTTCTTAACAGCTGAAAGTATGTGAGAGTGGCTCTCTATATGTGCTATTGCTGTTTTTTTGTTATTAGTATTATTATTGTTGATTCGTCTTATGTTTTTCTGCTCTTGTTTCAATGGTGTAACCTGATGTTTTAAACAAATAAAAGCTAAAAGGAGCTACGAAAAGGTGCTAGTCACTTCTGATCCTGCTTTCTTCAGTATCCAGTCCTGAGGTGGGAGCCGAGACCTGTGTGTTGGATTCTTTGGCCGAAGTGAACAAGGAAACTGACCTTACAACTTGTACATTATGTGATCCTGGGCAAATCAAGTTACCTCTGCTGTCCTACATTACATTACCTGCCGGGTCTGGTGGCTTAGTGGACTAATGCATCCACTGCAGGGGCCTGTGTTCGACCTCATGGTCACAGGTTCAAATCCTGGTGGGTCCACTCAGCCTTTCATCCATCTGAGGTAGGTAAAATGAGTACCATTGAGTTGGGTAACAATAAACATCAGTTAATCAGCGCCTTGAGACCCTTGGGTGATAAGTGTGCTTTACAAATACACATGTTATGTTATTTGGCAGTGCTTAAAAACAGGTAAACTCTTAGTCTTAACAAAATGTGCGGGCATTTATGTTTACAAAAGAACATGATGTGTGCGCTGACCGCGCCATCCCTGTCTTCTGTAATCTTCAGTGCAAACAAGGGACCCCAACCCCCAGGGAGTGTGTTAGATAATAGCAATAAATGAATCCAATAAATAAATAGATACATTCAAGAGGAATTCTGAGAAAAATCGGTCAATATTTGGAACAACCACTCCGTGTACCTAAAACTGCCAACACAACCGAGGCCATGCTCAGAAAATGCATTGGAAGGGGCACAATGTGTTGGTAGTCGGGAAAGCAAATATGGTTCGCTTGAGCAGATGGACTGTAGACACGTGCATTCCTAGAGAATGCATTTGTAAAAGTAAACAAGGGAATGCAACAGGATTAACAAGATGACAGTGCGTGTTGGAACAACCAATTTATTTGGTCGTTAACGTTTTCCATCCCTCTCGTTCCAAGAAACTACAACGCGCTTTGAGTGGGGTGTGTAGAGAGTACGTGGCGTTCCGTAGCGACTTTATCTTACCATGACAGCATTAACCACGGCACCCGCATAAACGTTTGCATGTACACCAACACAGAGATATGGGCTGCATAGTTTTTGGCGTCGTTTGCAGGTTTGCTCTCCTCATGGTGCGTCCCAGAGAAACCTATAAAAAAAAGAAGAGAAACAAGACTGCCCCATGAAAACCTCCACTCTCAAGATGACACCCGCTGCCTGTCACTGTAACTCCGCCCTGGATCCAAGTTGAAACGAGAGCAGAACTGTAAATGGAAACTGAAAGTGATCCAGGGCTGAGTGGTACCCGGGTCTCTCGCTGCCTCACTCGATGCACACAGAAAAGGAGTGGGTGGGGGACGGCTGAAGCAGTGAGGCGGGAGGGGTTAAGGGACGGGGAAAATCCTTTCACTTTAAAGTCAGAGATAAGACCACAGTTTACAGTTTACAGTTTACAGCCATCTTCAAAGCCAAGCTTGTAGTTAGTCAAAACACGACCACTCTGCAGAAATGCTCTTCCAGATATAAAAAAAAGTCCCTGAGCCAGTAACTAAAATGGGACAAGTGGAAGCATACAAGAAATGGGGGCCTGCTCCTTAGGAGGGAACTAACAACTAAAAAGGAGGGACAAATAGGAAAAATAACTACTAGAAGCAAGAGTTTTTAAAGGACACTGACACATGAAAAGCAGGGCTGGGCTGTAAGCCCACAAAATAGAATACAACATGTCTCGAAGAAACAGTGCAAGCGCTGTCTAGGCTCGACCTAAAAACACTCCACCCAAACGAACGGAGAACCCAGTCAGGAGTCTTCAATAACGATGAGGCTGGAGTCTGATGGGGGTCTACAAAATTTCCTGGAGAGTCCGCTCCAGGATCCTTGGGGGGGGTTCACATTCATCGAGGGGTGGTCAAAGGTCAAAAGGCACACTTGCAAATGCAGGCACTGGCGTAGCAAAGAGTGGGCAAACCAATGGTTGCTGTTCAATTCAAAATAGCACACAGCACTTCAAGTAGCTACGAGAGACCCTCTGAAACACAGAGAGGCTTCTCAGAAGCAGAAATCCCTGCTGCAGATGTCACACTAATGTGGTGCACACCAGCAAGCCCATTGACTCTCCAAGGGCAGAGAGGAGGGACGAGGCAACCTTGAGGCCCAGTTGGGGAGCAGCCAGCGACATGTACACCATGGACAGTTTGCAGAGGGACATCAGAGTCTGTTGCAGTGCTGATCTCTTCTAGGCAGTTTTCTCCTGCAGGGCAACCTCCAGTGTCACATTCTCAGCAACAAGGTAGGCTCCTCACCCAATGCATATCCCCTGCTCCTCCACCAGAAAACTGTAGACTTCCCAGCTAATCTCTCATCACCTGGCTGAGAAGCTGGCTGTCAATGACTCTAGATCTCTGAAGATTCTCCAATATCCTGTGGGCGTCACCTAGGGCCAGTTAGATGCATGAAGACCTGGAACGCTGACTTGGGGTCTCATTCCCTTTCTTAAACTCTATTTCCAGCAAGCGTTCTTTGGTTCTACAAGCCGTCTTTGTCATATTGTATCACTGGAAGGAGGGGTGGGACTGGAAAGCTCCTGCTCAGAGAGTGCCAAAACAAAAGCACAAAATGGAGGGAAATGTTCTCAATTTACACTCATCAGCCATTTGGAAGGAGCACCTCTTGGGGAACAAATGAACAGCACATGATAAAAGGCTGTCCTTGCACTGATAACGAGTTTGCTTTCTCCAGTCCCCCCACACCACATATCAACCAGATGTGGATAACACCTAAAAGGACCAAAAGGGCAGGGTAAGACAAAAGGCTATCCCTGTGCTTCTAAAGAGACAACTGTCTCTAGTCTTTTCACATCCTAGAGTAGGGTTCAACATAAAAGCTTCAGCAATGCTAGCAACATACATCACTTCTCTGGCAGGCTACATCCAACCTCCATTTTGTACATCATCTCAACATTGAAGACGAAATCGGATTCCACTGTGCCCATATTCAATATATGCTCCGGAGATATCCTGCTATGCATATACTGTGCCACACACATATGCAACATTTGTGTGCATGTGCTGGCGTGAAAGGTCCTGTTCCCACGACTGGACAAACAATTTACACAGGTGAGGCCAGTAGACCACTCGTCCTCTGCTGATAGCAGGAATAAGGCCTGCACTGCAGACTATAATTCAATGCTACCCCACTGTTACTCTAGGGAACTACATCTCGCTGACAGTAGTCACTCTCATTATGGGAGGTATGCACAAGGCGCCTTCCGGACCACAGAACCCTGCCCCCCGGTCCAGATCATAGGTAGAGCGACATGATAGATGTGCACATCAAGGCACAAAACTGCCTGAAATACCAAAGCTTCACTTCATGGGTATTAGAGAGCAGTGGTGCATGCTCACAAAACAGACAGGAGAACTTTCCATTCCAGCACCCGTCCTTCTCATTCCTCCTTACTTCTTTACTTTCTTGTCCACATCTCTGCCCATCCTTATTCATTCCTCTTCTTTTACTGCTTTCGGCTTACGGTTCCAGCATAACTGTGGAACTAGAAAACAGACAACTGTGATCCAAACTCCCTGCTTACTATGTGCCCTTTTTTCTGCAATCCTCCAATTCTTATTTTTATTTTGAAATATTTGAAATGTTTACACACTTTGGGAAGATTTGTCTCTTTTTTGGACTTTCAAGTTATGGATCCATTACAGTATCCATAATTTTAATGGGCTTTTCTTTAAAAAACTGGAAATTCACCAAAGTTGCTTTTACTCAGAACACACTTCCGCAAGTTCTAATTCTCCATTGTCTTTTATCCGATAAAGAATTTCTTTAGTGAAAATTTGAAGTATATATGGGATCTCACTGTCTTGTGTGCCTATTTTTTATATGGACCAAAGAAGAAACTCTATAATTCAATAATCGCCATATTTGTTCTGTCGTGTGACAGGCTAATTTATTTTAAATTCTGCAATTATTTTTTAAATAATTTTATTTGAATTTGAAAGTCAACAAACAAAGAGGCATCATTGAGCACCCTAAGCGGTGCCTTCAAAGGATACAATATTAGCAAGACGGCAAACGCATAATGTCCAAAAACTTGAATGGCATAATAAACATCTGAAGAGAGGGTGGGGAGAGGAAAGGGAGGAGAAAAGAAGAAATAAGGTCAACAGTAACTCCCCCCAAGACATCCATGTCATCAGCAGCCACACATGCCAATGCCCCATTAGCAAAGAAAACAGGGAGCCCAGAAAGCACACAGCTGGGGATGGAATTCTATCAAGACATCACCGCCAGGGTGTCCACGACACCCAGGTCCATTACACTAACTCTGTCCACCTCAGGTCCCAAGTCATGGTAGTTTATCTATGGGCTCCATATTTTCCTGAATTTGGGGGGACACCCTTTGATCTTATAGGAAACTTGTTCCGCAAGTCCATGCCAGATTTCCATTCATGCAGGGAGGGACCCCCGCTCACCCCCCCCCAATACTTGGCCACATCCCACATATTTTATTATGTAAGTTATGAAGCTCCCATTCATCATCTGGATATCAGTTGAAATGCATTTTCATGTGTCGTGTAGTTCCTACTAATTCATAGGATCTGCGCGTTTGTTGGACAACATAAACTTGGGGATTGGTGCCTAGAATGATTCCAGACACCCCCGCAGGATTTGTTGGCCTATAGACCAGCTTGCTCACAGAGCCACCGTAAGCCCTCTAACCCTATCAGGGAGCAGATGGTTTCCGGCAACCACTGGCTCCCTATAAAAAAAGAGGATTGTTTTTAAGGCCATGGTCTTAATGCATAAGGCCTTGCACGAGACGGGCGCGGTTTATCTCAGAGAGAGGATCAGCAAATACATCCCACCGCGTACCCTTCGTTCGTCCTCCGCATGCCTTGCAGGAGTGCCCCAATCGTCGTAGAGTAGGCGGGAGATTCTTTTCCTACTTGGGGCCACTCAACTGGAACAATCTTCCAACAGACCTCCATTTGGTCAGTAATTTCGCTGCCTTCAAGAGGAAACTGAAGACATGGCTCTTCAGGCAGTCAATCTGGGTGCCTTGGTCAGCTGCCCTTAGCCTGAGCCCTGGGACACTCTGCTGAGTAGCCGTGCACTTTACAAATCAGATTAACATAACTGAACATAACTGAACATGACAACCCTGACCCCTCAGGGATCATGGAAACAGTACAGAACCTTTTGCTCAGTCACTCGTGCTCACTAATTCTCAGAGTAGTATACAGATACTACACAGTGGGACCTTTTCAATAAGTTTATTGAACAAATGTTATTCTTGTATAAAATACATGTGCTGCAATGATTAATAGACAGAAGCAGATAAAAGTGATCATGAGCACCAAAAGCATAAATAGTATATATGGTTCTACCATGGTGCTAAAACAATGTATATATGCAGGCATATAATGAGGCAGTAATCTGGCATACTCCTACTATGCGAACCCTACTCTAAGTGTACCTAGAGTGTGTGTAGGTGTAGAGCCAAGTATCGCCCCATGGGACGATCCAACCCCATTACCAGATGGGAGAGAATGGAGGACCCCGTCTTGGTCACAAACTGGACACCCCTCAGGAGATGTCAGACCACTGCGTGAAGTCTCATCATGCAGGGTCCCTCGGTGTCAGCTGAAGTGCCTCTTCTACCAATCTACCAGGATGCTCATCTTTTATAATAGAAAGCAGCCTTGCGATGTGCGTATAGATTAGTGATGTTATGGTTATGTAGATGGCCCTGTCGTTCTGTGGATGAAGATAGAGATGACATTTGTAAATAGTGCGAAAAGAGAACATGTACATGATGTTCAGGGCATTGTGATAATGTTGTGCGAAGCTAGATGTGTAAACTAGTTTAGTTTCAGGGAAACTAATCCAACATTGCCATGCATGCAAATATGTGCAAAAGTTCACGGCTGAAATGTTATTGTGAGGACAATGTAAGAAATAAGCTGCTTCACTACATGGGCCTAGCCGGGAATTTAACACCCACTCCTCATACTAAGGGTCGATATCTAAAGGCTATCTAAAAAGCCAGCAGACCATTTTAACAACATTAACAAACTACTCTTAAAAGCATCTAAAAGCGAGCTTCCCTTTAAAATAGTCATTTGAAGGCATTTAAGTCATTAAACCATTTGAGATCCCAAGCACTCAGAAAGCTAGGGTGCCTAGTTTATTTTGTTTAAAAAATAGGCCAAATTTTTCCCACACGGAGAAAGCCAATTGTTTATGTGTTTTGAGAGGTAGACGCAACATTGCTGTTGCCCACTACCGCAGACGACTTTCCCAGAGATGCACCTCGTAGCATGTTTATGGAGCAAAGGTAATTCCTTTCAGTTCCCACAGCAGCCACTGAGGGAGGCGTTGTAGCCCATAAGCGTTCCGCAGAGCCGCTGTTCACATCACTAGGAGCTGATGCATCCCAGGGTGGCTCTGAGAATGCATTCATTATCAATGGAATACACTGGGGACAACAATACACTTGGGCCTTTAAGGGGTCCATCAGTACTTCAATGTCCGGTGGTATGCCCCATTGAGAGAAATGTACTTGCAAACTGAGGATCCGGCTAAAGCATCTTCACAGTCGGAGCCACTAAGAAAAACGTCAGTGAGCCCATTCCTGCATCTAAACCTGAACGGTAATTCCCAATACTCATGCACATAACCTTCCCCTAGCACTTCATATCTGCCTACCTGTTGGTATTGGACACAATATTGGAATTGGAAAGTCGTGACCGGTAGAGTGATGTAACCATGAATTATCCAGTCTGTGGATGGTGTCTCAGCCATGGTGAAAGGTAATTGGTCTAATTTTTCAATGTGCAACATGGTATATTTTGCATCTCTGCGTGCCATTACTATCTGTCTATCAGTTAGATCATATTCAGAAAACAGACGAGTACTGTTGATGCAACGCCATGGCACGTGACCAGATGGTTGTAACGTCCAGCTCAGTATTACGATGGACAGTAATTGTGACTGTCTACGTTGTAAAATAGACATGTCTTGCTGTATTATGTCAATTGCAGAAGACACTATGTTGCCTAGTGAATAAATCCTGGATGACAATATGTTTATACCATTGTCAACCACAGTCAAAGCCTTTTCAAAATTAACCCTGTCGATCCCGCGCAGTCTCTCAGCAGCTTCCTGTTGAGAGATCTTCCACAGCTTGTTGTATATTCCGTACAAAAAGCACTTTTTATGTGGGTTCCGTGGACCTAATAAAAAATCCATAAGATCTATGTCATCAGAAAGAAGGGACAACTGTTTTTTCACCTGGGAAAGTGTTGAGGATTTTAGCCAAGCCAGGTACAACTGCTCAACACTTTATGACGTCACTACACCGAGTGTTCTATTTGTACATATCGCTGATTAGACCTATTGATCTTAAACCCTTTGGTGTTATTCTGGAATCTAGATTGACACCTGTTTGTTTTTGTCGGCCAAACCAACAATCTAGTGTATCCTCACTGAAGTGTGTAAAGTGATGTCAATTCTCGAAGCGTGAGAATGCGGGAATACTCAGTGTGTTCAAATCCTTCATTTTGGCTATACAAAGACAAGAAGTTTGCTGTACTGTTTTATTCAGGAAAATCATTTGATGTGGCATGAGGCATGCTCTAAACAAAGCCTCAGTTCCCTGAACCTGCCAATCTTTAGTCCCCCGGACATAATTTGTGTCTGTGCTGTCTTTCCAAAAGTCGAAACCCTGTATAGACAATTGGGAAATAAAAGAAGCAGAGTATATCATCTTGGTGTTTGGTGGCATATTTTTCTTTCAGGTGTAGGTGCAAGCCTATAATAATACAATGCTGGGTCTGATGTGTCAAAATCTGAAAAATAAGCAAATTTTTGTGCAAATGTCTTTGAACTACCTTTCGGCGGTGTTGGGCAGTGTTCCCATTGTGTGAAATTATAAACAGCGCACGGGACACTAGCTTTGTGTAAAAAAATGGTAACCATAACGTTGATAACAGAACATGTCTCCATAAGTAGATGTGCCATCATACAATTGATCATTAGAAAATGCTGCTAATTGCTCTAGATCTGCAAGCATATTGTGGACTGTTTCAATGTCCCAATCATCAGAGAAAGTAATAGAGGTGATGATATCATTTAAGGAAATTTTAAGCAAATAAGGAATTTGAAAAAATTCAATAGGACCATACACATAATACGATACCCTCTCTCACACTATTTAGTCAGGAACTGGAACTGCAGTAATGTTCACCAGGGACAGGTCCCTTAGTTCACGGTGTGATGATGCATGTGGTTTAAGAACCAAGTTCACAAGATGTACTGCGGAGCGTTCTGGGAGATAATGTCCATTCAGAAGTAGGAAAAAGACAGTCACCAAACCAATCTAGAGAACCAGGAAAAGTAATCCAATTGTAATCCAGAGATGTATCCATTGAACAACAAAGTATGTCTTTTTCAGCCAAAGATAGAGAGCATACGCTCGTAGCTTGAAAGGAAGAGGCGGTGTTGGCAGTTCAGGTTCACTTGAATCCGATGAGAAGTCGTCATAATGCACGAAGTAGTCAGACATCATCAGGTCTATTCTTGGGAGCTCAGCAGGTTTGTAGAACTGGGAGATGACTCAATCTGTGGCATGTTCACATAGACGTCGTCAATTTTCTGAATTGAGATTTCTTTACTTGTTGATTGTTCATTGTCCTGTACAGCTTCTCTTTGGAGAGCAGAAACTTCTGTCGTTATTAGAGCTTCCATCTGAACTTCCTGTACTGTAGCGAGAGGAGTGCAGTGGCTACTCAGGAGCCCAAGCAGCCTACTGTTGAGAATTGGCCACATAGTGTGGTTTGATCAGATCAATAGAGACAAACCGCTTGTCACTGCAACTGGCAAGGAGCGGAAGAAGTACAGTTCTGGTACCTTCAATTGGTACCAGAACTGTACTTCTTCCAGTACAGTTCTGGTATTCGGGCCATCATACAGGTACAGGCGCTCTGTATGATGGCCCGAATACTTACTTGTCCACTATTTTTCCTCTGATTAGGTCCCCACTCTTCGGGACCAAGGCAGGTCTTGCCAGCACAACCTTCACTTCCCCAGTGGCAGTGCATTTTACTTGGACGTTGCTTTGTAACCCCGGAATTCATTGAGTTCCTGTAAAACAGCAAAACGTTCATTGATGTCAAGTGATGTTTCAGATGCCACTGTACTGACACTATCGAGGTCTGGTACCCACATTCTCACACCAAACAGGAGTTCATAAGGAGTATGACCCCCTAGGGATTTTCTTGGCATGTTGTTGGGTGCCCTCTGGAACCCATATAGGTGATTGACCCAACTGCCACCTAAGACAAATACTCTTGCTGTTAAGGACTGCTTTAAGTCATGGTTTTTCCTCTCAACCACCAACTTTCCCTCAGGATGGTATAGGGAGGAGTACTGCAATGCCACACCCAAACGTCCCATGGCTTCTTTGTAAGCCCGAGAGCTAAACATCGGACCCTGGTCAGAATGTAGTGTGCCAATTGCGTATGTCCCGATGAAGACTCGCAAATCCTTTATTACAGTTCGAGCAAGAGCCGAGTGCTGTGGCCAAACCCACAGGAACCTGGAGCATGAAAACACTGCCACCAAGATGTACTTGAAAAGCCCCAACTGATTCTAAGGCGCTGCAGTAATCCAAATACACACAAGCCAAGGGCTTGTCTGAAATCAATAGAGGTGTCTGTGCTGGATGTAACCAACCACTAGAAAAAAGGGGGACCCCTGAGATGATAGAGGAAGAGCAATAGGGGAAAGTCAAAGTATCAAAAACACAGTCTGCACTACCTATCTTCTTCACAAAAACGCAATTAAGTCATTAAATATACCACTCCAGCTAAACCATGTGCTCAAACTATTGAAAATAAGGCAGTTATTTAAACAAACATTTTATTTTTGTTTTGCTATTATTCACATTAATATATAAGTCATGTCTTTACATCATAAAATATATAGAAAAAATAACACTGGCCCTCAATGGTGAAAATTCCCATGGACTACCTTTCATACAAATCATTCATACACTCTCATACTCATATAACCCAATCGGACTGTGAAGACACACTTAATATTCATCAAACATAATACTAAGGTATGATACACGGTCCCTATACAAATGCAACATAAAAACAAACTTGCAGTACGAACAAGAATATCCTCTGCTGAATAAAATTATGCCTTGAGATCCATATGATTGCATCATTTATACCGATGGTTCTGCCCAGCATACCATAAGAACGAAAGAGCAATATTCTGCGGCATGCGCAATTGTTAAAAGGAGCATGCATGACGGAAAGTTCTGTCCTGGAAAAACACACACTCAGTCCCTAGGGGACTGTACAGCGCAGCTGGCAGAGCTCATAGCCCTGATACTGGCACTACAAAATACAAATTGTGAATTCCCCACGCTTACTGTATGTGATTCATTTTACTGTGTCCAGTCCCATAATGAATATTTACACTATTGGGGCCTGAATGGATTTAGAGAGTCTAAAGGTTGCACAGTAAAGCACAAGATGCTTTGGGAGCAGATGGCAAAGCTGAAAGAAGGCCTGCCACGGGTTCATGTTATTCATACATTGAGTCATCAACATGTTGGTATTCACATTGAAGGGAATTTGATTGTGGATGAAGCCGCCAAGGCTACAGTTTGTACTGCTGCCATTGCTGCAATAACTCGTTCAAGTACAAGGATAGATGGAACAACTATGGTAGCAGATAATGTCACGTGCAACGGAACAACCCTGCCAAAAGGCTTTCCACTCAAGTACTCCTACAAGTTAGATGCACAAAACATTCTGTATGCTCAGATTCCAGGAGTGGGGGATAAAGTAATACCAAACATTGATCGCAGATTAGGACTGATACTAGCTGCACATGAGGTTCTAAGTTCCGCTCATGCAGGAATTACTGCTACGGTTTCTTTACTGAAGCACTGCTATTGGTGGCCAGGTCTATCAAAACAGACCAAGGACTTTGTCCTTAAATGCGACATCTTCCAGCAGATAAAAGGCCTCACCGTGGCACATCCAGCACAGACTAAGAATCAAAAACACAGTCTGCACTACCTATCTTCTTCACAAAAACGCAATTAAGTCATTAAATATACCACTCCAGCTAAAGCATGTGCTCAAACTATTGAAAATGAGGCAGTTATTTAAACAAACATTTTATTTTTGTTTTGCTATTATTCACATTAATATATAAGTCATGTCTTTACATCATAAAATATATACAAAAAATAACACTGACCCTCAATGGTGAAAATTCCCATGGACTACCTTTCATACAAATCATTCATACACTCTCATACTCATATAACCCAATCGGACAGTGAAGACACACTTAATATTCACCAACATAATACTAAGGTATGATACACGGTCCCTATACAAATGCAACATAAAAACAAACTTTTTTTTGCACTTTCATAAAGCAATTGAATTGCCAATAAACGATCCACAACTTATAAAGATTTACATCAAGGGTCACAACGTCACTTTGAATGAATAAATGGAAGAAATTAATCAAATCAGCAAAATAAGTATACATAAGTCAAACAATGAGATGCATGTGTAAGGAACAAGAGATTTTTCAATCAAACACGCCGACGCGCGTTTCGGTGTTGCCACCCCCAATGTTGGGGTGTCACCTTCTTCAGGGCGTTACAGTAAATTAGTGTCAGAAGTCCATAGGACCTGTTGAGTGGTAAAAAATATATCGTAAATAATTCGTTTTTTCAGATACATAATAGTTTTTCAAATTTCTCACATCAATACTGCACAGGTGGGGGCGTGGCCAAGCAGCGATCCATGATGGCCGCGTAAAGTAGAGCTCCGCCGCCCGACCCTTCCCAAACACCTATCCGGCACATAGATCCGTGTCTTCCGAGAGAGGATCCCTGCATCGGAACACCAGCGGTTACCACCCCGCCCGCTCTGGCTTGTGTCAGACGCCTGACACCAAAGTTACGGGGGCGGAAGCGGTGAGGCCTACCATCCAGCCAGAAGCCGGGACGCACAGTGCTGCGAGAGGCCCGGGATCGGCCCAGCCGGGTCGGGGACTTTTCGCGCGTGAGGCCCGGGATACGTCATCGCTACAGAGAGACTGCGACTCGCCCCAAACAAATCGAGACCCCGCCATAACCCGCAGGCAAGTGGGGCCGGAATAGAAACTTCATCCAGCAGGAGAGGCCCAGGCACAGTCCTATCCTGCGCGTTAGGGGTGCAGTCGGCGAGCAGCAGGGCTGCAACGCGAGGGCCGGTGGCTCACCATCCCGCTCCCCCACGAACTGCGACGAATCCAGACACTGGACCCTGAGCGGGGAGGCCCACTGTGTTGAGACCACAGGCATACCACCGACAGGACCTAGGGAGAGCTACGGTAGTGTGGGCAGTGGGGAAAACACCCCCCCCTGGCAGACAGAAAGCGTACAAGGCGACCCAGGGGAGAGGACGCTCCAGGCCTGGGGAGGCTTAAGTCCCACTCCTGAAACCAGAACATACATTTGCAGCCCCACCACATAGAGTGGAGCTCCCGGCGGGATCTCAGAGCCTGTGTTGGCTCTCCCTCCACCTGACCTATTGGGGCCAGCGGGACCACTGCTTCGCCGGCTGGTGGAAGACAGCCTGAGGCCCAGACAGCCGACTCTCCAGAGTGATCGGGGAAGGCCTGAGTACCTGCTCAGTGGCGTAATGGATCGGAGTAAAGGCCCTGGGACCCGGGGGCCCAGAGGGACGCAAACTAACAAACTGGACCGCTACACTGTCCCTAAAGACACGCACCAGAGCCGACTATCCGGAGGAGCCTCCCAGAGTGGCCTGGGCGAAGAAGAGCAGGAATTATCATTAAAAGACGTCATGGACGCTATCACTGGAGTTAAAGCCTCCCTGGAACATAAAATGGACACCTTGGCTATTGACGTGAACCTCATCAGGGCGGATCTGGGAAAACTGAACGAGAAGGTGAAGCAGGTGGAGATCACCACCACGAGCCTCGTCGGAGATGTCGCCCAACTCCAAGGAGAAGTCCGCGAATTACAAAACTCGCATACCATCACTGACCTAAAACTGGACGACTACGAAGGCCGCATGCGGCGCAACAACCTCCGCATCCTGGGTGTTCCAGAGAAATCGGAGGGGCAATCCCCTGACCTATTCGTGGAGGATCTTATCCTGACACATCTTCAGCCCAAAGGCCTCAGTAAGTTCTTTGTCATCGAACGGGCACATAGGGTCCCGGGTGGCCGTCCTAGGCCGGGCGCGCCCCCGCGGCCAATGTTGGCCAGAGTTCTAAACTTCCGGGACAGGGATGTCGTCCTACAGAACGCCAGGGCGCGGGCCCCCTCCGCTACGAAAACGCAGACATAACCTTTTTCCCGGATTTCACACAGAGGGTGCAGACGCAGAGGAGGTCGTTCCTCTCCGTGAAAAAAGTGCTTAGAGACAGAGGACTGAAATATGCGATGCTCTTTCCAGCACGTCTTCGGGTCGAGGCGGATGGACGGGACTGGTTTTTCGAGCAGCCCAAGACTGCAGCTGACTGGATCGAGCGCCGTGGAATGCGGAGCCCAGGCGGCCATGTCCGAAGTGAGAGTGAGGACACACGCCCTGTCTGAGGAGAGGGCTGTATTGCCATGCATCTTTGTACGGAATATGTTGGGCCTGTTGTGGGGTGGGTTGTGGGTGGGTATTCTCTCTCTCTGAGCCTTCGTGGCTGTGGACCCTCTTAGACTTGACACACTCGTGCAAGGAGGATGTACACTTGACTTGTGGGGGACAGGGAGGCGGAGCGCTTTATTTCCCCTTTTCTTCTACTCTTAGTTAATTCCAAGGGCGACAGGCACTCTGCAAGTTTTCGATGGGCAGTTCTAGGCCCAGAGTGCAGGGCAGCGGGGTGGGGGTTGTTGGGAGGGAATGTTTTGTTTGGTTTTTGTTGTGTTTGTTGTATCAGCATCATTAGTAGTACCGCCTGTGGAGGAAGCCGAAACACACGCTGCTACTCCTGTAGAAAGAGTAGAGATATCTTTTAATCAATCATGGCTGCACGGAGAGACGTAGGAATCAAATTGTTAAGCTGGAATGTCAACGGGTTAGGGGACAAGATAAAACGTAGTGTTGTTCTCCAGTACATCAAACGTCAGGCCCCCGACATTGTATTACTCCAAGAAACCCATCTCATCGGCAATACATGCAAGGCACTACATAGAGGAGGCTACATAATGTTGGCCCATGCGGGATTCACCTCCAGTTCAAGAGGGGTGGGTATTATGATGAAGAAATCCTTTCCTCTGGTGGTAAGCGCAACCTGGGCAGACGATCGGGGACGATACATTGGAGTCACGGGAACATGGGCGGGGCACCCCATCACACTCCTTTCGGTTTATGTACCACCTGGCCTGCAGGCCGCCACCTTTAGGGATTTAGGAACTATATTGTTAGCTATTCCAGAAAGTCTGTTAATCCTGGGAGGGGACTTAAACTCAGTAGTCTCGGCGCGCTAGATCGATATCCCCCCCCGTACTTTGAGCCCCACCTCCGGTTGGCTTCCGGAATTTCTCGAGACCATGGGGTTGGTGGATAGCTGGCGGACCTATCACCCAAACACAATGCAGTACACCTTTCACTCGGGGGCGCACGGGAGCCTCTCACGTATCGACTACTTTCTGGTTCCCGCATCTCAGATTGCACACATCCATGAGACTAGACATCTGGCCAGGGGTATCTCCGACCACTCTCCGGTTTGGCTTCACATGGTTCTTGATTATAAGCAAGTGGGAAGGGTGGCCCCCATCAACCCGTGGTATTTTAGAGATCCCAAAATTCGCAAAGCGCTCCTTGCAGCCATAGATAATTACTTTATTGACAATGAGGGATCAGTGGATTCCCCGCAGACGCTGTGGGAAGCCTTTAAGTCGGTGATCCGGGGCCAGGCCCTATCCCTAATCTCGGGCAAGAAAAAGGACCACCACAGAGAGATAGTGGCCATGGAGGCGGAGATTGGCCACTTAGAAACTGACCTGGATTCGGAGGTCACACCCGATAAACTCCACTATCTACGGCTCCGGCAGCAGGAGTACAGAGCGCTGGCGACCGACCAGGCGCGGGCCTTGGGTAGAGCTGCGCAGGGACGGTTATATGAGGTGGGAGATAAAGCTGGGAAATTGCTAGCATGGCTAGACAAGAGAGAATGGGCAGACCGCCTAGTACCAGAACTCCAAGGGGAGGGAGGTGGCCCCCTCACAGATCCTCAAGACATTGTAGATAAATTTGCTGCCCACTTCTGTGCGGTCTACTCTTCAACTACTCCCTATTCTGTAGAGGACTCCCGCCAGATGATTGCTGACATAACGCTGCCCAAGGTCTCAGCTGATGACCGTGACTTTTTAGATAGTGACATATCCAACGACGAAATAGCGAAGGCAATAAGGTCCATTAGATCAGGAAAGGCCTCAGGCCCCAACGGGCTTCCGGTCGAATTATACAAACTTAAACCAGACGGGCTGGCCCCACATCTCAGGGCTATGTACGAGGACTCAAGGGAGAGAGGGCTCCTGCCGATCGATCAGAGGACGGCCACTATTATCACCATCCATAAAGAGGGGAAACCGAGAACTGACTGTGGGTCATACAGACCAATTTCCCTCCTGAATGCAGAGCCCAAGATTTTGGCCAAACTTCTGGCCAACCGCCTGATCACAGTGATCGAAACCCTGGTCCATCCAGACCAATCTGGTTTCATTCCGCATCGCAACACTGCACTTAACTTGCGTAGGGTGCATGGGGTACTAGGCAGAGCGACCTCACTTTTAGAACCAGCTGTAATAGTCTCCCTCGATGCCACCATGGCATTCGATACCATTGAATGGTCGTATCTTTGGGCAGTTCTGGAGAAGTTGGGGTTTGGCCCGAAATATATTCAATGGGTACAGCTTCTGTATGCTAAACCGTTGGCACAAGTAGTAGTCAATAACAAAAAATCGGATACCTTTGAGCTGGGTCGGGGGACCCGGCAGGGCTGTCCGTTGTCTCCTCTCCTGTTTGCCCTGGCCCTGGAGCCGCTGGCGGCCTGGATACGTAGAGACCCGAGGATTCGGGGCATGCGCTGGTCCTCGGAGTGGGAGGACCGCATCTCGCTCTACGCAGATGATATCCTGCTCTATCTGACTTCTCCGAGGCGGTCCCTGAATGTAGTCCTGGATATCCTGGCCGTCTTCGGCAGGTACTCCGGATACTCCATTAACTGGAGTAAATCCCTGTGGTTCGTTTTGGCGGGAACACCGCCTACCCCACCGAAGGGATGCCCCATTCAAATTCGTGCAGACGGCTTCAAGTATTTGGGGATTTTTCTCACCCTAGACCCGTCGCTCCGCTACTCCCAGAACCTACTTCCCCTTTGACTAGGTTGCGTAAGGACATAATCAGCTGGAAGTCGCTCCCGCTTTCCCTACTGGGAAAAGCGGCACTTTTAAAATGATGTCTTTGCCCCGGTTTTTATACGCCCTGCAGAACTCCTTGGATCCGGTCCCAGCGTCCTACTTTAGGGAGATAGAGGGCCTTCAGCGGGACCTGTTGTGGAGTGGACGGCCGCGTATCGCCCTAAGCAAGCTCACCTTAAATTGGTATGACGGGGGCATTAGCCTCCCCGATATCAAGAAGTATTATTGGGCGGCACATCTAGCTGCCATCAATCATGGCACCTACCTACGTCCCGGAGATCCAGGCCATAACATGGATAGATGGCTCCTCTCGGGTGGGAACTATAATAGAGCCCTTTACTCCAAACCACACCGATTCCAACTCACAGGCCCCACCAAACACTCGGTCCATGTTTGGCACACTGCCATTAAATGCCTTGGCTGGAATCGCAGGCTCACACTTGCTACCCCGTTATGGGACTCGGAACAGCTAGGTAGCTTGTGGAAAAGCAAAGGGTTTGACAAATGGGATCTCATAGGTCTCTCGCGTGTAGGGGATCTGTGGGACAAATCAGATATCAAGTCTTTCGCTACCCTGCAACAGCAATTCGATCTAGCTGACTCTGAAATTTTCCGTTATACGCAGGTCCGACATGCCCTGCGCTCCCATATACAGCGTGGTACCGCCCCTCCGGAGTCGTCCCCATTGGAGGACAGCGTCTTGGATGGCCACATCCCTGACAGCACTATCTCATTGATATATAAAAAGCTGATCAACAGCATGCCAGACCCTCTCCAGTCGCTTCCGGAGAAATGGTCCAGGGACGGAATCGAGATAGACGATGAGGACTGGCAAGAGGCCGTTTCCTCGCCCAGAGTAGTGGCAATACCCGCGCGCCTACGCCTGGTCCAACTTAAAGTACTCCATAGGATTTACGTGACCGGACCGCAGCTGGTACGGATGGGAAGAACAGATGGGGGGACTGTAGGCGGGGCTGTGGCCAGATGGGTACTTTTATACATATAATTTGGGAATGTGACAAAATTCAGCCCTACTGGCGTAAAATACATGATATCACCAACACAGTGTTAACAACACAACTTAGCCCAGATGCTCGTAGATGTTTGTTGAACATATGGGAACCGACGGATCTGAATGTCTATTTAACGCAATGGGTCACTCTGGGGCTTATGCTCGCTAAGAGAAATATTGCTCAGCTGTGGGGGCGTCTCAACCTCCAACGGTGGGTGACTGGAAGAAAGCTCTGGATTGGGCAATGTTCAGGGAAAAGACAGTGTATGTTGCCCGGGGCTGCCCTAAAAAATGGACCCGTGTATGGGGCATGTGGAACTCCTATCGTGGAGACATATGTCAACCGCCCCTCTCCCTTGACAGTGATGACCTCCCTTTGCCCTAATCCCTCCAAGTATTATGCTGTATTAATTGATTTTGCCTATTGTCTCCATGTGGCGTGCTCTCCTGCTTTCTCTGTAATGTACGTGATATGCTGATATTGATTAATAAAAACAGTTTTACAACAAAAAAATACTGCACAGGTGTGTCAGTTGAAGTAGCACATGGTCTAGCCAAAGGGTGTTGAGTGATAAAATATTATAGCCTGTTAAGATAACTCTGCACACATTACAAAAGTACATTACCGAAGAAGAAACACCAAATGTAAAAAAAAAAAAAAAAAAAAACAACATGATGATACGTTCAGTTTACGCCCACCGTGCGTCAGATAGGATTTAAATAACAGGCTTTTCCCGCGTTTCCACTTAAAAGCGTTCTGCGGGTCTTCACGGATCGCCGTATTTGCCGACCGTTTCCTTGAAATCTGTTATCCTGGTCTCCCGGTGAGTATTTCAAGCTAACATTAGCTTGCATTGTATGGTATTTTTTCGTAGTCTACCGATTTTGCTACAGCCTCTTGTTTGTTTTAGGAGCATTCGATCCGGATTTGTATACTGTTTTTATCACTGGGCCGCTACCTTATGGTCTGCTCATTAAAGACACAGGAAGATAAGCCGCATAGAACTACGAGGTAGTGTCCCTTACTATCTGCGAGCTATTGTTTGAATTACTTGTTTCAAGTCTTGTTGTTGGTAAATTCTATTTGATCGAGCCGTTTACTTTTATGCCTTGTATGTTTCAGAAGGCTCTACGTTGCATTTAAAAAAAAATTGGCATTTGAGTAGCCTTGACAAACGCAGATTTTCCGCCCTGATGGCCGATACCTGTCCACTCCCAGGTTGATGACGCCACCGAGTGGATGGGCGCCCCAATTCGAACACACCTGCTGCCATCCTCTAGCGTTTTCACTATTGGTTGTTTTTATTCATCATTCCTGTGCAGGTCAGTAACTTAATGGCCACCCGTTTCTTTTCGTTCATTCATCAACAGAATGTATCCTGATTTTGGATGTTATACATACTGTTTGTTTGCTTTCTGTTGCAGATTCATTCATCATTTCAATCATTTTGCTTGAATATTTCGAGTAGACAAATATATCTTGTTTGGCCTTCCTTTCCTTGCCAGGCAAGTAACTTATGCAGTCAGTTTTCTGACCAGACTTAAGCATGTAAGAAAACATGATTATACTGTCGTTTGGGTTGTAAATATCTCCCCCTAATTAGGGACTGTGAAGGTTTGGCTGTCTGTGTTTATTTATCTTTCCTTTTTCAATCAGTATTGTGTATTTGTTGCGCATTAATTTTTCGTTCTATTCTTATTTTTTTTCTTATTTTTTTTTACATTTGGTGTTTCTTCTTCGGTAATGTACTTTTTTATTTATTTAAATGTTTTTATTAGTTAAAAGTAAAATCATGTGCATAAAAAGGACGGTAATTTTAAACTTACACAAATTCCAGAGCTGGACAGTCAGTAAACAAGATTTCTACATTACATACAATCTACACTTTCTGTACGCTTTTTCATTTCCAATTCCACCATTGGGGACATTACCGGATCGCCTCGATATTTATTCCAGTTCGCCCACTTCCGGTCCCATTTTTTGGGGCACCCCCTTGCTACGAAGACTTCCGTTTCCGCCAGCATGCTTCTGTCAAGCTCTTTCGCCCACGTGTGGACGCTTGGTGTGGTTGCTCTCCCCCACCCTCTCGCTATCTCCCGTTTAACTAGTGTGTATCCTAGCGTCGTGAACTGCTTTTCCACTTCCGTCAGATCAGTTGCCACCCAGATATTCAACAATCCCAGTTGCGGCGTTAGGACAATCTCCTTATGTAAGGCCTTGTGCATGTGTTCCGAGGCCCCCTCCCATAGGACACGTAGCCTTGGGCAGCTCCACAGAGTGTGGTAAAATGTGGCCTGTTGGCCACATCCCCTTAGGCAGAGATCATCAGATCTGGAACCTATTTTTACTAGGGTCTGTCCCGTCATATATGAGCGGTGAAGTATCCTAAGTTGGATCAACCTAAATTTTAGTGTAATGGCTGCCTCCCGAGGGGACATCAGGGCCTCCTGCCAGTCCTCGTCGCTAATCATTCCCAAATCGTCTTGCCATCTCTCCCTGAGTTTCGGAAAAGTATCTGGGAGGTTATTGCATAATTTCTTATATGTGAGAGATATTGCTTTCGAATTCAAGGGCCCGTCTAACAGCCTGTCTTCAAGCGGTGAAGAGTCTGGTATATCTGTAAAAGACGAGAAGGCCGTCTTAAGAGCATGTCGAATTTGCAGATATCTATACGTTTCTCCCCGAGCCAGGTGATAGTGTTTCTGGAGTTCCTCAAATGTGAGTATAGCCCCCTTTTTGACCAGATCTTTTACTGCAGAGATACCAATTAGGTCCCACTTGTCGAACCCGGGCTGATAGCATAACATACCCAGTTTCTGCGTATACCAAAGTGGAGCAACCTTCGTGAGGATGCCAGCCCATCCCAGGCGAGAATGGACTGTACGCCAAATCTCTAACGTGTGTAGGGTGGGCCCAAAAAATCGCCCCTTGTTTTTCTTATCACTAACATACAGGGCCCCCAAGTAGCCGGATCGGTCAGTTTGGTATCGGTCAAGAGCGTATGCAGGGTCCTCCGGAGGACGGTATATCCATTGATTGACGGTCACTAACGGTGCTGCCCAATAATAAAGTTGCAGGTCGGGAAGCGCAATGCCTCCATCATACCAACTTTTAGTCAGCTTCTTCAGTGCCACCCGTGGGGTCTTCCCATCCCACAATAACGTACGGCCCTCTCCTTCCACCGCTTTGAAATATGAATCCGGAACTTTGTACGGGCAATTTTGAAGGATATACAAGAAGCGAGGAAGGGCCAGCATCTTAAAAAGTGCAGCCCGGCCAAGCAACGAGAGCGGAAGGGACCTCCAATGTTTCACGTCCGCACGCAATCTAGCCAGCGGAGGGGCCAAGTTGGAGCTGTAAAACAGATTGGAATCCGACGTGACATATACCCCCAAGTATCGAAACCCATCCTCCGCCACCACTATGGAGCAGTCAGCCGGAAGCCTGGGAACCTGTCCCCGCAACATAAACAATACGGACTTATGCCAGTTTATCGCATATCCAGAGTATTTGCCAAAATTTGTGAAGATGTTGAGCACCATCAATATAGATTTGTATGGGGAAGCCAGGTATAGCAGTATATCATCTGCATATAGGGATATGCGATCTTCTACGTCTTCCGCCCACCTCATCCCTCGTACCATAACATCTCGGCGTATCCATGCCGCAAGGGGTTCCAATAGAAGGGAGAATATCAACGGGGACAGAGGGCATCCCTGTCTGGTACCTCGTTTTAATCTAAATGTCCTGGATGTATAACCGTTTACCCTCACTTGCCCCAACACATCTGTGTATAGCAACCGAATCCAGGCGATAAACTTGGGACCTAGACCCACCCTCTCTAAAACTTCAAACATGCATGGCCATTCTATGGAATCAAAGGCCATAGAGGCATCAAGAGACAACAACGCGGCATCCTCTTCAATGTATTTCCTACGGGCCATCACGTTATGTAGGCGCCTTATATTGAGGGCTGTATTTCTTCCAGGCATAAATCCAGACTGATCTGGGTGGACTAATGTTGTGATAACCGCCACCAGCCTGTTGGCGAGGACTTTCGCTAATACCTTTGCCTCTACATTAATCAGCGAAATTGGCCTGTAAGAGCCACAGAAGTCCGCTGGTTTGCCCGGCTTGTGAATCACTACTATAGTGGCCAACCTTTGATCCACTGGTAGCCGGCCCACCTCTAGGCTCTACTCGTACATGGCCTTCAAATGCACTATCGTGTGAGAGGCAGTGGCTTTTAGGAATTCAACCGGGATGCCGTTGGGTCCCATCGCCTTCCCCGATTTAATCTGTCCTATAGCTTTACCAATTTCCGCATCTGAGAGATCTTCGTCTAGGGTCTCCCTATCAGCCCCTGAGAGGATCGGAACGTCACTATCCCGGAGGAGCTGGCGTGATTCCTCAGCCGTGTAGAGAGTAGAGGGGGAATACACCTGTTCTAGGTGAGCAGCAAATTCCTCTGCTATTTCCCGCGGATGTGTCACGGTGTCACCTCCTAAAGTTGTCAACTTATGTACCCATCTCGATCCCTGTTCTCGCCTCTCTAACCAAGCCAGTGTCTTGCCCGCCCTATCTCCCATTTCATATATTCTATGCTGGGTGTGGCGATACTTAGCCAACATGTGTTCCCTGGTTTTTATCCGATACTCATCCTGCTTCAGCTGAAGCATATGGGCGGTGTCAGGCGAAGGATTCTGTGCATGTTCCCGCTCTAGGTCAAGAAGGTCTGTTTCCGCCTGCACCAAAAGCTCACATTTCTTAGCGATATATCCCATCTTCAAAGATAAAGCCTGTCCTTTCAGAACTACCTTGTATGCCTCCCATATTGTCTGAGCGGATGTGACCGAGCCCACATTTTCGGCAAAGTAATTCTCCGTTTGTGTACGAAGTTCCTCTCTAATGTCCGGTATGTGTAAAAGCCATGGATTAAGAACGATAGTGGTGCGTGCCTGTCTTTCCCAGTGTGTGTACTCCACCCAGACCGGGGAGTGGTCAGATATACCCCTCGGTAGAACCTGGGATTTGACAAAATTTCCTACCGATGACAGGTGTGTAAGGAAATAATCAATACGCGATAAGCTTTGGTGCATGTTAGAGAAAAAGGTGAATAGTTTGTCCGTGGGCTGGAGCGCCCGGCCCACATCCACCAATCCCAACGCTTTCGTAAAGTCAGCCATTAACGTGTTGGATTTCGCCTTTGACCTCGGTGGATGGCGGTCGACTGTGTCATCTAGCGTCATATTATAATCGCCTCCAATAATCAATGCGCCTTCCTGTAGTCCCGCCAGCTTCCCACCCATCCTCCAAAGCTATTTTACCCAGCGCAGGCGGTAGATAGACTGAAATTATGTTAAGGTCTCTACCATCCCATTGGGCCTCCACTCCTGTGAACCTCCCTGCCGAATCCGCCCATACCTTACGGACCATGAGGGGTAGAGACCTCTTTACCAGAATTGCCGCCCCCCTTGACCCGGAAGTGTACTCAGCATGGACCAAGAGTTTATACCCCCATCTAGTGAGGGCCTTAGTCTTCTGCCCCACCAGGTGTGTTTCTTGTAGCAGTACCACGTCAGGAGAATGTCGCTTTAGATACTGTTGCACTATCCCTCTCTTAATTTTGTCCCCCATCCCATTAACATTCCAAGTCAATACAGAAAGCGTCCGATCTCTATCCCCCCCATCCCAAGTCACAAAAGGAGCAACAATTAAACGGATCAGTGCGGTCAGCGAGAAACGCGTAAACATCCTGTCCAGTAGTGACCGTCCCAGCTGCACAATTAAACAATGAACCTTCAAACCCCCCCATCCCTCGGTCCCCGAACCCCCACCCCCCTCCCTGCCCCCTGCCCGTGGATTTAGAACTACCCACTCCCAAACATGGCAGAGTGCCTCTCTCCCCCCGAAATGCCGAAATGCACGGGGTGTTCCAGCCCTCCCTCCCGCATGTACACATCACAATTAACTCGTAATTTAGCCATCCACTTATGAATAATGTCTACTCCCTTTCAAAGCACAGCAATAGAACCCATCAGTCTGCTTCATTGCAATAGGTCCCCTTTTTTAGGAAGTCTCTCTAAGATGGGTATTTCCACCCCTCCCCCATTCCCCCTACTTGCGCTTTCAGCTGGGCGTGAACTCTCGCTCTATGTAGCCCCGGTCGGTCAGTCCTTCTCCTTCAGCTGGCTTTCTACCTCTGTCGATCCGTTGTTCACCGTCTCCGCACGGAGACCTCTGTGTTGACCAGGTCTGCCCGATCTGTCTCTTCTTTGGCTTCCCACCGTGCTCCAGCCTTCCATCCATTCCCATACTGCCTCTGGAGATTCAAAAAACCACGACTTGCCGTCTGACTCCTCTCTCAGCCGCGCCGGAAAGAGCATTGCGTACTTTACTTCCCGGTCTCGTAGTTCCCTCTTCACCGCCTGGAAGCTGCGACGTTGGGCCTGAACCTTGGCCGTAAAATCAGGAAAGAAAGCCACCTCATAATTGTCTATCTTCAGGGGGGGATTGGAGCGTGCAGTCTGCAGGACAGCGTCCCTATCTCGATAGTTGAACACCCGAGCAATAATGGGCCTCGGGGGTGATCCTGATTTTGGTCTACCCCCTGGTACCCTATGGGCCCTTTCAATAGAAAAATAGCTGGACAAAGTCTTAGGCTTTAGGTGCTTCGTAAAGAGATCTTCCACATATAGGTCTGCTGCCGGCCCCTCCGTTCTCTCCGGGACCCCCAAAATACGGATGTGATTACGGCGGGCTCGGCCTTCGTACTCATCCAGCTGTTGCGACATCCTCTCCTGCTTCTTCTGCATTTCAAGCATTTGCGTTTGGAGTTCCGACGTATCCGTCTGTAGGGCGCTGGTGACTATCTTGAGCTCTTTGACCTTCTCGTCCATCTTCCGGAAGTCGGCCCTGATTAGAGAGACCTCCACATTGACCGAGCCCACCAAGGCACGCACCCCATTAATAGCCGCCATGACATCATGTAGAGACTGCAATAGTCTCTTGGGGGGCCAAAGCTCTCAACCCCTCTCTCCGACAATAGAATCTGGGCACTTGAACGCCCTTGTGGCTCCAACTCCAGCTACCGCAGCACCCATCCAGCTGCAATTTGTACAGGAGGGTAATTTGCCAGGCACTGCTCTTCCGGTCCGGTCCTGCAGTACCCTCTGAGCCACTACAATGCCACCAGATAAATTAGCTGTTGTCCCCTGCACCAGCACCTTCAAATAATGTGGAACCTTCAGGGCTACCTGCCATTAATCGAGAGCGCCTCTCACAGCCTCCATTTGCCGCAACATACAAGGCACACGCTGTCAGTGCTGGCCCCAGAGCTTCATCCGCCGAGCAATGTCGGCCCAGTCCTCCCGCAAAGTCTCTTCTGCCGGGCCTCTACCACGTACCCTCGGCGTTCATAGGCCCATCTAGTCACTGCCACCTCAGTCCACACTGGCCCAGGCATCAACTGCAGTTCCTCCTCATCCACACCTCCCTGCCCACGGGCCTTAGGTGCGGCAAGTCTGCCGAAGGCACTCTTCCAACAGGCATCCGCCCTTACCTCTCCTCCGGGCATCAGCACTCCGTAAGGACCTCCGGACACCTTTCGCCGCTTAAGTGGCCAGAGGCAGCAACAATTGGTGCTCCGGCCTCAGCGCCCGTCTCTTTTCGCACTCGTGGAGAGGCCGCCGCCGGGGCCTCGATTTACCTCTTGGCGTCTGGGGCAGCGTCCGCTAGGTCTCTCTAGGCTCCGCCCCCCACGGGCCTCCAGATCCAGCCACGGAAGCCAGAATTACCCAAGCCGCCTAGTCGGGTCTTTTCCTTCACCCGACGCTCATCCGGTGCAGCTTCATGGGCCTCCGCACTGTTATCTCCTGGTCACGGAGTCCGCAACAGCGCTTCTCATTTCCGAGGCCCTGAAGCCGGGGCCTCTGGAAGTCTCGCCTCTCACCGGAGCTCTCTGTCGCCTTCCTCACTGCCAGGTGTTTCCCCTCCGTGCCGCAGCCTCAGGCACTCCTCGCCCACTCCCTGTATTAGGGACACCTTGCAAGTGGCCTCGGAGCCCTCCGGGTCCGATCTCCGTCGCGCCCCGGGGCCACCTCTCACTCCGATCCACTTCAGGGAGCCGCCATTAGTGTACAGGACCAATTGTCGGTAGGGACGGTATCACGCAGCATTACCTCCACCAGAGGCTCAGAATTTCCCCAGGGGGTCTGAATTATATCCGTTGCTGTGCAATTTTCTTCGTGGATGGCACAGGATAGGACAGGATAGGTGTCGGGAAGGTAGGAGCTCGATTAGGCAGCGGCCATTCTCGACGGTTGCTAGCCACGCCCCCCCTCGGTATTGTACTTTTGTAATGTGTGCAGAGTTATCTTAACAGGCTATAATATTTTATCACTCAACACCCTTTGGCTAGACCATGTGCTACTTCAACTGACACACATGTGCAGTATTGATGTGAGAAATTTGAAAAACTATTATGTATCTGAAAAAACGAATTATTTACGATATATTTTTTACCACTCAACAGGTCCTATGGACTTCTGACACTAATTTACTGTTACGCCCTGAAGAAGGTGACACCCCGACATTGGGGGTGGCAACACCGAAACGCGCGTCAGCGTGTTTGATTGAAAAATCTCTTGTTCCTTACACATGCATCTCATTGTTTGACTTATGTATACTTATTTTGCTGATTTGATTAATTTCTTCCATTTATTCATTCAAAGTGACGTTGTGACCCTTGATGTAAATCTTTATAAGTTGTGGATCGTTTATTGGCAATTCAATTGCTTTATGAAAGTGCAAAAAAAAGTTTGTTTTTATGTTGCATTTGTATAGGGACCGTGTATCATACCTTAGTATTATGTTTGATGAATATTAAGTGTGTCTTCACAGTCCGATTGGGTTATATGAGTATGAGAGGGTATGAATGATTTGTATGAAAGGTAGTCCATGGGAATTTTCACCATTGAGGGTCAGTGTTATTTTTTGTATATATTTTATGATGTAAAGACATGACTTATATATTAATGTGAATAATAGCAAAACAAAAATAAAATGTTTGTTTAAATAACTGCCACATTTTCAATAGTTTGAGCACATGCTTTAGCTGGAGTGGTATATTTAATGACTTAATTGCGTTTTTGTGAAGAAGATAGGTAGTGCAGACTGTGTTTTTGATACTTAGTCTGTGCTGGATGTGCCACGGTGAGGCCTTTTATCTGCTGGAAGATGTCGCATTTAAGGACAAAGTCCTTGGTCTGTTTTGATAGACCTGGCCACCAATAGCAGTGCTTCAGTAAAGAAACCGTAGCAGTAATTCCTGCATGAGCGGAACTTAGAACCTCATGTGCAGCTAGTATCAGTCCTAATCTGCGATCAATGTTTGGTATTACTTTATCCCCCTCTCCTGGAATCTGAGCATACAGAATGTTTTGTGCATCTAACTTGTAGGAGTACTTGAGTGGAAAGCCTTTTGGCAGGGTTGTTCCGTTGCACGTGACATTATCTGCTACCATAGTTGTTCCATCTATCCTTGTACTTGAACGAGTTATTGCAGCAATGGCAGCAGTACGAACTGTAGCCTTGGCGGCTTCATCCACAATCAAATTCCCTTCAATGTGAATACCAACATGTTGATGACTCAATGTATGAATAACATGAACCCGTGGCAGGCCTTCTTTCAGCTTTGCCATCTGCTCCCAAAGCATCTTGTGCTTTACTGTGCAACCTTTAGACTCTCTAAATCCATTCAGGCCCCAATAGTGCAAATATTCATTATGGGACTGGACACAGTAAAATGAATCACATACAGTAAGCGTGGGGAATTCACAATCTGTATTTTGTAGTGCCAGTGTCAGGGCTTTGAGCTCTGCCAGCTGTGCTGTACAGTCCCCTAGGGACTGAGTGTGTGTTTTTCCAGGACAGAACTTTCCGTCATGCATGCTCCTTTTAACAATTGCGCATGCCGCAGAATATTGCTCTTTCGTTCTTATGGTATGCTGGGCAGAACCATCGGTATAAATGATGCAATCATATGGATCTCAAGGCATAATTTTATTCAGCAGAGGATATTCTTGTTCGTACTGCAAGAATGCTTGTATTTGTGATGTAAAGTCGAATCTGTAATCTACATCTGTTGCAGAGAGAGAGTTAGCCCATCGAATCCATCTTGGATGTAAAGCTTTAGCATTTGGAGTGCTCGCTTTGGTGACGGCCTTTAAGGTCGTTACCGGGGTCACAACAATTATGTGTTTCCCCTGCGCTAGTGCTCTCTGTCTCTCTCACTACAGCAGTCTGTACCGCTGTGAGTATTTTCTCGCGTTTGTATACAAATGTGATTTGTATGCAATAGGAACTTTAATGCCTTTGTTGAAAGTGATGTAGGTGTACCCGGCTGGTCTAGCGACTACACGGATCACCAGGTTAGTTGTGTTAATATGCGTGTGCAAATGTTTAGAAGCTATCATGTCAGTTAGTACGGAACGTAAAATATTTGTATGTTCCTGTGTCCAATGTTGTACTGAAAAATTAGGTCTAATTAAGCCGTAGAAGGGTTTTACCCATTCTGCGTAATCCAAAATGTATATCCTGCCAAAATTAAAAAATCCTAAAATGTATTGTAGTCTTTTCAGAGTCGTCGGAGGTTGGAGCAGTGCACATTTTTCTAAAAAATGTGCTACCACGTTTTTGCGTTCACTTGATAACTCGTATCCTAGAAATAGGACAATGAGGTGGGCAATTTTTTATTTTTTAAATTGAATTTGTAACCCAGATGAGCAAACCCTATAATTATGTGGTTCCCTCTAGCCAAGTGTTCCATTAATTCATCGTCCTTCAGATAAACATCCTCTACGTAGGACAATGCCCCCTCATCAAAAGTTTGAAGTAACTCTGTCACTCTGGCTGAAAACAGCCTGGGGCTATTCTTATACCACTGTGGTAATCGACAAAATTGGCTTTGAGAACCGAGAGGTGAGAATGCTGTCAAATATCTGCTCCCAGATGTTGGACACTTACCCTTGTATCAGGGGTTTCCACTGTGATATGCTCACTCAGTGCTACTGCCGCCAGATAATCCATCAAGTTCCGGCGAGCTATTGCGACTTTTACCGTGCTGTCCAGCATCGTCACTGCCCATTCCCCATTCAGAAGTAGAGTCCTCAGTAGCCTGGACATTTCTAATTTGAATCCTGGCTACCTTCTTCTTTTTAAATTGAGGTTTAGTAGTCTTTTGTTTCTCTTCCTGTTTAATGATGTACTCCGAAGTGCGATGTGTCTCCCTTTTCGTCTTGACTCGCTCTTCCGAACTGTGCTCTGACCGTCTGTCTCTCTCTGAACGTTTTTCGGATGACTTCTGAAAGGAACAAGAGGAACGTGTATCAGTATCCTGATACCTGTCAGGCATCCTAATATAGTCACAGTTTCTCAAATTGTATTTTCGCTCAGTGTGTTCCTGTTGAGGAGACCCACCCTGTGACTGTGTTTTGTTTTGTTTAATTTTTTGTTTGTTGTCTTGTTTCTTCTTGGAAGAATTGGGTGCTTGGTTAGAGTTATCCTTTTCAGAATTGCTCTTAACTATTGGTTTCCCAGGTCTGGCTCCCAGATTATCTCTACCTAGTGAAGCATATGTTTCTTCGATAATCTTAGGCAATTCTCACTCCTGCTGTACTTAACATAATTGCAGATACTTGGGCAAAGTTGTCAATTAGTTTCATCCCCAGGTCCAGGGCAGACTCTGCCCAGTACTCATTCTTTATTTGTTTCAGTACATATGGTAAAACCGCTATTGAAGGGATACCATGAGTTCTGGTATAAATGGCAGCGAAGATTGTACCCCAAGTGGCACAATCTTCTATTGGGGGAGCCATCCCCATTGGTAAGCAAATTGTCAATATTCTGTATTTTTCCTGCGGCCCATATGGGGAAAAACTGCTTAAAGCTGAGCTCTATTCTACGCTATCCAGAACAGAATTTGCTCCCGACTGGTGGGAATCTTTCCCCTAACAGCGTTCAGTGTTTGGGGGCTGATACACGTAGTAGCCAATTGAGGTTGTGCAGCCTGAGCAGCCCTCGCAGGTTGAACTAGCACTGTTCGCATTATGAACTGTGTAAGATTTCTATAAATTTTTACTAAATCTCTATAAAGTGTACGCATTCCTGCTGCTGGTAAAGTACCAATGTCTGGATGCGTTGTATAAGAAGCTAAGACTGGCCAGGTAACTCCTTCTCTACTGAGCAGACCGAGTCTCAAGTTTTCTGTGGTATGGAGTAGGGCGCCTTTAAACCAATTAATATGCTCTTGGTAAGATAATGGAATTACTATGTCCACATATGGAAAGTATTCTTCAGGTGGTTTGTCTTCAATGTAAGTGTGAAACAACTGTTTGCTTGCATCTGCATGTGGGAATTTCAACCAAGAGTAGAATACCTCTGTTCTGAATGCTTCATGTGCCTCGACCACGAAGGTAACATCTCCACCCGTTGCCGAGAGGCCATGTTGTAGTAAGTTCATAGTTACTGCCTGTCTGCAATTTTCTGTAATGTTTAGAGCAACTTCCTGCTCCCCAATGTCCTCACCTTGTTCGGTCATTGTTAAAGAAAAAAGTGATGAATTAAATGAATTTATAGAGATATGGTATGCACAATGCGTGAAACTCTTTAATCCTCGAGGCTTGAATAACCTGTAGCCAATACTTGGGATATACCTACTCAGCTGAGGCGGATTTCCCTTCCCACTACGGACGTCTCCAGTTAAATGTGAGTAGGATCTCTGAGAAAGCATGACTGAACTACTCAGATTGACCATTAAATAAGAACCCAGCCAACGCTGGGGTCGCCATGTTGTGTAGTTCCTACTAATCCATAGGATCTGCGCATTTGATAGACAACATAAACTAGCAGCTTGGTGCCTAGACTGATTCTAGACAACCCCCCAAAGGATTTGTTGGCCTATAGACCAGCTCGCTCACAGTGCCACAGTAAGCCCCCCTAACCCTATCAGGGAGCAGATGGTTTCTGGCAACCACTGAACATGACAACCCTGACCCCTCAGGGATTGTGGAAACAGTACAGAACCTTTTGCTAAGTCACTCGTGCTCACTTATTCTCAGAGAAGTACACAGAGACTACACAGTGGGACGTTTTCAATAAGTTTATTGAACCAATGTTATTCTTGTATAAAATACGTGTGCTCCAATGATTAATAGACAGAAGCATATAAAAATGATCATGAGCATCAAAAGCGTAAATAGTAGATATAGTTCTACCATGGTGCTAAAACAATGTATATATGCAGGCACATAACGAGGCAGTAATCTAGCGTACTTCTACTATGCGAACCCAACTCTAAGTGTACCTAGAGTGAGTGTAGGTGTGGAGCCAAGAATTTCCCCAAGGGATGATCCAACTCCATTACCTGATGGGAGAGAATGAAGGACCCTGTCTTGGTCACGAACTGGACACCCCTCAGGAGATGTCAGACATCCAGGCATCGCCATCAGAACCTGAAATTCTTAACAACACCGCAGACGACTCCAACCATGACCCCTATTTTAAATCAATTGTTTCTTGGTTCAACCAATGTGACGTCTCAGCATGCAGGGTCCCTCGGTGTCAGCTGAAGTGCCTCCTCTACCAATCTATCGGGATGCTCATCTTTTATAATAGAAAACAGCCGTGCGATGTGCGTATAGATTAGTGATGTTATGGATAAGTAGATAGCCCTGTCACCCCGTGGATGAAGATAGAGATGAAATTTGTACATAGTGCAAAAAGAGACCTTGTACATGATGTTCAGGGCATTGTGATAATGTTGTACGAGGCTAGATGTGTAAACAAGTTTAGTTTCAGGGAAACTAATCCAATATTGTTGTGCATGCAAATATGTGCAAAAGTTCACAGCTGAAATGTTATTGTGAGGACAATGTAAGAAATAAGCTGCTTTGCTACATGGGCCTGACCCGGGAATATAACACATGCTTCTTGGGTCTCGGTTTTACTTTGAGGATCCTCAGTCCTTCTTTTCTGACCACCTCTTGCTTCAGAAGCTCTGTTAGAACATTCTAACTCTGGGACTTATTGACAACACATACTACTCACTAGACCTTCTTCACTTCTTGATCTAATTTCATATGCTCCTTTGCTTTTCTTTTTTTGAAAAAATACAATACTTTTCACTTAATCCAGCAAGTTTCCACCATAAAGCATGATCACCGTGCTGCCAAAAAATTAGAAAATGCTCTTACAATCCAGCTTACACATATCTAGAAAATCATAACCTTCTTTGTGGTAGGCAGTAAAAACTGAGTCTCGTTGTATGAGTGCCACCTCATCAAAATCACGAAACTTCTCCTTAAAGCCTCTTTTCCATTAAGGGGCCGATTACGATCTCGTCCGGAAAGCATTCCTACTGAATCGGTCCCGGAATGCTTTCCGGATGACTCAGATAGGGTGAGTCCGACTGAGCAATTTGGATGTATGCCACACTGTGCATGGTTGGAAAGGGGAGTCCCTTGGGTAACCCCATGGACCCAATTCGGAGGGCTCTGGGTGAAGGGGGGCCTGCTACCGGCCCCCAAAGATAGATTCCGGCAGCTGATTTGTTCCGGAGAAACCGAATCGGAACGGCTGTCCGAATCGGTCATCGTAATTGCTCGCTCAGAAACCGAGTCCATAGAGCTGTATGATTCAGCTCTGAAAGACGCGACCTGTCCGAATGCCTTACGGAACCAATTCGGACAGTCCTACCGGTTTACATGTACCGTAATCGGTTGTTGGGAACTGTGTACGATTCGGTCAGGAACAAGGGTTTTGAATCGTATTCGGCAAACCCGAATCCGATTTGGAGCCCTTCCAAACTTCATTGTAATCGACCCCTAAGATGTAGAGAGACCCTGAGGCAAAAAAAAAACATTCATTCCGCAATCATCCAGTGGCATCTTACATCACAGCATCTTTACAGCATGTCCTTTCACTATATATATTGTCTTGATTGCATCTTCCTCCAGAACTTGTTCCAACTCAGCATTCAATTCCCTGTAGATTCCAGTGAAATGCCCGTGCAACAACACTTTCACACAGAGAATTCCTGCCAATGCACAGATAACGGGTGGCAATATGTCTAGGGTTTCCAAATCATAAACAGCTTACATTCAATTCATTTCCGCTCTCAAGCCCTTACTGCTCCCCATGCTCTTTCGTTTTAACCCTTCAATACCCATGGTAACACTCTTTACAAAATGTGTATGTGGCAGATCAGAGTCTTCTTCCACTTAATTTCATTGACACAGATTGTCGCTTGCATGACTCGTTCACCTATTCTGTGGATTCTTCCAAGTCTGAGTTGTGAATGAACACCTTCCCATAAGTCAGACAGCTGTGAATATATCTGATGAGTTGATCTCTACTCAAAGATCTAAAAGCATCCCATTAGCGCAAATAGTGAACAGTCCTCTCATTGCTATACTGAACTCACATCCCCATTTTTTCACTCCTGATTTCCACAAAGAATTTGTGCTTCTTAAGGACCAAATTGTTACAGGACTCAAAATATCCTGTGTGCATTTTTAAACACATCTCATAAATCTATCTTGCATCCAGTTTAACTTTACCGACAATAACTTCAGACACATTGTGATAGATCCTAGATAAGCAGCTTGTTTGTGGAATGAGTACATTTCTGCCCACTACCAGACACAAAGTAAGTCTCAAACAATGAGTACTACCGCTCCCAAAGTAATACTGATTGACCGTCCTTTAGGATATTAGGATAAGCTCAATACCTCAATGACCGCAAATAATTAACAAAACAAAGAGGTCATGGAGCAGCCACAGAGATTGCCCCTTGCGTAACAGCTCTTCCGGGGAGGCGCATGCAATCTGCAGCAAGGCTTCAGACAGACATGTTCTGTCACTGTTTTTGATCTTCAGTTCATGACAAGCAGAGAAGCACACTTTTAAATCTTATGACTTAATTTAGCTGCTAGTTTTTACCAGTTTTGTCTTACTAAAGCTGTGTTAGAGAGCGAGACTGGTGTTATGTAGGGTGCTGGGGTCAGCTCTGTTTTGGCTCACCAGTCCCATGGGTGAAGGCAGAGCCAGACATTTGGCTTGAGCCAGGATTGCCGTTTGGTTGGCTCGACCACCTCTAGGTAGTACTAGCTGTTGCCCACTGGACATCTGGCGGGTGCAGATCCTCTAAACCTTTTTCCAAAGTGATAATGATGAAGTAGGAATCTTCGAAGCACAACATTTATTAAATTCATACATGGCACCATCGTTCTGCTCTTCTCCAAGCTGTGCAAATCATCAGTTGCCACCATTAACATGTTGGACCACCACCCTTCCAAGTGCACGTTGCATATTGAGAAACTCAGCACAAATGTATAAGTAACAGACAAGCCTAAGAAAATACAAATTAGAAGGGCACACTGCCTACCATAACTCTCATGCAAAGCTGGAGAGTTTATGCTCTTCAGAGTAGGGTTCCATGGATATACTGGAGAAGTCCCTCACCTGGTCATACATCACGGTACAAACAAGTCAGATTGTCAAGATCATCATGCTTAGGCATCATTGCTCTGTATTTGTCACCCACTAGCACCCATGTGGTGCATTGATAGTGGTTGGTAACTACATGTTAGCCGCTCACATGCTCTAATCTGGTCTTGACTCGCATCATATGAAGTGTCCAGGCCACCTCTTTACAAATGCTGGTGTGTCCACCATTAGTTCAAAGATACCCTAGGTGCTTCACTCTGCAGCTCATGGGGGTCAGATGCCTCACCTATGTCAGGCAGGAATCCATGAGAGGAGCAGATGGATCAAAGAAAATACTTCCATGAATGTTCTTGCAGTCTATGATCTTCTTCCCTTCTCCCCTCAACAAGCCTCCTCCTGCTTCAGAACGAGACCTCATCTACCGCACGTCAGTTCAAGTCAGCTCTCTGCAGTCTCCCAACGTTGATGGGGTTTTCAGCCTTGTCAGTGGTTGATTGGATCCAACCAGACAAATTCCATGTGAAAAAGAATACCACGGCCTGACTGGGGAGGTTGTTTAGCTACACAGTGCAAGTCATTTAGGTAGCAAACAGTGAATTCTGGAGAAGGTAGGTCTGGTAACCCTGTTTGTGAAGCAATAGTTGACGTAACACAAAAACAGAACTGGATTACGCAGTGTTTCGTTGGCCTTGAATTAGTAAATTACTCGTAACTCACCTCTCATCTGTAAAGATACGAGCTAACAACTTCGCAGGTGACATGCAAAAACCTTGGATCACTTGCATCTCACTTACAGAAACATGAAACAGACCTGCTAAAGGAAGGACAAACTAAGTCATTGGACAAACAAGTCCCAGGGCAGAAGCAGAGAGCAGAACAGATCAATTTGCATTAAAGTTCTCATAATCTGACAGCATATTCTCAGAGTGACGTTATCCAAACAGCAATAGGGAACAGCAGAGTGAGTCCTAGGTGCATTGTGGCTGCATTTGGGATCTTGCCGTACTGCCCCAAACACAAGTGCTGTATGACTTGCTCCATGACTCTTCTATGAATATCTCCACCCGGGCCTCCGTCTTCCCCAAGCTTCAGGTTGTTTTTTGTCACGGTGACGTTGAAGCACTCTTCGACAAATATGTTAGTGGTGAGGATAGTTGCATTGGCCCTTGGGTTCCAAGGGTAAAAGATCTCATCTGGGAAGTAGGTGAAGTTACTTGCGTAGTACCTGGTTTCCTCATTGTCAGTAAAGTTGAGATTCAGGCGTGTCCCACGGAATAGCAGCGCTCCTGGGCTGTAAGCTGCAGTGGTGGTTTTGGGCGTCACTGGCTTTTTGGGCCTGATGGGTCTCTTGCTGGAACCCCCTCCCTTTATTGAGCACACACAGATGTTGCACATGAGAACAAGGAGCACTGTAACGCAGCAGGCAAACGTGGCCCTCCCCATGCCTGTGAACCAACCTGCAAAGAGCATAACAGAAGATGAGCATGCGTTAAAGGGTGCATCAGAGGTTGAAAAACATAAGAAATAGTGTGCCAAAATACTCACTACCCCTGAATATATGTCATAATTTCAAGGGATAAATTATCAGACAGAAATATTGTGGCCTGGATATATACTCCAAAATTTTAAATATCATGTAGATAAGTATATATACAGATAAGTATACGTTTACACATCCTGTGTATGTATATGTATATATGTATATATATATATTCACTGAAAACACCACAGGTTTGAGGGACATTATAGTTAGTTGGACATTTCACTCGTACAAATCCAGAGAAATTCAGCCGTTATAGTTAGTTGAACTAACTATATCTCATGCCCCCGCAATGCACTGCTGATGATGTCACATATTACATCACTCATGACATGGTCAGTGACATCACTGATGACATCTCAAATGACACAAGATGGCTGCCAACACTTCTTGGTTTGGCGTGTTAGCAGCTAATCAGAATGAAGCTTGTTATCGGGAGGGTTCGAAGATCCACTGCGGTCACCAGATATAGATATTTTTTTATTTTTGAATTTCTCAGGAACTACTGAATGGATTTACACCATTTAAAGCAAAGAGTGCACTCAGGACAAAGAGCTATCTCTCTGCCAAATTTGGTGTAATTCCGTACAGCAGTTCGGGCTGTAGCCGCAACAAAATGTTCCTATGGAAATTAACATGGAGAAAACGCGTTTTGGGACCCCCTTTTTTCTCGGCCCCGCTTGACGTATCACCCCGAAACTTTCAAGACAGGCGCTGACTAGAGCGGCCCATTAGTTTAGAAAGTTTTGCGAAGATTCCTCAACCAGCGCCAAAGATATTGGCAAAAGAAAAAACGCTTTTTTAATAGAAACGAGGTCCTAACTATACCTACCTACTGGCGAACGCCAGTAGGTAATATATAATATATATATATATATATATATATATATATATATATATATATATATATATATATATATATATATATATATATATATATACAGGATGTGTGAACATATACTTACCTGAATATATTCTTATCTACCTGATATTTTAATTTTGGAGTATATATATATATATATATATATATATATATATATATATATATATATTCACTGAGAAAAACAAAGGTTACAGGGACGTTATTGTTATGCTCAGATTTCACTCATACAAAACCAGTGAAATTCAGCAGTTATAGTTACCTGAGCTAACTATAACTTACGCCCCGCAATGCACTGCTTGTGACCTAACATTTTACATCACTCATGACATGGTCAGTGACATCACTGATGACATCTCAAATGGCATGGGGTAAACAAACTGATGAACTATGTTTTTACCTGTGACACCTGCTGCACTTGATCTTACTGCTTCTCTCCACCTTTAATGTAGTCAACATTTTATAGACAAGCTCAATTTTAGTTTTTACACGCATAGCCTACCCAATATGGATTTCACCACCTCAGCACTATCCTTTATGATATAGTTGGTTTGCACCTGTCGGGGAACTTGTGCCCATCGAGTCCTACTTTGCACTGAAATATTTGTTACGCATTTTTACATTGGAACCAATCTGTTATCACTGATGTCATCAAGGAGGGTATTTGAGATGTCATAAATGATGTCATAGAACATGTCATGAGTGATGTCAGATGTGAGGTCATGAGCAGTACATGGCGGGGGTGCCATTTTATAGTTAGTGCTGCTAAATATAAGTGCTGAATTTCTATGTTTTTTTTTAGTTCAAAACATTAATGTTGTGAGTGAGAAATTCACCTATCACGTTACTTTAACTTTTGTTTTTTTTCAGTGAATTTCTAAGTTTTTTTTTATAAAGATCTTTTTATCACACCTAATTCTAACATTACTTTAGCCTTTGTTTTTTTCAGTGAATTTCTAGGGTTTCTTAACATAAAGTAATATTAAAATATGATGATGATGATGCTGATGATGAAGCAGGATTTATAAAGCGCATGGCGACCCAAAGGCATTCCAGTGCTGGTTGAGGAAAGGGACTGCCAACCTAAGCAGAGAAAGCATTCATGTACTAGTTCTGAGAGAGAGAGGTCTTAAGGGCCTTCCGAAAGCCTAGCTCATTGTCCATGGATCGTAAGGTCAAGGGTAGAGAGTTCCTAAGCTTTGCTACATTGAAACTCAAAGAACGTCCTGCCCTTCTGGCTCTTTTAACCGCAGGAACGGTGGCCAAATGTAGATTAGAAGATCCGAGTGGCCTGTTAGTACTATAAGGAGTGACCAAGTGACGAAGATTGGTGGGCCACACGCATGTAGAGATCTATGGGCAGTACACAGAGACTTAAATTCAATCCTGTGGAAAACTGGTAACCAGTGGAGAGATTTCGGACCATTTCTTGCTGACTCATGTCTGGGAATACTCAGAAGAATACGTGCCACCATGTTTTACACCACTTGTAATTTCCGGTTGACTGCCGTGGGCGCACCTAAGTACAGTGAGTTGCAGTAGTCGATGCGAGAGAGGACCAGGGCCTGAATTACCAGCCTCCTCGTCGACTGAGGAAGCATGTGAAGTATTTTGCACAGCTTGCGCAGGATACCAAAACAATTGCCAGCTAGTTTAGTGGCCTGAGTATCCATCGTCAAGGCTTTATCATGCTAGACCCCCAGGCTTTTTATGGCTGTATTAGCTACCGGGGGGACCTAGGCAACCTGGCTAGACCAGAGCCCATTGAGGGGAGGAATTCCTCCCAAGGATCATGAGTTCTGTCTTTGACCCATTGAGCTTAAGGCAGGAAGAATTCATCCAGGTGGCCACCTGTTCCAGACAAGGGCCTAGTGTGGATCCTGCAGGGTCACCGTCCGGGGCAAGTAAAAAAACAGATGGGTATCACCTGTGTAGGACACTATCGATATCCCAAAGGGCGTAATGATATCGGCCAAAGGTTGTAGGTACACGTTGAATTACATGGGGCTGAGCGAAGATCCCTGTGGCATTCTGCAGGTGACTCAGTGGACCTCGGAGTAGCAGCCTTTATGGAATACCTGGAAGGAGCGCTCCTTTAAAAAAGTGCTCCACAAATCCAGAGACTTACCAGAGACACCCGACCTGCTGATCCGTTCCAGCAGTGTAGGATGGTCACCAGTATCAAAGGCCGCACTCAAGTCCAAAAGAACAACTGCGACCATAGAGCCTTGATCTAATCTCCCCTTGGCTTCCTCTACTACAGCCAAGAGGTCAGCCTCAGTGCTGTGTTTGGCCGAAAACCAGTTTGCGAGTGGTGTAATAGCTAGTCGGTCTCCAGGAAGTCTGAGAGATGTCTGTTTACATGTTTCTCGACCACTTTACAGATGCAAGGAAGCAAGGATATTGGGTGGAAATTCCAGGGACATAAAGGATCAAGGTTAAGCTTCTTTAAAATTGCTTTGACCATGTCTTATTTTCAGGATGCCGGACTGTACCCAGATCCAAGGAAAAAATGTACCAATTCAAGCAGGTTTGGAAAAATGATTTCTGCCCCCTGACCCAGAATGTTTGGAGGGGCGGGGTCAAGGGGGAACTCAGATGTTATTTGCCCAAAAAGGGCGGTGAACTTGTCCAAGGTGAGAGATGGGAATTCAGAGAGAGTGGGGAAGACACTCTCATTAATGCTGCTCAAGGGAGTAGGGCCATGGCTACCTTCCCCTTTTTAAAGGAACGGTAGATATCAATCAGAGATTTTGGAGTCAAAGAAAGTGGCCAGTGCATTACATCTGTCATTCGTGGGTTCAGAGATAGGACCATTCGAGGAGGGTTCAAGTAGAGCTTTAGTTATCCTGAACATTTCCATTAGGGAGTTAGCAACTTCGGTGATTATGGTGTCATAGTAAGAGGACTAAGCTTGTTTAATTTCTACGTGATAGGCCATTACTGTCTCCCGATATAAGAGTTTTTTAGAATCCCTATACTCCTTCCTCCATTCCCTCTCTGCGATTTTGCATTTTTTTAAAAAGCTCAGAGGTGGGAGGAGTACCAGGGGGCAGACTACTTCTTTGTACTTTGCTTAAATGATGTGCTGGGAATCATCTGGTCCAAGGAATATGTGATCCATTCTGCGATTCTCTCGTCAGCATCCTGTAAATTAGGGCCCAGTATAGGTAAAGTCCTACTGAGGATACTTCTCCAATTCTGGAGATCTAATCGCGAATGGCGACGGCTATCCAGCACCACCGGTTTTGAGTTATTGTGGGGGGGGGGGGGCATGAACAATTTGCCCCAGTTCCAAAGCAACCAGGTCAGCCAGATGGCTTGACGCTTGGGTATCGTCTGATTGGTCCAGTTGGAGATTCAGATCATCTAAGACTGTGAATTGCGTTTTATTTATAGTCAGACTGGTTAACACCTCTGGTAAAGCCTGGGTGAACTGGCATGGAGGACCCAGGGGGGTGAGAGATTAAAACTCCCAAAAAGGAAGACATCTGGGATAGGGAGATAGAAAAGACCAGACTTCACAGTAGGGAAGTAGGCGGGGATCGATGCAGCAGGTAAAAGAGGACTTTAAAATGATGGTAAGCCCCCGCCCTTCCTGTCTGTTCTATCTTTATGCAACATATAACACTCGGGGGAAGAGCCTGGACAATGTCAGGACCTGACTCTGCATGGAGCCAGGTTTCAGTCATGAAGACAACACATGTAATCATATGTAAATCCAACCCCTTGCCATGCGCGGGCTTCAGACCACTCTCTCAGTTGATGGGTGTGCATAGTAGGGTGTGGCATGTCCGATCCGCTCCGTGCTTAGAAAAGCGAGAGGGAAGAGGCTGTTGGTTTACCCATCTCAGAGATGGATCAAGAAACACAGGCTCACCAACCTCGCTGCAGTCGTTCCTGTCATCTATCTTCGGTAGGCGAGTGTGCGCTGGTATTGGGGCGTGGATGGAGGAGGGGAGCGCCCGCGGGGGGGGACTGTCAGCTAACTCAGTCACAACGATCTGGGTTTTTGCATTGCCCACATGGCGGCCTCCCAGTGCCTCTGGATTAACAGCACCACAAAGGGGCTCGGTGATGTTTGTGTGGTTCGCCTCAGTGGAGAAAGTGTTTATTTTTGGCCTCATCTGCCCGGTTGCGGTGTTATAGTTGTCTGGACCGGCACTGGATTCTGTAGGACTTCTGGGAAAAATCACTACGGGGGGAAAAGCACCATGAATGGACACTCCCATTAGTATTGAATCATGAAGTGCCTCTTACAAGTCTGTCAATCAAGTAGGGCAGTCCAGGATTGCATCAGAGGTATGGGGGAGGGAGCGTTTTTTTAAATTGTGTTTTGCAGCAGTTAAGGTGGCCAAGCAAGCAATACTCCGCCCACTTGCGGAACTCCGCACAATTTGGTGGAGTGAAACTCTGCGAGCTCCACCTAGGCCTGGTAAGGGACTAACCTCTCCCCTGAGGCCTCTTTTTTGGCAAAGTAGGGTGTGGGGAGAGACTGACCTCTCCGCTGAGTCCCTTCTCTTGGATACATACATACATACATATACATACATACATACATATATATATATATATATAGATATATATAGATATATACGCATATACATATACACACATATATATTTTTTCTCAAGGATGCCTTCATGTACTCCCACCTTTAACCAAGGCTTTGATTCATAGTGTTGTATCCAATTTTGATTCACTTACAACATTAATTGGACAATTTGATTGGCTAGCATTGAGGACATGGTAAAGTCCATCTCTTCATGTACGTCACATCTTACATATTTATAATTTTAACAGTCACCGAAACAGCACAAACGTTTTAAAAAAACTCATGAAAGAGGGAATGATTATGAGTAGGAAGATGTAGGGTAATGTAAGAAGTGAATAAAGATTTTTTTTTGAGTGGTGCTTTCAACTTTCTGGGGCTCGACTGGGTACATTTCCACTGGTGATAGGGAATTGTACCAAATGACCAGTAGTAAATTGCACATGCACCAACAGACCTTTGCAAAAATTACATATGTACCAATCAGTGCAAATCTGTCCGGTACTTCTCCTGAGATAAAATTCACCTCAAATTTTAATGAGCTTAGACTTGGCTTTTTAAGTGCCCTCTCATTTGACAGATAGAAGATCTGATGAACAGGGGGATAAAAAGATTAACCAAGCCAAGTCAAGTAGTTCTTCTTTTTCCACAGTTGTATATCAGAATATTGTTAACAAAAACTATAATCTGACATAAATGTTGAGACATAAATATTGTTTACAAAACCCACTGGGTGTTGAGTTTCTATTATTAACCACAATGGGACAATATTTTGGTAATATTTTGGAGACGATACTCTGGTACCAAACCCTTTTCCATAGGCAAAAATGTGGCATGTGTTTCTCGATTGAAAAATTCCCTCAGTACTTGGCCCTCATTTGTAGTTCAGATTCTGAGGTTACTTTGTTGTGTTTGCTACCTGTCTCATTTGAGTTCACCCAGTCCTGTCCTAAAACATTAAGGGCCCAATTACGAGTTTGGGCATGCAAGAGCGGACTGCCATGCCGGCGGCCCCCTCCTGCACTGCCAAACCCGTGGTCGGGCCAGCCACCAGATTAGGAGTTTCCTCCTGTCTGGCGGGCTGTTTATGGCGTGCCCACTGCGATGCCTCAGAAAATGGGCACCGCAATGGGAATGCCATAAACAGTTCCTGCACAGCATGGACTGTAAAGTACATGCTGTGCAGGAATTGGGGTGAATGCATACAGGGGGCACTTGGTGTGCCCCCCCAGGCTGCATCCACATGGCGTGAGGCACCAGGGGGCCTCGTAGGGTCCCCTTTGTTTCCTCTCCACCATGTTTTCACCATGAAACCATGGCAGAGAGGAAACTTGCAGCGGTCCCGCCAAGCATATTATAGCCTCAAGACCGATGCGCCACAATCAGAGAACGGCGGCTCCCTGGCAGCGACAGCGGTCCCAGGGCGGTCCGACCGCCCAACTCGTAATGGGACGTATATAATCAAGGCCCGAAATTCACCAGCAACTATTTATCTTTTTTCCAACCCTAGCGCAATTTGCGCCCAGCATCTGCTTTTCTCTCGGTCATTCCGAAAATGAGATGAGCTATGGGGGGGGTACGTATTTTGCTCACAGACCATCACTATCTGAAATAAATCTCCTGCGTTGCTTTGTTCCGTGGCTATTGATTTGAAGTTCAGAAAATCGTCGAAAACCTGGCTCTTCAGTAATTAGTCCTCTGATTTTTTTTGCTCTCTCTTTTGCAGAATCTTAGAGCCAGTGCACCCTTGTTTCCTGCACGCTTTTCAAAATTTGAAAATAATAAATAATTCTGAGTCTTGAACTGGAACAATCCTTACCTGTTTTCATCTACATGTTATACTACTGACCAGGAGCCTGCAAATTCCAAGTCTACTGATAATCATTGCTTGCATGGAACCCACTAACCAATTTTACTCACAATTCGCATTCCTGTCTTAGATTCTCCCCCTCCAACCCAATTTTACTCACAAGCTCACCTTCACGGTAGGGCTGACTAAATTGTGCATCACTCACGACCATCACTCTTCATCTAGAACACCCCATCTAATCCACATCTACTCACAAGCTTCCTCCCGGTCTTTAGCCACAAATTCAAGCTCTATTGGCAAACCTCGCTCAGGCCACGACCTGCCTAATTCGAACTGTAATTGAAACCCTCCCACTAACATGGAAGCCACTACTTACAGCTGTACTCTTAAGCCTCACTTTTGACCAGGAAGTTCCCATATACATCTGCACTTGTGACCGTCCTGCTGGTCTTCTGCTTAGGTTCATATCTCTCAAACCTCATAGTGAACCCGCTAAATCAATCAATCAGGGGTTTGTAAAGCGCACTACTCACCCGTCAGGGTCTCAAGGCGCTGGGGGGGGGGGAGGGGTAGTACTGATGGGGTCATCAGAAGAGCCAAGCCCTTACTCATGACCAAGAACTAATGCCTGCTCTACTCATAAGCCTCATTCCTCACCGCCCGCATACCACATCCCTCACTCATCACATGGAACCCAAACCAACAGCTGTGCCACACTCCAGGCCAGAACCCACGGATGCTGCTTTTCGTCACAATCCACACTACTAACCCCGAACCACCAAAACCCATCTGTAAACTAATCACCCACTCCTGACCTTGATTCAGAAGGTGGTGGTCAGCACTATCCGTAAGGGCTCTAGTATAATTAGTTGTAATGGACTGAATACTTCACCTGTGGTGGGAGAAAACAAACACAATCGTAGCCTTTGCACACTACCGTGATAGTGCGCTGTGCTTACCACTAATAAACAATGCAGGAACGAACATAAGGATGAACACTGGCTTACTTCATGTACCTAGAGAGCTGGATAAACAACAAACAGTACTAACAGTAACAATATAAGCCCTAAGCGTAAGAACAGTGTCTTGCACAGTTATGCATTACAAGCCCTTCTACCCTCATTTTTAGATCTGTTGCCCCTCCAATTTGATATATTGACATAATGTGAGGAATGGGTTGATTAGTGGTGGTAACTCACGTGGCAATAACGTGTGCACTTAAACCTCAGCATGAGACACCTTCCTCGTCAAGGAATGCACTCTCGCCATACGTTGCTTATTTATTCAACAAAAAACAATTCCTTGTTGTAAATGATTTCAAATGATATATTTTTTTCCTATGTGTTAGATTTGGGGGTCTCTAGTTGGCAGAGGTATGTACCTTTGTCCAAATAGGGACCCTTGAGTCTAGTCAGGGAAAGTAGGTACACTCCCGAAATAACCCCTGCTCACCCTCTTGGTAGCTTGGCACGAGCAGACAGGCTTAGTTCAGAGGCAGTGTGTAAAGCATTTGTGAACACATACAGTAATCAAGGGACAACACTACAAATGGACACCACACAGGTTATATATTTATAAAAATAGGTATACTTTATATAGATTTATCACAAGACCATAAACGACAAAAATAATCCACAATACTGTTAAGAATACTTAGTTCTGATCAAAAAGGCTTAATTCAAGGTTCTGTGCGAGTCGGTAGCCTCCTCCGGCTACGGCGATGTCGAGAACAAACAGAGTCTAACAAATCCAGCTGACCGCGTCGAGACGGGCCAACACAGCGTAGACAGACTCGGTCACAGTACCTTTTACTTGAAGCGGCAGGCACGGGCGTGCGAGCCGGATGGCTGTTCGTCGCGGTCGCGATGCAAAAATGGAAGCGTTGCAGGACGCGTTGTCCCTCGATGCGGTGCAGGCAGCGGCTCGTTGACGTCGTCGAGACGGAGTCGGTGAGACCAGGGCCGTGCGTTGCAGGGCGAGACGGTGCTTCGATGCGGTGCTGGCAGGTTGCGGTGCGGCGGCGGAGCCGGATTCAGGAGCTGGCGTCGATCAGTCCGGACAGCGGTGCGAGTCGGGCGGTGCGTCACAAAGCGTGCGAGCGGTGCCCAACTCCGGTGCGGTCACAGGACTCGAACTCAGCAGCAGTGACCGTGTCGGTCGGACCAGTTCGATTCGGCGTAGCGAAGCGTTGCAGGACGCGTTGTCCCTCGATGCGGTGCAGGCAGCGGCTCGTTGACGGAGTCGGTGAGACCAGGGCCGTGCGTTGCAGGGCGAGACGGTGCTTCGATGCGGTGCTTGCAGGACACCGAGTCGGTCGTGAGAGTCGGTCACAGCTCCCTACCTCTGTAGCCACTGAAACAGAGTTTCCAGCAGCAATTCACAAAGGGGGTGAAGTCCAATGGTCCTGGGACTTCGGTCAGGGGGCAAGCTCTCTTCCAAGCCCTTGGAGATCCTTCACAAGTTGATGAAAGTCACAGCAAAGCAAAAGTTCCTTTCTCCTCTCTTTGGCAGTCAGGCAAACCACTGCAGGCCAATCCCCCAAGCAGCACTTCAGGCTTAGGGATAGTCTCTCCTCAGTTTCTTCTTGGTTCCGCTCCTCAGCAAAGGTTTCTTCTTGTTCCCAAAAGTGATCTAATCTTCCTAGGGGTCTGGGTCCCCTCTTATACACAGTTTCTCCTTTGTTCTCTGAAGGCAGAGAGGCCTCTGCCCAGCCCAAAACCAGTTCTGGTCAGTCCTGGAGCACTTTGTTTTTCTGTCTCCTTCTTTCCTTTCAGAATGTGGGGCAGGGTGCTCAGCCGCCCGGCAGGAGGTGGAGCCAGCATTGTGGAAGGCAGGCACAGCCCTATTCAGACCCAGGTGCAACTCCTCCCTCCACTCTGGATGCAGATCTTTCTATTCAGCCCTGTGCTGACTCACCCTGTCTCCTGTAGCCACCCCCAGCCCCTGTCACTCAATCTCCAGACAAGGAATACACAACCTAGCAGAGGCAGGCTTGGATAGTTTAGGCAAGAAAATACCCACTTTCTAAAAGTGGTATTTTCGAACACAGAATGTTAAAACCAACTTCACTAAAAGATGTATTTTAGCATTCTGAGTTCAGGCATACTAAATTCGTTTTTCTACCATGTTCCCTGGGTCAGTTCTGACTATAAGGTGTAATAGTCAGTCTGCCCATTCTGGCCTATGGGGAGCAGGTAGCCTTGCAATAGTGAAAAACGAAAATGGCTGTAATTCACTATTAGGACATGCCACACACACCAGGGCATGTCCTACCTTATACTTACAATGCACCCTGCCCTAGGGCCTACTTTAGGGGTGACCAACATGCAGTAAAGGGAAGGTTTTAGGGACTGGTAAGTGGGTGTACTCACCAAGTCGACATGGCAGCCCTAGGCTGCACACAGGCTCTGCGATGGCAGGCCTGAGACACATTTTACCAGCCGCTTCTGTGGGTGGCACAACCAGTGCTGCAAGCCCACCAGCGGCATTGGATTTACAAGCCCTGGGCACACTGAGTGCACTGTACTAGGGACTGACAAGTAAACCAATCATCCAATCATGGAGTCACTAATACATATATCAATTAACGATAGGGAGCACTTGCACTTTGGCACTGATTAGCAGCGGCAAAGTGCCCATGAGCATCTAGTCCAGCAAAAACATATCGGCAACAGTGGAGGCATTACGAAAAATGGAAGGGAGACCCACGCCAAGGATGCCAGGTCTAACACGTGTCCCCTCCAGCTGAAATGTGGGGAGAACTATCCTACCCCTAGGGAGTTCTCATCGCTAAGGCGGAAAAATCTGGACAGTCCATCAGCATTGGCGTGTTCTGTACCAGGGCGGTGTTCCACCGTAAAGTCCATCCCCTGTAGGGAAATGGACCACCTCAACAGCTTTGGATTCTCACCCCTCATCTGCATCAACCATCTGAGGGGCCTGTGGTCTGTCTGAACCCGGAAGTGAGTCCCAAACAGGTATGGTCTCAGCTTCTTCAGTGCCCAGACCACAGCAAATGCCTCACGCTCGATAGCACTCCATCTCTGTTCCCGGGAAGTAACCTCCTACTGATGAAGGCTACAGGTTGGTCTAGGCCCTCCTCATTGATCTGTGATAGAACAGCCCCTACACCATGCTCTGAAGCGTCGGTTTGAACAATGAACTCATTGGAGAAGTTGGGTGCCTGGAGCACAGGCGCCGTGCACATGGCAGTCTTCAAGGTGTCAAAAGCTTTTTGACAGGCGTCAGTCCAAATCACTTTCCTGGGCTGCTTCTTGGAAGTCAGCTCGGTCAAGGGGGCAACAATGCTGCCATACCCCTTGACGAATCTCCGGTAATACCCGGTGAGTCCTAGGAAGGCTCTCACCTCTGTCTGGGTCTTGGGGGCTCCCAAGCCAGAATGGTATCAATTTTCGGTTGGAGGGGCGCCACCTGGCCGCTCCCAACCTGGTGTCCCAAGTACACCACAGAACCCTGCCCAATCTGGCACTTACTCGCCTTGATTGTGAGGCCTGCCCTCCGCAGCGCCATCAACACTTCCCAGAGGTGGCGCAGATGCTCTTCCCAACGGGCACTGAACACTGCGATGTCATCCAGGTAGGCGGCACTGAAATCCTCCAGTCCAACCAACACCTGGTTGACCAACCTCTGAAAGGTGGCAGGGGCATTCTTCATCCCAAAGGGCATCACCCGGAACTGGTAGTGCCCATCTGGTGTGGAGAATGCTGACCTCTCTTTTGCCCCATCAGTCAAGGCGATCTGCCAGTATCCAGACGTTAAGTCAAACGTGCTGAGGTACCGCGCAGCCCCTAACCGATCTATGAGCTCATCAGCTCTGGGGATGGGGTGGGCGTCAGTCCTGGTGACGGAATTGAGTCCCCTGTAGTCCACACAGAACCGGAGTTCTGGTGTGGCACCAGGCGCGGCAGCTTTTGGAACCAAGACCACGGGGCTGGCCCAAGGGCTGTTAGAGGACTCAATCACCCCTAGCGCAAACATCTTGGAGACCTCCTCCTTGATGCAGGCTCTGACCCTGTCAGTCACCCTGTAAGCCTTGTGCTTCACAGGAAGACTGTCCCCAGTGTCCACATCATGGACGCACCAATGAGTGACACTGGGAACCAGGGAGAACAGGTCAGGGAACTGTCCCAACAAGTGGCGACAGTCACCCTGCTGCTCAGGTGTCAGGGAGGTAGAGAGGTTTACTCCTCCACTGATCCATCTTGCTCTCGGGCTGACAGGAGGTCAGGAAGAGGCTCGGTCTCCTCCTCCATTCCATCATCTGTCGCTAAGAGCATGCCCACTTGGGACCTCTCCAAGTGGGGCTTCAGGCGGTTCACATGCAGGACCCGCAAGGGGTTCCTGGGAGACTGCAAGTCCACCAAATAGGTAACTGGACTCTTGCGCTCCACCACCGTAAAAGGGCCGGTCCACCTGTCCTGGAGCGCACAGGGCTCCACAGGGGCCATGACCCACACTTTCTGACCAGGCTGAAGCTCTACCAGAGTGGCATTCTGGTCGTACTCACCGCTTCATCTCCTCCTGGCTGGCTTCCAGATTTGCCTCAGCAAGTTCTCTGAAACGCCTAGTCTGGTTCCTGAAGGCCAGCATGTAACTGTATACATCCTGGGGAGGTTTCCTGGGAGATTGCTCCCAGCCTTCCTTGACCAAACTCAGAGGTCCTCGCACCGGGTGTCCATAGAGGAGCTCAAAGGGACTGAACCCTAGAGACTTCTGTGGCACCTCCCGGTATGCAAACAACAGGCATGGTAAGAGGACGTCCCATTTACGCCTCATGGGTTCTTCCAGACCCATAATCATGCTCCTTGAGGGTCCGGTTGAATCTCTCAACCAGCCCATTTCCTTGAGGGTGGTAAGGAGTGGTGAACTTGTAAGTTACACCGCACTCCTGCCACAGGGACTTCATGTACTTGGACACGAAGTTGGTACCTCTGTCAGACACCACCTCTTGAGGGAATCCCACACGTGAGAAAATTCCCATCAGTGCCCGTCCCACCACGGGGGCCGTCACTGTCCTCAGAGGGATGGCTTCAGGGTACCGGGTGGCATGGTCCACCAAGACCAGGATAAACCTGTTGCCCATGGCTGTCTTGGGGTCCAGTGGCCCCACAATGTCAATACCCACCCGTTCAAAGGGGGTGCTGACCACAGGGAATGGCTGGAGAGGAGCCTTGTGCTTCCTCCCACTCTTTCCACTTGCCTGGCAAGTCTGGCATGTTCTGCAGTGAGTGGCGGCACTCCTGCGCATCTGGGGCCAATAGAAATGGGTAACAAGCCTGTCAAAGGTCTTGTCCTGCCCCAGATGTCCCGCTAACGGTACATCATGAGCCAACCCCAGTAGGAAGGCTCTGAAGCGCTGGGGTACCACCAGCACACGGGCTGACCCAGGCTCAGCAACCTTAGGCTCTGAATACAGGAGACCATTCTCCCAGTAAACCCAATGTGATCCAGACTGAGCACCTGCTGCCTGGTCTGTGGCCTGTTGCCTCAGACCCACGAGAGAAGGGCATGTGTTCTGCTCCTTGCAGAACTCTTCCCTGGAGGGTCCTCCTTCTTGCTGCCAATGGGTCAGCTCAGGTAGGTCCCCCAGTTCAGCTACCTGTTCCCCTGTAGGCTCCAGGGCATCCCCCTTAGGGTCTGCCTCCTCCTGGACCGTGGGAACCTCGGGGCCGGTTTCCCGCGCCCCCTGCCTCCTCTCTCTCCGGCAGGCACCTGGGCCTCCCTCTCAGGCTCCAGGTCCTCTTGAACACCTTTAGCTGCCATTGACCGGGTGGTCACACATGCCCAATCAGGCAAGCCCAACATTTCTAAATGCGCACTCCGCTCCACCTTAGCCCAAGGTGAGCTCTCCAAATCGTTCCCTAACAAACAGTCAACAGGCATGGCTGGCCTCACAGCTACTTGAAGAGTACCCGAGACCCCCCCCACTCAAAGGGAACCTGAGCCACCTTGCAGTGACTCTCTGTGTTGTCAGCGGCAACAACCGGATAGAATGCATCAGGGATAACCTGCTCTTTAGACACCAGGTGACACTTGACAGCTGTCACACTGGCTCCTGTGTCTCTCAGAGCCTCCACCCTATGGCCATTGATGGTCACCCACTGCCTGTATTTCTTAGTGTTCTCAGGCAGCGGGGTCCTAGGGACCATCTCAGAGTCTCCTAATGAGACAAGGGAAAACACTGTGGGATCCCCCCACCTTGGGCACCCAACTCCTCCCCCAGGGCTACACTAGCCAACTGCCGGGGGACTGCACTGGTGGGTGCTGGTTTTCCATGCAAAGGGCAACGAGGATCGTTTGCCTTGTGGCCAGGGGCGCCACACTTGTAACATACCAGTGGTCCCTGGTGAACAGGGGGCCTGTCAGGGCCACTGGCTTCTTCTCAGGGGGAGGCTGGGAACCTTTCCCTTGGTTCCCTTGGGGTCTACTTTGGGGCCCTTTATGGAACTCCTTCTGTTTACCCTTGTCCCCCCACTCTTCTGCTGGGGACCCTGCCCACCCTTGGCGGAGTCTCCCACGTGACCCTTGTGGACCCGGGTACTCACCCAGCGGTCCGCCTCCTCAGCAAGCTGCCTAGGGTTAGTCAGCTTACTATCAATCAGGTGCTGGCGTAGCTCAGGAAAACAATTACCGGACAAGTGCTCCCAGGCAATCAAATCAAAGAGCGCCTGAAAATCAGTCGCTTTGCTACCCTTTACCCAACCATCCAAGGCTCTGCAAAAGAAGGTCACATATTCAACCCAGGTACTGCTTTCAATCTTACTACAGTTCCTGAACCTTTGCCTATAAAGCTCAGGGGTCAAACCATATCTAGTCATTAAGGCATCCTTCATGTGGCTGTACGAATTATAGACTTCAGAGGGCAAATCCAACAAGGTATCCCGCCCTTCACTGAGGAACCGTCCCCACAACCCCGCTCCCCAATCCTTCTCAGGGACCCGGTGGGAAGACATGGCTACCTCATAGGCTTTGAACCACTGCCCTATGTCGTCATTTTTAAAAAACTCCTTCACCACATCTTTGGGAATATACACCCTAGCTTCAACAGGCACAGGCGGTACACTGCCACCAGAGGGAGTAATCTCTAAGCTCTTGGCCTTCAATTCCAACTCCCTCAAAACTTTCTCATGTTCAAACTGCATTTTCTTTTCCTCTAGGGCTAATTTCCTTGTTTGCATTTCTGAATTCTAACTGCTTATTCAGCTTGAGTTTGGTCAGCTCCATTTCGTGCATCCTACTCTCTTTCCTGTCCTCCAACTCCTCTGGAGACAGTCCTCTGGCAGAAACACTGCTACCTACTGGGGAAGGTGGTCTTCTAGCCCCTAGACCCAATAGCCCCTCCAGCTGCCCTTCCGCATTCTCAGCCCCCTCCACAGGGGCACTCCTTGATTCGACCCAGGCCCTCAGCGCCTTTTGGAGGTCCTCCTTCCTGGAGATCCCGGTCATGGACACTTTAAACTTTTTGCAGAATTGCTTGAGCTGCTTAAGGGTGTAGCATTCTAGCCTCTCTTCTTCCCAATCACATTCAACAGAGGCTACTGATGCTGGTTTCTCCATAGTGACTGAACTTGGCATTTGCAAAAATAGGAAATCCCAGAAAAAATGCTATTAAAGTATGTGGTTGCGTTTTGGTCTGCACTCACTAAGTAGTGTTCACCAATCACTGTACATGAGTCACAAATGCAAGTCCAGAATCCTCACCGCTGACCACCAATGTTAGATTTGGGGGTCTCTAGTTGGCAGAGGTATGTACCTTTGTCCAAATAGGGACCCTTGAGTCTAGTCAGGGAAAGTAGGTACACTCCCGAAATAACCCCTGCTCACCCTCTTGGTAGCTTGGCACGAGCAGACAGGCTTAGTTCAGAGGCAGTGTGTAAAGCATTTGTGAACACATACAGTAATCAAGTGACAACACTACAAATGGACACCACACAGGTTATATATTTATAAAAATAGGTATACTTTATATAGATTTATCACAAGACCATAAACGACAAAAATAATCCACAATACTGTTAAGAATACTTAGTTCTGATCAAAAAGGCTTAATTCAAGGTTCTGTGCGAGTCGGTAGCCTCCTCCGGCTACGGCGATGTCGAGAACAAACAGAGTCTAACAAATCCAGCTGACCGCGTCGAGACGGGCCAACACAGCGTAGACAGACTCGGTCACAGTACCTTTTACTTGAAGCGGCAGGCACGGGCGTGCGAGCCGGATGGCTGTTCGTCGCGGTCGCGATGCAAAAATGGAAGCGTTGCAGGACGCGTTGTCCCTCGATGCGGTGCAGGCAGCGGCTCGTTGACGCCGTCGAGACGGAGTCGGTGAGACCAGGGCCGTGGCGTTGCAGGGCGAGACGGTGCTTCGATGCGGTGCTGGCAGGTTGCGGTGCGGCGGCGGAGCCGGATTCAGGAGCTGGCGTCGATCAGTCCGGACAGCGGTGCGAGTCGGGCGGTGCGTCACAAAGCGTGCGAGCGGTGCCCAACTCCGGTGCGGTCACAGGACTCGAACTCAGCAGCAGTGACCGTGTCGGTCGGACCAGTTCGATTCGGCGTAGCGAAGCGTTGCAGGACGCGTTGTCCCTCGATGCGGTGCAGGCAGCGGCTCGTTGACGGAGTCGGTGAGACCAGGGCCGTGCGTTGCAGGGCGAGACGGTGCTTCGATGCGGTGCTTGCAGGACACCGAGTCGGTCGTGAGAGTCGGTCACAGCTCCCTACCTCTGTAGCCACTGAAACAGAGTTTCCAGCAGCAATTCACAAAGGGGGTGAAGTCCAATGGTCCTGGGACTTCGGTCAGGGGGCAAGCTCTCTTCCAAGCCCTTGGAGATCCTTCACAAGTTGATGAAAGTCACAGCAAAGCAAAAGTTCCTTTCTCCTCTCTTTGGCAGTCAGGCAAACCACTGCAGGCCAATCCCCCAAGCAGCACTTCAGGCTTAGGGATAGTCTCTCCTCAGTTTCTTCTTGGTTCCGCTCCTCAGCAAAGGTTTCTTCTTGTTCCCAAAAGTGATCTAATCTTCCTGGGGTCTGGGTGCCCCTCTTATACCCTGATTCTCCTTTGTTCTCTGAAGGCAGAGAGGCCTCTGCCTAGTCCAAAACCAGTTCTGGTCAGTCCTGGAGCACTTTGTTTTTCTGACTCCTTCTTTCCTTTCAGAATGTGGGGCAGAGTGCTCAGCCGCCCGGCAGGAGGTGGAGCCAGCATTGTGGAAGGCAGGCACAGCCCTATTCAGACCCAGGTGCAACTCCTCCCTCCACTCTGGATGCAGATCTTTCTATTCAGCCCTGCGCTGACTCACCCTGTCTCCTGTAGCCACCCCCAGCCCCTGTCACTCAATCTCCAGACAAGGAATACACAACCTAGCAGAGGCAGGCTTGGATAGTTTAGGCAAGAAAATACCCACTTTCTAAAAGTGGTATTTTCGAACACAGAATGTTAAAACCAACTTCACTAAAAGATGTATTTTAGCATCCTGAGTTCAGGCATACTAAATTCGTTTTTCTACCATGTTCCCTGGGTCAGTTCTGACTATAAGGTGTAATAGTCAGTCTGCCCATTCTGGCCTATGGGGAGCAGGTAGCCTTGCAATAGTGAAAAACGAAAATGGCTGTAATTCACTATTAGGACATGCCACACACACCAGGGCATGTCCTACCTTATACTTACAATGCACCCTGCCCTAGGGCCTACTTTAGGGGTGACCAACATGCAGTAAAGGGAAGGTTTTAGGGACTGGTAAGTGGGTGTACTCACCAAGTCGACATGGCAGCCCTAGGCTGCACACAGGCTCTGCGATGGCAGGCCTGAGACACATTTTACCAGCCGCTTCTGTGGGTGGCACAACCAGTGCTGCAAGCCCACCAGCGGCATTGGATTTACAAGCCCTGGGCACACTGAGTGCACTGTACTAGGGACTGACAAGTAAACCAATCATCCAATCATGGAGTCACTAATACATATATCAATTAACGATAGGGAGCACTTGCACTTTGGCACTGATTAGCAGCGGCAAAGTGCCCATGAGCATCTAGTCCAGCAAAAACATATCGGCAACAGTGGAGGCATTACGAAAAAATGGAAGGGAGACCCACGCCAAGGATGCCAGGTCTAACACTATGGTTTTCAAATAGAGAAATGTAACCCTCAGTAATATTTCTACTCTCTGAGAGGACAGAGATGAGCCTTGGGGCGGGAGGGGTGTCAAGAGTGGCTGGTGCTTTGAGTCCATCACCAACTGGCCAACCAGGGCCGGCTCTAGGGCAGTTCGACCAGCGTAGCCGCACCTAGCACTGACCTCAAGGGTGCTGTGTTTAGAAATAACGTATGGGTTTAAAAGCACCCACTGTAGAGTTCCTTGTGTGTCAGTCAGTTTTCAGGCAATAATAAAAATGTCAAGATAGCTCTGGTGATTAATGTTCCTGCTGGAGAGAGATGAGTTTTGTCCAGTGGCATTTCTGATTCATCATAAAGTAGCTGAAAGGGATACTATGCCTGCTGCAAAGACCGTGTACCGTGCAGATCACAGAACTGTATTTTATGTGGATAGCTCAGTCGGTTACGGCTTTTGTCACAGAGATGCTTTTGCTACTTGCAATTCATGAGTTACAATCCTCATAGAGGACAGTGACCTATAAACTGTCAACCAAGAGCTGCACGCAAATTGCATGGTGTAGATTAGAACGTAATGTTTTCTCCTCAGTCTTTCTATATTCTAATGTTGCTAAAAAGATTCTTTTTGGCAGAAATACATCCTTATTAGTGAAGCCAACTGCAACCGCTCTGATACGTTTTAAATCCAAAGTTTGTGCTTCTCCAGACCAAACAATTAAAATATACTGCCCACCAGTATGGGTGACTTGTGATTCCTACACCTTCTAATCCTCGTTGAGTTATGAAACATTTCCTATAGACTGATTTATACAATTGTATGATTCATTGTCTCTGTATAATGTGTGTGTGTGGTGTAAAGTGCTCTGAAGTTCTACGCTGGTATGAGTAGCTCTATAAAACAAATTAAATGCATGGGAGAGAGAGGCTATCGAGAGATGAGAGGCACTGTTGGAGGTTGGTAGTAAGGTAATCCATGGAGAAGGAGGTCATTGAGGGGCCCCAATAAAGATTTTCGCACTGGGCACCAGCAGCGCTTAAGCCGGCCCTGTGGCCAACCATAGAGGGTGTGGCTAAGAAGAAGGGACGGGGCTTAGAGTCAAGAACTGCCTGAACAGAGTCAAAACAAAAACTGACACTGATTTCTGAAGCAGCTGCCAAGCCTGGTGGACGTCGACTGAGCATATCATCCACTTGAGCTGGAAATCCACTCTGCAGGAGTTTCCAGCTCATCTTGTGCACAATAGATACCAGCTCTTTACCAGGAGACTGGGTGAAAAGAACTGATATTGTGTGAAACATGCTAGCACCATATAATTTGTCAGGTCTGCATACATCATTTTTCAATGGCACAAGCAACACTTCTATAGGAGTTTCGGAAATATTATCCCACTACCAGGCCATTCTTGCATTTACTAAAAGCTAATTCACTGTCAAAGAATAATTCCGCCCGTGTTTTATTTGCCCCATTGCAGAATGCTTCGTGTAAGCCATGGGCTCATGCGGTGAGCAAGAAACAATTTCTAGTAATCGAGAACATATCAACTCTAAGTTATTTTTTTAATTTGATTATACTGTGATGCTGTATGTTGGAACCTCCCTTTGGTGCTCTAGATTTTGAGTTAATATGTTTTTGTATGTGTTTACTCTATGGAATTGTGCCATACAAATAGAGCCTTTGCCATCAAGAGATAAATTCATAAATGATGTGTCTAGAGCACAGTTGTCTTGAATACTTACTTAAGAGATCCCTTTTACTTGGGTTGTGACGTAGGGTTTCACCCATGCGGTTATGTTGTCCTCATACTGGTGAGGCGTGATCCAATACTGTGTTGGTGGCTGGCAGAACGAATGGTTCCCTCATGAGAGGATCCCACCCCACAAGTGTCCTGGGTGCATGAGCAGGAACAGAATATGACCAGGAGAGCCAGGAACAGTAGACACCAGATGCCCCAGTCTCTCCAGCCTCACCACAGCTACTTTATAGAATGTGGGATCTGGGCGGAGACCTCCTGAGGAGACCATACTTGACCCCAACCTCTGCATGCTGAGAGCAGGCCCTATAGTGTCAGCGGCCCCAGATATTGTCAACGGCTCCAGAAATTGTCAACAGCCCCAATTCTTCCAGCCTTCCACAGGCCTTCTGTGGCATGGGAAGGGCACGTAAGGAGAGAGTGGATCCGAGGATCCAGGGGCCTCTACAAGCTGCTAAGAGGACATGCAGAAGATTTAGCTGGCAGATGGACAACACTCGCCCATTCTGAAAGGAAGACTCCCGTGCTGTGGGCCTACACTGGTAGCTCACATGTGTGTGGGGGGGGAGGGGCAGTTCTTGAAGGCTGGCTTTTTCCAAGAAGCCCCAGCAGTCCTGGCCTGTTCCTCCTCCACCTGCTCCTTCTCTAAACTTCTGGAACTCCAGCTAAGTCATTCTTCATGGCCTGATGTGTGCTGCAGAGATGGCCCTTGAAGCCATGCCACAAATGCCCACACGACTAGCTAAAACCATCAGGAAGCGCAGTAGGGATAGGGCAGAGTCAATCACTTTAGGTAATTTGTGAGATGTTGGAGAAGGGGGCTTGGGGGCAGGGTGGGGGCAAAAGTGCCTCTTAGGTACTTCTCTGCATGAGGCCCCACCCCCTCCAAGGTTCTGCCCGCTCCAAGGCCCCGCCCTCTCCTCACACAGTGGGATTTTTTATCAAGTTGGCAGGTCTGCCTCAGGTCATGCGCTCTTTAATGGAACCGGAACTCTGGCTGCAACATTTAATAATAGATTTTAAAGCAATTTTGCCCTATTTACTAATCACGAAGCAGCTAATACTACTATATGTCTTCAAATGCTGGATCTACCGTGTTTTCTCTTTCCCTGCATGACACCTTTTTTAAAAATGCTAAATCACATCCACATCCTATGGGTCCCCACTTGAGTTGGTTGATCCAGGCCAGGGAAAAACTTCTTGCATGCTTGACAGTTTTTGCATGTATTTTGTGGCTTTCCCCAACGGACTTTGTGCATGAAGCACATAAAATCGAAGCTGATTGTATGCACTATTGGGAGCCAAGGAAGGGGTCTCAGTAGAGGAAGGTAACAGTCAATTGGACTCCTTCAAGAATTGGTTGCCACAAATATCGATTGCCTTTAGTGAGGAGCAAATGGAGCCTACAACTCTAGAGAGGTGTTTACTATTTACTTAAAACTAAGAAAATGCGCGATGTATGTAGTAAAGTGCTATATTCCTCCATACAATCATTTGAATAACAAAATCTTCCACCCTCTTCCTTCAGCCATGAAGTACACCCATAAAAAGCCACCAGACTTCAAAAGCTCCTTCACATGCTATCGGTCCAGGAACACAGCTATGTAAAGCCATCAGAAATAGAAAAACTCATTGCATGTCAACCAACATAGTATACACCAACAAAAAGCCATCAGTAATAAAATATATCATTGTAAGAAACTGAATTTTTAATTGGGGTGGGTGACTACCCACCTCATGAAATAATGAAAACCCTTGTCAGGGTGATCCTTTAAAGTTACTAAATTGACCTGAGCTCAACTCCATGGTGGCAATGACACAGAGCAATAAAATCGAAATGCAAAACAATAAAAATTGTAACATTCAATAAAAAATGACACCAAAATGACAAATATCTATTAAGGGTAACCAGAGATATGAATGTTTAAAGTTTTAAGTAGGAATAATGCCAAGAAGCATAAAGTGCCTATGACAGTCAATGGTCGTGGTAGAACGACACCAAGGCATAATTGTAACACTGAATGCAATGGATTGAAGGTCGTATACATCAACCGGTTCTGTCCTGGTCAAAGATTTAATCTTCTGAATGTAGTCCTTTAAATCCTAGTTCACCACAAAGGAAACTCATAAAGCCCACCCAGGTCCTCAGGGGAGGCACTTAGGGGTATATTTACAAGCCCCTATCGCCACCACAACGTCACTTTCAGAACGTTGTGGTGGCTATATGTGTTTCGCCTTATTTACAAGGCAGCGTTAAGCCACTTAACGCTGCTTTGTAAATTAGGCACCCTTTCATGCTACACTTAGCGTGAAAGGAGAGGGCAATGGGTGTTGCTGTGGGCGTTCCACCGCAACACTTATTGATTTTGACGCTGCCCCATATTTACAAGGGCAGCGTAAATATGGGGCAGCACCAAAATTAAGACCAGGGAAAACCTGGTCTTACCATGGCGAAACGAAGAGAAATGTTTATTTTCTCCTCTTTTTTTGCTGTTTCCACATGTGCTGCGTTGTGCAGCACACATGGAAACAGCAAAATGCCAATGATTGTTTATGTGCAGGAAGGTGTCCCTTCCTTCACATAAACAATCATTTTTCAAAAAATGACGTTTTGCAACTTTTATGTGTGCTGCATTGAGCAGTACACATAGAAGTTATGAAATGGCATTTGAAGATTGTTTATGTGCAGGAAGGGACACCCCTATGGTGCAAGGGTGCCTGCGTTGGCGCTAGGCAGCTAAATTTAGCACCAGTACAGGGGGAAACGCAGGGCTGCACCATATTCTTGTGAATATGGTGCAGCCCTGTGTTTCTAAAGTGACGGAGCTTGTCGTTAGCCTTCTTGGCTTAATGACACGCTTCGCCACTTAACTTGTAAATATGCCCCTCAGAGTCTGACAAGGTGTCAAGCAGAGGCCAACAGCGGGTTCCAATCCAGGGACAGTTGCCACTGGTCAGCTAGGCAGTTGCAGGAAAAGTCCTCTTATAGCTTGTTGTGTCCCTGTAGCACATAGTAGGGGGTCAGCCTTATGACCCTTGGAGTCAACTTCTTGGTCCTAGCAACAGGAGAGAGCAGGTCCAATCCTTAAAGGCTCTTCTCAGGTACCAGACAGCAGGATCAGTCCTCTTCCGATCTTTCTCTGGTCCAGGAGTGTTCTGAAGTGGGTGCCTGGAGGTGCCGCATTTATGCCTGGCATGAGCTAGTGGGTGGGAATGACTCCTGGGCATGCCCTAACCAAGGGCGTGCCCAATGAGGTAAACAATCCTGGGACCACCCCTACCCACTTTTACCATTTTTAATATGGTGGAAGTCTTCAGCCACACTACAATTGGGATCTGAAGGATGAGTGTGTGTGTGTGTGTGTGAGGGGAGTTTATTATGGTAGTCCTACTGTCTTCAAATCAAATCAAATCAGGGATATTTGTAAAGCGCTCATATCACCCGAAGGTCTCAACGCGCTCACGGGCATCTCCAACTAAAAACAACTCACAGAGAAAACAGGGGATCAGTTGTCAAAAGACCATGTTTTAAGTTCCCTACGAAAACGCTGATGATCAGCAATAGTGCGAAGATGTAATGGCAATTTGTTCCAAAGAGTGGGAGCTATGAACGAAAAAGATCTTTCTCCATTTCTAGTTGTACGAATTCTAATGGAGGTAAGTAGGTACTTATTGCTGGATCTGAGGGGCCTGTTTGGCTGATGCCAGTTAAGCTTCTTTTTCCAGTAACCAGGGCCACTACCATACATGTTTTTGTGAACTAGACAAAGAATCTTAAAACGCGTTCTCTTTCTGACAGGCAGCCAGTGGAGTTGCTTCAGGCTGGGCACAGATGGAGAGCCTGATGGAAGATTCAGAACCAGCCTAGCTGCCGTATTCTGTAAGACCTGCAGTCTAGATAAGAGATCCTCATTTATTGATGATAGTAAGGCATTACCATAGTCCATGCGATTAATAATCAATCCCTGAACTAATGGTTTCCTGGCTTCCATAGGAATCCATTTAAAAACTTTACGCAGGTTGCGCATGATGCCAAAACAGGAGCCAATTATATGGTTCACCTGATTTTTCATCAATAGTTTACTATCGATTTGGATTCCTAAATTGCGAACCGATTGTTTGGGTGTTGGACTAGGGCCAAGAGTTGCAGGCCACCAGTCGTTTGTCCAGTACTTTTGTGCATCCCGAAGAATACTATCTCCGTTTTGTCGCCATTTAGCTGTAGATGGTTTTCATTCATCCACATATTGATGTGGATCATACAGTCTTTAAAATGAACCATGGTGTCTATGGGATTCTGATCAAGGGTGACCAGAATTTGAGTATCATCGGCATATGACATTACGTCAAAGCCGTATGATCTGATCACCCTGGCCAGGGGTGTCACATAAAGATTAAAGAGTGTAGGGCTAAGGATGGAGCCCTGTGGCACTCCCATCATGACTGGCCTACTACAGGAACTGATATCGCCGACCTGGACAGTAGTGACTCGGTCCGTTAAATAACTCCTGAGCCACCCCAGGGCCTTCCCTCTGACACCAATCTCCCCAAGCCGTTGGAATAAGATGCTGTGGGAGATGGTGTCAAAAGCTGCCGACAGGTCTAGTAGGATAAGAATAGAGGATTGTCCTCTATCCAGTGATAGTCTAATGTTATCTATTACCTCTACCAGCGCTGTTTCGGTGCTATGGGCGGCCCTGAAACCAGACTGAGAGAAGTCCAGCAGATGGTTACTCTCAAGATGGAAAATAAGTTGTTTATGGACCAAGGATTCAAGTACTTTCCCAAAATATGGGAGCAGTGAAATCGGACGATAGTTGACCATAAGATTGGAATCTGCAGTAGGTTTTTTTAAGATAGGTCTAACTCTGGCGGCTTTCCATATTTTAGGAACTATTTCTTGAGCCAATGAACGATTGAATAGTTCGGTGATACTATCCAGAAGGACGGAGCAATCGTCAGTAGGAAGCGTGGTGATACAGGATCAGCTGGTGAGCCAGATTTTATTTTTAGCATGGCTTCTGTCACTTCAGCAGGACTAAACTGGGAAAATTCCTCCATAACAGGAGGCGGGCCTGTTTGTAAGACAAGGTCCATTTCCAGGCTTTCGGTTGAAGCTTCATGAGATGGAAAGGAGCTATGTATTGTATTTATTTTGTCATCGAAGAATTTGGAGAGAGAATCAACCCAATCCTGCGAATTTGCCACCTCAATCTTTGATTGAGGGGACGTAAATTCTTTTAGAACCTTATAGAGCTCCTTATTAGAGTTTGCCGCACAATTGATGCGATTTAATAAAAACACTTTCTTTGCCTGTCTAATGCTCTCCATGTAGTTACGATGAATACGTTTGTATTCTCTGTAATCTGACGGATTTTTACTCCTTCTCCAATTACGTTCGGCCACTCTGCAAGAGTGTTTTATTATTTTCAATTGTTCCGTGAACCATGGAGCAGTTCTAGATCTGATTTTCACCTTGGTGAGAGGAGCGATTTTATCTAGAGCCTGAGTTATTTCTTTCTCAAATGTAGTTACCGTCAGGTCAATACTTTCAGCCTGATCTTCTAAACATGGCCTAAAAAAGGTTGAAAAAGAGCAGGCCGTGACCTTTCGCCAGGGCCTACGCCATATCAACTCATTCTTGAGCTCGATTTTACCTATATGTGCTGGAATAGAAAACCTTAAAAGGTGATGATCAGACCATAATAATGGGAGGGAGGGTTCAACTGTGACACCTAAGCAGTTTGTGAATAACAAATCAAGGGTGTGTCCCGCAGAATGAGTTGGACCTTTCACCTTTTGGACCAGACCCAAAGTGTTCATTTCAGAAATAAGTTGGTTAGTATCTACATCAGTCAAAATCTCAGCATGATAATTAAAATCTCCTATCAGAAAAAAATTGATCAGTAGCGAGTACATGTGGAGCTATCTGTTCACACAAAATGTGGGTAAAATCTTTCTTCGGGCTAGGAGGTCTATATACAAGAGCTCCTCTCCATGATCCATGGGAAATACCATCAATTCTAAAAATACATAATTCAATCTGCTTGGTGCTCATTGATTCCAAAAAGATTATCTTAATGCCGGGACCGGTAGCTATGAGTAAGCCGCCTCCTCTCTTTCCCTTTCTGTCAACTCTGGTTATTTCATATTTTGATGGGAAGGCAATTGCCACATCCGGCGAGGCATATTCATGCAGCCAGGATTCTGTTATGAAGCAGATATCCGGCGATTCTGCATCCAAAAGGTCCCATATTTCCACCGTATGTTTAGGTATAGAACGAGCATTAAGGTATATTCCTTTTAAAACCTTGGGAGATTTTGTGTTATGGGTATTATGCGGTGCTTGTAAAATGGTTGAGGACGCATGCGTGGTTAAGCTAGTGTTAGTCTGTTGGCATATATATTCAGTGTCTTCCAGGATTATTGGTTTCGCCATGCAATCATAATTAATATTTTTTAGCTCTTGGCTCGAATATAACACTAAATCCAGTTTGGGGCAGTCACTGCACCGCAAATAAACCTAGTAAACCCAGAGACAAAACTATGGTAGAACAAAGCATGGTTTTCCAGCGACCAGACAGTGGACTGACAAAAACTGTCATGCATCCTGTTCTTACTACTTGTAGTGCGCCCCAATTGTTATATGTACAACCCCAGCAGACCTGCTAAGCTAGATTTGACACTCCATCAAGATTCAACACTAATTTAAAAAAGAAGCCACTGTGATTGCAACCTGCCTGGCTGTCGGGACAAAGGAAGGGCCCAGACCTGGTGTCAGCTAATACTTGCCTGTGACACGGGAGTCATCTTTGAACTGTGTCCCAAGTGTATATGTAAAACCCCAGCAGACCTGTCAAGCAGAATTAGACATTCAAGCAGGACTTGCTATGGGGGGCGTGGCCTGGCTGCCAACTAAGATGGCCACGCAGCGCTGCAGCTCCGCCAGCCATCCCGATAAAATACGCCATAGCAATGACATCCGTTCCGCTAAAGTAGCGGATGGAGCTTTTCTGGGAGCCGGGAGTGGAGAGCCGGCGACGGATCCTGTCCGTGGATGATTGTGGCCCCTGCATCTGGCTTAAAGCTCCTGGATACAGCGGCGGCTGGGTGCGAGGCCGTCTGGCCTGATGGGCCACGACATTCGGAGAAGGCCTGCGCAGTTGCTGTCCCGATTGCCCAGGCCGTGCAACAAGGAGGTGCCTGCGACGACTGCAAGGAGCGGGGGTGTTGCGCGCTGCAGGTAAGCCGTCCAGCTTTGGTCCCGGAGGCCCCGCCGCAACTGGGGCCGCGGGCGAGCCTGGGAGTCGGCCGCCCGGCTGACGGGTTCGGCACGCTGCGCTCGGGGACGCACCCCGTGCATTGCACCTACCCTCCCCTGGGGACGACTGAGTGTTGATTGCCCTCCTTGTTGGCATACTGCGCAGAGTGGCGACATTGCTGGACGGCCCCCATTGCACATCCTTGTGGGGCTGGGCCTCACCTACATTCCGGGCCATGCTGCCGTCTTTGTCTCTTCACTGTGGCTCCTGCAAGAGGGTTGCAGGCTGAAGCCCCAGTGGTCGGCCTTACGTGCAGGGCACCCTTGCTCTTTGGGGCCTGGCTGAAGGAGAGCCTCCCGGGGTCCTGCTGTCCGATCTGGAGGGGCATTCCCGTTGGCGCATCTGCACTTTCCCCTGCCATCCCGAGATAATCAGGGCTGTGGAGTGCATCGGTGTGACGGCGGCCTGCGCAGCCCGAGGGGGGCCATAATTAGAACTATGCCCACTGAGGGAGCTTAAACCATTACCCGAGGCTAGACCACACAGAACGCAGGATGCACACGACCGTAGCGGCAATACAAGAAATGGTCCGTAGGGACCCTAAGCAGTGCCAACTACTGTTTAGCAAGGTGGGGATCGCCGAAGCACCCGCTGGTGCGTAGATGGCCGAGGGAGGGAGCTCCTCTGGGCCGGACGTGGCCCCCCTGCCGGCGCTGACACACTCATGTTGGAACTCAGGGCGGGCTTCAGGGCCCTAGATGGCCGATTCGATGCCCTGGACAAGCGATTGGACAGCATGGGAGCCCGGCTGGACACCCACAAAAAACGGCTGGACATTGCTAAAGGCAGGGTTTCAGACCTCGAAGATGGTGCGGCACAGACTACAAAATGGCTTGATCGGATGGAAAAACTCCTTAAGGTCATAGCTATAAAGAACAAAGACCTAGAGGCGCGAAGCCGGCGAAATAGCATCCGCATTTTGGGTGTTCCAGAGACAACCAATACTGGCAGCATGGACCACTTTGTGGAGACACTTTTGTTGGAACTCCTTGGCAAGAATCTTTCACCGCCGCATTTCTAGTGGAAAGAGCCCATCGTAGTCTGGGGCCTCGCCCCAACCCGGGCTGCCCCCCTATGCCGATAATCGCCCGGGCGTTAACCTACCGAGACAGAGACACTGCACTGAGACTTGCGAGGGAGAAGGGACCGTTGAACTGGCAGGGCTCGTCGATCTCACTATTCCCTGATTTCACGGCTATGCTACAGGAGGCTAGACGCAAATATGGTTGAGTTAGGGCCAGGCTGCAGAATTTGGGACTAAAATATGGCATGATCTACCCGGCCAGGCTTCGTGTGGTGGTGGAGGGCAAAGTGAGATTCTTTGACACCCCCAATGAGGCACAGGAATTTTGTCATGACTGCTCTAAGGCCAGGGGTGGACACAGAAGCTGGGGCCCTGACGGCTCTCCGCCGAACAGCGGCTCCAGGATGAGCGTAGAACTATTCTCGGAATAACAACTTCCCGGGCATGTAGCCCCAGAGATATAATGAAAATGTCCGAATCAGTCCTCGTCACTGCGTTAAGGAAGCTCCAGCATTCTAAAACCCAACTATGGCATAAACAAATATCATATTACAGTGTTTGATACATTATGCAAGATTGGGTAAATGGCGTGGCGTTGCCACCCCCTGAGTGTGTGATCACTCTTTGCCACTCTTCCTATTCTTTCTCTTTCGCTGTTTTTTCATTTGTATCTTTCCCGTTATTTTGCATGTATAGGAAGTTTGGAATGTGGGGACTTCCCTGCTTTGGCTATAGCAGGGATGGGTGGGGGGGTGGGGTTGTTAAGATTAGTAGAGAAATGTTTGCTGGTTGTACGACACGGTTGATGTATCTCATACATGCTATACATTTTAGCATTTGGCACATACACCGAAGCACAGTAAAAGCTTAGCATGGCTGCGCAGGATAGATTGTCTGACATATCGGCTCTAACACTGGTCACCTGGAACATCAGAGGGCTAAATAATGCACGTAAAGATAAACAGGTATTACTTTATTTGCAGCGACACAAAGCTGACATAGTTTTTCTGCAGGAGACGCATCTGCCACCAACAACTACGCCTAGGTTTGCATCCGCATGGGGGGGCGCACCGATATTTCGCAAACTACAGTACATATGCCAGGGGGACTGCTATCCTTATACATAAACGCTTACTATTCCAGCCTATGATGACCCGACTGGATGCCGAGGGGCGCTACACTATTGTTGTTGGTCGTCTTATGGGTCACAACATTTCCTTTATGTGTATACGCTCCCAACATGGACAGTCCAGAATTTTTTTACAACCTGCTGGCCCAAATCGAGCAAATTGAGGCAGATTATATTTGCATGGGGGGAGATTTCAATCTACTGCTTGACCCCAGTCGAGACGGTACTGCCATGACGGCTGACGCTAAACCCAGGGCATGCCGGGCATTGACAGAGCTCTGCGAAGCACATGGCCTATTGGATATATGGCGACATTATCACCCCTCTGACTCCGCATACACTCACTACACAGCAGCCCACAACACCTGGACAAGACTGGACTACTGGTTGCTATCTCCAAATATGGCCCATTGGCACACCACTTTACAACAACTTCCCAGAACACTGTTGGACCATTCCCTGGTCATTCTCAAACTACAGGTACCTAGGGAGGGTGGTTGTGAACGACATTGGAGGTTCCCGGAGCAGGCTTTGCGTGATGAGGTGTTTAGGTCTGAACTACGGACTGCTATTGTGGATTTCTTTGACCTAAATAAGGGGTCTGTCGGATCTGCAGCTACGCTGTGGGAGGCCTTCAAGGCATATATGAGGGGGATCTGTATCTCCAAAAACTCTGGCATCCTAAAAGATCTCCGGCGTACACTGTTTAAACTGGAGGTGCAGCTATGTTGCGGGGTAAAGGAATGCACGAGGCAGGTAGATATATTGCAAGGGTGTTTAATTGGCCAACAGGGTTTCGGGGATTGAAAACAATGTCCAAGTCAACACCGTCCACACTCTCGTCAACGGGGAATTAGCTCTTCGGAGATCACATTGTCGTCACGGACTTCCAAGTAGTGGTATGCAAGAAAACAAAAGAAAACAAGCCTTAATATCAGGCGGGTTTGCAGCGCTGAGGGAAGGGGTTAGTGAGGGAGCACCAGTATGCCGGGGACGTGGAGGGATAGGGGGAACCAATCACCGAGACACGGGGGACTACCCGGTACACAAGGCTATGGATACCACCCACACTTAACTGCCACCCGGGTATGAGGTAACCGCCCATCTCCCGGACCCCCGGAGTCGGTCACGAACCTGTTGGAGCCATGAACCTCCAGGTACGTGGCTGGGCGCTTGGCGGGGAATGCCTCCTGGCCCCTCGTCGGTCTGTCCGGCGTCGAGGTGTGGTTCCTCAGTAGTCGCTCCTCGTCCTCTGGTTTCCGTCGTTCCTGGGAGTCTTGAAATGTCTTCCTCGCCGTTCTGCTCACCTCCTTCCTGACGGATGGCCCAGCCTTTAAGTATTGACGAATCCCGACCCGCGATGTCATCGGGGGCGGGTCCTGGCTGCAGGTTGGCTCCGGAGTTAAAGGGCCAGAAACCCGGGACATCCGGAGTCCCAGGATCGCCAACGGCAACCTCAGCGTCCGGAAGCTGAAAACAAGAAAAGGGATTCGCCAAAGGTGAGTCCCGAGGTCACCCCATGGGAGCGGGAAGGGACGAATCCTGACAAGCTAGACGCTCTTGATCAGAAACAGGTGTTATTAGCGACTCCAGCGACGATGCATAGCCGGATGACTTTATTAGCTGAGTTCAGTGAAGCGGGGGAAAGGGAGACGCATTTCCTCAGTAACTATGCCTCTGCTAGGAGATACGGGGAGGGGGTAAGACCAGGGCGCACCCATGCACGGCTACTACAACCCCCAAGACATAAGTCGTATATAACGGGTCTCCGTAACAGCGCCGGCACATTAATTACTGATACACCTGCAATACGAGACGCACTCCTTGACTAGTATGTCAACCTTTACACTACCCGAGTCACCGACGACCCAACCGAAAGAACACAGTACTTGGAAGAGATTGCGTTGGTATGGTTGGAATCCGCGCACCAACAATTTTTAGCAGAACCATTTTCAGAGGAGGAGATTATCAACACCATTGACACCATGAAGGCACCAGGTCTTGATGGTTATACTGGCATATTTTACAAAACATGTGAAAACTTGCTAGCCGCATATCTCCTTGAAGTCTATCGCGAAGCGCTGGAGAACAAAGTTCTGCCACCTACCATACGCGAAGCAGTTATTATTCTCCTCCCTAAGCCCGGGAAGGACCCATTGGACTGTGACTCATATAGATCACTTTCATTTCTCAATTTTGATAACAAGATCTTAGCCAAAATGAAAGCAACGCAGCTGTCTCTCCTTCTTGGGCAAATAATTTCGCCGGCTCAATCGGGGTTTGTTCCGCATAGGTCGACAGCCTTAAACCTGCTCACACTGTTTGCGGTGCTGCATCGCATTTTGACTTATGTTCCTGCGGCTGCCGTTTTCCTGGACGCCGAGAAGGCGTTTGAGTCCCTAGAGTGGCCAATTCCTGCTAACGGTGCTGGAAAGGATGGGCATGCCTAAGGGTTTCATTGCACTCATTACTTTACTCTACACACAACCCACTGCTCGGATAAGAGTGAACAGGACACTTTCTTTACCTTTCACGCTGTCACGCGGCACGAGGCAGGGATGTCCACTCTCCCCCTCCTCTTCATCATTGCACTCGACGCATTAATTCGACATTTACAGGAGCGGCATCTCCATATGGGCTACAGTTTGAAACGGGCCCACTTTTGAGTACACTGTATGCGGACGATGTCATACTTTACGTTCATCACCCCCAGGACAACTTGGCACCTATAATTAGAGAGGTCGTCAGATTCGGTGGGGTCTCTGGGTTTTGCTTCAACTGGAATAAGTCTGAGGTGTTCCCTTTAACTAGAACAAAAACGAGGGTGTGCTGCGACTACCCCCTAACATGGTGCGGAACATCGGTAAAGTATCTGGGAATATACCTTCATCGGGACATAGAGCAGATTATACGCCTGAATTATGGCCCAGCGATAAGCAAATTGGAGTCACAAGTAGAGCGTTGGCTCAGACTTCCTCTCTTGCTCGCGGGGCGCGTTGCTATTATAGAAATGGTGGTACTGCCCAAATTTCTATACTTGTTTCACAATGTTCCCATCCCACTCACCAATGCGCTCTTTCAAACACTGCGCTCCACCTTGATCAGACTGGTATGGGGGCGGGAGACCCAGAATTAGCTGGGACACGATGACTCTACCATAAGAGCGGGGGGGTTCAGGGTCCCTAATTTCCAAATCTATTACTTAGTGGCCCAGTGCAGTTTCACACACCATTGGTACCACCCCGATGCCCGGATTCCATTTGCAAAGCCTGAGGCGGATCTTGCGGACTCGACGTCACCGACGGTATTACTATCACCGGGCCTCCCTAGAGTCCCCCAAGGAATACAAACGGTCTCCACGACCAGCTGGGCATGGAAAAAGCTGGCTCTTGTGACTGGCGGTCGCCCGCTTTATTCCTCGGCTATCCTATTGGTGGGAAACCCATGGCTGCCCATTATGAGGGAGGGAGTGGCCCGGCGCGTGCTCACCAGGTATTCAATCAGCATGGTGGGGGAGCTGTACCCGGGGGGCATGCATTTTCTTACACCGAGGACGCTCGTTTCCAGGAAGCCTCATTCATGGATCAGTTCATACTAAACACAATGTTGAGAGTCATATGAGGCCGGATCCCGGGGTTTCCGTTGGAACCAGAGAACTTCCCTCCGCTAACACTTATAATCTCCGACTCCGGTGGGGAACGCCTTATCTCCAAGCTATACAAAGCCAGCATGGCCCTCTTCCCAAGTAGAGATGCCAAGGTTTGCAAAAACATGGGAACAAGATTTGGGACATCCAGTATTAGACTTCCAGTGGGAATACTGTTGCACACAAACACGGAAGGTATCCCTCAACAATAGGCATAAATGAATTAATTTAAAATTCCTGTGGAGGGCATGTATGACACCTGCAAAACTGCACCAAATCGACACATCCTGCCCGCACACTTGCCCCAAATGCCACGCACAGCAGGCGGACTTTGCGCATATGACCTGGGGTTGTGAAAGGATCTGCAGATTCTGTGGGGAAATGTTCACAACAATAACACAGATGGTACACCATACCATTCAGCCCAACCCAGAGATCGCACTGCTGGGCATTGTCCGCGAGGTCCCAAAACCTGTGCGCTGATTCGTTGCAATAGCATGATTGCTGGCCAAAAGGGAGATCGCCATCCACTGGGGAAACAGACATGCCCCTACACAGAAAGCTTGGCTAAATGGTATACTCCACTGCAACACAAATTGTGAACTATATGCTACATTTCTCCCAGTCACATCCAGGCCACGTGACATATGGCAGCTGCTGCAGCAATATCTCCTAGAGAGGGCCTCTGATTCCAGTTCACAGCCAAGGAATGGGAACGATTCAACTGGTGAGGGGCGGGGTCACCCAATGTCGAATGCTCGAGGCGTTAACGCCACGGCCAAAGGATAATGCCTGTTGGGTAACAAATGTATAATATTAAAAGCCTGTCGATAGGAATGATCATTAAGGCGTTGCAATGTAGAATTTTGGTGTAATTATGTGCATTTGACGGTTTTACCGTGCACTGCACCCTGATATTTTACCTTTTTTGTTACTGTTGGGGCAAAAACATAATAAAGAATTTTTTTTTTAAAGCAGGACTTGCTACTGTAATGTCAAACAAGATGCTCACAGCATCACCCTGCATATGCTGTAGGGTTCTGAGGGGTCATCTCTGTCCATTCAGATCTGCATATTGTTTGCTCCTGCGAAGTATTTCACATCCATTTACACCTATTCAAATGCTAATTACTGGTTGACAGAAGTGGGAAAGCAAATGAAAATGAGCTTTTAGAGGCTTAAGGCAAGGAAAATGTAACTTTCTAAAAGAACCTATTCCGTAATATTTATCAAAATCCGACCTCACCATTCAAATAGATTTTTAATAAATATTAAATAGTTATTTAATTATTTGCCCAGCTGTTTCCTAACCAAAATTAACATCATTGCATGTAGTAATGTAACCCAGAGCTTTCCTGTGTAACAGCCAGCCTTGCTATAGTGAAAATAGTTTTGCGGCTTTTTCTCTTTGAGGGTGTGTTTAACATTATATTCCTACATGTCTACTTTTAAATACCATGAACCCTGCCTTATAGACAATAGGGCCTAAATAGGGGTGACTTTAAAAGGAAGGTTTTGACTTATCAAAAGGGGTTATTTTGAATGGTCAAGTTGGCAATTAAAAACTGCAATAGCCAGGCTACATATGGTAGGCCTGCAGTCATGTTTTCACTGCCATTGAAGTAAATGGCACAATGGGTGCTGTGGTCCACTAGTGACATATATCACTTTGTACCATATAGTAGGGACTTATGAGAAAGTTAAATATGCCAATTAGGTGTATACCAATTTCATCATTTTGAAAAGGGGTGTATAGGCACTTTACTACTGGTAAGCAGGGGTAGACTGCACAGAGTTCTAAAGCCAGAAAAAATAAGGTTTAGTAAAAAGGAAAGAAATCCCGGGTGACCATTAAGGACAAATTTCCAACAATCATTGTGCAATTTACCATGAGATAGAACCCGACAATCCCAATAATCATGAAGCGCACCCATGTAGTAACATTAATCGTGAAATTACCCACCTAATGCAATCAATTCATGTATTGCACACATATCATGCATGTGCCCATGAACCATCCCATGTCATGCCACCAGCTCAGAAAATAAAACCATACTTTCACTAATCACGAGTAGATACTCATGTGGGGTCCTAAAGGTAAATTGTATAATTGGTCACCTGGCAATCTAAGCCAACCTGTGTGCATAATTCAAGTTGCCTTTATTTATATTTACACATTTCCTCTACTAATGTTCTATGTATTCAGCTAAATGGAGAGTAATGCCCCATGACAAGATGTAAGGGGAAGAGATAAAGTTTGGAAAATAGAGACACTAACAAATTCTGGACTCTCTCACATGACCCCTTTTCACACAATTCAAACATTTTCTGCACTAACTGTAACAGAATCCTTGGAATCTTTTTAATACAGATGCACAGAACATGCCTTGATACCTAGCTGGGTCGATCTGAAAAATACGGTGGAACAAAATGGCTATCTATTCGCCCCCGTGATGCAGTCTATCACCCTAAAACTGAGACTAGAAGTGCTGGGTCCCCAAAGAAGTATCCTAGACTGGATCTGGGTCTCCTATCTTCACAGTAGGTCAAAAATCATATAGCTGTCCCCATTAATTCGTATCTCAAGGCTTGATCATCTCATTACTTCTCCACTACCTGACCCTGCTAACGGACCGCATCAAGTCCTTTAATTTAATCTGCTATAACTTCACAAAGAACACCATGATCAAACTAGATAAAACTAGAAGACCTAAAGGATCTAGATGCATTAGGAATTGACCACTACTTCGGAGTTGTTGATAAATAAATGCTGGGCAACCACCTTATGTACATTGGCACCTCGTTAAGAGTATAAAGCAAAATATACATGCAAATACAGTACAATATAAAAACAATGTGAAAGTCTTCCCAAGTGTTTTTTACTCAGACAGAAAGAGTATATTAAAAGAAAAGTGACTTTTTCTGTCTCAGAATTGGTTGTTAAAACTTCCTCACACTTTCACGTAGGACCTATGAAGGGTTTTCTCGTAAGGTTTTAAAATATTTACATTGTTTGATGATATAAACAGAAAGGAAGTAAAATAGTCATTTTACGTTCGTGTGGGGGAGAAGGTTATTGACCTTCAGAAAGACAAGTCGAGAAAGAATATCCTCAGCCAGAAGTCCACTGTAAAATTAGCGGTGCAAGGGCCAAATGTTTATCACAAACGATAAACAGAACAAAATGTATTTAGACCCTGATTTAAAGTTTGTTGGAAATGGAAAATCCGCAAATTTCTGGAAGTATTGTATGCAGATGAGACTTCTCCAATGGAAATTCCTTCACTGTGGGGGTGATGGAGAGAAGAAAATTCTGCTGATAGATTCTGCTTTAGATTTAGCCAGTGGCGGTGCATCTATTGGGGGCGTTGGGGTGTTGCCCCACTAAGCCACATGGACCCATTCAACAGTCGACCGTCACGCTAAGATTTATTAATTGCCACGACCAACTTCAGTAAAAGTAAAAAGTCTCGCTGAATACCCGCTACCGGGACACGCCCGACTCAATCGGATGGCGCTGAAGGGGGTGGGGCTGGGCTGCGGCAGCTTGAGTGACAGACTCAGCTGCAGCAGTAGTGCGCATGTCCATTTTTGGGCTGGTCATTTTTATGACCAGCCCGAACATGCGCACACTAGTACCTTCCCCTTACAGAGCGACTGCTGGCGAGGGACCCAAGGGTGCTTCATACAGCAGCCCCCCGGGTCTCATAATGGGCGGGGAGTAACCCTGCTCTTAGCCAATCCTGGCGCTGCAAGCAGCGCCAGGATTGGCTGAGAAACTGCGCAGCCTGAGCCTGAGGGCAGGCATAAGCATTATTGGGTGCCGCGCGTGGGTGGTGGCACTGCCGCAGCCGCACTTTGTATGGCCAATCACTGTGGCTTATATGAAGCCATGCAGTGGTGATTGGCCATTTCGTTCCACCTCCTACGCTGTCATCGTGACGTCGCAGCGCAGCAGTCAGCAGTCCGACTCCCTCACGTCACCGCACACAGACCTCGTGCCGGTGTCTACTGCTCGTGGCTCGTGTGACGTACTACTCGTGGACTCCGACTCCGAGATCATTGATTGCGACGAGTCCGAGTCGCTCAGCCTTGAACTTGTGGCTCACTGGTTGTTGGATCATTCCAATCCATCCACATTCCGGACCGTCACCAAGAAAGATCCTGAGGCTGAGAAAAGTAAGAGTCGGGCGGGGGCCCCCTCTGTGTGACCCGGCCCCGGGCCGGCGCAGCGCATCAGTATTTCGCAGGGAAATGTCCATATTTAACCATATTCCGAAGTCGCGATTAGGCCACGTTGTTTTTTATTAATTTAGCAGTTGTGTGTGTCGCAGACTGATGTTTGATATATTTGGTGATGTCATAGTTTGTTTGCTGCGTCATCTCTATATAAAGTGACGCCACACCCTAAAGTCAGAATTTCTGTGCTGAAGTCCAGCAGTGGCGTATGAGCTAAAAGCAGCCTTGGCCTACACAACAATGTGATAAAAGCGTTTTTTTCATTATTGCATTCGTCGAGGGAATTGAATACTAGTATTGGCTTTTCAAGGCCTCAAAATGATGACTGACCTTTCACACTGAAGAGCAATACTCTTACCAGGAAATGCTGGCTGACATACCCCTGACTCTTTCACTAGATGAGATTTAGGTCATCACCCACAAGTGATGTGTTTGTACTATAAACTAATGACGAACAGTGCGCGCTGCAACAGGACAGGACACTGACACCCAACAGGGCTGAAAGGATAGAAGCTACTGTTCGGGGTCTGTTGGAATATTTTAAGGGGCATTTTATTCTGTTATATACTGATAGAAATGCAGCTTGTGGTTGTGCTTCACTTCACCTCGTGGCATGCACAGTGTTCAAATTGGTCTTCATCTGGCCTAGAATATTAAAAAAACAGCAGTGAGGCACTGCACACACCCCTGAGACCGGCCACAACCTGTGAGTCACAAGTATGAATCTCAGGAGAGCGGAGTTAGCCTGGCATCTCTCGGATGTCAGTGGTCCTCAATACAAATGTTGTGGTAATTTTAGCCACATGTCCATCTGCTAAAAGCAGGTGGATATGTGGCCGGGAAAGGGCCCAGAATTTGGGGAAAAATAGAATTCGGGTTCGTAATAGCATATTTCTGCATGTTATTCCCCATTCTGTATGGGCATGTGTGGAGCCAGTTCATAATCCCCAAGTAATACCATGCCCCCAGAATTAGTGATATCCTTTTATCGAGAATTCCCGATCCGGTCGGTATTACTGCCCATAATTTAGCGGCCGTTTGTAATCAGGGTCATTGAATGTTATAATATTAAGGTCTGTTGTAAGTGATTTTACACCCCTTTAGACTTTAGCCACTATGTAAAAAGCAAAAAAATGTACAAGCTAAGATGCAGCGTAATCAAATGTTAACATACCATAAGACATCACTTCCACATGCATGCAAATAATCTCCCACCCCATGCATATTCCCTGCTCCTGGAGGTGAGGTTTGTTGATGTACTGTTCCATGTGCATTGTGTACCTTATGTCTGCATTTCACATTGAAATGCTGGTCTACGTCCAGAGGTCGGGTCAATGACGCACATTGTCATAATTATAAATGGAACGTACACGGATATAAAGCCTTTCTCTGGAAGAAGTCGATATTACTTAGAGGAGAGTGACTTATGACAGGTTGACTTGTCTTTGATAACAGGCGACGCCATCTTGGCTTTGATGCTTCAGTCATGGCAGGCGACGCCTTCTTGGCTTTGATGCCTCAGTCATGGGCTCTTGACATGGATAAAGTGTGTGTCATGTTGTACCGAGTCATCATCGTGAGGAGGATTGAGGGAAAAACGGGTGTGTTCCTTCAGGGGTCATTGCCGGACGAGCGACCCGATATACACCGGTGCGACCGATGAAGGAACACAGTCCCTGTTTACTGTGGATCGACTGCGGCTGGCTACATACTCAGATGCGCGGCTGGTGTTTCCAATCCCTTTAGTGAATGAAAGACCCCATGACTGCTCTTTAGAGTACACCTTTCTTCAGAACGTTTCCTATCCTGCCTAGCACTTACTTACCATCCTCACCCTGGATCAATGCCTTCCAGGAGCCGGCCTCGTGAAATGACGGTGCGTCAGAGCCATTAAAAAGCAATGCAGACAAAAGAAGGATTTAATGAATAAAAGTTTGAATAGCCTTTGTAATGTATTTAGGTTCTCTTTGTTGTCAAGGGGTGGTTCACCCAATAAGAGGTCGCACTCGGGAGACCTAGGCACCATGCGTTTAAAGAATCGGTCCCTGGTCCATTTTTTTCAATAATAAAAGTTGCAAACGTCTTAGTTTTGTAACACAGATAAGACTGTGAATTACCGTCGTCTTAGTAATACATTAACATTGCGAAATTTTTACAGAAAATATCATTTTATGATGGTAAATTTCTTAGACTGCCTGCTAAGTGGCACGATACCACATTCCATCATGTGCATCTTGCACATCAAAGGGTTCAGAAAGCATTTGAATGCTTTTGAGTTGCTGTGGGCATTGACAAGGACTATTTCTTGCTTCTAAAACCGAAAGGTGACCCACTTTTTGACCCAAAATTAAAAGTCACTGGTTCTGATTTATTGAGGTCAGATCTTATTGTGAATGTGTTTTTGTGACTATTCGTGCTGTGTGTGTGCACATGATGTAAATAGGTCAGTGAGTCATTGCTTTTGTCAGAGAGATCCTTTTGTTACTTGCAGTTTGTAAGTTAAAATCCTAACATACAACAGTGAGCTATTAACTGTCATCTAAGAGCTGCATGCAAACTGCAAGGTAAAAATTGGAGCATTATGTTTTTTCCCCCCAGTCTTTGTTTGATTACCCTAATGTTTCAAAAATAAATTGTTATATTTTTATTTTCAGCACCTGGTAAAGCCTGACAACCTGAACCATTACCTAATTTTTGGGCAATTTTTGGACGAAGAACAAGAGGCCCCAATCTCCTTTGCTGCTCTTTCACCCCGGCTACGACCCAGCAAACACCACTGTTAAAGGTAAGGAAACTGATGCTATTTTTTTTTAGATTGGAGTTAGGGCTATGTATGTGGTCACTCTACATGATGGTTGGGGTGGGTGCACATTCTGAACATTGTACCCTCAGTGGATGGAATTTACTAATAGCCTTAGCCCTGTGCTTTGGGCAATAACGGTTGTTAAAGACACTATCTATTTCTTGCCTTGTTCAAGGCCCTCAAGCAGTGACTGTTTCAGTGCCTTCAGCAACCACTATGGCACACAGAGGCAGCAGGCAGTAAGGCTGTATTTTTAGCAGTCATGTTGTCCAAAGGGGAGCTGTTGGAGATATATTGCGATAATGCACAAGATATATGTATTTATACTGAAATTTGATATTATTGCACCAAACCTTATACGTTGTACTTTGACTATTGACAGGTTTCTTTAATATTGGTAAGGACAGCATCGGCATGATGAATACAGTAGAACAGCTAATTACAATGTCATTCCATGCACGGCCACTAGAAGAGAAACTACATATAAAGCGATTAGTACCTGATCGGCCTGACCTACAACTAGAACAAGTTTCCCAGGACAGAGGAAAATCTTACAAACGTACATTCTCAAACACCTGGTACACAAAAGCTGATTGGCTTACAGGGTGCCCGTCAAGACAAAAACTGTTCTGCTTCCCCTGCTTGCTGTTTAATGGTGAATTTTCTTGGACAAGAGAAGGAGTAAAAGACTTGAAGCATTTGTCTGAAAAAATAAAGAAGCATGCACACACAAAAAAGCATATGGAAAACCTGACGAGACTGGGAATGTTGGGAGACACACCGATTGAGCAGCACATAAACAATGCTTACCGCCAAACAATACAGAAACACAATGAAGCAGTTGATAGGAATAGACACATACTATCAAAAATAATTGATCGCATTTGTTTCTGTGGTGCTTTCGAACTGGCATTGCGAGGCCATGATGAATCAGAAGGTTCCCCAAATCCTGGAATATTCAGAGGCCTTGTGGATTTAATAGCAAGCATAGACATGGAAATGGAAGCACATTTAGCAAGTGCTAGAGTCTTTAAGGGCACCTCTAAAACGATACAAAATGAACTCCTTGAGTGTATGCTAGAAATTATGAGAAGCCATATTGTCCAAGAGTTGCAAAACACAGACTTTGTGGCTATTCAGGCTGATGACACCACTGATGTGGCCACAAACACACAGTCCGTATTAGTCTTTCGGTACCTGGACAATGACAATAATGTTGTGGAGAGGTTCTATGGTTTCACACATTTAAGAGACTCTAGTGCAGAAACCATTCCTGCAGCTATACTGCGTCAACTGAGCTTAATTTTTCCAGAGGTGCCTCAAAAAAAAAAAAAAAATATCGCACAAAGCTATGATGGTGCGTCCATAATGAGTGGAAGCCTTGGTGGAGTACAGAAAAAAATTAGAGATATGTACCCTAATGCTCATTATGTGCACTGTTACGCCCACCTACTTAATCTTACTATGCAACAGGCAGTATCAAAGATCTCCGAGACACAAATTTTCTTTCAGGATGTAGGAGGCATGGCAGCATTCTTCTCACGTTCCCCCAAAAGAACGGAAGCACTTCAGGAGATTGTAGACAAAAGGGTTCCAAGGGGATCCTCAACTCGTTGGAACTTTACCATACATACAGTCAAACTAATATATCAATATAGGGAGGACCTTGTGAAATGTTTTGACGTCATAGAAGCCAATGAAACCTTTGATTTCAAAACTCACAGTGAAGCCCGTGGCTTTGCTAGAACACTAAAAGACAGAGAGTTTCAGTTCTTTCTGTTTTTATTTCATGAGATAATGTTATCTGTCGACATGTTATACAAGCAGTTACAAGCACGAGAGATAGATACTGTCTCTGTGAAAAGATATACCACTATGTTTGTCGAAAGCATAAGCAAAGTTAGAGATGAGGTTGACAATTTAGACAGCAAACTGCCAGAGGATTCTACTTTTTCAAACCACAGGAAAAACATCACCAGTCTGGTCCGAAATGCAAAGGAGATATGTGACATTGTAATTGTGCATGCACAAGAACGTTTTGCTTTCACAAAACATTTGGTGAGTGCCGCATTATTGGAAAGTGACTACTTTGCAAAATATGATGAATCCTTCCCTGAGCATGCTCTGAATGAGGCTGTGGAAGCTTATCCTATGCTCAACAAAGAGGACCTGAAAACTGAGTTGACTGTACTGTACGCAATGCCTGTGTACCGGAAGGCCAAAGGTGCCAGGTCTTTGCTGGCTTTAATTCATAAACTTAATATGGAAAAGTCACTTACAGAGACAGTGGCTTTACTAAAAATTGTCATTACCACTCCAATGACAACAGCAGAGTCAGAACGATGTTTTTCCACCTTAAAGAGGATTAAGACATTCCTGAGGAACACCATGCTTGAGGAAAGACTAAATGCTTTGGCACTGCTCTCTATAGAGAGCGAACTAGTGAAAAGAATCCCAGACTTTAACATTCAAGTTATTGAAAATTTTGCTGCTCTTAAAGACAAACGTGCTGATTTTAGATACAAAAAGTAAACAATATGTTGAATGCTGCTAGTTTGCGACCTGTTTAGTTGTTTGTTAAATAAAAAACATCTGTGAGGTACTCGGAAATGCATTATATCTCAAAGTCTGTTATGTGGTTATACTGAATAAGCAGCTACCTATGTTATATGACATCTCTTTATTAATGTAATAACTGCACTTTCACAATTGCTTTATTAACCTTCCTGCTTTCTCAAATTTGCTTGAAAATGCATCATTTTTCCACTCTTTTGTCAAAATTTTCTCGGGGGGAGAACGCCCCCGAGCCACCCTTAGGTTGTTCGGGCTCGCTCGCTACGCTCGGTCGCTACGGTGCAGTATGACAATCATTTTACGCCCCACCAATTTCAAATGTCACCGTCCGCCACTGAATTTAGCACTTCCTGCAGAAACCTGATGCTGTTAGTCCCAGCGTAGAATGCAAGCGCACTCCTGCAGAAAGTCCCTGTTGGTGGCTCAGGAGGAGGGTCTGTGTGTAAATGCGACATCCCATGCAAAGTAATGCAGCGCACCGCCTCTTATTCCGCCATTTTAGGCTGCCTGGGATGGCTGCTGTTGACGGGGGGTGAGTGATTAGTTATCAGTATATGGGAGCATCCCTTTGCCATGCAAGGTGACCACTCGCGGGTAGGATCCCACGTAAGAATGGCTGCACCAGGTCATTCTTTGACCTTCTGCAGGGATCACTGCCATGCAAAATGCTGTAGGAACTCTATGCATATTTGAATGCACAGTTCTGGACACCCAGGGGCGGCTCCTCTGCTATGGCGGAGGTCCGTCGTCCCACTGCTTTTAAGCAGTGCGTGGCGTACATAGTAGAAACATAAAATGATAATAACTTTGCGTTATTATCATTTTATGCTTCCTGCTGCTGCGGGCGGGTGGGCGGGGCTGCTCTGCCCTCGGAGCAGGGCAAGGGAGGAGTGGTTTGCCCACTCCTAAGTGTCGGCCCTCCAAACCAGTCATGCACACTTTCCCCTTCTCCATGCAGGCTGCATTACAGCCTGCATGTAGAAAATGCCCACCCCTCCAGCCCCTTGCTGAGCACCGTGTCACGGCGCTCAGACCAATCACAACGCTGCATTGCAGCATTGTGATTGGTTTAGGGGTGGGAGCCTGGCTGCCTGCTTCCTGTTCCTGGAGCGGAGACAAGAGCAGGAGCAGAGACGCGGGACCCGGCGGAAAGGTGAGTTTCTTTTTTTTTTTTTATTTGCCCCCCCTCGAAACAACCGCAATCCCGCCCCATTACACCTCCCGCAAACCCCCACCGTGCCCGCCCCGCCATCCACGAGCCTTGCCGGCCGCCCCTGCAGACACCGCGCTTGTGCTGTAGACTGGCCTGACGGTGTTCAGGTCGTTCGTGGTTCCCTTCTGGCAAGTCTGTAATTCCAAGTGGTGATGGTCAGGAACAGTCCCATAAAGATGCTGAAAAGACGATGGAGGCTGTGCTGTGCCAGCCTAGTGACTGACAAGCTCGCTCTACATTAATGGGGCATCTAAAATGGAGACAGCGCCTTTGAGACTGAAGAGCTGCTGCCCACTTAGGTCACCAGTCCAGAAAAATGTAAAGCTCGCTCTAGGTAGAGTTAGGCAGCACATTTACCCCAAGAGGCAGGACTAACCACCAGCCCTGGGGGGGTGATCGGGGTAGCCAGTCTGAGACAAAGTAATGGGGACAGCTTGCCTGGTCAATGAGGGAGGCTTGCTAAATGTCACATAAAACACCAGGGGCTGTATTATAGAAGTGCCCCGGGGGTGCAACGGGCATTTGCGCCCACTTTGCATGCCCCCAGGGCACTTTGGTATCACAGGAGGGGCCATAGACGCTTCTGTGTCCCCTTCTGAAATACCAAAAGTGCTGGCGCACATACAGTGCCAGCGCTTCCTCAAGAGGACGTTCCCTCATCTGCATGGGGGCGTGGCCCCATGCAAATGAGGAAATACCTTTGCCTCTGCGCCCCCGCCGTATTACAGACACTTGCAAAAGAAACAATTGATGGACGTAATGCTGGACAATGCAAGCATTCACCCCCAGTCACAAGGATCTGGGTTAAATCCATCATTCTTTTGCTCACCACACCACCCCAGTTTAGACCCAGCCATATGCAAATCAGTATTGACCCTGTTACTTGTGGGAAGAGTCCAGCCCGAACTGCCAAGCCAGGTCCTCCCTGGACCAGAAACAAGCATCCTGGGACTGGTTTCAGGGCATCACCCTTCATCAGCCAGGCTAGCTTGAATCCAGTGGTGTAGTGAGCACGGGACCCACGTCTGGGCATACCCTTCCCACTTAGGGCAACATATGCAAAAGAAACAATTGATGGACGGAATGCTGGACAATGCAAGCATTCACCCCCAGTCACAAGGATCTGGGTTAAATCCATCATTCTTTTGCTCACCACACCACCCCAGTTTAGACCCAGCCATATGCAAATCAGTATTGACCCTGTTCCTTGTGGAAAGAGTCCAGCCCGAACTGCCAAGCCAGGTCCTCCCTGGACCGGAAACAAGCATCCTGGGACCGGTTTCAGGGCATCACCCTTCATCAGCCAGGCTAGCTTGAATCCAGTGGTGTAGTGAGCACGGGACCCACGTCTGGGCATACCCTTCCCACTTAGGGCGACATATGCAAAAGAAACAATTGATGGACGGAATGCTGGACAATGCAAGCATTCACCCCCAGTCACAAGGATCTGGGTTAAATCCATCATTCTTTTGCTCACCACACCACCCCAGTTTAGACCCAGCCATATGCAAATCAGACTTGACCCTGTTCCTTGTGGGAACAGTCCAGCCCGAACTGCCAAGCCAGGTCCTCCCTGGACCGAAACAAGCATCCTGGGACCGGTTTCAGGGCATCACCCTTCATCAGCCAGGCTAGCTTGAATCCAGTGGTGTAGTGAGCACAGGACACACGTCTGGGCATACCCTTCCCACTTACGGCGACATATGCAAAAGAAACAATTGATGGACGGAATGCTGGACAATGCAAACATTCACCCCCAGTCACAAGGATCTGGGTTAAATCCATCATTCTTTTGCTCACCACATATGTCGCCCTAAGTGGGAAGGGTATGCCCAGACGGGGGTCCCGTGCTCACTACACCACTGGATTCAAGCTAGCCTGGCTGAAGAAGGGTGATGCCCTGAAAACGGTCCCAGGATGCTTGTTTCCAGTCCAGGGAGGACCTGGCTTGGCAGTTCGGGCTGGACTGTTCCCACAAGGAACAGGGTCAAGACTGATTTGCATATGGCTGGGTCCAAACTGGGGTGGTGTGGTGAGCAAAAGAATGATGGATTTAACCCAGATCCTTGTGACTGGGGGTGAATGTTTGTATTCTCCAGCATTCCGTCCATCAATTGTTTCTTTTGCATTTGTCGCCCTAAGTGGGAAGGGTATGCCCAGACGTAGGTCCCGTGCTCACTACACCACTGGATTCAAGCTAGCCTGGCTGAAGAAGGGTGATGCCCTGAAACCGGTCCCAGGATGCTTGTTTCCGGTCCAGGGAGGACCTGGCTTGGCAGTTCGGGCTGGACTGTTCCCACAAGTAACAGGGTCAAGACTGATTTGCATATGGCTGGGTCCAAACTGGGGTGGTGTGGTGTGGTGTGGTGTGGTGTGGTGAGCAAACAACGAATGATGGATTTAACCCAGATCCTTGTGATTGGGGGTGAATGTTTGCATTGCCCAGCATTCCGTCCATCAATTGTTTCTTTTGCATTTGTCGCCCTAAGTGGGAAGGGTATGCCCAGACCTGGGTCCCATGCTCACTACACCACGGGATTCAAGCTAGCCTGGCTGAAGAAGGGTGATGCCCTGAAACCGGTCCCTGGATGCTTGTTTCCGGTTCAGGGAGGACCTGACTTGGCAGTTCGGGCTGGACTGTTCCCACAAGGAACAGGGTCAAGACTGATTTGCATATGGCTGGGTCCAAACTGGGGTGGTGTGGTGAGCAAAAGAATGATGGATTTAACCCAGATCCTTGTGACTGGGGGTGAATGTTTGCATTGTCCAGCATTCCGTCCATCAATTGTTTCTTTTGCATTTGTCGCCCCAAGTGGGAAGGGTATGCCCAGACGTGGGTCCCGTGCTCACTACACCACTGGATTCAAGCTAGCCTGGCTGAAGAAGGGTGATGCCCTGAAACCGGTCCCAGGATGCTTGTTTCCGGTCCAGGGAGGACCTGGCTTGGCAGTTCGGGCTGGACTGTTCCCACAAGGAACAGGGTCAAGACTGATTTGCATATGGCTGGGTCCAAACTGGGGTGGTGTGGTGAGCAAAAGTGCACCCCCTGATTGTAGCCCTCTGGAGGGGGAAAGGGGATCCCATGGACCCCCCAGACATCCCCTTGCAGGCAGGTGCAGTCACTTGAATGCGCTGCCCCAGGGCAACACGAGTTCGTGGCTGCCCTAGGGGCAGCGCATTCTATGTAATATGGTGCACTTTCCCTGTTTGCGCCCGGCGCACCTGTTTTAGGGTGCTCCCGGACGCAAACAGGAAAAGTGCACCCTACACAAAATAGAGCCCCAGCCTATTATGTATAGGGCACACTTTCCCTATTTGGGCCCTGGCGCACCTTAAAACAGGTGCGCCGGGTGCAAACAGGAAAAGTGCGCCCTATTACATAGAAAGCGCTGCCCCTTGGTCTTCCGCGAAATCGTGCTGCCATAGGGGCAGCGCATTTGAGTGAAATACAGAGCGGGTTTGAAGCAGCTGGTCCGTATTTCACCGTGAAGGCAGCAAAACGCTTGCACTTTTAAAGGGGATTAGAGATCTCCTTGAAGGTGGCCTTCAAGGGGATGTCTGGGGCGTCAATGGGACCCCCTTTCCCCCAGGGCTGCAATCAGGGGGTGCACTGACAGTGTGCCACCTTTTACGTGGCGCACTGTCAGTGCACCTCCTGGGAGCTTCTTTGCTTCTGCGCCCGCGTCTGTAATGCGACGCGGGTGCAGAGGCAAAGGGATTCCCTCATTTGCATGGGGCCATACTCCCATGTAAATGAGGGAATGCTCTCTTGAGGAAGCGCTGGCACTGTATGTGCGCCAGCGATTTCGGTATTGCAGAAGGGGATGCAGAAGCGTCCCCCCGCTGTATGTGCGCCAGCGATTTTGGAAGCAGAAGAAATACCAAAGAGCCCCGGGGCACGCAAAGCGGGCACAAACGCCCGTTGCGCCACCGGGGCACTTCTATAAAATGACCCCAGGTAGGCCAAGCCATACAAAGTGCCCTACAATAAAAACTCTTTGATGTGCATTGGGTGTTCTAGTCTTTTGGACGACAAGCGTGTCAGCAAGATGCCAGCATCCCTGCAGCATCACTAAGGGTTATTTTGCCCCTGATCTGTTGTGTGTAGATCCTATTACAATTTTGCTTTACCCATCCTTTCTGCCAGCGTGGGATTAAAAAGGAAGTTCCTCTATAGTGTAAAAGACTGTTTCCTTGTGTCTATTGCTGAGTAATTGATTGCTTTACAAAAGTACTTTTGACTTCCCATTAGGGAAGCAAGGCAATTCAGGGAAGCAAGACCAGGTTAGCAACGTGTGCACTTCCTCAATTACCAGTGGCTTGCATTGTATTGTAATTGCCTTTACATACCTCTGACAAGGCACTGAAGCGCTACTCTGTGAGAGTGCAATCTATGGAAAAGTGTATCCGTCCTATGGGTAATGTGGATAGTATTGATGTCCTGCTTAAGAATCAGAGATGTGCTGTTACCTTGTTTTGGTCGCTGCACCTATGTAGAAATTTGCGGTAAAAAAGGAGAGAGAGGTACGATGCTTACGGATAAGAGATGCAGTCATGTAAGCAGTTATAATGCAAGTGGTCATTCAGGTAGCCATACAAGAGACTAGGGGTCATATTTACAAGCACCTTGCGCCGCCGGTGCGTATTTACAAGCACACGTAAAGCCACCCTGCGTGGCTTTACCTGTGTAAATATCGCCCCTTTTCACGCAACACTTTGTGAGACATGGGTGTTGCTGTGGGTGTTCCCATGCAACACCCATATCTACTGATGCATTTCCAGATTTACGAACAATCATAGATTTGGAAATGTGTCAGAATGCTACCCCACCCTAGGGGTGGCGTAGCGAGGTGCAACAAGGAGAAATGTTATCATTTCTCCTCGTTTTTTTCATCTTTCATGATTGCTGCATTCTACAGAACGCATTGGAAGAGGAACTCACCTCAATTGATTGAGCAGGCACCCTTGCACCATGGTGCAAGGGTGCCTGCGCTGGCGCATGGCAGCAGTTTGTGCGCCAGTGCAGGGGGAAGCACACAGATGTGACATATTGTTGTAAATATGTTGCATCCCTGTGCTTCGAAATTAACGCAGCGTGACACAGCAAAATGACTTGCGGCACCGCGCTGTGTTAGTTTCTCGTATATCTGCCCCTAGGTACTATCTGATATCATGAAAGTCTAGTAACAGTAATGTAGTTCTGTTTATCAGAGAGTTAGGGCATTTCATACAAGAACATGGTTAGTATTATTGCAATTAAATTTTAGTAGGCTTAGGCCAAAAAATGAGTGTTCATTGTTGGAAGCGATAATTATTGTGCCCGATAAAAATCCCAAACCGAGGTGCTTGAAATTTATCCGATGCCATAATTAACATATATTTCCATTGTGGTGGGAATTACATGCTTTACTGCACCAAAATCCGCATGCCCTGGTAAATATGGGGCCTTTTCCCCTGCTAGTTGTAGCAGGTTCGACCTGCCCATATTTAATGAAGGATGCGCTCTTTAATTACCAGGTGCGGTAAACTATTTGCGCAGGATTCAACTGTAATCAGTCCCTTAGTAGATTAAAGTTAATAAGATTATTTCCCAGCCACCCAGTTCATGCAAGCTGATTATTTACTTTTCAGTTCTAGTGGGCCTTAGCAGAGAAGACCTAACAGTAAGAGTTGTAAAGTAATTGCAAGATATCCCATTGATCAGGGTCATGTTCTACTAAGAAATAGTTGAGAAGGTTTCATGAGTAGATAGTGGAGGGATCCTAAGTCTGACATTATATTAACCTCAATTTTAGATGTCCCTGTGGTGCGAACTCAACACTTTTAAACACTGTGACTCTGTAATTGAATAACAGCGACCCTTTGTAGAAACAAGTGGCGGCCGCTATTTACCGGGGTGGCGAGGCGGAGGGCAGGAGGGTGTAAATTAAAATAATTAAAAAATAAAGTACCTACCTTCAGGCCAGCCACCCAGCCGTCCGCCGCCTCTCAGTCCACTCGCCGCCGCCGCCGCCTTTTGCTGCTAGGAAGCAGGAACCAGGAAGCACCCGGGCTCCTGACTCCCCTAGCCAATCACAACGCTGCAAAGCTGCGTTGTGATTGGTCTAAGCACTGTGGTTTGGAACTCAGACAGGGAATGGGGGCCTGGGCATGTTCTGCAGCTGTAATGCAGCCTAGATGCAGAATATGCAAAGTGCGCATGACTGTTATGGTCAGCCCGAGAGGGCCGGCCAAACAGTTATGCGCACTTTAGAATGGGCAACTCCTCCTCATGGCCCTTGCCCTGGCAGTACAGCCCGGCCTACACCAGGAAATGTAAAGCCAAAATGATAACGCTGGTTATTATCATTTTACTTTTCCTTTAACTACTGCTTGCAGAGCAGTGGGGGGACGCTCCTCCGCCTTAGCAGTGGAGCCGCCCCTGGTAAGAACGTGTGTTCTGCAAGATGGCACAGCCTGTCAGTTGTGGGAATGTGAAAATAGCGGGAACTGAGAGGACGGCACAAAACCAAGCTACCTCTTTGGATAATCCTATCAAGGTATTAGTGTAGTGATGTAGCAAGGGTCCCAAATGCCCTAACGCAAAGAAGAAGATTTGGCCCGACAAGCCATAGTTGGTTAGTAAAAAAAAACTATAACTAGAGTGCAGTGGACCCGGTATAGCCCTGGTCAGGGCCGGACAGGTCTTTTATTCCACCGGGCATTTCCCCAGTGGGTTGGAATCCTTGGCAGCTTTTAAAAAGCCCAGGGCCACTCCTGGTGCCTCTGCCACTTTCCCAGCACCCAGGCGCGCAACGCCCATAGGGCTCAAAGGGGTTCAGCCCCCCCCGTCGTATTTGTCAGCCCGGGATGATACAGCTTCCCGGGCACACACACAGACAGTTCTTGAGCTGCTGTGGGCTGGCTGGTCTGGTGTCTTATCGCAGCCGCACCCGAGTACTTCACAGGTCTTTAAAAGACCATTTACTTGATAAAGAGGCTTTGTTGTTTTTTCAACCGTTCTAGAGGCCCTGCATCTCCACTCTGCCTATTCCCTAAGGTTGCAAATTACTTTTGCTGCCACAGTGTGAGAATGCATTTCTTGAAAAGCAACCTTAGGCTTTGTTTTTTTGCAGTTTTATACAGCTCGAACTCCACCCGAAGGTATTGAGGCACTTTGCTTGAACACCAGTTACATTATACAAGGACACATTGGTGGAAGTATTAGCTCCCCCGAAATTTGGCTTTACATTGCTGAAAATATTAGCCCCCCCCCCCCCCCATCCCCCCCTGAAATTTGGCTCTAGTTGCGCCCCTGCCAGCACCCCAAAGTTAATTGAAGCAGGCACTGGGAGGCTTTAAGAGAGGGAGGTAGGGTGAAAGGTAGAGAAAAAAGGATAAGAGAGGGAGAGGAGAGGAGGCGAGAGAACGGATGGATGGAAAGACAAAGATTGCGTGTGGAGACAAAGGGAGCAAGGCTGGTTTAAGCATTTTTGCTAGGGTTGCGTTTGGTTCTCCACCCTGGCCCTAGCCCTGGTGCCATTGGCCTTGCTGCACCGGGTCATTGGGGAGCATCCGATGCAACATACTGCTGAGCCCTCTTATATCTATCTGTCTGTTATACCTCCCAGCAGCATCAGTCCCTCTAATTGTCTTATGCCCATATACTTCCGCCATTAACCGGGCACGCCCACCATCCTAGAAGATTCGTAAGCAGGTTGGTACAGCTTCCGTGTCTCATACACCAAGACAATTCCCTGCACCTCATTAAGTCAGCCTGGGATTACCGAAAGCGCTGCGATGCCCTCCCCTGGCAGACAGAGCACTATGCAAATGCCAAGAACCTAACGCACATTTCATAACATATGTGTATGTATGTATGTAGAACGCCCACAGGAGCTGCCGAAAGGATTCTCAGCTGTTATTAGTGGCGCTGTGACTGTGGAATGAACAGTACCATGCACAAGTCAAAACACCTTGTCTGTAATTATGTAATTGGACACTTTTGTAAGTGCCTTTATTAGTCCAAACGACTTCCCGTCATGTCTCGGTCCACAATAGAGTGTCTCCTAATTTTTAACTGTGGAGAAATTAGATGGAAGAAAAGGCGCTTTGTTGAAATCGAGAGCGAGCCAACACTTCCCAGTCCAGGTAGAGGTGGGCGAGTTGCCTGGCTCTGACTCACCTTAAGCTCCTGTTCGAAGCTTGAGCCAAGACCAAGCCGAGGTTTAATGTGGCTTCTGTCTGCCTCCCTCGCTGCACCCTCATGCACAAAGTGGTAAAAACAAAGCATTACCATTTGAGATAATAAGAAGAGACAAATAGATACCGATCTAGTGGCTGATTTATAAAAGTTAAACGAGAAAAGATGGATTGATTAATCGCAGATTCCCCACTTAATCAAATTGTGTGATCTTAGGCAACTCTAAATAAATGAGCTTGGAATACCAGCTGTAGAAATACCTATTGTGCTTGATTTAATAGAATATAATGTTGCTCTATATATAAGGATCTGGGCCAGATAGAGGGTTCACATGACAATTGGCTTGCCTCTTAGTTCACTAGTGGTACTCTCACCAGGGTGGGGCGGGGACAAGAATGTTTCAACCTTCATATTTAAATACTAACACTTTTAATAAATACTTCTCAGTGCAGAGCTATAATGCCACATAATAATTTCAAAGCATCCACATGTCAAAGAAATGCACTTTTTGGAATTTTGAAGAGACTTTATCATATTTGACGTGATGTTCGAGGTATGATTTAGCAAGGCAAACATTTTAAGGGCTCGGCTGGTGCAAGGGCTCTAAGAGCTTCACCAGACCCTTGGATTAACCCGTTAATTTGCTGGCTCGCCCACCTCTACTTCCCAGCGAGTGAATGAATGACCAAGCGCTCAGCCAAAAGCTCATCAGCACCATACAAATAACAGGAAGGCGCTATACAAATGCACGCAATAGAAGAACATACCAGAGTATTCCAAGAAAGGAGTGAAGAAAATAGGACAACAAATTCGTGTAGGGCTGCGTGTCACGCCATTTGGGCCGGAGTCGCGAGATTACCTGCTGCGAGAAAACAGGACACGTACTTTAGGGAGAACTAACATAACGAAAAAAACATCTTTTTATCTATTACTAGAGGAGAAAAATAGCTGTTTTGTTTTCAGCAATCCCATGCCCAGCGCGTGAGGATGGCTTGCGTCGTTTCACAGCATCCCAGTCTCAGGCATCACTTGGCCTTTCCCGCTCCTCCGCTGGAACCCTTCAGAGCGTCAGGCCGTGAGGCTGTGAGGTAAACCATGCGCCTTACATTTCATTAAAGACATTAATGCGCTACGGTCTGTAGAGAGCGTGCAACGAACTCACCCTTTTAGCTTCAATTCGGCCGGCGTGTGCGGAGTTCTTGGCACTGGGCACCCAGGGGCGTAGTCCGGCCTTATATGCACAGGAGGGACGTGGGCAGGGCATCAGGCCTAAAAAGGGAGGGGCAGTGCCAGTCTCTTTCGCAAAATGACCTGAAAGTACACTTTGTACTGCAGCAGCCCATTATGAGTCTCGACTTTCAGGCGTTCTGTAAGAAAAGGTGGCTTAATGAGCATGTTTCCATTAGTCAGCCGACTATGAAAATAAGCGGAGAAACAAGAACAAGATGAGGCGAAATGATGAGAAAAGCAGCATCTTACATTTCTGGAAACTTCTTTAGTTTTACTGCTATTTATGCGCAGTATTTTATAAATAATTCTCCCACATTTTAAAGGAACACTTTTGGGGTGCCGTGGATGTTGATATAGCCACAGATAGGGTGGACACCTCACTCCCTGTCATTATGGCCACTGTCTACAATCCTGACCTTTTCACCTACAAACCAATGATTTCAATTGGGTTAGTCTAGTTAGCGCTATGGAAGCAAAACAAGACTACAACACCCAGAATGCATAAGGAAAACAAACAAAAGTTAAGGACTGGAAAGTGTATCTGTAATGACCTGGAGGGAGGTGGTCAACAATGCTAATGTGGACTGCAAGATCCATCTAGCCTGCCTATTTCACAGTTAGCTCTTGGCAGGGGTGTACCTTGGTCAGTATGATAGGGAGTGTGAGCTTCAGATTTTCCGATAATCAGGCTGGCATATAATGTTTCAATACATTTTACCACAAGCAGGGTGCATGAGAGGGACCTAAAGGGAGTGGAAAGGGAGAGGAATGCGGATTGGTAAGAGTACTAAGAGAGAAAACACACTATTTTGTAAAATAACCAATACAGAGAGGGATAAAGAATGTGTGAGTTTTTGTCTGTGTGTATGTAAACATCCCTAGTGAAATCTGACTGACATTTCATAATTCCCAACTGAAAGCACGTGTACCTAACTATCAGAAAATACATTTATTAGGGGGGTGTAGCACCAAAAACAAACCCCTGAAGCTATGCCCCTGGCCCTTGGGTCTCCAGTGTTAACCTGGCACTCTCCTGCTCTGAGTATGAGTGCCCTGGTTGGTGTTCTTTATCACACTCCTCAAAATCTGATTCCCCAGGAAGCTGAATATATCAGATGACATAATGAGTACCTATTCAAGTTTCCCCCTAGTAAAGGAGAATAACCTGCAGATTTTGGTACTTCTCACACCAAAAATCTCATGTCCTGGCATTTACTGGATCTTTGCCACCTATTAAATTTCAACCGGTTTGACCAGCTGAACTTTAATGGGGGGTGGGGGGGACTTTGAGGATGCAAACTTATCGGACCTAGTATTTACTGGACGCTGAAAACTGCACCTCTTGTAACTGGATCACAAAATAATGAGGTCCTCGTAAACAATGTCTCTGTAATTGAGCATCACTCATATTGGCAGGGTTGGACTGGGATAGAAAATAGGTCCAATCACCAAAATAAGAGTGACTAAAGTTAGTGAATCAGATAGCTAAAAAAGTGACAAATGTTCTGCATATCGTGGCAGTTTTGAACTTGTAAAGACATGCTTTATAGGAGTTTTGCAAGGTGTGGGACACTCTGTATTTGTGTGCAGCATGTAATGTTTGTGGTAATATCTGAGAAAGCAGTAAAAATCTGCCCACCAGATAGAAAACAGGCCCACAATCAGACAAAAAACTGCTCCACACACTGATCTTTGAGATCAGCCCTTCTGGCACTGTGCGGTTACCCTATAGGCCAGTCCAACCCTACATATTGGTTCCTGACTTTTATTAATTTCCAGTAATTTTCTTCCTCTGCTGGGAGGCTTTTCTATGAACTTATCCTTTCCACCAGCAGCGGCCAGTCGGTACGGGCTGAGGAGCTAAGCCCCCACCATTTTCCAGGCAAGAAGAGTGTCTGTCAAGCTGAACAACAGCAGCCTGACAGACACTCTTCTTGTTCAGTTCAGGCAGGCAGGAGCCAGACATGCGCTAAATGCGCAGGCTCCCGGCTGCCTGAGCTGAACATTGCCAGGTTGAGGATTTGACAGCCCTGTGGGTGTGACCACCGTAGGCTGGCAAAAGTGCCTCGAGGCCACCCCCCTCGTGATGAGGGAGAGCGTCACAGATTGGCTCGGACCTGGTCACTTCAGTTTTAAGCCCTGAAGTGCCCACACTGAGTGTCAATCAGTGACACCTCAAAACAGAGTGGAGTGGGGTCAGCAGTCTCACTGACCCCATCCCATTCTGGGACGAGGTTGGGACTGCTGCCTTCCCTCATTGGCTGAATGAGGGAAGGCAGCTGTCCCAACCCTCTTGGGACCTCCGAGGCTTTCCTCTCGGAGAACTGCAGTTAAGGTAAGTTTTATGTGTTTTTTTATGTTTGGTGTGTGCGTGTATGTATGAATGTATATGTATATGTATTTTTTAGTGAGTGTTGTGAATGGATGTGTGGCGTGTGTAAATGCATGGGTGTGGTTGAGGTGAATGTGTGCCCCCCATCCCCTTCCTGGTAAAATTACTGGCCGTTACTGCTTTCCACTCCTGAATTCCCCCCAATCTCCAGTGTCTTAGCATGAGCTGGAGCACTCCAAAGCCTTTCAGTTACGTTTGTGCTATACAAATGCCACATATAAACACACATACCTCAAGTCTAACTGTTCTTACACTGAGGAATGGTTGCCATTTCTTGTAAGACTGACTCTCTTTGGTCACTTGGCCAGGCTATAAAGCTTAAAGCTTCTTCTAAAGACCCTGACAGCCTCCATCTAACTTCGATCAGTGACGCCTGTTGAGTGACACTTGTATCGAAGCATGAAATGGTGGGAATGAAGACATGCATTATAAAAGAGGCTACATACCACCAGTTTCCCTGAATGCATGCATTTCCCTGGGAGAGAAAGTGCAATGGTGATTTGTTGGACATGTGTGAAAAACATTTCTCGTAGATTACATTTCGATGAAGTGAACCCACAAGTGGTGTATTGTTTTCAAAGGCGGGTGCCAGTGGCGTAACGCAGGTCTCTGTGGTTCATGGGGCCACCAACCATTTAGGGAGCCTCTGATCCTTCCAGGGCCCCCATTCAGCCCAAAACCAATGAATATCTGTAAGATATGGAAGACTCCGGGGCCCCTCCTAACATTTTGCAGGGCAGCCTCTCATTTTGCGCCTGGTGCCGCTTGGGGATGTCGGCTGGCACAACATTTGTTGTTAGAAATATATTTTAGTTAGATTTTAATATTAAAATTTTGCAAACTTTATTTAATTTGTTGCTTTCCCAGAGCATTATGGGTAGAAAACCTCAAGTGACCCTTAAAGTAGACAGTGCAGTCTCCGCACATGTACGTACATAATTTTGTTGTAGTTGTGGGAGTGGCAGATGGAGTGGTTGGAAAATGAGGAATACTAAGTGGGAGGGACTTAGAGAAATTTAGCGAGGGATTTATTGAGGGACATGCAGATACAAAACTCACCCACATAGGAGTGATGTCATTGCTATTCACAAACTACACTTCTAAAGTTACAACTACTCTAAAGGTGTTAAAACAGGTGTAAATGGTACTCCGGATCAGCCTTGGAGTCAAGCACCTCACATGGCCACTTACAAGAACTGCAACACGCTTTCAAATACCACATATATATACATATTAATGCAAAAAAATTATATATAAATGTGTGTATATATGGCCTATGGCCAGGCCCTGCGGCCAACCCCACGCATGCAGCCAGCTACACACCACTCACAGCCTTTGGCACTGCTCGGTGTGAGGTTGGCCACAGGACCTGACTTGTGGCAGGTCCTGTGGCCAATCCGCCAAAGACAGCCAACCCGGGAGGGGGGCACGCAGCCCACCTCCCCGGGTGGATTTAGGCCCCGGGACCCCATCCTCTGGGGCCGGCCACTTTTTTTTTTAGGAGGGTAAGTGGCCCCCCTTCCAGTTTGTTCTTGGCCCCGGGGACCCCATCCCTTGGGACCAACTGCAGGATTTATGGTGGATGAGGGAACACAGACCCTGTCCCAGGGCCAATATCACCCCCAGGGACCCCATCAACTAAGTGTGGGTGCCCTGGTGCCCACCCACTCCACCCAACACCTTCTCGTTGGGAACCAAAGGGGTTCCACAAGGCCCGGGCCCCAACCGGCTCCCAATATCCAGCAGGACCCTTTTAATTTTTTTGTTATTTTTTTTATCCTAACTGTAACCCCTAAGCTTTGACAGTGGGTGTGTTAGTGGCTGTGTAGGTCGTTGAATTGCTGTGTGAGTGACTGTATGGTTCTCTGAGTGGGTGTCTGAGTGCTTATGTGGGTGTATGAGTGTGTGTGACTAGCTGTATGGGTCTGTAAGTGGGTATGAGTGTTTGTATGAGAGGGTGAATGAGTGTGTGAGTGGGTCTGTGAGTGAATGCGAGAGTAGCTAAATACCTGTGTTAGTGAGTGTCTGAGTATTGATGTAAATTTAAAATATGGGAGAAAACTGAAAAGAAAAGGATTTAGGAAGAGGGGAAAGCAAAGCGTAGACAGTGAAGTAATATGCGACGGGCAAATGAAACGACTTCATGAACTAGTGAAATAAAGGAGACGTCACAGGAGAAATGAGTTTAAAGCAATAAGAATGCACTTAGAACAATGACTGAAACAACAAGATTAAATAATATAAAGGAGAGTAAATGAAGAAGTAGTTAATGGAAGATGGTCAAGAAAGTGAAGGTAGTGTCTTTGGAAATGTATAATTTTAATAATTTTATGAATGGATGTCACAGTGTCTGTATAGGTATGTGAGTGTCTGTATGGGTGTAAGTGATGGTGTGAGAGTGCCTGTATGGGTATGTGAGTGGGTGTGACAGTGTCTGTATGGGTATGTGAGTGTGTGTGTGTGTCTGTATGGGTATGTGAAAGAGTGTGAGAGTGTTTGTATGGGTATGTGAGTGGGTGTGACATTGCCTGTATGGGTGTAAGTGTGGGTATAACAGTGTCTGTATGGGTATGTGAGTCTGTGTGTGAGTGTCTGTATGGGTACAGAGTGGGTATGAGAGAGTCTGTATGGGTGTGAGAGTGTCTGTAGGGGTCTGAGAGTGGGTGTGAGAGTGTCTGTATGGGTATGTCAGAGGGTGTAAAAGTGTCTCTATGGGTGTAAGAGTGGGTGAAAAAAGTATATATATATTTTTTGTTGTTGTGCTATATCTGCAGATCCCTCACAGAGTTACAGGGGTCGTGCTGAGCCCCTTGAGGGGTCCGCGAATCTCGCACTTGACCAATAAAAACATTTTGAGTCATTTTACTGTCCAGTACACATGCTTACCACTAATTTTTAACACTACAAGAGATCAGGAAAGCTCTCGCCTGACCCCTTCATTCACTATGTATACAACTTTTCAGCCCCGGTGACCGTTCCCGATAAATAAAATGGCGGCCACAACTTTTTTGTGAGGGTGTGACCAGCCAATCAGGGCTTTAGTTTGGAGCGCAGGTCTACGGATTCACCGCAGGTGGATCTGCGGAGGGTCCGTGCCCCTAGATATACAGATTTGGTTTTCGTTTAATATCTCTAAAACTACTAAACAGATGTACACCAAATCAAAAAAAGCATACTTTTTGGACCAAGAGGTAGCTTTCTGTCAAGTTTGGTGTAATTCCATACACCAGTTCGGGCTGTAGTTGTGTTAAAAATCCCTATGGGAATTAACTAGGGGAAAAAGCATTTTGGGACCCCCCTTTGTCTCGGCCCCTGCTTGATGGATCACCCTGAAACTTTGAACACTGCAGCTAAACTGAGCATCTTATAAGTTTTGAACATTTTGTGAAGATTTGTCAAACTGCGCTAAAGTTATTAGTAAAAATAAAAAAAACGCTTTCCTATTGAAAGTAGGTCCTAACTATAAGTACCTACTGGCGATTCCAGTAGGAGATATATATATATATATATATATTTCAAGTGGTATTTGCACTTTAAATATGCATACCAAACTTTGCACATATATATAGCTATTTATAGTATTTATAGGGGTAAGGGGACTTTTTTTATTCATTGGAATTAGCAATTGATCCACGAAAATTTACATGATACATATTTTATGGAAATAGACTAGTGGAGAATTATAGCTTACTATTTTAGTATGGATGTATTTTGAGATATCCCCGCAGTGTCACCCTATTTATTTAAGAATGTTTATTTATGTTGGTGCATCGTTGAGTTGCTTATTATAAGAAGGTTCAAGGTGTGTAAAATGTGGACCTTTATCTATTTATTTGATGTAACCCATGAATTATTGGGCATTGGCCCTAGAGTGAATTCTTTCTTTGAAAGTCCCCGGTCCAGGATTTGTTAGATTTATAAAAGAATGCCAAAAGGACTTTGGTTTTTATATATACAAAAATGTGTGAGAGGGAAAAGAGTGTAAAAAAAAAAAAAACTTTTACTTTTTTGAAAGAAAGAAAAATTAGAAAAATATGTAAATGGAACAGTAAGACATAAATGTTTATGTTAAACACGTAATATGAGTGTAAAAAAGCATGATATGAATTGTTATGCTTTCTACTATGTTTATTGTAAGTGTGTCTTTAAAAAAGAAAAAATCTAACAAAAAAACGACTTTGACCAAGGCTGCATTGACCATGTCATGAATGATGTACTATGTGACGTCATCAGCAGTGCATTGCGGGGGCGCGAGTTATAGTTTGCTGAACTAACTATAACGGTGGAATTTCTGTTGTTTTGTATGAGTGAAATGTCCAACTAACTATAACGTCCCTGAAACCTGTGGTTTTGTCAGTGAATTTCTAAGGTTTTTAAATGCTAATTTCTAACTATAACGTCCCTGAAACCTGTGGTTTTTTCAGTGAATTTCTAAGGTTTTTTAAATGCTAAATTTCTAACTATAACGTCCCTGAAACCTGTGGTTTTTCAGTGAATTTCTATGTTTTTTAATGTTAATTTCTAACTATAACGTCCGAAACCTATTGCTTTTCAGTGAATTTCAAGGTTTTTAAATGCTAATTTCTAACTATAACGTCCCTGAAACCTATGGTTTTTTCAGTGAATAAAAAAATACACTGAAATTCTTGTTGAACACCCGTACTGTGATGCAATTGGGATACACGAATAAGTGGCACACACACTTGGATAGAACCGTGTCCAAGGAGAACAGCGAAACAGATTCTGTAATTTACAATTACTATCTATATTAAAAGTTATGTAGTCTGCAGACAAAGCTCTGAGATGTTCTATTTTATAATAATACTTCTTTTTAGCAGGGAGAGGGACGTTACGCAAGATAGTCTTTTCTCTATTCTCTTTTTATGATGACATCTCCCTTTATCAGATATCGATTCACTGCTATACTGATTATAATTCTATCATACAATTTTATTTTTGTTCTGGCACATTACGCCATGTTATTTAAAATACATTTTTTAAAATGTTTCATGTCTGTGTCAGATGTTACAAATACAATAGTGACAGTTAAAGGGTGTGTCTTGTTAACAGAATTCCTGAGACATGTGGGAATGTTGTGTTCTGGTTTGTCTAATCATTTATTTCTCTGTAACGGATTAGGACAGCAAATAATACAATATAACAAGTTGCTCCGGCCCTTCTGGGCACTTAGGTAATAGGATGACTCAGTTGCTACCTAGTAAGGTCCCATAATTGTACACATACTTGTCATCTTACCCAGAATCCCTTCAACAGCCTCAGTGAATGGATTACTCCATAGGTACTGTCTGACTGAATGCCTGAATGCAACACTAGTGCCTGGTTGATTGTATGAGAACATGTGTACTCTGTTGGTGATTGCATAAGTGCAGGAGTACTGTATGGGTGATGCTATCAGTGCATAGGTTGTGCCTCTCCAAATGGAAAAACGAAAATCTAATGTCTGGATTATTGGTTTAAATGCTAACGTTGTGCTACAGAGATACATGAGAGCATACATATTGTCTGTATAAAAGAAAAACTACCTAACAGATTAGATCAGCTATATGACCAAAGTTACCCAACACTATAAAGGATCACAGTTTTTTAAATTTCAAACAAATAACATATAAATGTTGTTCAAACATTCTTTTACGTTATGATACATATTATGTTATGTAATCTTACCTGTTTAGGTAATTTAGAAACATGACTCTCTTCAACTATTTCAAAGTACTATTGTGCTATTCATCATTAAAACTCTTTTCAAAGTTTACCACTACGTACAATGAAAGAAACCAAAAACTGTTATGTAATGTAATGTATTACACAAATTATACTATTACTTTTTTAAGACCACAACATAATTTAACATTTACATAACATTTCATTTTCCCTTTTTGCTGTTCTCAGATTCCACTTAACTTCACTATACACAGTGATGTCAATGTAGTATCATCATGAAACAGCGGGGTAAAAAACAATCAACTAGATTGTTGAAAAAAAACAAATCAGCGTACAACATTATTTTCAATATGTGTACCTATATGTGTTCCTCATTACAATTTTTTCATTACATCCTTCTTCTACAGGATGTCTTTCATTTATCTCAAGAACATTTTCAAAATGTACACTCATTTACATCTCCTACAATATACAGAACAAATATGTAAACTATTTGCTTTTCAACACAATTTTTCCAAATGCAATACCAATCAGCACAAATAATAGTCCAAACACTAGTTATAATTAGTAATTGTTTCCAGTGCTCTCTACTTTCTGTTCATATCTTCCCAATAGGCCGAATAATGTATTCAAAACTTTGGGTTGCAAAATATCCAATATGAATTCGTTAAAGCGTGTTTACATCTTCCCAATAGGCCGAATGATGTATTCAAAACTTTGGCTTCAAAAATATCAAATATGAATTTGGTAATTCATAAGGCAATCTGGGTTTTATTTCCAAGTGTCCATCATGGCAATGTGTCCATCCTTTATTACACTTTAAATACACAGTATAGTGTCCAGATGTTGTAGTAGGTCCAGCATGGAAAATAATAGCCACTGTTGTAAAAGTTCTTCCAGAAATAGATATTTGAGTGGCAACAAAATTTTTAATTTTGGTTTCCAGTTTTCTTCCATTTGCTCTACAACGTTGTAGCATTAAAATCAGATATTTTCCATATTTTTCTATGTGTAATGTAGATAACATCTCTGATTTACAATGAGAACATTTCATATCATGATTTGCCGCTTTTACTAATTTGTTAAAAGGTACAGATTTGCAGTCTGGTATTGTTAAGTATATGAATCGTTCTGTGTCGACTTCAGTGCTTGAAGTTAATGAACACTGTTCACATTTATGATCCCATTTGTAACTTAGTCCAAATAAGTTTTCAATCTGTATTCCTTCATCTTCTAATACTCCAAGCATAACCATTAGAAATTCTTGTGCATCTTGTTGTATATTAAGACTGAAGGTCAAAGAACCAGTACATATATCCAAGAGATGGCGAATACCACAAGCACTATGGATTTTACTTCTGTCAGTTGTCAATTGTTCAAATACATAATGTAGTGCAGAACATAATCTTTTTCATGATTTCCCATGATGTCATGATGAAGATCTTGTAGATAAAATACAACATTCAGAATCACATTAGCGTAACAGTTGATACCTGAACTATTTTCCAATTGGTGTCCCACGAAGTCATCAACACTTTCCATTTTCTGTTTCTTAACACCTTTTCCTTTCTCTTCATATTTTTGTATTTTTTAACACCACACTTGATTCTTTAAGATATTTTCATTTTTAACACACAACACGTTTCTCATATACGGGATAGTAACCTAAGTTTGGTGTATAAAGTCTTCTTAAACGATTATATTCTCTTACACAATTTACATCAGCACTAATCTTGTTGTCATCAAAATCAATCAAATACAAACCAGACAATGTTCTTACTCGAGATAATGCAACATATGCCATTCCCTCTTTGAACACTGTACTTCCAATATTTACCAAAGCACTGTCTATACTTAAACCTTGAGATTTATGAATAGTTACTACATATGCTAAAGACAGAGGAAACTGTTTTCTGCGAACATACAAGTCTTTTACGAGCAAAAAACGTACAGCACAACGCCCAATCTGTCTTACCTCTGTAATCTGATCAAATTTTATTTTCAAGAATTCCATTCTATCTCTGTTCTGATATTTCACAAAATCAACAACTTTCCCCATTGCTCCATTTACTAAACCTTCTTCTACATTCAAATTACGCCGCAAAATTACCCGACAGTTTATACATACATCTAAAGTTTTTTCTAAGCCAGCAGTTTTAGATACAGACTTTTCCAAAGAGTGCAATTTAGTCTGTAGTTTCTCTGAAAGAAGAATGGTCACTCCCTGGTGCTCAATTTTATCAATAGCTTGAATGTGAACTATTTCTTGTTTTTCCAATTTCAGAAGATCTTGATTAAATGTACAACACTCTTGCAGTGTAGGCATTAGGCAAACTATAGACTTCTTTTCTCCAATCTTCTTGTACATTACTTCAGCTGCTGTGTTTTCAGTTGTAAACAAGTTCCTTAGTAGATGACTTTCTAAAGCTTGTTTACCATGTTTCGTTAGGACACCAATTCTTATATCTTTGAGAATATTTCCATAATCTTCATCACCTGCTTGTCGCATATTCTTTATAAGTTCTCCAACCCCTCAGCCTGGGACGACTCCTGGTGGCCAACGACGCTGGGAGCAGCCCCGACACCCACCGACCACGCACGCAACCTGGGAGTCATCCTCGACTCAACGCTCTCCATGACCAAGCAAGTCAACGCAGTCTCCTCCTCCTGCTTCAACACACTCCGCATGCTTCGCAAGATCTACAGGTGGATCCCGACAGACACAAGAAGAACAGTCACCCAGGCCCTCGTCAGTAGCAGACTATGGGAACGCCCTCTACGCGGGAGCCCCGGCCAAGCTCATCAAGCGACTGCAACGCATACAAAACGCCTCCGCACAACTGATCCTCGACGTACCACGCCACAGCCACATCACCCCCACTTCGAGGAACCTGCACTGGCTCTCCGTCGACAGGAGGATCACCTTCAAACTCCTCACCCACACACACAAGGCACTCCACAAAACTGGCCCAGCCTACCTCAACAGACGACTCTTCTTCTACGTCCCCAACCGCCAGCTCCGCTCCGCCGACCTCTCCCTCGCCACCGTCCCCCGCATTCGAAGAACAACCACCGGCGGCAGATCCTTCTCACACCTCGCCACCAAGACCTGGAACACACTTCCACTAAGCCTACGAAAGACCCAAGACCTGCTGACCTTCAGGAGGCTACTCAAGACCTGGCTGTTCGACCAGTAGCAGCATCCCCCCCCCCTTCCCTCCCCCCAGCGCCTTGAGACCCTCGCGGGTAAGTAGTGCGCTCTACAAATTCTGTGATTGATTGATTGATTGATTGATTGATTATATTCAAAATTTAACCACATGTTCACATTTCCAATACTTCCCAAAGATTTCCTAGTGTCTTCATGCACAAGTGGTTTAAAAACTGGTTGTCCTTTTACAGGAGTTAGTTGTAGTAGATCTCCAAATACAATTAAATGTTTTCCTCCAAACAGAACATGGTAATCTGTTTTTAAAACCTGTTGCATTCTCAAGTGTACAAAGGCAAGCACTAACCGCTTAACCGCGGCGGCAATTCCGCCGCGGTGCGGCGGTTTTATTGAGTGGGCGGGGCCGCGTCGGCCAACGGACGTGCGCAGCACTACGGAGGTAGTGCTCGCGATGGCCGTTGGCCGACGGGCGCATCAAAGGGGTTAAGTTTGAGACCATGCTCACCTCATCAATGAATAAAAGTTTCATTTTCTTCAGCACTCTTGACACTTCATAACAAGCATCTCCAGACAGCTTCTGATATTCCAATTTATTATCATGTTCAACTGGTAGCATAAGTAATCTATGTAAAGTAATTCCTTTCATATTGTGCACTGCTAATCCAGTTGGAGCTGTCACAACACAAGATAAATGTGAATCTGTAGTTTTCTGTAGATAACTGGTCAAAACTTTAATTAAATATTTTTACCTGTTCCAGCTTGACCACTAATGTACATAAGAATAGGTTTAAATGATGAATATAGACATTCTTTTTTTCATGCAACAAACCATGTTGTATCTGTTCTGTCACTTGTAGATATATTTCTTTCTGGTCAATATTTAGTTGTTCTTCTAAGTTTTCCAACGTAGTATTCTCCTGTTGTGCTTGTTGCATTGCAATTTCTAGTTCATTCATGGCTATTGCTGCTTCATTTTCGATTATTGGTTGTCCCAGTGGATCTTGACTAGGTGGACCAGAACTTTGACTATCTTGAGAACTGTCGTTAGCTATTTCAGCTGCAATAGTGTTTTCTTGTTCAATTTCATCATTTAACATTTGTAGATATGTAGGGAAAATTGTGCATGCAATGCTATCTTTACATGCATTAAAAGAATCTTCATAGCAGTCGAAATGTCCAAGTAATTCAGTTTCGCTACGCCATGGCTTGAACAGTTGCAGAAGTGCTAAATAGAAAAATTCTCTCTTATCTGGAGTTTTGCAACTGAGTTTTCTGTGGTTAATAAGATTTCCTTTGGCATGTTTTACTAAACATCCGTCACATCCAATTACTGCATATTTTCCTTGTTTTATATTTGATGTAACATTTCTTTTAAAGCTGTAATGTTGAAGTATTTCATACAGACATAGCTCTTCCAGATGTGGACTCCTTTTGGGATAGTATGTATCTAACATATTAGTCTTAAGAATTTCTGTACTTTCTGGTTCATTCAGTGCTAAGTATTCAATTTCTTCTAATGTTTTCAACACTCTATTTCGTGTACAGGCAAGACCTAAACTTACCCAAATGATTCCTCGTGACTTTGAATATAAACTGGAAGAGCACAAGCGATCCGAACATTCATAGGATCCAATTTCTCTGTGGGAAAGCATTTTCAAGCTAAAGCTGTACAATTATTTGCTAAGGCTCTTCTCTTGTGAAATTTCTTCCCACATTTCTTTCATCTCTGTCTTTTCTGATTTCGTTATATATGATGTAACATGGCGTGCAACGGCAATTGAGTTATCTGCAACATATTGAATGTCCATGTTTGCATTCCACATTTTCAAAATAACTGGATTGTAGTCATTAATATACTTTGACTGTTCTGTTCTTTTTAAGTTGTACGTATTCTTGGGAGATTTCCGAGTTATTGTATGCCTTACAGCAGACCAAAAAGAATTTACTCTTCCTTTAGAAATTACTGGACGTGGGAATCCAAACCGGCACTTGGTATAAAATTTTCCTTTAGACTTGTATTTTCGTCGACAGTACTTTCCACAACGGTGACTTTGGAAACGTAAAACTTGTTGTCTCAAGCTTTTTTCTCGTTCTTCTCTTGGAATGTCACAGGTAACATACTGTTCGATGAAAGACAATACTGTTTCATCAGTATCCGTTCCAAATTTCGGAGCATTCCTTATCCATAATAGCATGTGTATATGCGGAGCACCTCTCGCTTGGTACTCTTTTCACCAAAAAAAATCAATAACTTCTCCAAGAGGACAATTATTTTTATTGCAGATAAAAGACATCATAGTTTGAAACCTATGATTAAAATACCTGCACACATTTACAGGATCCAATGAACACAGTTCTCCAGGTGTCTTCATTTCAATATTTTTTATATTGGAATTTGCTTCACGTAGAAATTCAAGTAAATCTTCCCATGCATACTCAGCACAGCTAAGTGTTACAAACCATGTTGGTGTACCTAAGTTTCTTAACATACACTTAAGTTCACCATGACGACGAAACCAATACTCATTGGTTCCACGTTGACATGCCATCAAATTAATTAACTGTGATTCTAAATTTTCATCTGTTTGTTGAACTTTATCCATGAATTCTTTGGCTGAAACATGTGATTGATGAACTCCCGTTTTAAGTATGTGGTTCACTGCATACGAAAGAGAAGACAAATCACTTTCAAACAAAAGGTGAAATATATATGGAATGCACTGTCGAAATCTAGGATCTTCAGAGTATAATCTTGTTGAGCGATATTCTGAAGCTGGAATCCGTACAGGTCTGCTCATCAAATCGTCCACCTTCTCCAGTGGGGAACAGCTGTGGAAAACAACGAGCTTCTAAGCTTTTCTCCCATACACTCATTGGAGTTCCCTTTGCTTTTTTCATTTGAAATAATTCAATGCTGTTTCCTATTACTTCTTTTGAATGTAGAGGACATATTGTGTAATGTTCATAAATCTCTTCACTCCTCAACTTGTCCACTTTCTCTATTTGACCACTTGAAATTTCTGATTCATCTTCTAAACATATTACCTGTTCATCAACATTTACAGTTTTATAATAAATATTGTTCTCTACAAGATATAACGTAGCCTTTTGAAGTTTATTAACATCTACAAACTCTTGCCATATTTTCCGACTCTTTGTTGGTACACCGTTTACTAGAATAACTACTGGCTCATTTTCCTCTTTGTCTCCACCAACAGTTTCAATATTTTTCTTAAAATCTAAAGGTAAGTACACAACTCTTCCTTTCAGACCTCTTTGTAAATCTGTTGGTGGCAGTTTACCTGTTTTAGGCTCCATACGAATTATAGCTTGAAATGGGTGAACAGATTGAATAAGAACTGACTCATATGTATTCAAATCTGCCAGTTCCTCTGGAATAGCTACTAACTCTAACTTGTTATGTACTCCTCTAGCTGGCATTTTGTTCTCTTCTAATTTGTTGTAACAATATTTACAAATACGTTGATCAGTACCCAACTCAAATCGACCTTCCACCAACAAGTAAGCTCCAAATTGCTGCCACCTATCATTGTTCTCCTTTTCACTTTTTAAATATAAATTAACATTCCTAGTTTGACTTCTATAATGAGTACGTCGACAACAAATACAAACATAGTTTGGTTTTTCAGAAGACACTGTCTTAAACTTTCTAATTTCTTCTACAAACTGATCTATGCTGATCTCTTTGCCATGTTCTTCAACATCTGCACTTGTCAAGGTCTCACTTTCTACACACTGCTGTTCTGAACCAAAAAAACGAAACTCAATTTCATCACACATTTTTTCTACATCTGATAAGCAACTGTGTAAAAGAGCTGTGTTCAGTTCACTTAAACATAATGCAGGAGTTTTTACATAGTACACTTTCCTTACAAACTTCCGCATTCCTGAGTGGTGTACTGCTAACATTCTTAAGTGATGAAAAGTACTTTTACACACTTTTCTTGAAAGACAAGCCAGAGAATGTCCGTGCAACTTAGTATATTGTCTTACTTTACATGGATCTAGTCCTTGTAACAACCTAATCTTCTGTTTAACACTTTTGTTTGCATATTCTCGTAAAATATTTCGCAGTATGTCAATAGATTCTTGTCGAATACTGCAAATACAGCTACAATCCCACTTATATACAGGAGCTTGTGTGCGATTCCCTTGCACTTCTTCAGCTATTACTTCTTCTGCACTACTAACAACCATTTCTTCTTTTGGAATGGGACAGCCATTTTTAACTTCGTAGCATCGACCACTAGTATCAACTGAAAACGCTAATGTGTTTTGTTGAAAGTAGCTTTCTTCATTAAAGAAAGGCTCACTAGTAGAAGTGTGTTTCCATTCACCAGTGAAACTTTTACAAAGGTTACTTCTATTAACAAGTCTTTTTCTTTTGCTTTTGTCTTTCAGAAACTTCATTATTTTATCCAATGTTTTCATTCTCTTCAATATTAAAATAAATAATTTTCGTTTCAAATCTAAAGCAGTATCTACCACAGTTTCAATCTGCTGCTTCTGCTTATATGCTAGTAATCTTCTTTTATACTTCTTACAATCTTTCAATAAATTCTGAATTACTCTACTTGAAAGAGTCATTGTCGAATCTGTTGAAATTGTTTTTGTCTTCGTGTAACATGTGTTGTTTTCCCAAAAACAATTTTTTTTACCATTTGAAGTGTCATTCTCCTTCTCCTTAGTTGAAAAACTCTTCTTTTTCCTTTCATTCCTATTCTGTTCATGTAATTTCTCGACAACTCTTTTAAGAAAGTGTTTAGTGCTCTTACCTAAACAAACTTTATCCTTTGTAACATTGTCATCTGCTTGTAATGCAGCCTTTTTACTTTTCTTTAAGTAGATCTCTTTTTTTTGTTTTCTTCTCTTTTCATCTTTTCTTGCCATCTTGAATTTGTGATCCAAACAAAATAATTTTCTGAAAAACAAAGAACAGTTTCAATAGTTTCTTACATCTATTCAGTGTTTTAAAATAATTACATATGATTACTAATATTAACTACCAAGCAATTATTTACATTGCTATTTTCTTTATTTCAAATATCAAAACACTACTCATTCCACTTAAATATATAGTGCGTACTTCAACAATACCTTCCCAAACACTCATACAAAGTACGATAATCACTAATTCCTTTGCCACCATGTCATTAACCTCATTTGCCTGTTGCTTCTTCACTACTCAGCAACTACTAACAATGTTGCGCCTACCCAAATGCAAACCACAAACCCTTTCCATGTCACAGTTGAAAGTCTCACCATATTACTGAAAGGTTGCATGCATCTCTCTGTGCCTTTTCCTAGTGGCATCATACTTAAAATAAGCATACAAATAGATCTATACCTGTGTTATATAAGTATCGGATCTTCCGATGCATAACAAGTGTGAAAACACATGTAGAAGCATAGACATACCTCAGCAAAGTCAAAATGTTAAAACGAACACTAGAGCAATATACAATGGGCCACTATGTAACTTGCAACTGTGTGTGACTTTTATGTATACCATTGAAACCGATTGGGACTTTTCTGTGCTGGTCAGATGCCGCCAGCAGCCCAGTGAGGGTCTAAGTGGTATTTTTCAATGCAAATGGACCTCTGTTACCTTCCTTTTACAAACGGGAGGAGAGAAAGCGTTATGAAGGGGCAGGACAGGGGGGCGTGGGGGGGGTCAAGGGACATATCATTCCCAGTCTCTCGATCTGCCGGCCCTGTAATATACGCAGATTCACCACGAGCAGGAAGCATCACAACTACCTTCACTTATATTCACGTGTGCTTCACGAGTGTGAGCAAACCCGTGCACCAAGTGTCCTGGCAACATTTCATTTTTTTCTATCTCCCTGAATATTATTAAAACATGTGTCTTCTAAAAATCCCCTCCTCCCCCCACAAGTATTTTCCGACAAGGAACAATGTGCAAACGTGGGCCATTTCCTTTCCGTTCCCCGAACCAATTTTGGACCCCAATTCATCCCAGTACCTCAGACACAAGACCATGTAGTTCTTTCAACATAACACACTACACTCATGTATCATTGAAACTTGTATTTGTTAAAATGTACAAATGAAAAACAAATTCAAGAAAAAAATGTTTAACGTATTTGTTTACTATTATTTGATACATCCAACTGTCCATAATTACTTTTAAAAGTTTGAAAGGCGAGTGAGGCGCTATTGAGTGATTGCATAAGCTCTTTTGTAGTATTGTAAGGCATTCTCTGACTATAACTAAACTGTGTTGCAGATTACATAAATACATGCATACTCCTCTAGTGAAAAAATGAGTGTAACAGTACTGCCTCACAGTTTCTATGACTCCCAGTGTATTGCAACAATAATTGGAGAAATGCTTCCATTGCACCTCACTGAATGAATAAGTGCATAGATTGTACTTCAAGAAATTTATCTCTGCATACATAGTGCCTGAGAGAATGCTTGAGTGCAAAAGTACTCCCTCGCTCATTGCATGACTGCATAAGTAATCCATGATTGATTTAATTTGTGTAGTAGTAGTGCCTACTTGATTCTATGAGTGCATGGCTACTACCTAAGTGACTATATCAGTGAAAAGATAATACCTACCTGTTTACAACACTGCATGGAAACTGTCTGAGTAAAAAGATGACTTTGAGAGTAATTTCTGGGTCATTGTGGGAATGCATGGGTAGTACCTGAGGGAATCCATGAGTGCTTTGGTACTGCCAGAGTCATTAATTACGTGCAAGAATAGAAACGGGTGGATTGCATCATTGTGTTGGTAATGTCTGATTGATTGGATGTGTGTATAGCACTGCCTCCTTGATTGCATAAAACATTACCCCGTTCATACATTTAACTACCTTGAAACTACTTTTATTCATGAATTGGATTAGTTGGTTTTGCATTTTGCTGTCACAATAAAGATAAGTAAGTTTTCCTAACAGCGAATGACAGTGTTTGTTCCGATGAATATTCTTTAGTTTGTACAGAAGTTAAATTAAACGGAGATTGTAACTTTCCGCCCGTAATTTAAACTGTTTTTTTAAACAAACTCCAGTAGCTGCTGTTATTCCCACGCTCAGTGTGCTTTTCAAAAGCAGTTATCTTATTCCAAATAACCGCAAGTGCTGTGGCTTCAGCAAGTGTCCACATGCCAACTCTTTCACAACGTGTTACATGTTGCACCAATATCTTCTGTCCTCCCCCACATGCGTTTGCAGATAGTTTGGTCTGGCCTTCCATTCCTACTTTGAAAACAATTTTAATAGCGTACACTAACTCAAAGCGCTATTGGTTCAGCAAGAAGTGGCTCTCACATCAGCTCGTGAGACCTTCAAATAGCAGGTGGCTAAACCACCAAGTGACATTGACTCACTGCTCTATACCAATCTCCCACTACATTTTGCACAATTTATACGCCAAATATTTAATCAGTCTCAAACCGAAGGCCTAAAACATTTTTTTAAACTAACCGACTCCCGCCTTGTTATCTCTTTTCAGACTATTTTTATAGTAATACCGGATATTATTCATTCTAATTTTGCAAGCGAATTTGGCGGGTTCCCTTGCTGCTCTTGCTGGTTTGCGCAGTGCTCGTTCTTCAGCTCCTACTACGAAATGGCTGCCCGTCCTGTGCTTCAACCTCATCCAGGTCAATTGCGGCTGTACCGTGAACGGATGCTACAACTTTTTGAATGCTTGCCATTGGTGATTTTTGGCATCAGCTATAGGCTGAATTTCCGCTACGTGTATTTCACCTGCGTGCAACCTGTGTTCTACTGTCTCCGGTGCCCCTTTGAAGGCGACCTGCATGTCTGCCTCTCTACTACTTCACGCTGTCGCCTGGATTATGAACTGTTGCTGCGACCATTGCTGGCTCATGACCAGGACTGTTCCGGAGACACACGCTTGATGGATGCGTTTAATAATGCAATAAGGGGGAGATGGAGTACATGCGCTCTTGCGCAGCGCCTCTTGCAGCAGACTATCATCGAATATCACGCAAGTTGCCCTGACATGCTCCTGCTTGCAGAAGATTACGATGACCATGTCTGTTCTTTTGACTTGCTGAATTGGATGGTGACCCTCTTTGCTTGGAGAGGTGCCGGTGACCTTTTGGAGCTGATTGCATATCACGTTGCTTCTGAGTTCTTGAACTTCGATGGATCTCCATAAGTGCGCATGGTAACCCGATTTGACGGCCTCTTATTTCTACACTTCAAGAACACTGTTTTTTTTCCTTTTTCTCATTTCGCTTTTCGTTCCTTTTTGGATTTTCAGATATTGACTTTCTTTACGAATTCCCCTTTACAGACTTGGTTACGCTCTCTTTATCTTTGCGCTCTGTTTTCCTGGGTGTTACAGATTTGGCCGACGAAACGGGCGACTTGGACGTTGGGGACATTATCAACTTCACTAAGTTACCATCAGCCGTGCATCCATTATCCAACTTTTACGCACGATAACACAAACGTATATTTTAATAAATACCTTGTTCGTACTTTTCACATGAGAACTAGCTGCTGTGTTTGTGTTGAGCATTTTTTGACACTTTAAATTGAACATTGTAGGCAAAGTCAATAAACAGTGTCCCTTGTTATTTTGTTGTGGTTAGGGCCTAGCACTTGTATAAAAGTATACACTGAAATTCTTGTTGAACACCCGTACAGTGATACAATTGGAATATACCAATAGGTGCAACACACACTTGGATAGAACCGTTTCCAAGGAGAACAGCGAAACAGATTCTGTAATTTACAATTACTATCTATATTAAAAGTTATGTAGTCTGCAGACAAACCTCTGAGATGTTGTATTTTATAATAATAATTCTTTTTAGCAGGGAGAGAAACGTTACGCATGATAGTCTTTCCTCTATTCTCTTTTTATGATGACATCTCTCTTTATTAGATATCGATTCCCTAATACTGATTATAATTCTATCATACAATTTTATTTTTGTTGTGGCACATAAACTGCACATTACGCCATGTTATTTAAAAAAAATGTTTTTAAATGTTTCATGACTGTGTCAGATGTTACAAATACAATAGTGACAGTTAATTCCTTTGCCACCATCTCTTTAACCTCATTTGCCTGTTGCATCTTCACTACTCAGCAACTACTAACAATGATGGGCCTACCCAAATGCAAACCAGAAACCCTTTCCATGTCACAGTTGAAAGTCTCACCATATTACTAAAAGTATGCATACATCTCCCTGTGCCTTTTCCTAGTGGCATCATACTTTAAACAAACATACAAATAGATCTATACCTGTGTTGTATAGGTATCGGATCTTCCGATACATAACTTGTGTCAAAAAATACATGTTGAAGCATAGACATACCTCAGCAAAGTTAAACTGTTAAGATGAATCGTCGAGCAATGTAAATTGGGGCAATATGTAAGTTGCAACTCTGTGCTGCTTTTGTGTATAGCATAGAAGTCGATTACGACTTTCTCTGTGCTCCTCAGATGACGCCAGCAGCCCAGTAAGGGTCAACGCAGATGGGCCTCTGATACCTTCCTTTTACAAACGAGGGGAGAGGAACCGTTAGAGAGCAGGAGGAAGGAGGGGGGGGTCAAGGGACATGTCATTCCCATTCTCTCGATCTGCCGCCCCTGTGATGTAGGCAGCTTCAGCACAAGCAGGAAGCCTGACAATTACCTTAACTTATATTCACGTGTGCTTCACGAGTGTGAGCAAACCCGTGCACCAAGTGTGCCGGCAACATTTCATTTTTTTCATCTCCCTGAAGTTAATAAAGCATGTCCCTTGTAAAGCCCCCCCCAGTATTTTCCGACAAGGTACAATCTGCAGAAGTGAAGGAAGTGACCCGTTTAGGGCCACCTGGGTTACTCTAGACCTCCATTAGCCTTCTGTCCAATGAAGAGTCGATGACGCAGTAGAGAATGCATATAGACTAGTTTATTCATAAGATACACTGCAGTGGAGTCCAGTCTGACCAGCCTCCTGTGATGGCTGACGAGGGACTGACTCTAGCAAGCATAAAGTTACATTATGTATGTTGTGGAGCCCTCTAAGACCCGCCTATTATGAAAAAACACTGGTAGCTGTCGTAATACAATGGAGGTACAGAATATGAGTTTCGATTCCACAGCCTGGCACAAGCTATCTACTGCCCAAGGTCGTCTAGCTCATCCTCCCATACCACAGGTGGGAGAAGGCCTTGATGAAACAGCAGAAGAATGCAATAATGAATGAGTTTTCGACATTGGAGAAGCGAAACTTACCAAAGCCCATTTCTCGTAAATGAATAAGCAACAGTTTCGATTGTAATATAAAATGTCGTCTAGGCAAGACAAAATGGTGGCAGGGATGTCAACCTAACAAACATATTACCTATATCCTCTGCTCGCGTATGCACACGATACAATAATAGTGCATTAGCTATATCAATGCTAACCTTCAATGGAGTAATATGCGAGTAATACAGCAGTTTTGCGAGTCAATTCTAACAGACCCTCCTTTTAGCATGATATAGCTAAAATATACTTCTTTATTAATGCCAAAAGGGAGGGCCTTTACAATACTAACACATGAATATAAAATAATAACGAAGCAACAATAGACATAAATGCATTACTATTTACGCATACTGGCAAATATAGGAACGAACAAAAGAAAACTTATACATCTTCATCAGAGGAAAAGTCAAGAAGGGACCCTGCAACTAACGTAGTGGAGCCGAAAACTCCCTTGTCTATTTGCATCATATTATTAACAACCTGCTGAAGCATTAGCTTTGTATTGGTATCATGAATCAAAATTCTTTTTGGAGTCAAATAAGTAGCACAACAAGAACAGCACAAGGGGAGACACTGAATCAAAATGCAGCAACATATAAGAATAATGATGAAATATATCACTTTTTCTAAAATCCAACCCCAACCACCAAATAAGGACCAGCTCCAATTACCACTCTCCATTCCTCAAACATTTTCCAGAATGTCTAAAATGTGCTTAGTAATATTTTTCTCCATATTCGTGATACCGACTACACACTGGTCTCCTATTACTGAGCATGCACCACCATTCTTGGCTAAAATAAAATCGACTGCATATCTTGTTTGCTCAGAATATATACCCATGCTTTCCAACTGAGTGGTAATATCCCTTAAAGCTGCTACTGTGGAATTAGATAAAATCTTCAATTTACACCCAAAATATTCCCTAGCCCTCTCTCCCCTGACCATGGCAGTACCACCAACGGTAATGATAGAAGAGAGGATATATCCAAAAGTGATACCATTGCTATAATTATTGACTTCTAAATCAGTAACGCCCTCACAGAATTCCTTAGTCAATGTTCTTTTTACCCATCGTATGTTCGGTGTACTATACTTGCAGGGCACCCCAAGAGGTAACACCATTCCTTAGGCCACATCCTCTGTTCCATTGTACATATTGGAATATGTACCATTCGACAGAAAATAGAAACCCGTATGTGCATATAATGGACCTTGATAATCTAATGGGGCATACCTAGTACTCATCCCTTCCATTGTAGGATCATCTTTATTTCCCAAGCGCATTACATTTTTGTACACTACTTCTCCGGAACAATTGAGATACAAATAAGTATCAGTGCTGTTTAGTACAGGACAACACGTGGCATAGATACCAGCTTCTTGAGTGACAGTCAGATCTTGATAGTGCCAGCCAGTTAGTGTGATATTTTTCTTACGCAAATACAAATCACCACAAAACATATCAGGCATACACCCAGGATACCCTGTCCCCCTCGGCTTCCTATAATATAGACAAGGTCCAGGATAGCCGAGACCAAATTCTCCCTTAACTTCTACAAATTGAGGAGGGCGAACATATATGTAATTTACTAAAGACAATAGATAAGCTGTCCATAAACTTGTAACAGAATCTATAGGGTAACAAGCTGTGTTATCTCCAAAGAATTTTCTATGTGTATCTAAAAAGACATTACTACGCACCGTTCTTTTATCCCGATCAGAAAGAGCTGCTTGATGAAGAATATATAATGGTGCATCCTCATAGGAGCACTCTAGAATCCGGAAGAGCCCTCCCCCCAACAGGAAAAATAATAAGATAATCACAATCCAAAACTTTTTGTACTTATAAAACCATTCAAAACCCATTTGTCTTGCCTGTAAGGCAACAAAAAACTGTTCATTATCTGCACGAGGTCGACCAAACAAATACATTTTTGTAACAAATGAAAAGCACCAGAGGAGGAAATGTTATATACTGGAACCAATGGTGGAAAGGACACAAAAAGAAGGAAAATCGAGCAAAAAGGAAAAATATCAGGGTCCGTCACAAGCCTCCATGGCAGGCTTCTATTGTTCAATCCTCATTGGTGCTACAAAGCACGGGCGGTGGAGCCACACTGTTGCAGCTCATCAGCAAATGTTCATGAACCTCAGGATGGGGCACTTTCCTTTCAAAGAAAACACCCTCGACTTTTATCCTGTTCAGTGTTACTGGCAGTGCACCAATTGTCCTGTATCCAACTAAAGAGAAAAACGAAATCAAAGGGACATTATACTAGTCTTATCCATGAAGTCCATCCCTTCTACACTCACTTATCCATTGGTGCACTACCCTTCCGTCGGGGACACAAATGGTACCTTTCTACTCCAGGCACTGTCTCGTCTTGGTGAAGAATTTGCAATTCAGGTGTCGGAGAGCGAGAATCAGGTTCCTGACAATCTGATGTGGAGGAACCCAGAGCAGCCCTTATTTCTGGAGAAACTGCCTCATTCAAGATCGCCTCACTCTCTTCTTCTGTTCGTACACAAGTCAACTGGGCATCCGAAAAGGGCACAAAACGCGGAACTTGCTCACCTTCATGGTCTCCTATTCCCTCCTTCACCCAACGATCATAGGGGATGGGAAGCGGGACCCGTCGGCAGTGAGACGAGTGTATCCAGTTCTTCCGACCTTCCACTCTCACTGCCATCCTCGTTGCGATGAGGACTAAGAATGGGCCCTTCCACCGGGGTTCCAGGCTTTCCTTCCTCTGGAAGCTTTTGATGAGCACGTAATCGCCAGGCTGAATGATGTGCCCAGGCCCTTCTGGTACTGGAGGCAGCGCCTCTTGGATCTGTTGATGAATAGAACACAAACTTTTAGTAAGATCATACAAGTAATCTACTAATAAAGGATAATCTATCTCGGAAAATCTCTTTGGCCTAGGGACGCCCCACACATTCGCGGGACGGCCTAAAATCACTTCATATGGTGACAACCCTGTCCTAGAGTGGGCTGTAAATCTGGTAGACAACAAAGCAAGGGGCAGCGCATCTGGCCATTGCAATCCGGTATTTTGGCCATCTTCAGCTTAAGGGTACTATTATATCTTTCAACCAAACCCGCTGACTGGGGATGGTTCGCTGCATGAAATTTTTGTTTAATTTGCAGACTTTCACATACCAATTGAATCAATTTGGCATTGAAGTGACTGCCATTATCACTCCAGATCAATCGAGGCAAGCCGTAGTGCGGGAAGAACTCTTTTATGAGAGCCTTCGCCGTAGCCATGGCTGTGTTCTCTTTTGTTGGATAAGCCTCAACCCATTTGCTAAGTGCGCAAACCACCACTAACACATATTTCAAATTATTAACTCGTTGCATCTCTATATAATCCATCTGAAGTACCTCAAAAGGAAGAGAAGGTGGTGCAAAATTACCAGAAGGTGTAGGGGTACCTTTCCCAGGGTTATGCCTCATACATACCATACAATGTTTCACCAAATTTGCAGCAACTTTTGAAATATTATCATTCTGCCATACAGGATCTAATAATTTACCAATTCCTTTGGCGCTAATATGAGCTGGGCAATGTGCCATGGTTACTACAGGGAAAACGTATGCGTCAGGTAACATCCATCTCTGCTTCTCACTTTTATCAGTCCAGCACCCCTCATCATCTAATCGCGCTGTGCGTTCCTGACACATTGCCAGTTCCTCAACTGTCGCCTCAGACTGTATTTCCTTGACGCTATCCAATGTATTTTCAAACATGGTAACATCAGGTACCCATCTAGCAGGTCCTGCCACAAACATTTTCGTCATTTTTGATCTAGCTGTTTCTTTTGCTGTTTGCTCTGCAAAGGCATTTCCTTTCCCTACAGCATCAGTGATTGCTTTATGGGCACTACATTTCACTATTGCCAATCGTTTGGGGAGTGTCAAGGCTGTCAAAAGTCTCTCTATCAATGGACCATTTTGGATCTTTGTTCCATGTGAAGTCAAGAATCCTCTCTCTGCCCAGAGGCGTCCAAAATTATGGGCCACCCCGAAGGCATACTGGCTATCAGTATAAATATTGACAGTCAGTCCTTCACTTAACTCCCATGCTCGCAAAAGAGCCATCAACTCAGCAGCTTGGGCAGATTGGTAGGGAATACGAAAAGTCTCAACTACAGTGCGCAGCGTGGTAATAGCATACGCCGCTGTAGTAGTGCCATCTGATAATTTGAAACAAGAACCATCGACATATAGTTCCACTTGGGGGTCTGATAAGGGAACATCAGTCAAGTCTACCCGTCCCTTTGTTTCTTCCTTGGTGCGGAACAAGCAATCATGGACATCTTGGTCCTTTTCTTCCGAAGGGAGGGGTAGTAACGTGGCTGGATTCAGACTGGCACATCTTTTGATAGTAGTATGGGGTGCAAACAAAGTCAATTCATATCCAGTCAGACGAGCACTGGTGAGGTGCAGCATTTTTGTCTTGTTTAGAAGTACATCCACAGCATGGGGTACCATTACTGTGAGATCATGATTGAGGACGAGCCCTGCTTACTGTCGTATAGAGACCACCGCAGCCGCGGCGGCTCTTAAACAACTCGGGATAGCTCTGGCGACAGGGTCAAGTGTGGCAGAGAAATAAGCACACGGCCTCTGCTTTCCTCCAAAGGCTTGTGTTAACACCGAAAGCGCACATCCAGCCGTTTCCTGTACGTGCAAAACGAAAGGCTTCTTATAATCAGGCGTACCAAGCACAGGCGCAGAACAAAGCGCAACTTTCAATTGTTCAAAAGCATGCTGGCATTCATGCGTCCAGGGCAGGGGTTCATGCACGTCTTTGGTTGTTAGGCGAAGCAAAGGCTGTATTAATAAAGAATAAGCAGGAATCCAGTGTCGACAATACGAGGTGATGCCTATGAAAGCACGCACATCCCTTTGTGTTTCAGGGACAGGCATCTTAACAATGGCATCAACTCGCTCTGGTGTCAGCCTCCGACCCTCCTTCGACAGCAGGTGACCTAAATAGGTGACCTGCTGTTGACAATATTGGAATTTGTAAAGAGACACTTTATGTCCTTTGTCCACCAAATGCTTTAACAATTTAACCGGAGCCTCCCGACAGCCCTCTTCAGTGTCGGAGGCGATCAAAAGGTCATCCACATATTGCAATAATACATTACCTGCGGGAAGAGAGAGAGAGTCCAATTGACCTTTTAAAGCTTGACTATAAATAAGGGGACTTTCAGTATACCCTTGAGGAGCTCGCCAGAATTGGAAACTTCTTCCAGCTAATGCAAAACCAAAAAGATAACGGCTATCGGGGTGAATAGGGATACTAAAAAAGGCATTCTTTAAGTCGATCACAGAAAAGAATTTTGCTGTGGAGGGAATCATCGTTAAAAGGACAGTGATGTCAGGAACTACTGGAAACTGGGGAACGACTATCTTATTGACCTCTTGGAGGTCGATCACAAAACGATAAACATCAGGATGTGAATCAGGAGAATCCAATGGTGCCTTCTTAAGAATAGGGAGTATAGGGCTATTACACACATTTCCCACCATCTCCTCAACCATGCCTGTTTTGATCAGGACCTGTATAATCTGCATCAAAGCCCGTTCCCCTGCTTGTGAGATCTTATACGGGGGAGCACAGCGTTCTCCTTAACTTTAATAAAAACTGGTGGTATCTGTACAAGCCCTACATCTGTATCACCTGTGGCCCATAAAAAGGATGGCACGTCTTTAAATTCAGCAGGAAGGGGTGCATCTTTTACCAAGCACTGTTTTGCTTTAGCCACATTAGGGCCAATAGTCATAAAAACACCATCTGGAGAACAAGATATTGTAGCATGTAATCTTTTTAATAAATCTAATCCTAATACATTTTCACCACAATTAGCCGTTAACAAAAATGGAGAGACCACAGTAAAAGGAGCAAGTGTCAAAGCAAGAGGTTTAGAGATGGGGCTCACAACCGGTATGCCTGAAAAACCTACCGAAACACTATTACGGCCAGACGGGGTTGCCCCAGGGACCAGCGTATGAGAAACAGAGCTATTCATCGCACCTGTATCCACCCAAAAAGTTCTGTGCTGAACCATGCAAATCTGTCGTGACATAAGGACCACGCTGATCTACAGGAATTTGAACTCTTCCCTCTCTCTGTCCCTGGCTATCCTAGCCAAAGGACATCCCCGCAGCATCTTCAATATCATAATCATCATGATAGTACTGTCTCCCACGGGGGTCATCAAAATAGTTAGAGTCAGAACGACCCCCTGTGGACACACCAGCTGATGCCTCATCCCTGCTAGTCTCATAATGACCCATGCCTCGCGAACCTCGTCTGCCAGGGACTGCAAGTTTTTGCAATAAATCAGGGCACTCACTCCGCCAATGTCCCTCCTTTTTACAATAAGCACACTGATTTCGCCTAAGAGGTGCACCACCTCTACCAACTCCCCGCCCTCTCTGCGTTGGGCCACCACCACCACGTCCCCTTCCAGACCCTCTGGCAACTTGCTGCAGCAACACCCTCGTTTTCAAATCCTTATTTTTCTTTTCCACTGTATCCTTTTCCTCATTTTCACGATGTTCATAATACTGAGCCATACTCAATATCACCGAAGGGGAGGATGTTGTCAACGTACTCTCTGACGCCTGCAGCCAGGCCGCAATCTCTGGAAGCAAGTTTGTAACAAGCCTATTAACAAACAAACGAACACCCCCTTCCACTGACCAATCCTGTCCACTAAAATCCAAGAAAACTCCTTCAAACCTAGTAAAGAAATCAGACACACTTTCCTCTTGCTTCTGTTTACATGCCGTTAGCTTATCCCAATCCACCCGTCGGGGTGGAATGAGTGAATGCATATACGTTATGATGCGATTCGGCAAAGCCAAGATCTCAGCTCTAGGTTTCTCACCTGGCTTCCGCTCTGCATCCCATCCTTTGATTTCTTCCCAAGTTCCTCCCAATTCTACTCTATGATCTTGGGTATGCACCTACCTCCATATGTCCACCGGGACCAATAACCCAAAGAAAATCTCTATATCTGCAAGTGTCATAACCGACGAAGCGGCTGCCTCTGTCAATTCCTTATAATATGCTGTAGGATTCTTTCTTGGGTCAGGTAACTGACATTTAAGGGCCAATACCTCACTTCTTTTCCATGGAGTACAAACCCACTGTTCCTGAAAATGAGCCGCCACCCGTTGTTGGACCACCTCATTTCTTTGATTCCGCTGCTCTGGAATCTCAGGGTGAAAAATAGGATGCACCTCCCTCATTGGATACTGGGGCATACTAACCGGAGTACGTTGCTGTAATCTTTCTCTATAACCAAGCAGCGTCCCAACATTACCAAGAACTTCCAAAGGAGCCAGATCTGCCGAATATACGCGATCTCGAATATCATAAATTATTTGAGGGGCAGTGCCCCCAATGCACTGTTCCCACAAACTGATCATCGTAGCTGACATATGTTGAAGGGCATGCTGCTGCCCAAAAGGATCAAAATCTTTCATCACACTCCATATATCCTCCGCACTATAAATCAGGCTCCGAACCCACTGCGATGCCTGATGCGCAACCATCTTTTTCTCTTCTTCTCCCACATTCGATCGCGTCAACACCTGTTCCATTCGATCCCGCACTGCCACCCACTTCCCTACATCTGACCCCCGTGCTAGTGTCTGGACACTGCTCAGTACAACAGACGAAAGACTCGGGGACGACATAGTAGAAACAGACATAGGAGACAATGTCAACAGTGGCTGTGTAGAAGGAGTAAGAAAAGGGGAGAAAATGGGGGCAAAAATACCAGGTGTTGCGGGGGTGCCTGCAGTTGCCACACTCGCAGTTGGTAGAACCGGAGAAGAAATAGACAAAGCAGGAGCCGAGGCTGTCGAACTCACAGGAAGGCTTGAGGAAGTGGGAGAACATTCGAAGGCTGGGACGCCGGAACATCCGGATATAATCTCTGTGGGGCGTATGGAGGTGGGGGACGTGTTTCCAACAGTTCTTCCACAAAAGGATCCTCTTCCTCTCTGACCACATAAGACTTGTTACATTGTAATCGAAACTTCCTATCTGCACATTCAATACCATTCTCTGTTCGCTCTTTATCATAAGCTACTGCTTTCTGCACAACTGTCTGCATTGCTTTCTTCCTAGACGCCTTCTCGGCCTTTATACACCTCTGCTTAGCTTCCTTCTGCCATCCCTGTAGAGTGTCAAACATCGACTGCCTACTTCTTCTAGCAAATAATTTGTCCTGTAAATAATTCAATTTCTGTTCATCAAAAGTACCATTTAGTGGCCACTGAAGCTCAGCATTGTCTCTCGTATATTTGTGCCATAATGTACAGAACATAATAGGGCCAATGCCATGCTTCACATACATCTCGAAACTCGGAGTGCCTTCTGGAGGCGCAGGTTGTCGTTCCTCCAACCGAAGCTCCGCTGAGCATCCACAACACCCAACACACCACATTTTACTCCAACCAGGCATCTTAGCATCAGACACATTCACTAATCACTCAATCAACACACACACACACACACAACAAAAACATGAACAAAGAGCTCTTAAGAAGCAGGTTGGAAACTGCACCAAAACAAGTCAGTCCTCAGACTGCACCAAGACAAGACAGTCCGCAGACAGTACCAAAACAAGATAGGCTCTAGCCCCAGGCCTTTTCAAGAATATACCAAATTACCAGGTGGCCTGGCGGAACGTTCTAAAAACGCTCCGTATCACAAGGGTCTGCAGACCTACCAAGTTAACCAAGACGGCGCCGCACTTACCAAGAATCAAGATGAGCTCACCTGGTGCACACAGGTCGAACAAGATTATTCTCCACTGCCGACTCTTCAGACCAAAATGGTCAGATCCAAGGGTTTCGCCTTTGCAGGACCCCAGGCAGGATGACCACTAGACGAGGAGCCGCCTGATCAGACAGGCGGGGCAGCTGTGAGAACTAGGCTTGATCGTGTGGGGTACCCCGATCCGCCCATCCGACCAGACGCAACCCCGACCCCTACAACCCGTCTACGGGCGAGATGGGTCACCTGGTGGGGTCCCTGTTTGGGCACCAACTGAAGGAAGTGACCCGTTTAGGGCCACCCGGGTCACTCTAGACCTCCACTAGCCTTCTGTCCAATGAAGAGTCGATGACGCAGTAGAGAATGCATATAGACTAGTTTATTCATAAGATACACTGCAGTGGAGTCCAGTCTGACCAGCCTCCTGTGATGGCTGACGAGGGACTGACTCTAGCAAGCATAAAGTTACATTATGTATGTTGCGGAGCCCTCTAAGACCCGCCTATTATGGAAAAACACTGGTAGCTGTCGTAATACAATGGAGGTACAGAATATGAGTTTCGATTCCACAGCCTGGCACAAGCTATCTACTGCCCAAGGTCGTCTAGCTCATCCTCCCATACCACAGGTGGGAGAAGGCCTTGATGAAACAGCAGAAGAATGCAATAATGAATGAGTTTTCAACATTTGGGAAGCGAAACTTACCAAAGCCCATTTCTCGTAAATGAATAAGTAACAGTTTCGATTGTAATATAAAATGGCGTCTAGGCAAGACAAAATGGCGGCAGGGATGTCAACCCAACAAACATAATACCTACATCCTCTGCTCATGTATGCACACGATACAATAATACTGCATTAGCTATATCAATGCTAACCTTCAATGGAGTAATATGCGAGTAATACAGCAGTTTTGCGAGTCAATTCTAACAGAAGGCCACTTCTTTTACATTTCCTGGTCCGATTTTGGACCCCAATTCATCCCTCTACCTTAGTCACAAGACCATGTAGTCCTTGCAACATGACACACTGCACTCGTGTAGCATTTAAACCGATTGCGACTTTCTCTGTGCTGTACAGATGCCACCAACAGGCCAGTGAAGGTCTAAGTGGTATTTTTCACGGTAGATGGGCCTCTGTTACTTTACTTTTAGAAACAGGAGATGGAGGAAGCGTTGAGGGGGAGAGAAAGGGGGTGGGGGAGTCAAAGAACGTGTCATTCCCAAATTCTCCATCTGCCGGCCCTCTAATATACGCAGATTCAGCACAGGGAGAGAGCCTGACAATTACCTTCACTTATATTCACATGTACTTCACCAGTGTGAACAAATCCGTACACAAAATGTGCAGGGAACATTTCCATTTCTTTTTTATCTCCCAGACATTCATAAAACATATCTCTTGTAAACAACCACCCCCTTGTATATTCCGACAAGGCACAATCTACAAATGTGCTTATTTCTCTTACATTGACCGGGCTGATTTTGGATCTTAGTTCAACCCTGTACCTCAGTCACAACACCATGCAGTCCTTTCAACATAAGAGACTGCATTCCTGATTTCACGAAGAGACTTAAATATATACGGCGCACTTCAACAATACCTTCCCAAAGACTCATACGAAGTACCATAATCACTAATCCCTTTGCCACAATGTCTTTGACCTCATTTGTCTTTTGCATCTTCACTACTCAGCAAATACTAACAGTGTTGTGCCTACCCAAATACAAAGCAGAAACCCTTTCCATGTCACACTTGATAGTCTCACCATATTACTGAAAGTATGCGTACATCTGGCTGTGCCTTTTCCTAGTAGCACATACTTAAAAAAACATACAAATAGATATATACCTGTGTTTTATAGGTATCGGATCTTCCGATGCATAACACGTGTGAAAATACATGTAGAAATATACACATACCTCAACAAAGTCACACTGCTAAGACAAACACTCGGACAATGTACAATGGGCCGGTATGTAAGTTGCAAATGTGTGCTGCTTTTTTGTGTAGCATGGAAGGCGATTGGAAGTTTCTCTCTCCTGTTCAGGTTGTACCAGCAGCCCAGTGAAGGTTAAACTAATATTTGTCGAAGCACATAGGCCTCTCTTACCTTCCTTTAACAAACGGGTAAGAAGGAAGCGTTGAAGGGGTATAAGAGGAGAGGGGGTGTCAAACGACATATCATTCCTAGTCTCTCGATCTGTAGGACCCTCTACTGTACACAGATTCTGCACGGCCACGGAGCCTGACAATCACGTATAGTTCACTAGTATAAACAAATCCGTGCACACGGCCAATGTACAATAGGTCGGGATATATGTTGAAACTGTGTGCCGCTTTTTTCTGTCGCATAAAAGGCGATTGGGACTTTCTCTCTGCTGTTCAGGTGGTACCAGCAGCCCAGTGAGGGTCCAAGTAATATTTTTCAAAGCAAATACGCCTCTGTTACCTTCCTTTTACAAACGGAGAGGTGGAGGAAGCGTGGGGGGGGGGAGAAGGTGAGGGGGTCAAAAGATGTGTCATTCTTAGTCTCTCGATCTGCCGGCCTTCTAATGTCTGCAGATTCTGCACGGGCAGGGAGTGTGACAGTTACCTTCACTTATATTCAAATATAGCTCACCAGTGTGAAAAGTCCGAGCACAATGTCTGCACGCAACATTTCCATTTTTTTTTATCTCCCTCAAGTTAATAAAACATACCTGTTCTAAACCCCGCCCTCCCTCCCCAGTATTTTTCGACAAGGCACAATCTGCAAACGTGTGCCATTTCCTTTATGTTGCCCGGGTCGATTTTGGAACCCAAATCAACCCTGTACCTCACTTTCAAAACCATGCACTCCTTTCAACATGACAAACTGCACTCGTTCTTTCTCGAAGACACCTAAATATATATGGGGTACTTGTTCAGCAACTACTCACACTCTATGCACATTTTGTAACAAATGTGAAACAGCACACTTCTATAATACTATGTTATTTTTTTTTTTTTAAATAATACTTTCAAACTTAAAAATATCACCCCAAAGACTTCACCACTACTACACAATATATAACACACCTTATTAATTTATAACTCACCTCTGTAGTTGGTATGCAGATTTCAAATTTCACAAACGCATGCAATATTTTCTTTCTCACTCAATAAATGTAATTCAAGACTCTCATCAAGGATAAAACCAGTAATGGCAAACTTTCCCTCTCTTTCCGCACAGAAATAGATGTAAATAACAAATCAAAATCGTTCCTTCATTATTTCAAATTGCAAAACACATTTCTATTGGTTACTCATATTAACCCTCTCTAACTCTCTTTTAAAACGCCCCAAACTGGTTCTCTTATTTTGTGGATTGGACACTCCCCCCACACTGCCGCATCGCCATACAGCCCCGAACCCTTACAACAATTCAGAAGCCTATTTCTAATAATACTACTGCAAATTCTGAACAACACACTTCTTCTAGACATACTACTCATTTTGAAAAACTAACTTTAATAGCTTATCAGTTGTAATTAATTTTGCATTTTATATTTTAATACCACAGATATTTCTACTCCTCCCCCAATCACCTTATTGCCAGTTTCCATACCAACACTTTCTGCAACATTCAACGGCAGGTGCGGGTCACAAGTTCACCATATTTCATCCCAACAGTTTCTGCAACATTTAACGGCAGGTGCGGGTCACAAGTTCACCACATTTCATCCCAACAGTTTCTGCAACATTCAACGGCAGGTGCGGGTCACAGGTTCACCATATTTCATCCCAACAGTTTCTGCAACATTCAAAAGCAGGTGCAGGTCACAAGTTCACCATTTTTTTTAAAGTTCAGAACAGTACCTTCCAAATGCAAGTAGCAGGTGTGGTTGACTTCTGCACGTCTGATCGTATCCTATGTAGTGTACGTTTCAAACATATTTTATTAACCAATCAGAAACATACTTTTTCACGAAAGTAACATGCACCCTAGTTTTCATTGCACAATGTTCTTCATCAGCCAATCAGTTATCGGTTTTCTCAAAAAAAGCTTCTTCTCCACCTTTTAACATATCTCTCATTCGACCAACGGACTACATGAGCCACAGACATCTTTTGATTCCTTCCAGCCATACCTTCAAAATGCTAGTGTGGATCGTAGGACACAGCTATGTTTTCTGGTGCAAAAGGTATGCTGAACACAGACGTATTGACAAAGACCTAGGTTTACAAAATGTGGACATTAAATGGTTTGCACAGAGAGGATTAAAGTGGCACTAATTGTTGCCTTTGGTTAAAACCTCTTTGCATCTCCAAGCCCCTGACCTCATGATTGTGCACTGTGGTGGCAATGACCTAGGCACATTGACTGGGGTAGGTCTGGAAATGCTAATGAAGGATACCTTTGCACAAGTGATGTTGCTTTTGCCTCAAACTGTCTTTGTATACTCCAATATATGCCAAAGACAAAAGTGGAAATGGTCAAATCAATTCTGTCCTCAGATTGAGAAAGCTAGGAAGAATGTCAATAAAGCTGTTTCTACATACCTCAGAGATCATAGAATGGGGTCCATCTACAACAACAATCTACGTTTTGATATGGATGACAAATACAGAAGTGATGGAGTTCATTTCACAGATCAAGGAAACAGAGTTTTTCTCAACAACCTGAAGCTGTGCATCCACACTTACATGTAGCTCCAACCAACTCATAATGAAAACAAGGGTTCTTTTTAGAGCCACCCTATAACTCAGAACTCAGCCAGGCCATTTTAGGCCCCGGGAACCGCATCACCCGGGGCCTGGCAACAATGTTTGAGAACCACGCAAGGAGCCCCAATGCCCCCTCAGTCCCTGCCAGCTCCCCGCCTCCTGCGGCAGCCGGCATTCCTTTTAAACAAAGCCAGCTGCTCCATGCAAGCTCCCTTTGCCCAAAAGCAAATCTGCTTCGCTTCATAGAAGCGAGAGCAAATTTCCTCCTCTCGCTTCCATGAAGCGAAGCAGAAGTTTGCTATGACAGAGCGGGAACTCTGCAGAGATCCCGCCCTGCCATAGCAAACTACAATGTCCCGGGGGTAGGCACCATGGGTCATTATTGGAACCGGCCCTCGGAGATGACGATACCCAGGGCCATGGAAAGCTCCTCAAGGGAAATTGGACGATACACCTCCATCCAATTTAAAGGCCCGGGAACATCGTGCTCCCCCGGGCCGGCAGTCCCCAACAGACCCCCGCATTTTAATTCATAAATGCCCCAGGGAAGTAGTGCCCCCCGGGACAGTGTGGGGGAGGCTTCACCCCTCCACACTTAAATTTTACGTATAGCTCCGGGGAAGTGCTGCTCTTTGGGGCAGAGGGGGAGGGGGATGCGTGCCCCCCCCATATCATTATATTTCCCCCTGGGAACTGCGTGCCCATGACAAAAGTAGCCCCCGCATTTTAATTGTAAATGCCCCTAGGAAGTAGTGGTCCCCGGGACAGTGTGGAGGAGCCTTCACCCCTCCACACTTATATTTTACGTATACCTCCAAGGACGTGCTGCTCTTCAGGGTGGAGGGGGAGGGAAGACGCGTACCCCCCCCGCCCCATATCATTATATTTTCTCCGAGGAAGTGGCGGTCCCCGTGACAGAAGTAAACCCAGCATCATAACTAAACATTGCTCCCAGGAACTGGCCCACCGGGGGCTTAATTAAACGAAGCGCACAACAGCGCGCTTCGTTTTTCTTTTTCCCACCGTGATTTCCATGCCCTATGCGAATCCCGCCGAAATCATATAAAAAACATTTTTTTTTTTACTTCGGACTCCCTGTGGCACCCCCTCAGCAACCTAGTGGGGTCACAGTGTTCCTACTCTGCCCTCTTCTACTTTTTTCACCCTTTTTCCCCCTACTCGTTTCAACCGAGTCACAAGATGGCTGCCAACGCTTCCTAGTTTGAAGTGTTGGCAGCCAATCAGAGGCAAGCTCGTGCTCGGGACGGCTCAGCAAATCAGATCTCACAATTCTCAAATATCGATATCTGTAAATCTTTAAATATCTCAAAAACTACTAAACGGATTTACACCATTTAAAGAAAAGCGTGCTTTATGGACCAAGAGCTATCTCTCTGCCAAATTTGGTGTAATTCTGTTCCGCAGTTCGAGCTGTAGCCGTGTCTAAAGTTTCCTATGGAAATTAACATGGAGAAAACACGTTTTGGGACCCCCCTTTTTTTCTCGGCCCCCGCTTGACGAATCACCCAGAAACTTTCAAGACAGGAGCTGATCTGAGTGAACAATTAGTTTTGAAAATTTCGTGGAGATTTGTCAAACAACGCCAAAGATATTGGCAAAAGAAAAAATGCTTTTCCTATGGAAACTAGGTCCTAACTATAACTACCTACTGCCTACTGGCGACCGCCAGTAGGTAATATATATGTGTGCGTGTGTGTATATATGTGTGTGTATATATATGTTTGTGTATATATATATATGCGAGTGTATCAGGGCTGGCATTTTCTCATACACTTCAAGTGGCTCTATGCATTCAGTCCACTCTGTGATACGTGCCACCAACTCCTCTCATGCCGCATATTAAGATTGTTTCTCTGCAGGTGCCAGTTTGAATAACTGGATAGCAATGAGTTAAATAACTCAGCCATGGGCACAGGAATCCATTCTGATCAGCAGTTCAGGCACCTCCATTATTAATCATCGCTCCCACTCCACCAATAGTGCCGAACTCACAGGGGGTGCTACCAGTGACATGAGGATGGAAGTCAACTGGCACCTGCAGGGAAACGATCTTAATATGCGGCAAGCGAAGGGTATGTGGCACATATCACAAAGTTGCAAGACTGAATGCATAGAGCCACTTGAAGGGTTGGAGAAATTGTCAGCCCTGATACACTCGCACGCCAATAAAGGAGAGATGGTTTAACCCCTTTCATGCTGCGGACAGCCCCCAGCCGTCTGACGTCACGGTGGGCGTGTGCGGAGGACGGCCGGGGGCCGTCCGAATCCCGCCCACTGATTAATTCGCCCGCACAGCGGGAAAATTCCGTCCACGTTGAAGCGGTTAAGGAGACCTACAGTCTGATATCAACACAATAAATGAGAGACATCAGGGTTGATATATGGGATGAAACGAAGTAACAGCACGCTGTCATGGCAGCTGGTTTTAAAGACATTCAGAGCAAGGTTGCGCAGTCCTTTGACACTGTTTATCATGTGAAATGCTCCAATAGAGTGATACCGTGACGTTTAAACATCGTGAAATCTCAAGTGCCAGTTATCACTTTAATTGAAAAGTATTGAGGAAGGCATGGAAGCTGAAACGCGTAGATGTGTGAGTGGTTGATTCACTGGGTGTATGAGTTCAAGAGTGCATGTGCAAACAGCTGTATGGGTGGGTGAGTGTGTGTATGGGTGTGTTGGTGAGAGAATGGATGTCTCAGTGGTACATGTCCAAGTAACTACATATGTAAAAGGCAGTGTATGTGAGAGTTGGAGTATATAAATGACTATACGTGAGAGTCAGTGATTGTGAGAGTGGCTGTATGGATGAGTGTGTACTTGTATCAGTGATTGTATAAGAGAGTAAGTATGCGTTTGTTTCTGTTTTAATAAGTGATGTGGTGTGTGTATAACTGTATAGGCCAGGAAATGGAAGTGTGATTGATTCTTTGCATGACTGAGTAGCTGTGTGAGTAACTCCATGGATGAGTGGTGGTGTGTGAGTGTCTGTATAGGTCTATGAGTGCTTATGATACTGTTGTATTGATGAGTGACTGCATGTATGAGTGACTTTATAGGTGGCGCGTTTTAAGTTGGGGGATTAAGTCCCCTTGAATCCTGAGGGTTCCTGGGGGCCAACTAGCCCACCAGGTACCTCCAGTAAGCGCCACACAGCTGCATTGCAGAGAGGTGTAAAAAGGGGCGTGGCCTCAGACCACCTCTCTGCAACGCAGCCCTGTGGCACAAACTGAAGGTACCTGGTGTGCTAGTTGGCCCCCAGGGACCCTCAGGATTGAAGGGGACTTAATCCCCCAAGTTACAACGCACCAGGGGGCCTGTTTGCACACTTGCCATATCAGGCCCCGCCCCCTCCCTGCACCACTGTGCAAACACGCCCCCTGGTGCGTTGTAAGTTGGGGGATTAAGTCCCCTTGAATCCTAAGGGTCCCTGTGGGCCAACTAGCCCACCAGGTACCTCCAGTAAGCACCACAGAGCTGCATTGCAGAGTGGTGTAAAAAGGGGCGTGGCCTCAGACCACCTCTCTGCAACGCAGCTCTGTGGCGCAAACTGAAGGTACCTGGTGGGCTACTTGACCCCCAGGGACCCTCAGGATTGAAGGGGAATTAATTCCCCAACTTACAACGCGCCAGGGGGCGCGTTTGCTGAGTGCTACAGGGAGGGGGCGGGGCCTCTGGCGCGATGCCAGCTTTGTTATTATTATTTTTTTGTAGAAGGGGGGCTGTGTGGCCCCCCTATTTTTACAATATTTGGGGCCCTGGGTACCCCATCCCCCCAGGACCTGACCTGTTTTTTTTCTTGTTTTTTTAAACGGGAAGGGGGCCGCTCGGCCCCCCTCCCGAGGCCAATTTCGGCCCCGGGGACCCCATCCCCCTGGGCATGGCCAGAATTATATATTTTTTTTAAATAATATTCCACCAGGGCCGGCCTTTGCGTGTTTAAAAAAAAAAAAATCCAAACCAGAGTTTGCTATGACAGGGCGGGAGCCGCACGGCTCCCGCCCTGCCATAGCAAACAGCAGTGTCCCGGGGGTGGGCACCCCGGGACACTGCAGCAGCTGGCCTTGGGGGGTGGCGGTCCCCAGGGCCATCACGGGCTCCAGGAGGGGGGCCGCGCGGCCCCCCTCCCTACCATTACAAAGCCCCGGGAGGTGGTGGTCCCTGGGGCTCGGGGGTCCGTAACGGACCCCCACATTTGCATACTTAGTGCCCCGGGGAGGTGGTGGTCCCCGGGGCATGTGGGGGGGCTCGAGACCCCCACACAGGTTATTTTTTTTAAATTAGAGCCCCGGGGAGGTGGCGGTCCCCGGGGCTGCGGGGGGGCTACGTGCCCCCCATGTTTTTATCATCAAAGCCCCGGGGAGGTGGTGGTCCCCGGGGCGTGTGGGGGGGCTCGAGCCCCCCAACAGATTTTTTTTTTTTTTAAATAGAGCCCCGGGGAGGTGGTTGTACCCGGGGCTGCGGGGGAGCTGCGTGCCCCTCGCAAAACATAAATGAAGCCCCGGGGAGGTGGCGGTCCCCGGGGCTGCAGGGGCCCCCGCGGGCCCCCGCTATACATTTTCTGCATGCCCCCGGGACCTGGCCCACCCAGGGGCTTAAAAATAACGAAATGCAAGAGCCCATGCTTCGTTTTTTTTTTCATTTTATCGGCAGGATTCGCGCACCCAGCGCGAATTCTACTGTTTTGAAAAAAAAATGCTTTTTTTGGCCCTGGGGGTCCCCCTGAGCAGGCCTAGGGGGTCAGGGTGTTTCTACCCTGCCCCCTTTTCTTGTTTTTCACGTTTTTTTTTCTGATTTCTTGTGACTCGGTTACCGAGTCACAAGATGGCTGCCAACACTTCCTGGTTTGGAGTGTTGGCAGCCAATTAGAGCCAAGCTCGTGGTCGGGAGGGTTCGCGAACCCACCACGCCCATAGATATCGAAACTTTTATTTTTTTAATTTCTCAGCAACTACTGAACGGATTTACAGCATTTAAAAAAAAGGTCGCTTTCTGAACAGAGCACTACCTTTTTGCCAAATTTGGTGTAATTCCGTTCAGCAGTTCGGGCTGTAGCCTTGGCTAAAGTTTCCTATGGAAAATTGATTTTGAAACTTTTATTTTTTTAATTTCTCAGGAACTACTGAACGGATTTACACCATTTAACAAAAAGGACTCTTTCTGAACCAAGGGCTACCTTTTTGCCACATTTGGTGTAATTCCGTTCAGCAGTTCAGGCTGTAGCTTTGTCTAAAGTTTCCTATGGAAAATAACATGGGGAAAACGCGTTTTGGGACCCCCCTTTTTTCTCGGCCCCCGCTTGGCGAATCACCCCGAAACTTTCAAGACAGGAGCTGATCACTAGTTTTGAAAATTTCGCAAAGATTCGTCAACCGGCGCCAAAGATATTGGCAAATCAAAAAACGCTTTTCCTATGGAAACTAGGTCCTAACTATAACTACCTACTGGCGACCGCCAGTAGGTAATATATATATATATATATGATCAAATTCACCTCGTTTCAACAAAAGATGATATCGGCACTCCTGCGGATCTTTCATATATATGTGTGTATATATATATATATATATATATATATATATATATATATATACACACATATATATATATATATATATATATATACACACATCGATAAAGGCGTAGTGCTGAAACGCATCTGTCAGTGCTGGGAGGCTCTGCACATTAAAAGCACTTTTCTTTTGAATTCCCGTGAGTGCTCTCCTTCTTGGCCGACACTGAACCTGTTCGCCATTGTGGATGCATACTTAGCGGTTCACCACCGCTGGAGATCTCCACCCGGGACACGTGGTGCGGTGGCGGTGACTTGTCGTTTTTGAATATATATATATATATATATATATATATATATATATATATATATACTTAAAAAACTAAAGGTGCAGGGGCGTTATAGTTAGGCTCAGATTTCACTCGATTTCTGCCCCTGGGACCCCATCCCCAGGGCATGGCTTTTTTGCAATTGGGGAGGGGGGCTGTGCAGCCCCCCTCCCCGGGCCGATTTCAGCCCTGGGCACCCCATCCCCCGGGGCCTGGCTATGGTTTCCTGGGTGCTCCTCCCAGGGCCGGTATTGCTTTCAGACACAGGGAGCTGCTAAACATGCAACTCCCTGTGTCAGAGAGCAATTCTTCTGTTTCCCTGCTCTCTTGACAGTGCGCAGGGAAACAGATGAATGCTCCGCTTCCAGCAAGCGAGAGCATTTTCACAGCTCTCACTTACTGGAAGCGGAGTGTTTGCTGTGGCTTGGCGGGAGCGGTTAAAGCTCCCGCCAAGTCACAGGAAATAGCTATGTCCCAGTGGTTGGCACCCTGGGACATAGCAGGAGCCGGCCCTGGGGGGGGTGGTCCCTAGGGCCATATATGGCTCCACAAGGGGTGCCCTGCGGCCCACCTCCATGTAAAACTTTCCCTCATGGAGGTGGCAGTCCCCGTGACGGACACCCTACATTCATTTATTTCAGCCCCGGGGAGTGGCAGTCCCTGGGGCTGCGGGGGGCTACGCAGGCCTCCCCGCAATAATTTAATATGACTTGCCCCGGGGAGGTGTCGATCCCCGGGACGTGGGCGGGCCCTAGGGCCTGCACTCATATCTATTTTGATAGAGCCCCAGGGAAGTGACAGTTCCTGGGGCTGCATGGGGCCGCGCGGACCCCCCTTATTTATTAAGATGCATGTGTCCGGGGCGTGGAGAGTGCCATGCCGGCACCCCCCACATATTTATAGGTGCTCATGTCCCCGGGACCTGGCCCACCTTGGGGTCTATTAGAAAAGAAGCATGGGATCCCGCGTTTCTTGTGGGGGTTTTTGTTTTAGACATGAGACTCAGCTCCTGCTGAAATGTTTTTTTTTAAAAACGTTTCTTTGCCCTAATGGGGTCCATCTGGGACCCCCATCAAGAAGCCTATGGGGTTAGGGTATTCCTACCCTTCCCACTTCTCATTTTATTTACATTTATTGTGGGACTCAGCTCAAGCCGTGTCCCAAGATGGCTGCCAACACTTCCTGGTTTGAAGTGTTGCCAGCAATCAGATCTCAGCACGAGATCGGGAGGGTTTGCGGAGCCTTCGCATCCCTATATATACAAATTTGGATTTTGGTTAATATTTCTAAAACTACTGAACGTATTTACACTAAATCACAAAAAGGCACTACCATGGGCCAATATCTACCGGTCTGCCAAATTTGATGTAATTCAATTCAGAAGTTTGGGCTGCAGCCATGTCTAAAGTTCCTATGGGAATTAACGTGGGGAAAAAGCATTTTAGGACCCCCCCTTTTTCTCAGCCTACGCTTGATGGATCACCCCGACACTTTCAAAACAGCAGCTGAAGTCAGAATCAAAGTAGTTTTGCATATTTCGTCAAACGACGCGAAAGTTATTGACAAATGTAAAAGCACTCTAGCTATGGAAACTGGGTCCTAACTATAACTACCTACTGGCGACCAACAGTAGGTTATATATATACACACATATATATATATATATATATATATATACATATACATATATATATATATATATATATATATATATATATATATATATATATTGTATTAATTTAATTATTTTACATTTTTAACATAAACTAAACTTTTAAACTTTTGTAAAAAAATATTATTAGTTCGGTTTATAACGTTTAACAAAATTTACAACATATTAAAGAAAAAGAAAAATGTTAGTGAGAATAGGAAGACTTCTGCTCATAATCGGCTGTCAACATTTGGGTTTATATGAGTTACACTGGAAATGCAACTGGAAAACTTCATCAGGGGCATAGATATCTTTGGTGAGGCAAGAAAAGTAGTAATGGGGCTCAGTAGTGGGAGGGGCTAGCTGCATTGGGGAGAAGAGTTGGCCTAACGGCTAGGGCGGTCGACCTCCAATCTGGGGAACTGAGTTCGAGTCTCGGCAATGACGCTCCACATCCTGTGATTCTGGGCAAATCACTTTATCTCCCGGTCCCTAACAAAAATGAATGTGTCCTCATGTAACGCAACTGGTGCTATGTAAAGCGCTCTGATACCCGATACCTTCGGGTCAAGTTCGCGCTATATAAAACTCCGTAAAATAAAAATAAAAATAAATCTCAGTTACGGATGTCGTTTACTAGTCAGTTGGTGGCTAGACTGGCCCATTTCCATCGCATAAGAGCCCATGTACTCTTGCTATGCAACTGGACTTAATTTGTACAGTGGTCCTTATCACCCAAAACCTGAATTCACATACACACCTAGAGACAATGAAATTCACTTTAGGCACTATACAAGATTAATATGCTGCACAACAAAAACACAACATCGTTGAAACAGCAAATACTCTTAGGGAATACAAGATTAGGTAAAACATGTCAAATGTAAACAGTAACTACAATGCTGACATGGTTTAAGTTGACGGTTTTTACACTCATTGTTCACCCAATCAGTGGTTTTTTTGCCCTTAAATTTAAGGACATCACTGCAGTGAGATCAAAACGGGTTTATGCCAGAACATAGCACTCGCCACTGCCTAAGACATCTTTATACAGCCATGGCACTATCACCAATGTGTCCAGAGGGAAGCGCCCTGGTGGCCATTGATTTTGAAAAGGTGTTTGATTCTGTCCGTTGGCCCTTCATGTTTCAGCTACTAGAACGTATGAATTTTGGCCCCTACTTTTGTCCATAAGTTTCACAACTGTACTTCAAACACTGGGCGAGCAGTAGAGTGAGTTGTCAGCCCCTTTTCATATTAGACGAGGTACGTGAAGGCGATGCCTTTGTCACCTCTCCTCTTTGCGCTTGTCATAGTAACATCGGCGGAATGGGTTTGGAGAGATGCACAGTTGTGCAGGTTGAGCTGGATGGGATCCAGTGATAGAATAGTACATATGCTGATGATGTTCTGGTTTCAATGAGTGAGCTAGAGACCTCTCTGCCTAGATTAATATAGATACTTCAGATATACAGGGAGGTCCCTGGACTGAAGGTCAATTGGTCCAAATCTACATACACACCATTGACAGGGACTATTGATGACGTAAGAACAATGACAGACCTGCAATGTGCTGACACACATTTTAAGTAATTAGGAATGCACATAGCGACCACTAGGTGATGAGCATGGGACCTTAATGTCACACCCTTAATCACCAGAGTGTGCCAGGCCATGAACATATGGAGGGCCCTTCCTCTCAATGGAGCAGGTAAGGGGGGCTTATTTAAGATTGTCTCTCTCCTCCGGCTACCATATGTGCTCCAGAATATTCCCTACAAAATGCCATGCACATTCTTTCAATCACTGTGGGATTCTTGTACAGCGGAGGCCACCCTTGGATCACATATCACAATTGTGTACAGGAGGATTGGGAATAGCAGATGTTGTGCTATATTATTGGGCCAGTCATATAGACCTCAATAATGATTGGCTGTACGCGGATTGTGCAGATCCTGTGGTGGCCTTGGAGCTGCTGGGCTTGGAAAGCCATGGCATGTTCAATCTGCTACATGGCCCTCACCAATACACGCATCTCCTGCACACCCTGACCATCCTGGTGTGTTGGTATTAAGGTCTGAGACAGATGGCGTGTTTACAGCGGAGACTCCACTTTAGAGTGGTACCCGGCTAAAACAAAGGGCAAATTTAGAGGGCTTTCAATTCTGTGATAACATAGGAATATCCAAGCTGGGACGGGGACAGTTTGCTAGCATTTGCGTACTTTGAGAAACATATGAGATGCCTAGAACACAATTCTATCGTTAGCTACAAATACGCCACACACTGGAGACCTTTCACGAATAGTTGAGGGCCCTCCACGATTATAGCGCATTAGAGGCCAAAATTACTATGACGGAGATGGCGAGGATGGGGATTTCGCAGTTGTACCACACTTTGGTTAATAATACCCCTGGTCCAATGCAGACATTAGAGGAAAGATGGGAGCAAGAGGGGGGCCCTCTAGATGATGACTGGGTGGAGGCAAAAATTGCCCATAAAGTACTGGCAGTTTCTATGAAGCTTATATACCTTCCTAGGGTCTATAACAGCCCCACTACACTTAGCAAGAAGAGACAAGGTTAGATCTCCACTTCCTAAGATGCAAAGCGGAGCTGGGAAAATTCTTTCATGTGACCTGGGCATGTCCCATGATACAACAAAACTGGGAATGCATCCGTGAGATTTAATTTAGGTGGTGAGAAAACCGGTTATACCAGACCCCAAACTGGTAATACTGAACTTGATGGATGACTGGGGGAACAGGCGGAGTACTCGACTCCTGGGGCCGTATTACAATAAGTGACCCGGGGGCACCATGGGCATTTGCGCCCGCTTTGTGCACCCCCAGGGCACTTTGGTATTACAGAAGGGGGCGCAGACGGTTGTGCGTCCCCTTCAGTAATACCGATAGCGCTGGCGCACTTAAAGCACCAGCGATACCATCAGGAGGCGTTCCCTCATTTGCATAGGGGCGTGCCCTATGCGAATGAGGAGATTCCTTTGCCTCTGCGCCCGTGCCATATTACAGACGTGGGCGCAGAGGCAAAGAAGCTCTCAGGGGGCGCACTCACAGTGCGCCACCTTCTAGGTGGCGCAATGTGAGTGCGCCCCCTGAGAGCAGCCCGCTGGTGGGGAGAAAGTTGTCCTATGGATCCCCAGACATCCCCTTGCAGGCGGGTGCAGTCACTGGCTGCACCTGCATGCAAGGAGATCTCTAATCTCCTTTAAAAGTGCAGGCGGCAACCTGCAAGCAAGCAGCCGGTCCGTGTTTTCACATGAATGTACTGCCCCCAGGGCAGCCCAAGTTCGTGGCTGCCCTGGGGGCAGCGCATTCAATCAATCAATCAGAGAATTTAAAGAGCTCACTACTCACCCATGAGGGTCTCAAGGCGCTGGGGGGGATTCGGGCAGCTCCGGTCATTCAAAAAGCCAGGTCTTGAGGCTCTTCCTGAATGCTTGCAGTGTGGGGCTTCGTCTGATGCTGAGGGGGAGTTCGTTCCAGGTCTTGGCCACGATGTAGGAGAAGGATCTGCCTCCTGTTCTGGCTCTGTGGATGCGGGGGATTTCGGCCAAGGCCTGGTCAGCGGAGCGTAGGTTTCTCTTGGGGGCGTAGAAGGAGATTCTTTTGTTGAGGTATTGGGTTCCGGTGTTGTGGAGGGCTTTGTAGGTGTGTGTTAGTAGCTTGAAGGTCACTCTTTTTTCGACAGGGAGCCAGTGGAGGTCTTGTAGGTGCTGGGTGATGTGGTCTTGTTGTGGGATGCTGAGGATGAGTCTGGCTGCTGCGTTCTGGACTGTCTGGAGTTTGTGGAGTAGAGATTTGTTGATTCCGGCGTAGAGGGCATTCCTGTAGTCCAGCCTGCTGGGGATGAGTGCGTGGGTGACGGTCTTCCTGGATTCGGGGGGGATCCATTTGAAGGTCTTGCGGAGTATGCGGAGGGTGTTGAAGCATGTGGATGCTACAGCGTTGATCTGTCGGTTCATGGTGAGGGAGGAGTCGAGTATGATGCCGATTGATTCACCATAATGGGGCGCAAACAATGGCAATGTGTAATAAAGGCCCCTGGTGGCAATGGGCTTCCTTGTTGTTAAAAGCGACATTGCACACCACTGGAGGACCGAAACTGCACCTCCATCACAGAATGGACACATAGAATGGACTATTGGCTAAAGTTGAGCAATTTGTGTATACATCAAGGGGTTGTCAGACATCAAAACATCAAAAAAATGGAGCAACTGGTGTAGCTGATTTTAATGTATAACATGTTCAGTGACTGCTATATGTTATTGATGATCTACGTATGTGGAATTTTGTGGCTGCCATATTGTGTGTTTGCTTATTTTTGTACGGCTTCAGTGCACATAAAGATTTTTTTTTATTTTTTAAAAGGACATCATTATAGGGCTTGACAGGGATCTGTTTCAATGTTTGTTATTAATTACTGGCAGGTCCGGGACCATGATGGACCAAAGCCCACTCAAAGCCTGCATAAACATAAAATTCTAAACTTTGGTCATGGAGATCAAGAGTGAGCACGTGACCCTTTTCTGAGCCAATTAACAAGGATGTTTGCCTCCTCTAAGAGTGCCTGAGGCACAAGGTCTTAGCCTCTCCTGCCTCAATTGCCAGTGCTTAATTTGAGCCTGTGGTTGCCCTGGGGGCCACCGGCACTCATTTTTGGGGACTGTCACTTATTTTTCCGCATCAGACATTCCCGAGTACAAGAGTGGGAAAACACACAAAGGGGATGGAAGGAGGACGAGACAGACGGAAAAACTGTAACCAAGGGAGAAAAGAAGGACCTGCAAGAGTGTGATAAAGGGGCAGGTAGTGTCTGGCAGTTGTTTAAAAAGGCTGAGGTAGATTATGGACTATGCAACCTTGGTATTCGGTGCTCCGACATTTAGTAGCGCTGGCTGGGCTTCTGAGCAGCACTTAGGGCACCAGCACTCATTATTTTACAAAATAAGCCCTGCTCTACCCCCGCTGCTTGATAAGTGTTCCCACAGTACATGAACACAAGCAAAAGCCAAAGAGCAGTCATTAGTACCTCTGCAGCCACAGTCACTGTTTTTCTTGTGTTTTCCCAAACCATAATGGCGCGCCCCTCCCGTTAACATCGAAAACCAGTTTGCTTCCCTGCCTTCGAAGCCTCTGTGCATTATCTGCATGAATGTTCCACAAAAACGAGGGCGCGGGACACAGAGTACCGTCTAATGGAGACGAGGGACGGGAAAGTAGTAATGCAGACCCAACCTTTCACTTGCTGTTGGACGCAAAACGCTTACCAGAATCTTTTAGCCTAATTACATTTGTCTCGCAAGCAAACCATTTCCATCTAAAATGTGTCAGCCGAGGAGCAAGGCAGAGGATAGATTCCCGGCAGCGGCGTGAGTCCAAAGGGGAAGTAAATTCATCATACTTAATGGGCAGACTGGCCAAAAGGAATATTAGACGTTCTCCCCAGAAAACTATGGTCTCTAAAAGAACGGTGGGGCTGAGGATGAGTCAGTTGCATGTAATCAGCTTTACTAAGGGTTTGCGCCGGCATAGACTAAAGCAGTGACGCAAAGAAGCTCAGAATGTTGGAAGAGTGTTCAATTATCAGTACAGGGAAGGGGCCTTTTCCTCACTGTAAATAGTGCTTTGCACCATTTTGCGTAAAGGGGGCGTTACTTGAGTGGAACTTGAGCAGATCAGTGCAAGCACTCATAGGTTTTGTTGCAAAGCCTAATCTTTGCATTAGAACTAACTCCTCATTGAAGCAGGTGCCAACAAGCCACGATAGTGGAAAGGTTGTGCGTGGTGCTAAGCAGCATTTACAGAGCACCAGCACAGGGGATGACAGGGGATGACAGCAGAAGCTGGCTGTTGTTAGGTCTCGGATATCAAAAGTGACTTTTTGTGGCCCTTTTCCTGACAAAGGCACGTCTGTGCCGAAACGCGCGTCGAAAGCAACAGATTATCAAAATCTTGCCACATTGTTTCCTAAGATCTTCAGAAACCAATTGTCATTTATCATCTAATTGAAAATGATGAAAAATGTTTTTTTAATTGATTGTTAGTTACATGGTGTATGAATGAAGAGGAATGAATGAGTATAAATGGGGTGTTATTTTAACATAAAATTATTTTTTGCTATTGCATATCAATAAAAATTATTTTTGTATAGAAATACAGATACGGTGGGTTCTCCCTTTGTTTTCTATAATGTTTGTTTCAATTTTTGTATTGTTTATATAAATGTTGCCTTAAGTTTATACATTAGTTAGGTCTCGGCTATACAGCGCATGCACTGTCTTGAAAAGACATGTGTTTAATCTGTGGACTTACCTGCGCACAGGCTTGCCGTTTGCTCGCTCCATCGTCTGTCTCATATTCTTTGTCATCATTTGTTCCTGGCATGCATGGTCACGCCTCTTCTTGTGTTTAGCCCTCCCCCCAGAGCATGGAGCAAGTACTTGTAAACATCCACTGCTCCTGATTTTACAACCATTTTAGGACCCACTTTTTTCTTTCTTTTCCAGCACTCTGCAAAGTGCTCGTGCTTTTACCAGCTCTGTCTCCTCTCACCGCCCTCATGCCCCATCCACAGATCACCCACTCCCCCGTCACTGCTTTTCCCTTCATTGCTGCTTTCTCTTTCCCCTACCTCCTGCCTCTCATCTCTGCTTCCTCCCTCGCACCTCCCAGTGCTTGCCCCAACCACAAACCACCCCTTACCCCGTCACTGCTTTAAACCCCCATTGTGGTTTGTTTCATTCTAGTGAGTGGTGGTGGTCTGCCATTTAACATCCAGTTAGTGTATAGCCGACATTCTGATTGGAGCATGTGTGCATGGATGCTATTACTTACCACACTTGTAGTCTCTGTTTATTTTCTGTGGGTGTGGGTGCTAGGTGTGTGTGCGTGTTTACACCATATGGGGTCGTTCAGCAATGGAGTTTATAGCTGGAAAATCAGACCTTAAATGAATCAGGTATGCGTTATAACAGGGCATGTCAGAGCTTCTAAAGTACCTGTGTCTTCTGCTGTAATTGCATAGCCACGTGTCTCACCTTGTTGCTTTTCATTTCATAGGGTGGGACTCTATTTCTTAAAATTTCTCCCGTTGGGACACTTTCACACTTTTTCAGCATTCACAGGTGAAGTATTTCCATGCACCATTGTTGCTTAACTTGAATTATCTTCAAAGGAGCCAGGCTGAGTCTTGATGTCATCAAGGTCTGCCTGCCCCTCAGTGTCCATGGCAAAAGTAGTCCTTTTAATGTGGTTGCCGATGCGATGTATTACAGGGATGTGGAATTATAGCCCGATGCCCAGAACATGTTTTAATGTGTATTTTGTCCTGGGGACAAGTAGGCCCAACCCCCTACAGCACAAACCCTTTGGCTGCCAGTTTACAGTAACACATTAAGGATCAGGGAAAGGCACTGTCTTCAGTTAAGGTAATATTTGTGCCCATGTGTTAATGCTGATCAAACTTGTATTTATGGTTCATAATGCAAAGCCTTTATTATTAGGGTGAGCGCTCTAAATAAATGTTGTAAGCTCGGACTGCACTACTGTCAGTGGTTCCAGTATAAAAATGTGTACACACGTTTTCAAAGTTTAGCAATATGAGGCTATGTATAATACACCCACAATGCTCTCTGATTAGATGCAAATATTTGCAGAAGTTTGAAAGCAAGATTGATGAGTCTTTGCTTTAAAAAGAAAATGTTCACAAAAAAATGCAAGTAGGAAAAAAAACATTTAGCCAAACTACTGTAAAATGTTAGGTACCATTTCTTTGCAGCGTCATTTGGCAAAATGTGTTGATGTATGCTAGTATTTTCCAAAGATATTCAGAAAATCATTGTAACCAGTTTCAATAAGATTATGAGAAACAAAAATAAACAAGCATTGGCAAAGCCAGCAGGTCTGAAATTGGTGGTTAGCCTTTTGGTTTTGTCAATGAGACACTTGTTTTGGCATGGTTTTTGTAAAACCTTATAAGTGTGAGAGCTGCCAGGCCTTCACAATTATAAAAAACATTGGCAAAAGCAAAACTTGTTTTTGGTATCAAAAAGCACACATTGCTGCAGTAGTTCCTGGCATTGAACAAAACTACTTTGTGTGCTGTTATGCTCCTTGTGAAAGAGGAGAATGCTGTCACTCACAGCGAAGGCAGCCGATAGACCGAGAGAGCGATTAAAAGTTTAATTAACACAAGAGGTCATGGTTAACACCAGACCTAATTAGGAGCCCAATTATTAAAGAAAGTCTCAAAAGTGCACCCATGGTATATGTCCTTGCATTAAGTGCAGATATACAACTTCCGTGAATTCACAGGAATTTACAGAAGTAGGCCAAGAAATAGTACTCCAAGAAAATATTTGTGAGCTGCATTTTAGCATGAGCAACTATGCATGTGTAGATTTGCTCATGTGAAAATCTTGTGTTTGCAAGTTCAGTTTCCCTCCAACAATTTTTTTCCCAACCCTGAAAGAAGTTTCACATCTGCCATTGTCAGGAGTAAAGTTCCAACCTTTCTCAGTATGGGAAAAGATTAAAGAATAGTTGGCGAAAACCCTTAAAACATGCAAGTTAATAGGTTTGCACAGATTCATAAGGGCATTCCAACCCTGGAACTATTGCTTGTCACTATCTTCAGCCCCAGTATGTAGATCTGCGGAAATGTGGCAAAATAAGGGAATGGCTAGTATTCAAACCCTACTATGGCATGGACCCTGGCATAATCAGAGAGGCTATATCAGAGCTCTTACAAAATGAGATTGCTGCCATAATTTGTCAGCGCATTACATGGCACAAAAGGGACAAGTGGATTTTGTTACAGGACAAGTAGATTTATGAAGCAACCTGCCCCATGAACAAGTAGATGTTTTATTAAATTCCACACCCCTGTTTACATTAGCACCACTTCTTTTATGCAAGGACACATTCATTTTCATAGGCACGGGGACATTACGTGATTTGCCCAGAATCATGGAAGTTATGCCAATGCTGAAACTCGAACCCGGTTTCCCACCTCCATAGTCGGCAGCTGTGTCCCCTACACTACATCCTCTCCCAAGAGGATGCCACATCGTCTCCCTAGCCTCGGCCTCAGTTCTACATTTTGTGATTACGGCCAAAACACTTAATCTCTCCATGGCAGGCAGCATTTGCTGTTGGTTGCCCATCCACCTCCCTCCTGTCGATGCCTGTCCTGCTGAACTTCGTTGCGCAAATCGCCTCGTCCCCCAACTCTGCTTTTCACTTTTTTGTGTGCAGTTTTATATAGTATCAACACCACCCGATGGTATTGGAGTGCTTTACATTAGAACCACTTACTTTTTTGTGTGCAGTTTTATATAGTATCAACACCACCCGATGGTATTGGAGTGCTTTACATTAGAACCACTTACTTTTTTTGTGCAGTTTTATATAGCTTCATACACAATGCCCGTGACATGTGAAGGGCTGGGGGAATGAGAGACTATTGAAGATAATAATAATACCAGGCATATACTGTAGGAGGAGGAACCATACCAAGCGCCTTATCAGATATCGGTGTAGTTTGTCAAACAATACATTTAGCTAGCTGCAAGGCTAGGATGTGTGATTCATATTTCCCATACGATGTATGTCCTTCATGCATTTTAAGGGGTGACTGGAGTGGTCAACTAATTGCGAAACGTCATTTGTTTCAGTTGCAAACTCGGTATGTCATCGTTCAATCCCGGAATATGCGTTTTGAGGTGGTAAATCCACCATTGTTCCCTTTCCAAGAGTTTCCGGGATGTGTTGGCAAAAGGATATGGGGTAACTACCTCCAAAACTACCCAGGTAATGTCCTTGTTTGTGTGTTGTTTATCTAGGTAGTGTTTAATCATATGGGTGGCACTCTTACTGCATTGGATCATGCTCCAATGTTCGCTGATTCTCAAGCGAATCTTTTGGGTTGTCATCCCTATATAACGTTGGTGACAAGGACATGTAATGATAAAGACTACATTCTCCCTCTTACAGTTTGTGTGGTGTCCTTTCTTGGAAATCCCCTCCTGGTCTTATTTGCAGTTACTGGGAAACCATCCTGAACTGGGTAAATTACTCATTAATGAAGATGTCTGGCTCCCATACTTAAGAGTTGCATACAGGGGCACGTTTCCTGTTTGTGTGTGTGTCAGTTTTATGTAGTGCCAACACCACCCAAAAGTATTGGAGCGTTTCACATTAACACCAGTTACTGTTCACTAGGACACCATAAGCTTAGGCAAATCACTTAAACTCCACGTGGCAGCCAGCATTTCCTGTTAGTTGACCGTCAGCCTCCCGCCCATCGCTGCTTACCCACACTGAACTCCAGTTGCACAGATCCCCTCTTCCCCCAGATCCCCTCCTCCTGCTAATCTGCTTTTTACACTTGTTTTTTTGGGCAGTTTTATGTAGCGCCAACACCACCTAGGTATTGGAGTGCCTTACATTTGCACCAGCAACTTTGCACAAGGACATATTAATTTTTGTAGGCACGGGAAGATTAAGTGATTTGCCCAGAATCAAGAATGTTAAGACGACGCCGAAACTCCAACCCAGTTTCCCAGCTCCATAGTCGGCAGCTTTGGCCCTTACGCCACATCCTCTCCCAAGAGGATGGCACACACCCCCACCCCCACACCCCCACTCGGCCTGAGTTCCACATTTTGTGATTATGGGCAAAGCACTAAATCTACCCGTGCCTGCCAGCTTTTGCTGTTGGTTGCTCGTCCACCTGTCGCTGCTTGCCCCGCTGAACTCCATTGCACAGATTCCCTCCTCCACCGACTCTGTTCTACACATTTTTTTGTGCAGTTTTATGCAGGGCCTACACCACCAGAAGGTATTAGAGTGCTTTACATAAGCACCAGTTTCTTTTTTTGTGCAGTTTTATATAGGGCCAACACCACGAATAGGCATTGTAGAGCTTTACATTAGCACCAGTTACTTTACACAAGGACACATTCATTTTTGTAGGCACGGTGAGAATAAGTGATTTGCCCAAAATCAAGGATATTAAGCCAACGCCGAAACTAGAACCCGGTTTACCAGCTCCATAGTCAGCAGCTCCATAGTCAGATCCTCTCCGAAAGGAAGCCATATAATTTCCCTAGCATCGGCCTCAGTTTCACATTTTGTGATTATGGATAAATCTCTTAATATCCCCATTTCTAAACACAACAAGCATTGGCAAAGCCAGTAGGGTTCGCCTGCGTGAAATCTATTGTTTTTAGGTCTCAGATAACACGTCTAGCCAAGCAGCGCATGCACGGTCTATGTTCTATCTGTGAGCTTATAGGCTGCTGATCTCCTACCATTGGAAAACTCCAGCATTGCTCTAATTTTCTTTGATGCCATTCGTCATTGCATGCAGGCGTCATGCCCTCCTCTTGTGTTTGGCCCTCCCATAGCGCGTAGATCGAGTGCATGTCTCCTTACACTGCTCCCGGTTTGCGCAGCTATTTCCATAGAGGTACTTGTGTTTTCAGGCCGTCCCCCTTGTACACATACACACATACCACTAAAATGCATGTGTGTGTACATAAACTAATGCATTTCTTAAAAAGTTGTTAAAGCAAGAACACTAGTTTTTTTTTTTTTTTTTTTGCACCATCCGATGGTATTGGAGCGCTCGCTCCATCCTCCGCCTTGCCATAGCACGGACATGAGCCAATGGTATTGGAGCACTTTAAGTGCTCACCATTTACATTCCACAAAGACACATTAATTTTTGTCACCGATCCTGCTTCATTTAAGGTAGTTTTCTCCCTTTATTGTTGCTTTCTTCCGTCATTGCTTGCCCATCTCCCCTTCCCCTGTTGCTTCCCTGCTTGACCCGTCCCCCCACTACCTCTCTTGTCACTGCTGCTTTTTTTTGCACGATCCGATGGTATTGGAGCGACTGCTCCCTTCTCCATCTTGCCATAGTACTAACACAAGCCGATAGTATTGGAGCGCTTTAAGTGCTCACCAGTTACATTACACAATGACAGATTCATTGTCGTGCGGAGGGGGAAGCGTAAGGGATTTGCCCAGAATCAAAAACTGTTCAGTCGACCCGAGATTCGACCCTGGTTCCCCAGTTCCCCTGTCAGCAGCTCTGGCAGTTACACCACATCCTCGCTTCACTTCAAAGCTCCTCGACTGTTTCTCACTTTCACTTCCATATTTGTTCAGCAAGACCCCGTCAACACCGAACAAGCATTGGTAAAGCCAGTAGATCTCGGGAATGCCCGAGCTATTGGCCTTGTCAATGTGAATTTCTTTTAGCCATGTTGTCTAGCAGCACATCTGCTATTCATCAAGGCTGAAAGCCACTGAAAAAAGCGCTATGATGTGGCCAGCGCAGGCCACGTCATAGCACTTTTTTGTGTTAGGAGGGGCAGGACAATAAACAAAACATGGGGGGGCGTAGAGACTCAGCATCGGCTCAACATCCTGTAATTCTGGGCTTTCTGTGACTTTCAGCCATGCTGAGCATCAGATGTGCTGCCAGACAATATGACTAAAAGACATTCACATGGACAAGGCCAATAACTCGGGCATTGCTGAGACCTGTTGGCTTTGCCAGTGCTTGTTAAATATGGCTCTGTGCTGCTTTCTCCCCCTTACTAGATGTGCCAAAGAATTCATGGGAAGAGCTGAGCCACGGGTCTGGTTTGTCACAAGTTACAAATACGAGCCAAGAGTGGGAAAAAAAAAGATCGGGATGTGTTGTCCATGTCTGCTTCAGTACACAGGTCCTCTCGCCTGTTTATCTCCTAAATACAATACTGAGATAAACACAAAGCTTTGCTACAGCAGGTTCAACATTTCCGAAAGCATTTGTCCTATAGTGTAATGGCTTTAGAGCAAGATTGACCAAGGCACCCCAGTCTTCTGGGACTCCACTCTGTTTCCGTTCCAGCCTGCCCTTACCAAAGTCTTGAATACTGTACTGGGATCCGAACACTGCTCAGCTAAGGTACCTCAACCCTGCCGCACTTCCCTATGTTTCCTCGTGACACAGCTGTCACTCCACCTCCAGCCTACCTCTCCATATTATCCTGCTGTGGAAATCACGTACAGAAATGGACAGGCACGTCAGTCATACTGCAACCTTCTACTCTTCTACAGAGAACAAAATGCCACTCTGGCAAGGGACTGCTAGCTTTGGGCTTGAGCACCCTCTTCAAAACTCCGCCGGCCGCTGTGGACAGTTTGCCCAGGGCACAGCGCCTCGAGGGTGCAGTTCCACACTACATTCCTGCAAGGACACATACAGGGGTAAACAGCGGCGTGACATCTTTCAGGCCCACGTGTGAAAGGACGGAGTTCAAGTTGCAATGCAGTTCAGGGCGGAAGGGGTGCAGTTGACTCTGTAATATACTCTTCAGTCATCAATGCACGTTAAATCACCTTAGCAGCACTTTGCTTCAACTTCCGGTGGTGTTCTGCATGGTGAGTGGGCAGTGTATTTACTGTACAGCCTGCCCGGAGTGCTGCAGAGAGATAGTGTCAGAGAGCGAGCAATCTCAGCGTAGATGCACATATGTACATGCCCGGTAACACTTAACTAACTGGCTTTACAAGAGGTTACTCTTGAGAGCGCTGCTGCGAATCAGCAGCCTAGCCAAGGCTGAGGTAGCTGCTGAATGCAGCTTTTTAGGTTTCAACTACACAGCGCATGTAAAATCTCTTGTATTTTATATATCTTAAAAGGGGGCTCTTATCAGTTCCCAAGCCCAATTACTGTGTTCATTCGCTTATATGTGGAATTTTTTTTATTTTGTTAACTTCCCGTGGCTGCACTTCTACAAAAGTTGTTTGCACTGTTTAAGCCCCATTCACTGTCACAATAAGATCTCTTCCCATGGAAAAGACAGACAGCTTCTAACACTTTGCTGGAATGCATGCTTGCTTTTTATTATTACTTAGTTGTGTAAAGAAGATGCTTTAGCCTTAGAACGTTTGTGGCATTTCCTATTCAAAGCCTCCGTACTTTTCTTTGAACTTTGTAGGCATTATCGGATTGATTTTTTCAACTTTATTTATTTGGTTATTATGAACAAATTCTAAATGTTGTAATAAACATTGCACGTTAAAAATAATGTTAATATACAAGAGCTATGCTATATTTTATTGCTAAACAGGCAGCCAAAACCGAAGTTATCTTGCAGACAACAGGGTCATGATTTGAATAGTGCAGCAGGTGCAGTAGCACCGGGCCCAAAAGTTGCCAGAATTCTTCTAAACACATAATATTGCTATATTTGACTACTAAACAGGCAGTCACAATCGCAGTTACCTTGCAGTTACAAGGGGCTTGATTTGAATGGTGCAGCAGGTGCAGTGGCACCATGGCCAAAAACTCTAGGGACCCCATTAAACCAAGATTATTGCTAACATTTAAAACTAAACAGCTACTCACAAGTGCAGTTACCTAGCAGACAACAGGGTCATGATTTCAATGGTGCAGCAGGTGCAATGACACCAGGACCAAAAGCTCTAGGCAGCCCACTGAATACCTAAAATTGCTATATTTTACTACTAAACAGGCACTTACAAGTGCATTTACCTTGCAGACAACAGGGTTATGATTTGAATGGTGCATCAGGTGCAGTGGCACCGGGCCCAAACGTTGTCAGAACTCCTCTAAACACCTAATATTGCTATATTTTACTACTATATAGGGAGTTACAATTGCAGTTAAAAGGAGCTTGATTTAAATGGTGCAGCAAGTTTAGTGGCACCGGGGCCAAAAGTTGTCAGAACTCCTCTAAACATCTAATATTGCTATATTTTACAACTAAACAGGCAGTCACAAGTGCTGTTATCTAGGAAGCACTAGGATCATGATTTTAATAGTACAGCAGGTGCAGTGGCACCAGGACTAAAAGCTCCAGGCACCCCATTAAACACCGATTATTGCTATATTTTACAACTAAACAGTCACAAGTGCAGTTATCTTTCAGGCACTAGGATCATGATTTGAATGGTGCAGCCCCACCGGACCAAGAAGTTGTCAGAACTCCTCTAAACACCAATTATTGCTATATTTTACTACTAAACAGGCAGTCACAATTGCAATTACCTTGCAGTTGAAAGGGGCTTGATTTAAATGATGTAGCAGGGGCAGTGGCACCAGGACCAAAAGTTGTCACAACCCCACTAAACGCTGAGGCGCTTATTACGATGTTGGACACTGTTGCGGGAAAAGAACCACCCGACCATGGGTCGGCTGGTCAGCAATCCCAATTAGTATGTGACCGCACATAGTGCGGTCGGAAACTTCCATTTTTCAATGGGAGCTTGTGCAGCGGGCTGAAAACATCTGCAGCACAAGTTCCCAAGTGCAGTTATCTAGCAAGCACTAGGGTCATGATTTCAATAGTGCAGGATGTGCAGTGGCATTGGGAACAAAAGCTCCAGTCGGCCCCACTAAACAGCTAATATTGCTAAATTTTATTCCAATTCAGGCAACCACAAGTGCAGTTACCTTGCAGACAACAGGGTCATGATTTGAATGGTGCAGCAGGTGCAGTAGCACCAGGCGCAAAATGTGTCAGAACTCCTCTAAACAAATAATATTGCTATATGTAACTACTAAACAGGCAGTCACAATTGCATTTACCTTGCAGTTAAAAGGGACTTGATTTGAATGATGCAGCAGTGGCACTGGGGCCAAATGCTTTAGGGACCCCACTAAACCAAGATTATTGCTAAATTTTACTACTAAACAAGACAGTCACATGTGCATTTATCTGTCAGGCAATAGAGTCATGATTTGAAAGGTGCTGCAGGTGCAGACGCACCAGGACCAAACGCTCTAGTCACCCCACTAAATCCCTAATATTACTATATTTTAATACTAAACAGGCAGTCACAAGTGCAGTTACCTTGCAGACAACAGAGTCATGATTTGAATGGTGGAGCAGGTGCAGTGGCACCTGGCCCAAAAGTTGTCAGAACTCCTCTAAAAAACTAATATTGCGGGGCGTGGCCAAGATGGCGACGAGTGCGGACGTGCTGTAAATAGCTCCCCATTAGGAACGCCAAATAATCCTGAAAATACATGCCTTAAAGCCTACCTGACAAGCCATCCACCACAGTATGTAGCCACCGACGGTAGCGGTAATCCCCAGTACGCTACATTAATGGCTCCGGAGCTGTGTGGGTGAGGTAACGAGGCAGCGGCTCAGCGACTCGAAGATCGGCTCTGCAGAGCCCAGACTAGCGTAATCCAATGCTGTAGGGAGGAACCGCAATCGCCTGCACCAGCGAGGGTCCGTTAGCAGTGGAGGCCCCGGAGATCTGAAAGCACCGACATCTGAGCAGTGCAGGCGCGGCTGCGCAGGCGCGGCTGCTGAGGCGGCGCCTCTTAGACACAGAGGCAGACTGGATGGGGCCTAGAACAGTGTGGCCTACGACTTAGGTGTGGCGCTGCCCTCGGCTGCATCGGCGGCCGTTCACTCGAGGCGGGGCCCTCGGCTTGGACACACATGTGCTTCAGGAGGGACGCCCTTCCACCACGACCCGCGGCGGAGGCCCCGCATTGGAAGCGGAAAGCTGCTCACCCCTGGGGATGCAGAGGATATACGTGGACCCCCCGGAGGCCGATGAAAGAGGGCCTGAATGCCTGGCAGCCCTCTGCACGGCAACCTGCAACCTCGATGGTGCCTACGTGCCTCCTTACTAGGGAATTCAGAGGAGGTGAGTGCTGGGGCTGCAGCTGAGGAGACTACACTGAGCGCCTGCAGCCCTACGCTGCGCCGAATATGAAGGTGGTACAGCAGATACACTTTGCGAGCACCTCGCTAACATTGAAAGTACAACTGGACAGTTTTCCCTCTGCTACTTCATACCTGGAGGCTGGCTCTGCAGAATCCTGTCGAGAGGCCTGTGCAGAGCCCATTGTTTCGACACTTGACTGTTGCCTGTCCCGGGGGGTGCGAAGTCTGGAACCAAGCATACATACTAACCCCTCCGTCCCCCGCTGCCCACAGACTTCGGGTGCAATTAACATACCCATGATAGCCATAAGGTGACCTGGAATATATGTGGCATAAACATATGATGGGCCTATCGATTAATATCTCTGGCATGGCCACGAGTGCATATAGCTATCCTTGAGACCCCCTGGGTGGAAAGTCTTGGAGGTCGGAGTTGTGTGCAAGCAGAGGAGCAATCCGGAGCACCAAAATTCACCGATTCTGTGGCAAGGATAAGAGCCCCTCGCCATAGAGACATTATGCAATTGTTATCCTGAGTCCAAGCGTTACTTAGTGCCCAAGGTTGCACGCTCACTGTTAAGTGCATAGCGAATTTCGGCACTCCTGCACGTTTGCCCTGCTGGTCTCCTTGCTGACACTGCATCCTCAGCCACTGGCCATTGGGACCCACTACGTCGTAACCGGACGAGATACATATAAACTGGTGACAGTGATGTTCCCCTCGGAAATCTCCTAACATGCCCAGTGCACCCTAGAGTATCCAGATCATTATCACCACAATAGGAGGATCCCCACCTCCCATGCAAAGGCTAGCTGAGAATCGCCAGCTATACGCACACTTGCACAAAGGAGAGACATCCGCACTGCTCCTGGGCGACCATTGACACCAGCGATATTTCTAGCGAACTCCACGTCTCAATATACAGCCACGAAAATGGAAAAACAAAAAACAGATAAATTGCACTCACAGACACCCGCTGCGCCTAGCATCGAGAACCCTGCGCAAACAACAGCCATGACACCCGTAGGACAAGATGACCACTCGCATCGATTCGACGAGCTAATGGCGGCGATACTAGATATCAAGTCCACACTGGGTCCCAAAATAGACTCGCTCTGTACCGAAATGGGATTCCTAAGCGAGGATCACAAGAAACTTAAGGACAGAGTAGAGGAATCGGAGTCGGCATTGGCAACTCTACGACCCACCGTGTCAACAGCCACAGACCAGATCAGGTCCCTCCAGAAAGAGGTAGAATATCTAAAGAGCCGGGCGGAGGACCAGGAAGGTAGATCTCGGAGAAACAACGTTCGCATAGTGGGCCTACCGGAACGGATAGAAGGTTAAAGCATGGAGCTGTACCTAGAGAAATGGTTCGCCACGGACGTCCTCGATGGCAAATTCTCCAAATTCTTCTCAGTTGAACAGGCACACAGAGTACCGGGTGCCCCCTCCACCCCCCATCTGGGCAATCCCCCTAGACCAGTGATCGCCAGATTATTCAATTACCAGGATAGGGACGACATCCTCCAGGTGACAAGGGCCCGCCGCCCATGGCGAGTCGAAAACGCTACAATATACATTTACCCGGACTTTACGCTGATGGTGCAACGCCACAGATCTTCTTATATGGAAGTCAAAAAATGCCTCTGCAAGCATGAAATCCAGTACTCGCTGCAATATCCTGCAAAGTTGCGCATCCGGCATAATGGCAGTACTGTCCTTTGCTCCACTCCCGAAGAGGCCTGGTCCTGGATGGACCAGAATGGGTTTGCACATGCCCCATGTAAACCCTCGTCAGACTCTCGTCAACCATGGCGAACAGCAGGCACATGCAGATTCCGCGGCAGGGGGCGAGCACCGAGCCCTCCCAAAATCCAGGCAGCAAGGAACGGGAACAAGCTATTAAACAGGCGGAACACCTTGGAGCACTATAGCCTTACTAAGACGTGAACAACGATGGGTCCATCACCTTCAAACTCACAGGAAGGGACTAAATGATGACATCCCGTCGATAGAACTATGACCTACGAGACTATGGACACTGGGACCATGACCACATACAACAAAGATTCTAGACACTAGAACAGCTGATCCAGTGTCTTCCGCCTCAGGTCCCTCATGTTATACAACTTATACTACATGAGATCTCCCCTCTAGGTACCATGCGACACACTGATAAACTATTAAGGAACACACATTAGTCCCTTCCACTACACGGAGTCTAACATATGTACATACAGTACAGAGGCCTGGGCATTCTACACACACTCGCCCTCTGTACATAGGCCCCTGTCTAGAGCCTGAGCTATCTCTATGCACTATATGACGCTTAGCAGAGCGTATACATGAGGGCCTGCCCAATCTAAGAAGAATATTCAAATACACCACACCATGTTCACAACATACCCCATGGTATTCTAGACCATTACCAACATGATCTCCTTAACAGCCTATCAATAGAGTGCTGTTCTATTCATGTTGCGGTATGTAACACTACACAGGCTACTGACTCCTCGTCAGTCTTTGCAGTTGCCAAAACGAACACAATATTATCACACACACAGTTACTGTCATTTACAGGACAGCCCGAGTGCAAGCTTCATCCTGCACCTAGCACTCAGGACTATTTCAATATGTCTCCAATCGTAGACTCAGTTCATATGCCCTTCTAAATAGGACATGGTTTAACACTACAAGATGGCGCCCGCACATGCGCGTTAAAATGAAGAGACACGCCCATCGGAAGCCAGGCAACCTGACGTCAGGCACACGGCTATATGACGGGGACCGGCAAACACTCCGACCAGTATGCAGGCACGCATGTGAGGGTAGGTGTTGCAGAATAGCGCACCCAGCAGAAACCGTGAGTACATTACCCCTGGCTTTCCATCGGCAATTACTGAGCGATCCTATCCGAATAGCCACTAAAGTAACCACCCCCCGCTGAGCCGCTTCAACATTATTTGTTCTTCTTTTTTTCCCCTATTGCCATCCACAGCCCGTTACGGTTCGGGCGGACATGCGATAGCCGAAGAAGCGATCTGAACTTTACCAATAGGTAAGAATGCATGGAATGTCGCGGCTGAGGTAATGAGCAATACCTCGCACCGACAACCTGTCACTTACTGCTAACTTATGTAATGAGTGTGAACTCCTTTTGAAGACCCTACGCTGACCCACAACAGTGAGTGTATGCACTGAGTGAATGTATTTGGCGCTCTCATTCTACACCTTACTTGGGCGCCCACAGCACCTCTCTCCTGCCCAGCAAGAGAGTACATGATTGGGATGAGATGTTATCAACCATCTCACCATTGAGAACTATACAATAACCATGTTTTCATGTCTGTCTATGTATCGTCTGTGTGTTTTTTATCTTCTGCTGATTTTTCTAGGTCGCAACATGAGCAGTTATAATTGAGCTGACGCCGCCCTGTAGATTTCACAAGGGGGACCGCTCTACTTTTAATATATGGGTTCTTTATTTGTTTATTTGCTTTTCACATCTTAATATCACCTTTTTTGGTCCTGATGAAGTGCCAAGGATCATTTTGACCATTGGAGGGCACGAAACATGTTGACCTGATAGTTACTGGGGTACATTATTACCCAGCCAGTAACACATAACCTACTGGTTTTTTTAGCCTGTCAGGGGAACCAACATATTAAAAAACCTTTATGGTATCCCCTAGCCAGTTTTAGTCATTCACTCATTCATCCTTTTTCACGAACCCTTTTTCTCCTGAAAAATCTCACACCCTCACTCATCATACGGCATAATTAAAAGATCTCCGCCAAAGTGACCCTTCGGGGGCCCGTAGGGCATTGCAGTGCCGGCCCGATGAGGAGCAACGCCCAATGATGAAGCATGACATCCCTCGGGATGTGTGAGGGCAACAAGAGACAAAATCTGTGATTGTCTCCACTTGTGAAATCAGAACCTAGACTTCTCGGTTCTCTTCCCTTTCTTTTCTATGTGGACAGTAATGGTGTCCCTATAGGAACAGTAACCCACATTTTGGATTTATACTAATTATCTTCTGACAACCTGGAACGTTCAAGGCATAGCTGGCTGTGTTAAACGCCAGAGGGTGTGCCAATACTTACGAAGCCACAAGGTCACGATAGTATTGATCCAGGTAACTCACCTGACCGCAAAAACCCTCACATCCTTACGCAAGCGCTGGAGAGGCACGGTGATAGGTACCACATACTTAGGCTATGCCAGGGGCACCTTAATCTGGATAGCGCCGGGAACACCCCTGCAGATATCGCATACCCGGGTAGACCTAGATGGCCGCTATACAATTTTAGAGGGACTTTTAGACGGCTCCCCACTAGCCTTAGTCTCGCTGTATGCACCAAACTCAAGACAGGCCTTATTTCTACAGTCGTTACAATCATCACTGCTCAGAGATCCAACGGCACCAACATACTGGGGGGGAGACTATAATTGCGTTTCTGATCTGGTACTAGATCGGTCATGCCCGCCACTCCCAGGAGCGCAATCCATTGCCCTGATACAACATATGAAGGACTGGATCAACAACATGCAAGTTACTGAAGCTTGGCGCAGCGCTCATCCCTCATCACGTATTTACTCACACTATTCCAAAATACACGACTTGCACACTAGAATAGATGCCATATACTGCTCTGAGAATGCCATAACGAGGGTATCACAGCAGAGTATTTAGCTTGCACGATATCAGACTACAACCCGTTACAGCTTCAATTGTCATGGGGAACGCATAAAACTAGCATACCAACATGGCCTCTCCCTTTGGAGGCACTCAAAGATGCAACATTAAGTGCACTCATAACACAATCTATTGATACATACTTCCAAACGAATGCGGGCTCTACCTCTCATACCGGCATTGAATGGGACGCATTCAAGACTGTCCTCCGTGGACAGGTGATTAAAGCAGTTTACGGCTCTCGTATGACACTCACGAAAGAGCTCCAAAGCCATGAGTCAGAAATACAGCGTTGCGAACAACTCTCCCCCACAGACCCAAGTATTGCTCCTGTATTGGCTAAGGTTCGCCTTGCTTACAAGGAGACTCTGGACAGCCTCTGCGCCTTGGATTATAGGCAACACCTAGCCCGGCAACATAGGGAAGGAGACAAGGCGGGCAAGATGCTGGCTTGGTTGTTAAAAACCGGTGCCTCGCATCCCCCCATCATGGCAATACACACCTCTGATGGCCACTTGGTGAATAAACAAGAGAGGATCAATGACTCTTTTTTCAGATACTACACGTCTCTCTATAAAGCTCCCGACCTTGTTGATCCCTCGACTACTCAACAGTTTTTGTACCAAGTTAATCTTCCACAGATCACGCAAGACCAATACGAATTACTAGAGGCCCCTATATCGGTAGATGAGGTCTCTGACACCATCAAACAATTGGCTGTGGGCAAGGCCCCGGGGGCAGACAGACGGCCTTCGGGATTCTATTCAACCTACTCCGAAAACTTAGCCCGAGGCTATGTGCAGTATATGGGGAGGCATTTGAGCGAGGGGAGCTACTGCCCTCACTGAGGGAAGCAGTGCTGGTCGTTTCCCCAAAACCAGGCAGAGACCCACTACAAATGGGCTCTTACCGCCCTCTATCATTATTGAACTCGGATTACAAAATCCTGGGCAAGATATTTGCCAACAGGTTAATAAATGTAGTGCAAACATTGGTGCATGACGACCAAAATGGGTTCATCCCAGGGAGAAACACCGGCTTGAGCTTATGCCGGCTTTTTAAATTAATAGAGTGGGCTCGGACAGATAATCTATCTGCGAGGTAGCTGTACAGTTCTACAAGAACTAACGGAACTCCTAGACGACCACGCCCGATTTTTTGGCCTTAGAGTTAACTGTTCTAAATCAGTGGTATTCCCTATGAGACCCCTGGCCTTGGAACAAAGACATAATTTACCTAACACTCTACTCACTTGGGCTTACAACACCTTTAAATATCTGGGGGTACAAATCTACCATTCTCAGACAGATATGATAGAGGGTAATCTGGGAAAGGCGTTCACCAGAGCCCGAGCTGCTCTCCCATTCTGGAGGAGTTTGCCTTTATCTCCTATGGGACGGATTGCTCAAGCTACCACACAGGTTCTTTAAAGACCTACAATCACTCCTGGTGTCTGATCTGGGGCGGCTCCAGACCCAGGGTGGCACTTCAGAAACTATACCTGCCTATATCTGAGGGGGAATTGGGAGCACCAGATTACGAACAATATAATGTGGCCGCACAATTACAATGGCCCATGAGGTGGCTCTCAAGCCATTTACCTTAAACAAGGAAAGTAGCCAATGTCATTTACCTTAAATAAGGGAAGTAGCCAATGTCATGTACGTTAAATAAGGGAAGTAGCCAATGTCATGTACGTTAAATAAGGGAAGTAGCCAATGTCATGTACCTTAAATAAGGGAAGTAGCCAATGTCATTTACCTTAAATAAGGGAAGTAGCCAATGTCATGTACGTTAAATAAGGGAAGTAGCCAATGTCATGTACCTTAAATAAGGGAAGTAGCCAATGTCATGTACCTCAAATAAGGGAAGTAGCCAATGTCATGTACCTTAAATAAGGGAAGTAGCCAATGTCATGTACCTTAAATAAGGGAAGTAGCCAATGTTTACAGGCCTGAGTAAACTTTGTTCAAAATAGCATAAAGTGCCTGACGGTATCTTTTCCACCAACAGAACAAGCACAATTATCATTCCCCCTTTGGTGCCTTCCGCCTGAACAAAATATTCCTTTGTTTGGAAGTCACTAGCCTAAGACTTCTATGTAGGGATCGTTTCAGTTCCAGATGTAACAAACAAACGACTTCTTGGTCCCAAGGACTGTTTTATAGGTGAATTTTTTTCTGTTAGGCTACCTCCCTGAGCTTTGGAAAGATATTCGTCTGTTTTATGGGACCAGGACCGCTTCTTAAAAAGATCAGTTGAATCCGGGCCAACTTGAGTAGAGACATTCCAATAGCACTCTTGCTGTAGGGATATTAAAAGATTTTTAACATAATTCAACCAATTACTGACACCCTACCCGCATATGCAGACATCTCTTGCACTGATTGTAGGTATATTGCAGCAGAAGGATTCCTATGTATGCACACGCAATACAATATGGGTTTCAGTGTGGCCTGGTCTGCTATGGTGGAAATACCGAGTTCAAAGTGCAACAGCACCACTGGGGTCCCTGGGCATAGTTTCAGCAGGGACCTAAGAAAATGATTCTCTTGTACTTGGAGTTTTTAAAAGTTTCCGTACCCCCACAACTCTGCTCCACACAGAGCGGCAACCACCACTTTCTGTAGGTAAATCTGTAAGATTACACTTAAGGACTGGCTGCCCACCTTTTGTTTGAAGGAGAGTATAGTCCGTATAGTATGTTATAGACCAGTTGTGGCATTGTCTATTTGGGCATTCCATCATGGCTGCTCTTCAAAACGTATACCGAGATAATCATACTGAGAAACACATTATAAAGGAGTACAATGTACCCTGAACGTCCTTCTAAGATATGGGTTAGGTTTAAGAAGCATGGCCTTGGTTTTAGTGGTATTTATGGTTTCATCCCTCTTGTTGCGATACCGTGTAAAAGCCTCCAATAATCTCTGTGATGCATTTTCAATTGTTGTGAATAACACAGCATTATCTGCAAAGGGAAGGATCACCACCTTCCTCCCCACAGTAGTACTTGCATCCAGATTAGCTTTTTAGCAGTTGTTCAACCAGGCCGTTTAAGAATAGACTGAAGAGGACTGGGGCCAACACACAGCCCTGCCTCACAATGCAGTCAATCAGAAAAGAGGCACTGTGCTTGCCAAAGGGCTGATATGGGACCCCGGCCGAGTTTTTGGTTCATAGCCCAATGATAGCATTCAAAAGAGGGCCATCAACACTCATATTATGCAATGATAACCACAACTTTTCCTAATTGACAAGTTCGACGGGCCAACTTCAGCTCCACATACATCAGTTTTAGTGGACTGTTCTTACCAACAGTATGCTTATAGATGATCATTGTTGGACCTGGCCCTTTTTGCAGGTTTATCCCCTAACTTTTTGCCTTCTGCCTCCTATTTTTCTGATCTGTTTTTGTTGGCTTTAGCACTCTGGCACTTTACCACTCCTGTCATTGCAGTGACTGAGTGCAGTTTTAAACTGCCAGATTGACCTGGCAAGGGCACCCATTTGCCAGGCCAGAACCTTCCCTTTTACTACATGCATGGCACCCCTAAGGTTGGCCCAAGGTACCCCTATCAGTAGGGTGCAGTGTATGTGAAAGGTATGAAATGTACTGGTATGTTTTACATGTCCTGATAGTGAAATACTGCCAGTTGAGTTTTTCACTATTGTAAGGACCAGCTCACCCAGAGATTATCATTGGAACTGCCTTGTAATATTTTACAAGTGTAACTTTCAATTGGGAACAACTAGAGATTTGGAGTTTGGGTCTCTTAGCACAGAATTAAAAAATGCATCTTTTGGAGAAGTTGGTTTTTAAATTGTGTGTTTGAAAATGCCACTTTTAGAAAGTGAGCATGTTCTTGCTTTACCATTCTTTGCCCTGCCTGCCAGTGGAATCAATATCTGGTTTATACTGACAGGGGCCTGTTTGTGCATTCACTCTAGACAGTCACACGAAGGGAGTTGAGGTGAGCCCTATATATGCTGATGGCCCATCACCAGGCTGATGGGCCTTCCCGAGCTAGAGTAGTGGGAGGAGCTGTCACCTGAATAGGGCTGTGCCTGTCCTCTCACAATGCTTCTCCACTCCCCTGGAGTGTGTCTGGAGCCAAGGCCAGGCAAGACAAGAGCTTGTAAACAACAAAGACTTTCTTCTGAAGTATGCCTACTTCAAAGGCAAAAAGGGGTATAACTATTGGACCTAAAACACCAGACTTTTAGAACACTTCTGGACTAAGAGGACCCTACCAAGAAGAAGAGCTGACGAGCTGTCAGGGGGAGTACTACCCCTTTGCTGTTTGTTGCTTTGCTGGGTGGGCGTGCAGTTGCTGCTTCTGTCCGTGGGCAGTGGAAAGGACTGGACTTTTACTTTGCAGTATCCTGCTTAAGAAGATTCTCCGAGGGCCTGAAGTAGAGCTTGTCTCCTGTTAAGAAGTCTCAGGGATACAAAGACTTCACCTACAGCACCTGGACTCCATTGCTGGGAGTCCTGAACCTGCCAAGTGGTGCCTATGTCAGTTCCGGGCCACTGTAGGCGTTTGCTGAGCTGTAACTGCAAGAAAAACGTTCCCGACACCGTCACTAACACCGCTGCCTGCATCAACACGTGGTTACCGCTCGCTGAGTGAGTGCAGCCCCAACCTCGATGACACAGCAGCCCTGGTCTCACCAACAACGTTGCATCTCGCTGAACTCAACGCTGTTGCTTGCACTATAGCCGCGGGTACCACCTCGTCGCACTGACTTTAACAGCACTGCAACATTGGCCTCATCAACAACTAAGCCTAAGCGCTGTCACCGACGCCCCTGTATGCACTGCAGCCATCGTCACCATCTCACCGCACCTCCCTCGACGACACTGCAGCCTCGAGCTGCTGACAACAGCATCATCGACTCCAACACCAGCATTCCCCATTGACATCACGCCACTGCCTGCACCGAAGCCACAGAAAACACATTGTGAAGTGCACGTACACCACCCACGACGACACCACAGACCCGGCACTCCCGACGTCAGCGCTCATGACTTCAATCTCATGGAGTTCGATCTGCAATGCGTGTGACTCTGAGGACTCACCAACTTCTGAACGGACCGCCAGCACCGACGCCCGCGACACCAGCAACGCCACCATGCCTCACCACCGCACTTCACCGCAATGTCCTCGAGGCCTCTTCAATTTCCAGGACACTGTTTGCGGATCTTCAACGACGTGGTTGCCGGCCCTGGACTTCATTGAGGTCGGACTGAACTGTTGGATTTGTTGGTCACAATGTTATGATAGCCTCGGTTGGCGCTATTGACTTCAAGGAACTGTATTTTTGCTTTATTCTTAAGAAATTCATATCTTTGCTTGTGTATGTTGGGTTTTTGGTGTTTTGGTCTTGTTTTGTTTAGATAAATATTGGCTATTCTTCTAAATTGGCGTGGTGTCCATTTTGTAGTGTTTTTACTGTGTTACTGTGTGTGTTTTGTGAAAATACATTACATATTGCCTCTGAGATAAGCCTGACTGATCGTGCCAAGCTACCACAGGGTGAGCAGGGTCATCTTAGGTGTGTAATCCCCTTATTGTGACTAGAAGGAAGGGTCCCTACTTGGACAGGGGGCAAGCCACTGCCAACTACAGACCCCCATTTCTAACAATCATGTTTAAGCAAATTATGTGGATTGCCGTTCTGATCCTGGACATGAAGCCGGCCTGGACCTCCGTCCGAATGTTGAGTAGTATCTAACCAAGAATATTTCCTGCACCGTCCAGTAAAGAGATCAGGCTGCAGTTTAAAGGATTTTTTCTACCACCTTTTTTATGTAGCTGCACCAGAATCACTGATCACTATGAAATCAGTATCCCATCTTTTGTAATATCAGCATTAAATACGTTAGTGAAAATACGGGACCAGGCTTTAGGCTCCTCATGACATAAGTCAGGAAGTATTAGATCCAAACCTCGGGCTTTGTTCTTTCATGCTAATGATCGCTCTTTCCAATTTTGGAGCTAGAATGACACCTAGACCTCTGGTCCAGGCAAGCACTCTCCCCAGCAGCTCCGCTCACTGAGCCCCCTGCCTCTGCGTTAGAAGCCCTTCGCCTCCAGGTTCGCGCCGGCTGAGCGCCGACGCCGCAACGCACTCAGCGCCTCCTGGTCTGCTCCTCTGCTAGGAGACTCGTCTCCTGTTCTCTCACTTATTTAATTTAATTTAAATTTAATTTTACTCGCACTCTGGGCACAGGACAGTATCCCTACTGGTCCTGAACCCATTCCCGACAGCCTTTTCCCGCCGCTACTGCCCTGCGGCCCCGCCCCCCTCCCCTACTTAATGGCGGCCGCTGTGGGGGAGCGCGTGCGACACCTAGACCACTGGTCCAGGCAAGCACTCTCCCCAGCAGCTCCGCTCACTGAGCCCCCTGCCTCTGCGTTAGAAGCCCTTCGCCTCCAGGTTCGCACCGGCTGAGCGCCGACGCCGCAACGCACTCAGCGCCTCCTGGTCTGCTCCTCTGCTAGGAAACTCATCTCCTGTTCTCTCACTTATTTAATTTAATTTAATTTTAATTTAATTTTACTCACACTCTAGGCACAGGACAGTATCCCTACTGGTCCTGAACCCATTCCCGGCAGCCTTTTCCCGCCGCTACTGCCCCGCGGCCCAGCCCACCTTCGCAGCCCCGCTCCCGCCTCCCCACCTCCAGTCCCGCCCCCCTCCCCTACTTAATGGCGGCCGCGTGCACTGGGCGCGCCGCTGGCGCTCCTAAGGCAAGCCCGTCTGCGCCTGTCCGTGCCTGGACCGTGCCCAGTGCCACACCCCCTGGCCCCCGTGAGCGCCACGACACCCGACATCGCTACGATGCCTCTTCCTCCACAGACTCAACACCGGCTGATCACCAGACTGCGTCCAGGCCAACCCGAAGCTCACCCACGGACCCTTCTCCTGCCGACACTGCAGCTTCACCAGCCGCCGAGCACCTGCACGTCCCGCCCCACCTCAGATGCTTTCTACTCAACAGCAGCTCCGTCCACAAGCACGCCATCGAACTCTGGGACCTACTCGACTCAGCTTCCCCAGACGTCGCCTTCCTAACAGAGACCTGGTTGAACTCCTCCTTGGCACCCGACATTGCCATTGCCATCCCAGATGGCTACAAGATCACCAGGAGGGATCGCAACAACAGACCTGGAGGAGGAATTGCCATTGTCTACAGGAATACCCTCAGAATCTCGACCAGCACAGCAGACACCTCCAGCACTGCCGAACATCTCCACTTCCAGATACACATCGACCCCAACACCACCCTCAGAGGAACACTCGTCTACAGACCCCCGGGGCCCCGGCCACAGTTCATCGACGCCATCTCCGACATCGTCAGCACGCACGCCCTTGCGTCCACAGACTACATCCTCCTCGGAGACCTGAATTTCCACCTCGAGAAAACCAACGACAGCAAATCCATCGCCCTGCTCGACAACCTCGCCAACCTTGGACTCAAACAGCTCGTCACGGTCCCCACCAACACCGCCGGACACACGCTAGACCCTATCCTCTCCGCCAGCAAACGCATCACCTTCAAGCACACCGCCGAACTCCACTGGACCGACCACCACTGCGTCCACTTCACCTTCAAGAAACCCACCACGCACCACCACCCGCAACGAATCCCCCACCGCAGCTGGAACAAGATCACTGAAGACCAGCTCATCACCACCCTTGCCCCCCCAACCCACCAACTGACACCGCCGACACCGACACAGCCGCCCGCAACCTCAGGCAATGGATCGACGACTGCGCCAACACTCTCGCCCCGATCAAAAAACCCTCAAACAGACGTACAGACAGAAAGACCAGCTGGTTCACCACCGGCCTCCAGGAGTCCAAGCGGAATTGCCGAAAACTCGAGAAGAAGTGGCGCCACGAAAAGACACTGGACAACCACGCTGCCCTCAAGGACGCCAGCCGCAAGCACCACCAACTCATTCGAGCCACCAAAAGGACCTCCTTCCAGGAACGCATCAACAACAACGCACACAACAGCAAAGAGCTCTTCAACGTCGTGAAGGAACTCTCCAACCCCAGTGATGGAGCAAGGTTTCGTAAATGAAACTTGCTTGTATTCAATCCTCCTCACAGTATTAATTTATTAAACTTGTATTGTTAATACTAACCTTTGCATTCCCGACACAAAAGAAAGGGATGCTTGCCTATGTGTTTTACTAATGAATAACGCTTGTTTGTAATTCAAAATGGCCGCTATGCGCGGGAAAACTCAATGAGCATGTCGCAACCATATCACATGGTGTGACGTCTTTCTTTGCTTGGTGGGAAACTTCTGCTTCTGCGCAGTGTGCATTAAAATGGCTGCTTGATGTTTTCACATGCTTCAGCTTGCTCTCATGTCATTACTAAATTGTCGTTTCCTAACGCTACTAACGCGGGTTAGAATATATAATTAAATGGGAATAGAATAGAAAAAGTGGGTATACAGTGAAACATTTTATTTGTGATTCTAATATTTTCTTCTTGCACTTTTATTAGTTCGTAAACTTGGGCCTGGGTTGGTGTTCTGAAACTCGAGAGGCAACTGGTTCTGCGCATGTGTCCTGTGTGCCTGCCAAATGAAGTCAATCTGGACGTCGTCCAAGGCCGTGACCCGATGGCCGAAGATGCTGTATTTTGGTTTTCCTGTTGCATATTGACACATTGTCTATGAAAATTGGTTTACATTTGTCATGAGACGGGTGGGAAATAAAGCGAATGTATTCATTTGAAGGGGTGGGAACGTAAAGACAATAGGCTTTACAATTTAGGCCAAATCAACATGGTGCGAGAATCCACCCCCTGTCCCTGTCCAATCAGAAGTAGTGGTCCCATATTTTAGTAACATTAAGGGGAGGTACATGGGCGTAGAAGGGTATAATAGAATATAGCATTAGTTAATTAGTCGGAAGTCTTGAAGCAACCGATTGCAGACCGAGTCCCTGTCCAGAAGAGGTCCTGAGGAGGGGGCGGCGGAGTCCATTAGAAAGAAAGCACGGGAGAATCGAGGAGAAGCCGAGTATCAGAGAGAGGAACGACGCAGGCGTCGTTGTAGAGAGGTCACCGGTCCTGTCCTAATCCTGGAGGAGGTCTTTGCTCTTCATCCTTCCTGGGTCTTATTCTTTCAACTCCTTGGCTAAGGGGTTTGGTTCTCGCACTTATGTAAATATAATGCAACCTTTAGTTGGGCTGCTGTCTCTATCTTCTCCTTTTCTTTAAACACCGTCATTGATTAGCAATAATCATTTCTATGCTTAATCTTGGGTATTGCGATTAAGTACCATGTGGCTCTGTATTTTACTCTGCTAAATCTTTAGATAAACATTTTAAAACTTCCTGACTCAGTGGTTATTTCAGGATTATGTACTATAATGAATGTCACTCATTTTAAATTTCCCAATTAGCAAAGGATTCATTGGTAAGTCATTACTCTTCAATCAGAAGGTAATTGGTAGCAGGGATTTTGATAGAGAGTAACAACTGATAAAACCCAGCGTAAGTATTAGCGTAGTATGAATGTATGGGCCCAAGTGAGTATCTAGTGTATGAATGCTGTTTGCTAATATCGCGCTGGATCACCAGCTCCAGCGCCAACAACATCCCACCGTCGCAAGACCTCTGCGACTCACTAGCCACCTTCTTTCACCGCAAGATCGCAGCATCCACAACAGCTTCAACACCAAGACCCTACCAACAGCCGCTAACACCGCAGATTCACCACCCCCCAGCCTCACCAACCTCCTGGTCTCCTGGACCCATGTCAACGACAACGATACCATCAAGACCATGAACACCATCCACTCCGGCTCACCATCCGACCCCTGCCCTCACCACATCTTCAACAAAGCCAACCGCATCATCGGACCCCAACTCCGGAAGATCATCAACAGCTCCTTCGAGACCGCCACCTTCCCGGAAAGCTGGAAGCACGCCGAGATCAACGCACTACTCAAGAAACCCACAGCGGACCCAAAGGACTTCAAGAACTTCCGGCCCATCTCCCTGCTCCCGTTCCCGGCGAAAGTCATCGAAAAGATCGTCAACAGGCAACTGTCCCACTTCCTCGAGGAGAACAACATCCTGGATCCATCCCAATCAGGATTCCGCAGCAAGCACAGCACCAAAACTGCCCTCATCGCTGCCACCGATGACATCAGGACCATGCTGGACAGCGGCGAAACCGCGGCCCTCATCCTCCTGGACCTCTCGGCCGCCTTCAACACCGTCTGCCACCACACCCTTCGCACACGCCTCCACGACGCAGGAATCAGTAACAAGGCCCTGGACTGGATCACCTCCTTCCTCACCGACAGAACCCAGAGGGTCCGCCTCCCCCATTCCGCTCTGAAGCCACCAAGATCATCTGCGGCGTGCCCCAAGGATCATCCCTCAGCCCTACCCTTTTCAACGTCTACATGGCTCCACTCGCCAACATCGTCCGCTCGCACAACCTCAACATCGTCTCCTACGCCGACGACACCCAGCTGATCCTCTCACTCACCAAGGACCCCGCCACCGCCAAAACAAACCTCCACGAAGGACTGAAGGCCGTCGCCGACTGGATGGAGAACAGTCGTCTGAAACTGAACTCAGACAAGACGGAGGTCCTCATCCTCGGCTCCTCCCCCTCCGCCTGGGACGACTCCTGGAGGCCGGCCGCGCTGGGAGCCGCACCGACGCCCACCGACCACGCACGCAACCTGGGGTTCATCCTGGACTCATCACTCTCAATGACCCAACAAGTCAACGCCGTCTCCTCCTCCTGCTTCAACACCCTCTGCATGCTTTGCAAGATCTACAGATGGATCCCCACTGGAACCAGAAAGACGGTCACCCACGCCCTCGTCAGCAGCAGACCGGACTATGGCAACACCCTCTACGCTGGAACCACGGCCAAACTCCAGAAAAGACTTCAACGTATACAGAACGCCTCCGCACGCCTCGTCCTCGGCATCCCCCGCCACTCCCACATCACTGCCCACCTGCAGGACCTGCACTGGCTCCCAGTCAACAAGAGGATCACCTTCAAGCTCCTCACCCACGCTCACAAAGCACTCCACAACGCCGGACCAGCATACCTCAACAAGCGTCTCATCTTCTACACCCTGAATCGCCAGCTTCGCTCCGCCGACCTCGCCCTCGCCACCGTCCCACGCATACACAGAACCACCACCGGAGGCAGATCCTTCTCCTACCTCGCCGCCAAGACGTGGAACACCCTCCCCACCCATCTGCGTCAGACCCAGGACCTGCTGACCGTCAGGAGACATCTCAAGACCTGGCTGTTCGAGCAGAAGCTGCTACCCCCCCCACCCTCAGCACCTTGAGACCCTCACGGGTGAGTAGTGCGCTATACAAATGGATGATTGATTGATAGCATCCGGCCTTTACCCACATATAGTTTGTTGTTTACCACAATGTTCTCACTTGCAGGATGTCTGATCAAATATGACTATTTAAAATAGGGCTCCCATTCCTTAGCACCTCTATGGCAATCTTGCCTACTCGTTCTACCTTTTTTCACATCAGAAATATTTTTTTTTAACTTCTTTGTATCCTTCCAATCTGAGGCTTCCGTTAATTTTATCCACCGGCTGCTGTGAGCGTCTAATTGTTTGCTTTTTAATAGCTTTTAGACTCTTTTCTAAATTTCTGGAACAACACTTCTTTTGTCAGGGAAAGGTGTTGGGTAATTAGTGTGTTTGAAACTTTGCATTTTACATCTAGGCAATCTTGGTTGAACCAACTGCTACATTCTCAATTATCTAGTCTGAGGTAAGGTTTCAAGACTGGATGAGATTACAATATTATATACAAATATTATCCAGCAGCCTTTGGAAAGAGTCAATAATTCTATCATTATTTTTGCCTGCTGCTTCATCTAGAATGGGGCCACCAAATCTAACTGCTATGGTATTGAGTACATGGATTTCTTTCTGGTAGTTAATGTAATTCCAGAGAATTGATTTCCTGTAATTTGATGGGGTAATTTCAGTCGAGTAGTTTTAAATGTCCCCTCCTTCATGCTCAGACTGTCCCTCGCTGCTCATAAACAGACGAGCTACAATGGGGTCATGGCCACTTTCTACCCTCAATAAAACTTCAATATCAATCACCTTTCCCCAACACTCAATAATAATTATACAATAGTCGATCAGTGAGGCCATGGTCTTCCAGTTATAAGTATTAAAAACTGGATAGTCTGAAGTGGTGTGGCCCTTTAGAAAGCACAGACCTAATTTTATCAAAAACAATGCAGAAGCTTCCCCTTTTTAGGTTTGGCCTGCACAGCCTTTGCAAATTCTCTTGTATTAATTACAAGCATTTGCAATGCAATAGGTCTCGCATTAGTTAAATGTCAAGCTATTGGCTTTGCAAATGGAAAAGAAATGGGGCGTGTGCCTGCCTTTGTTTTTTTATTTATTGACTTTTGTAGCAATGGCGGTACGCCGCACTTTTGCTTTTAATGTTTAAAGCTAAAGCGCTGCGTGCCACCATTGCTACAAGTCATCAAATAGAAAAAAAAAGTTGTGCAGCCGCTTTTTTTGTTGTTTATTTACTATTGTAGCAATCGCAGCACGCCATGCTTTAGCTTTAGATGTTTAAAGCTAAAGCGAGGCGTGCTGCAATTGCTATAAAAGTAAAGAAATGGAAAAGAAATGCGGCGTACGCCCGCGTTTGTTTTTTTATTTATTGACTTTTGCAACAATGGCAGCACGCCGCGCTTTATCTTTGGATGTTTAAAGTTAAAGCGCCGCAGGCCACCATTGCCACAAAAGTCAATGCGGTGTCGTGCAGGGGGGTGGGGCATGCCGGAGCAAACAATAAATACAATGCGTTAGGGTCGGTAAAGTTATCACAACACAATGCATTATGTCAGCAGGTCAGCAGCAGCGCACGAAGGACGGCAGCAATGAAGGGACAGAGGGGTGCGAGCGAGGAGGCAATAGATGGCCAGAGATGGCCAACCCAAAAAGCAATTGGTGATGTCCACTGGGAGGGAACCAAGCACACAAAGGAGGGACAGATAGACAGTATTGACCAACCAGAGTAAAGCAATTTAGGAAGGCAGGCCAACTAACCAACCAGAAGCGCTGGGCGTGTTGAATGCCCATATCCTGAATAGAGCGCATGTCTCGGAGAGACAGGGCAAGTGCTGCCTAGGTGAGACCTAAAGAAAATCTTGAAAGGGGCTTAAAGCCCATCCATTACCTACCTTTACTTACCATTGGCTGGCTCCCACGTGACCCCCACTTCACTTACTTACCATTGGCTGGCTCCCATGTGGCTCACTTGTCACTTTACTTACCTTAATTCCTTTTGGTCATTGCCTCTTCCCCGTGTCCTGCGCTACCAGTCTTTGTCCTGCCATGGAACCCAGGCCAAGAACAGCTTCTGGTGGCCAGTGTCTTTTCACTGCAGGCTTAAGTATGTACTGTTTTTTTTTTGTATCTTCACAGTAGACAGACTATAAAGAGGATGTGAGAGTGTGTATAACATGCGAGTATCTGTAACGTTAAACTCAATAATCATGCATGACTATCTATAGCTCAATGCGAAGATCTCCTCTTTGTTAGTTGACATAACTCTTTCCCCCTCTTGCACCTCGGTACCTCGCTATTTCTTGTCTTACATTCGTGGTTAAGCACTGCTTTGGGCCCTGTGGTCTTCTCAACGCTTTCCAAAACATTCACTTATTGACAGAGGGGCAGGGCAGGCTTCTCTCACTGCCAGATGCCTCCCCCAATATTTATTTATAATCTGCTGACGGGTTATAAAGAGACAATATTCGGTGCGAGGATCGCAGAATAATGCCAGTTAACGACTGTATATAATAAAAGCTAATATCTGGCTGCACCCAGCAGACTTGGTGAGGTCAATGGAAGCATTGTGTGATTTATGTGGGGCGGGGGGTTTGGATGAGAGGCCTGGGGTGTGAGAGGAGCAACCAGGGCCGGACTGGGAACCGAATCCGGCCCTGGCAAACTGCTCAGCCGCCCCCCCCCGGGGTGAAGGGGGGTGCAGCCCAGCAGTTTGCGAGGGCCGGTTCTGGCCGATTTTATTACAGGGGGCCGATATTGCCGACCCCCGGTAACAAAAACGGCCCCCTAGGGGCCCAAAACCGGGCCCCACCCTAGCGGCCCACCGGGGAAACGCCCGGTGCCTGCTACGGCCAGTCCGGCCCTGGTAACAACTTTATGGAGGATTAATAACAGCGGCATGCGGAAGACCTATGAATTATTCCTCTGTCCCAGAAGCAAAATAATTTCCATGGCTGCTGCCTTTCCCAAGGCCGCACCTTTCACTGAAAAGAAAGACATGAGAAAATAAAAATAAAATTGTGGCGCTCCCCGGTGTTCCACTTGGGATATTCTGGTAAAAGAGAGAACATTTGCAATAAGATGTAGAAAGATGAGTTTTCTTTAACAGCGCATATATCCCTGTATTTCTATCAAATGGGTGTTGGCGCCATATCGCAGACACTTTGTGCTTTATGCATGGACACACCTAACAACAAGCTCTGGCAAAGTCAACAGGTTTCGCCTATGTGAAATCTATTGGCTTTCTCAATGTTTTTTACGTGTTGCACAGCAGTTGAGCTGCTGTACGTTATGGCTTAAAGTAAACTAAAACAAGCATTTGCATTGCAATAGGTCGCGCATTCACGCGAGTTTGAGCTATTGGCATTGTAAATGACAATGCCTTTTATTTATTTTTGGGGTTTTAAAACATAAATAAAAGGCATTGTCATTTACAATACTAATAGCTTAAATTCTCGCAAATGCGAGACCTATTGCATTGCAATAAAGGGCCTTCTCAACCGCTTGTTAGATTGTAAATATCAGAGGAAGAGACCGGCCTGCAACGTCTTCAAAGTAGTGATAAATAGTGCAGTGAAGAAGATGTGTAGGTGTTGTAAATTACACAGACACAAAGTGTGAAGTGAGAGTTACATATGATCCGAGTTATAAACACTAACAAAGCGCTCCAACACCTTTCGCTCTGTGATTACACTGTCGCGGCTCAGGAGGAAGAGCGGGAGGTGAGGCTATTTCCTGCCCTCTCTATGATATGAGTGTGCAGTGTGGCATTGTGTAATGTCATTGCTATCTTTGGCCTAATAAAAAACACTCCAGCTGTAGTTGGGCCCTGGCTTCACCTCCTGGTGCAGGGCGGGCTGTGCTTTATGGCAGGCATGGAGGGAGGGATGGTCTCGGCTGCAGCTCCGGCCTCGTACCTTGCTAATACTAGTGAGCGAGAGGCGCTGAGGTGGTGGTATTGGTATTGGTGGTGGTGGTGGTATTGGTGGTGGTGGTGGTATTCGTGGTGGTGGTATTGGTGGTGGTGGCATTGGTGGTAGTGGTACTGGTGGTGGTGGTGGTATTGGTGATGGTATTGGTGGCGGTATTGGTGGTGGTGGTATTGGTATTGATGGTGGTATTGGTGGTACTGGTATTGGTGGTTGTGGTATTGTTGGTATTGGTGGTGGGGGTGGTATTGGTGGTGGGGTATTGTGGTGGTGGTGGTGGTGGTATTGGTGGTGGTATTGGTGGTGATGGTATTGGTGGTGGTATTGGTGGTGGTGGAGGTATTGGTGGTGGTATTGGTGGTGGGGTATTGGTGGTGATGGTGGTATTGGTGGTGGTGGTATTGGTGGTGGTGGTATTGGTGGTGGTGGTGCTATTGGTGGTGGTGGAGGTATTGGCGGTGGTGGTATTGGTGGTGGTGGTATTGGTGGTGGTATTGGTGCTAGTGGTATTGGTATTGGTGGTGGTGGTATTGGTGGTATTGGTGGTGGTGGTGGTATTGGTGGTGGTATTGGTGCATTGTGCTGTGTGGGCTAGTAGTTGCTGTGGTCTGTAATATGGCTCAGCGAGTTAAACTGTTGTCGTGGGCACCTGCTGTAACCTTCAGGTCACATGTTAAAGATCAGATCACAACGCCTTTCTGATTCAGTCTAACACCAGGACGATTACAGCGCTTGGAAGCGGTGATCAGTTGTTCGAAGAGCTATATTTTATTATCATGTGCCTAAAATGATTGCAACCTTTGACTTGGTCCTTTTAACGCTATCAGCAGTGAGCCAATCATGTACCTGTGAGCAGAACCTGATTTTTCGGGTTGATATATTCTTGTCACAATGCTCCGCGCCGATGCCTTTGTCGCTGTACGTGGGCATTGGCGGTTCCGACATCTTGACGGAAACCAAAAGTAAAATGCCAAGAGCATTGTGATAGATGTCCCCATTGTTGCTGGTTTTGGATAATAATCTCTAAAACAGACATCTGCAGTCAAACTCACCTACACGGTATAGTGCCTTGAGGTACATATTGTCTTGTGAACAGTTAATTTTTATGGCGGGTCCAACATTCTCCTCGCCAAATTATAGAGAGAATACCATGTGATGTTGCTGGTTCTACGCTCATAAAACAAAGCCTGGACGTCATCTGCACCTCCGGATAAATGGTATTCTAAGAAGGGTAGAGTTTCCGCTGTGCTCTGCCAGTGTGAGTGTTTAAGGGTGCGTTGCACGTGCAGAGACTGGCAAACAGTTTCGGTGACAGTCTTGAACCCCAGGAGGGTGGTAGCACACACACGTGCACACACGCGGCCGAAAGGAGCTAATAATTTAATGCTGGCTCAGGAGCTGAGGTTGGACGCAAAACCAAAGAAAACTCAAACAAAAAAGAAAAGCTAGGTGGAAAAACATCCACAAAAACGCGAGATGTCAATGTAAAGCCAAAGCAAGCACTACCCTGGCAGCGGAGTCCCCAGCGGCTGAACGGGCAGAGCACAAGGCGCTAGGCGTGCCCTTCGATGTTGGTGCACTTGGAGCACTACGTCCAAAGTGTTGTTCGTGCAGGTGGTGGCTTAACGAAGGTGATTGATGGGCCAGAAATCAAAACACTGTTGAAAATTTTTTAGACCTGTCCTTGACGTCATCTGGTAAGCAGGCATATCACTACTTGTTCAAAAAGAAGTGGTTTACAAAGGCTTGGCTTACTTTTCAGGCATTCCTGCCTCCTATGTTTCTGCACGTGAGAAAAGCGGAGTTGTATGCGTGAGCGCAGCGATCACAAGAGAATCTCACGGAATTCGAAAACGAAATGACAAAAAAGACTAGTCCACATTGTCCCGTGACGCCCTTCCAGAATGTGTCTTTGGAGGAGAACAGTTTCAAGAGAGAAAAGAGCATTGCTCCGTGAAACGGCCTGAAAGCCTAAAATGATGTTGATAGCCTACATAATAAAAAGGCAGATCAGGATGACCAGGAGGAACTGTGGACGTATTGGGATGGCCAACGCAAGCAAACAATGAGTGAAATCGCCTGGGCGTGACCCAATCACGCAAAGGCGGGAGAATCAGACCCAATGCACCAATAAAACCCCCGTAATTCTAAATGGCACAACAACGAACAAATGGCAATTCATGGGCATGCCAAAAGCCGATAGAGGAGATAACAACAGGTCTTGCAGACAGCGAATGCGCGCTGCCTAGGCTCGACCTAAAAAAAGTGCTATGATTTGGCCAGCACTGACGTAGCCAATGCTTGTTAACTAGTCTGCTTCCAGCTCAGAAGCAATTTCGGTATCCTCTAGGTGCCCTAAAATGAGTCTGCCTATGTTATGGGGAAAAAAAACGTTTGTAGATATAAGGTTATTTCCAGTTTGCGTAAATGCTCTGGACTCACTAATTTCATATTCTATGAGGTCACCAGGCGTAAAGGGGGGACAGCGTGTAAGACTGATCAAAGACATGATCCATGCAGCAGTTTGGCTATGGTCATGTCAGAAACAAGTCGACAAATTCACAGTGACATGTGACTGGCTCGGTTACAGTTCCTGATGGCCGACCAGTTTCCAACAAACCCAGTTTCTGACCAGCAGCCACCATCCACTTTTCAATTTCAGCAATATTTTCAGAACACTTTGCTAAAAAGGACTTGAGAAGACGCATCCAGGAAATATTTCTGAAAATGGCAACCAAGTCCAATCGAACTCTTGTTGAGAGGTAGGCTGGCTTCACATATAGGAATGCAATATGGAAAACATGCACATTAAAGCATAGTTACAACTCAGTCACCCATAAGGTGATTAAAAAACAAACACACACACGTGTGTCCAAGGGGATATTCAGAACGCTCTGTAGGAAAAGCCTGTTGCATCATTACATCCCCTGGACCAATATGCACCAAACTTTGGAAACAAGTAGACAAGACCCACTTTCATGTTGACAAATTTGGTGTATGTTGGAGCTGGATTCATTTTTAGGATAGAATCCATTTCTCAACATTAACTTCTTTACTGCTATCTTCTATGTGGGATCAACATTATGTGTAAAACACTAAAAAAATCATGAATGAAAATCAACATGCATTGGCAGATCCTAAAGGTTTGCTGTATGCACTGTGTGCTGATGTCTTTGGCAATGCATGTTTCTGCACTGGAGATCGAGCGCAGACCAAAACTTCTGTAAAAGGATGCTACAGAAAACAAGCAGTAGCAAAACCAAATGTGTGGTGCAAGTATATGCCACACAAATAGAAATTTTAAAAACATGCCACCGCATAAACATAGTGTGAGAAATTGGGTTGGTGTTTGAAGGGAGGTTGAGCCCTTCTCAAGCAGCAGCCACAGTCCCCGTCATGGGGTAAATCACATAAAGTCACTCAATTAACCTGTGCTTAACCCACTGGTAGCTTTGCACAAATGCAGTCATACTTAACTTAGAGGCAAAGTGCAAAGTATTTATGCAGCACACAAACAGCAATAAGCAAAAACACAACACAAGAAAAATCCCACACCAATTTAGAAATTTGAGTAATATTTAATACATTATTTGGTACGAAAATGACAAAAATCCAATCAGTAGAACTTGAGATGTCTAATTTGAAAGATTTCAGGTAAGTTTATCTCCTAAAAGCACAAAGCGCCTCTCGCACTTATCTGGTCATGTGAGACCAGGTAAAAGTCACAAGTTTATGTTGACCGCAATAGAGCATGGGCTGGACACAGAGACCAGGTTTGTCTGCTGAAAAAGTTACCTTCTAAACTCCAGCGTGAAGAGTTACGTTTGCGGTGGAGGAGACCGTGAGGAGCAGGGAGAGCCTCGCAGATGGTCGTCGCTAAAGCACAAAGATCTGTCGGGCATCACGGACATCGTTGCTGGAGATTCCCATTGGCGGTCACTGCGGGTTGTCAATGCTGTAGCCTAAAGTACAGATCTGTGTTGCCTGTTTTCAGTGGCAGTCGCTGTAGCTCGAAGAATCAGGTTCACCAGAGTTTCAGATTGACGGTCGGAGTGGGTGGCAATATCTTGGTGTGAACAGTCACAAAGATCCTAAAACTTCAGGATTTCTCCTTTTTGAGTCAAAAGAGTGCACTTAGATGCCAGGCAAGGGCCCAATAGACTTCAATCCGAACTCAGGCACCCACTGCTGTTCCTGAAGATGGAGCCACAAATAACTCATGTAATTTAATATCAGTAATCCATGTATTAAATATCAATAAAATGTGTTTTCAGCAATTGACCAAATATTTTTATAAACAGCTATAGGTCAGTGAAAGGCCAATTTATTTTTGAAATCTTGGCTGTTCTTCTTGAGACTGCCTTTTACTCTGGATCTGCAGATTACATTCACAAATTGTATTTCTTGCACTTAAACCACTACAAAGTGTGGGGTGAAGAGAGAGAGAGAAAGAGAGACATTCCACGTAAATATTGACGCAAAAATATAATCTGATCATAATATTGTAATATGTATAATATATATAATATTGTGGCCGAAATGTTATGACTACAAAATTGTGATAGAACAAAATATTAAATATTGTGGTCAAAATGTTATGCTGCAAAAATATCATGGATCAAAATATGACACAAAAGTTTTTTTTTTTTTTTTTTTATAATCAAATTTTTATTGGTTTTTAAAAGCAAACAGTAAATCAGCATTAAACACGGAAATGATAAATCATTAGCATTCACAGGAGTGTAACAACTCAAGAGTCCCGACTTCTGAAGGTAGACACTTGTATAATAACTGAGCAAAGTGTGATCATTCCACAGTACCCCGCCATTTTCCCCACACCCTACGGTACTTCTTGGGACATCCTCGTGCCGCATACAGGGTCTTTTCCTGGGTCGCGCACCAGTCTACCCCCCTCCGCCACTTCCCGGGGCCAGGAGGGTTCGGGCACTTCCACGTCGCCGCTATATCACGTTTAGCTACAATCATGACAGTATTAAAAAATAGTTTTTCATTTCTGGACCCATCCAGTCCATCTGTGATCCCCAGTAGGGAGTGACGCGGGTCATGGGGGACCACCCAGCCCAGGACCTCTGTGAGCTCCTCCTCGATATCACCCCAGAATCTCACCAAGCGGGGGCATGACCAGACCATATGGAAATAGTCGGCTGGGGTGTAGCCACATCTCGCACAGGAGGCGTCTGGGCGCAGGCCCGCCCGGTAAGATATGCAGTGTGCAAATAGTATAGTTGGATCAGTCTGAGTTTGGAGGACGCGGTAACCGTCCTGGGCGCCATGAGGGTGTCACGCCAGTCCTCCTCATCAAGTGGACTCACCCATTCCTCCCATTGGTCTCTTAACTTGTCCAGTGTAACAGGGGTGTTGTTGACCAAAGTTCGGTGAATGCGGGACATACCCCCTTTGCCCAAGTCACCCAGCATAATCTGCGCCTCTGGGGGGCTATACTCAGGGAGCCTCGTGTCGTCTGTGAGATGCGTGTGGAGGGCATGCCGCAGCTGTAAGTATTTGTAGAATTGGGAGGGGTGGAGGGAGTAGCGGGTCTGGAGGTCCTGAAATGAACGCATGTGGCCGCTAGCCCAGACATCCCCAAGGTGCGAGATTCCAAGGAGGTCCCATGATTTAAACCCTGTAGCCCACTAACCTCACGGAGTCAAATGCCCTGCCAGAGGGGTGTACATTGGGTCAGCTTGCGCGTCCAACGAGTATGACGCAAAGAGGCCCGCCAGGCCAACAGCACGGAACGCGTCGCGTCCGGCAGCTGGGAAGGAATGGATCCCCCGTACATCAGTGATTGGATTTGGGGTAGACCCAGTTCACTCAGCTCGAGTCGATAGGCAGGGTCGGACCAACCCCCATTAAACCAATCGTGGATAACTAGGAGACGCGCCGCCAAGAAATAGAGGTAAAGGTGCGTCATCCCCATTCCCCCGTCAAAGGATGGGATCTGACATAGGGTAAGGGCCAAGCGTGCCCTCCCCCCCCCCCCGAGAAATTTGGTGGCCAGACTGTCCAGCTCCCGAAACCATGCCCTAGGGAAACAGAAGGGGGCGTTCTGGAGGACGTAGAGAAACCTGGGAAGGATCATCATTTTAAAGAGGGCGACCCTCCCCAGGGGATTCAGAGGCAGCGTCTTCCACTTCTGAAGGTCCGCTTTAGCCTTCGTCACCAATGGGGTGACATTGAGGGACCAGCCCAACTCGGGAAGGAGGGTGATCCATATCCCCAAGTATTTAAATGATTGGCGCCGAAGTGGAATGGTGGACTGCCAATTGTAACAGTCCCTGGAGGGGTGCAGTGGGACCAGTACCGACTTCCCTGGGTTCAGCCGGAGACCGGATGCTTGCCCGAATGACTGCAGGGTCTGGAGGCAGTGCGGACCCGACAAGGGGGGTTCAGCCAAGAAGAGCAAGACATCGTCCGCGTATAAGGTGATCTTGTCTGCTTCCGTGTTGGGCCATTCCCACCCGCGAATGCGACCATCGGCGCGCACCAGGAAGGCCAGAGGCTCCATCGCTAAAGCGAAGAGTAGGGGCGGAAGGGGGCATCCCTGCCTTGTTCCCCTCCCAATGGGGAAGGCTTCGGACAACACACAATTGACCAGCACACGTGCCCGCGGCTGGGCATAGAGGACTCAAACCAGCGCCCTAAAGTGGGGTCCAAGCCCCATCTCAGCCAGCACGTCCATCAGATACGCCCAATCCACCGAATCAAAGGCCTTTTCAAAGTCTATGAGAAGGAGTGCCAGGTACGGGGTGAGTAAATGCCGGTGAGCTAAGGCCAGCTGTAGCCGCCTAAGACAGTGGCGGGTGCCTCGCATGGGCATGAAGCCGCACTGATCCGGATGAACCAGCAGGGACAGATAGGGCTTGAGTCGTTGGGCGAGAACGGTTGCATACAGCTTGATCTCCGTATTGAGGAGAAAGATGGGACGGTAGTCCGCGCAGTGACTGGAGGGTGGCTGGGATTTCGGCAAGACCACGATGGTGGCAATGTCCGTCTCGGGTGGGAAGGAACCTTTCTCAAGCGCTTCTTCGAATAGGTCGGCCAAGCGGGGCACAAGGGTTTTGCGATATAGCGCGTAGTATTCTTGGGGAAGGCCGTCTGGGCCTGGGGTCTTGCCCGACGAGGTGAGGGAGATTGCTTTATCGATCTCCTCACGAGAAATGGGGCGGTCCAGGTCTTTCTGGGTGGCCGAATCCACCCGAGGGAGACATACGCTTCCCTGCTCGAGAAGGGCGGAGAGCGACAGGCCCGGGGCCCGTGCTGCATAGAGTCGACGATAGTAATGAGCGAAGGTGCGGGCCATCGCCAGTGGGGCATTGTGCACCACTCCGTCCTCGTCTACCTCTTCCGGGATAATGCGGTTCGCCCTGGGGTATGTGGCCAGTCTATGCAGGATCGTGCCATTTTTGTCTCCCCAGCCATAGACCCTCGCTATTGATGATCTCCAAAGGAGCTTGGCAGCATCCAAGGATAACTGTCTGATCTCTGCCCGAAGGTGAGTGAGTTGGCAGGCACGGAAAGTGTCATCATGCGTGGGGGGGGAATGCTCAAGATGGAGTGCCTGTGCCTCCCGTGAGGTGATTTCCCGCAGTTGCACCTGTCTCTGGCTTTTGCGCTGGCCCTTCGCGTCGCCCCGAATGGTAGCCTTGCCAGCCTCCCAAAGGGTACCTGGGGAAGCTACCGACCCTGCATTAGTGAGAAAGCACTGCTTAAGTTCCTTCCCCACCACCTTTCTGAATTCCGTGTCTTGAAGGAACCAGGCATTCATTCTCCACGTTTGGCGGGCCGAGGGGGGGGGGGAGCCCCCGTACTGAGAAGCACCGGGGAGTGGTCAGAAATCCCCCTGGGAGGATACGGACGTCCAGGATCACAGAGCAGTCGGTCGAGGGAATAAAGATCGCATCTATATGTGCCTGTGTATGGTGCGCTGCCGAGATGGGGGTGAATTGGGCGGTGCGGGGGTGCCAGGTACGCCAAGCGTCACAGAGGCCCAGAGACTCGGACCAGTTCCACAGTTGCTTCGCCTGCGCAAGTCTAGTGGTGGAAGGAGGGCCGGTTGTGTCAAGGGTTGGGGAGGAAAGCGCATTGAAGTCACCTCCAATGATGGTGGGGCCCAGGGGCAGGGCAGTCAGCAGGGCCACAGTGTGCTTAAGGGTGGTTGCGAGCATCGAGGGGGGGGAATAGATGGACATAAGATTAAGGGGTGAGCCGGCCAGTGAGCCGCAGAGGGTCACCGACATGCCCTGGGGGTCGTGGGTGACCTGCGTAAGCACAAATGGCAAGGTGCGTTTCATAAGGATAGCCACCCCACGGGAGCCCCAGGAGAAGCCCGAATGCCACACTCTATCAAACCCATAGCGTGCCAGGAAGGAGCAGCAATTACCCATCAGGTGCGTTTCTTGAATTAGGAGGACGTCTACGCCAAGGCGTTGCGCATAGCGCAGAACTGCCGTGCGCTTAAGCCGGTCTAGGAGACCATTAACATTCCACGATAAGACATGAAGGGATGCCCTAGGGATGGCGGTATCAGTCATGGTGGGTAGTAAGTTGATCTAAGTCGTGTAGCCTTACAGGGAGTCGGGAGCGCACGCGGGGGCCCGCAACTGTGAAGAGGAGCGCAGATAGTGAGACCGTGTCTGACCCCTGATGAGTGGCCGCAAGGTGGTCCGTGGTAGCTGAAACAACAAAACAACAATAACAACAACATAGGAAGAAAACCATCCCAAACCCCCCCTCGCCCCCTCCCCTCCTCCCTATACTTCGAGAACAGAAGCATCTGTCGACCCCCCCTAGTAACAGTGACCAAACTAGAACGATCAGGTTGGGTGCATGGAGGACCCCTCCATACAGACGGATATGCAATGGTTCAGCAGAAAACAAAATAGGTGAGCATGAGAGTCCACCATTGTTCAAAATCCCCACGGGGGGAGATTCCCGCCTGCATAGCCAGTAGGTGTCTGGCCTCGCTCAGCCGGTCCTCAGAGGGCGGGAGTGCGGGAAAGGTCCGAGTCTGTCCTGGGCGAGCCCCCCCGGGCCAGTGATGAGGATGCTCCAAGTAGATCATCTGCGGACTGGTGCCTGGTGCGAGGTGGAGAGCCCGATTGGCTGGAGGAGTCTCGGGGTCTGTGGGCTGCCGCGCTCGAAGATCTGGATGCCGCTACTTGGGGCTGGCACCCTTTATGAGATTGCGTGTGCCGCCGGCGCAGACGCCCCGGCGACCGTGGCCCCCTGGGTTGGGAGTCCGTGGGTCCCGGAGACAGAGCATGCCGCTGGCGGAGGGGGCGTTCCTCCGTCAGCCATGTCCATGCCGCTTGGGGCGAGTCGAAGAAGTGAGTTTTGCTCTGAAAGATGACGCGTAGTCGTGCGGGGAATTAAAGTTGGTACTGGAGGCCCAGGGCGCGCAGCTTCTTTTTAACGTCCGTGTAGGAGCGTTGGAGGTCCTGCACCTCCCTAGTGTAATCTGGGAACATCATGACGGTGTGGTTTTGAAATTTGAGGGGTCCATTGGCCCGTGCCGCCCGCAGGATGGCATCCCGGTCTCTGAAGTTGAGGACTTTCAATATAATAGGGCGGGTGGGTCTCCAGGGGGTGGCCTAGGTGCGAGGGACCGGTGAGTCCTCTCTACCACGAACCAGGTCAAGAGGGCGTCCTTGGGCATCCAGGATGTGAACCAGGCCTCGACGAAGGTGGTTACCTGGTTCGACTCGACCCCTTCGGGAAACCCCACCAGGCGGAGGTTGTTGCGGCGTGCTCGGTTTTCAGCATCCTCTGCTCGCCAATGGAGCTCCTTGGTGTGGGAGCGGAGATGTGCTACCTGCTCCTTCAGCTGTGAGATGTCGTCCTCCGCTGTAGATAAGTGAGATTCAGCCTCTGTAAGTCGTGCAGTGGCGTTACGGAGATCCTGTCGGAGGAGGGACACGTCCACTTTGATCACCCCAATCTTCCCCTCGACGGATGCCTGCGAGGCGCTGATTGCTTGGAGAATGGTGTTTAAGTCCCTGTGTTGGGGGGGAGGGGGCCCCCCGCCGCCTGCCCGGGGGGGTCCTGGTCAGAGGTGGTGAACCAGTCCATCTTCGTCTGCGTGGGAGCCGGCGTGGACTTAGGAGCCTTGTCTCTCCCCATGGTGGATGGCAGGCCCCGCCGCTACGGAGAATCAGAGGACCAGGCAGGGGGGATCGGGGACCGTGGAAACCCTACGTGAGGGCCAGAACTCGGTCCAACGCCGGAGGCCACCAGGCAGAGCCGCAGGGACCGTATGGGGGGGGAGACAGCCGGAGGGTCGAGCTTGCCGGTGATCCGGAGCATCTCACGGTGTAGTCCGCCAGGGCCAGAGGCAATGACAAAGGCAGTGGAAGGAGCTGTCACCCCAGGGAGCGTCCACGGCCAGCACGGGCGAGGCGAGGCCCCCTGAGGGAAGGGGCGGAGAGCCAGACGGACCAACAGTTTTCAGCAGGGGCCCCGGATAAGGAAGGGCCCAGCCCCAGGTTCATGGGCGTCCAGGTGAGCAGACACGGGACCTAACGCCCTTGCACCACCCGCGTGGCACAATGGCAGTGTGGAAATCCGCAGCAACGGGAAGGCGCCACCAGCGGGCAGTTCGGGCCACCAGTAGTTGTGCCCGCCAGGTGCAATGTCCAGGGGTCGCCCACAACACTGCACCACACCACCACCCGATCGCAGAGGTAGAGGGGTGGCGCGCTGACCAGAGAGGAGCAGGGGGCTACTCGACACAGCAGCCGATCCCCAGGCTCAATCCCAATCACCAGGGAGAGTATGGATGGGGGGCCCCGGACCCTCTCCCGATGGGAGCCCGTGCCAGTTGTGATGATGCCCCTAGAAGCTTTCCAGGTGAGTCCGCTGAGGACCCAGGGCCATCAGACGTGTCCCCCCAGGCCAGCTCCTTGTGCACCAGAGATGCAGGGAAATGTTGCGGTCTTAGGGGCAGCTGGAGGAGACAGTCCCGGCTTTCCAATGTCACCAGGGGAGCACAGCGTCAGCGGGCCTCCCAGGGCAAGGCACCCCGCCTGCCGGTAGGCCGCGACAGAGGCCTCCCCCCGTGGCCCAGCACTCCAGACAGACGTCCCAGGCGGTGGCGACGAGGCGGGCCTCCCGCTCCCTCGAACCCAGAAGGAGATTAGCTGGGGGAGTGGGGGCAGCAGGTCGGAGAAGGCAGCGCAGGCAATAGGGGAAAGGAAGGGAGACTGGGAGCAACGGTGTCGGCTCTCCTCACGCCGCTACCCGACGAGGTAGCCGAGCTGCAGGCTGGTCGCACTCACCGGAGCAGGTCGGGTGTCCTCAGGAGGGTCGGCGGAATCTCAAAAGCCAGCGCCTCTCGGGCTCAGAAGGCGCACCCCAGCCACCGGCCCCAGAGGCCGCCGGGCCGGCACCCCGAGCCCCTCAGCTCCGGTCCTGGACGATGGCGTTGCGAGCGCTTGAAGCATGGGGATGAGGGCCCAACAGCGGAGCCCCGCCGGCCAGGTAGTCACCGGAAGAAGGTGCCGATCAAAAGGGCGCCGCGCCGGAGTCCCCACAAGTGGAAGATGCCACCCTCAGCGCTGGATCGCAGCGGAGGCCGCCATCTTGCGGCCCCGGGGCGGCGGGAGAGCAAAGGCCAGAAATGGGCGCCGGAGGCTCGGATCCGCCAAACAGTGAGACCGGAGCAGTCCCCTCAGCACAGGGAGCCCCCACAAGCAGGTAGGGAGATTGGATGGCTGCTGTTGACCAGAGGATGCGAGGCGGATGACGGAGGGGTCCGGAGCACTCTTAGAGTGCGACCGCCATCTTGACGCCTCAGGCCACGCCCTAAGTAGTATATTGTTTTTAAGTGCTTTATTATAATATCAAAGATTAAACTATTGTTCGCTTTAGTATCTTTTTGTGGTGTTTTACGCAGTTTTTTATGTTTTTATTTTTATACGTTACTGTAAGAATATTTATTTACAAAAATTATATTTTCTTCAGGTTGTTGAAGTTATTGGGAGATTGGGTGGGAAGTGTTTCTGTTAATTATATATTAATTAAAGATAAAAAATGTGTTAATTATTTTATATCTTATTTGCATTTACTAATTAAATGATTAATAAATATTTTGTTATGTACTACATTTTTATTTCAGGTTATTGGATTTATTAGAGAATCGGATGGATATTATTTGTCAATGATGTTATATTAATTGTTATTTGGCATCTTTATTGTTTATTACATTTTAAATTTATGTTTAAAAGTTTTGGTTGTGGGGTTTGTCGGGGGATTGCCTGGGTGGTGTTTTTCTTAAATTATATTTTAATTAATGTTAATAGAATATTATGATAATTTTTAAAATGCTTTGTGATTTAAAAAAATATTTGTTAAGCAATGTTTTGTATTCTAAATTGCGGTGTGGGGGTTATTTGTGGTTTGGGTGGGTAGTTTATTTGAAAAATATTTATTAATTGAGATTAATTGATTAATGTATTAAATGCCTTAATTTTTAAGTTGACAGTTAATTTTAGATTATTTTTACATTTAAAAATATTGTTTTACATATTTTCTCTCAGTAATTTATTTTTTAATGTGCTGTATGGTGTGCTATAAGTGCGATTCAATCATTTATATACTTTCTTTATTACGTATTTAAATAAATGTATACATTGTTAAATACATTCAAATTAGAGAATTATTATATTTTGATACTTTTTCGTTGTTTTATTTCATTTCAAATATATTGAAGTGCAAATTATGTTACTTGGGTGTAGTGAATGTGACACCCCTCCCCCATGTTTATGCACTTTCCCCAATCTTTGTTTGACTGGACTTATAGCAATAAACTGGATTCCCTCAATGTCTGCACTTTCCCTAATGTCTGTTGAAATGTAGTTACTATAGTAAACTGGAACTTCCCCTCCCAAATATATGCATTTTCCTAATGTTTGTTATAGTGGAATTAGAATAGTAAACCTGAAGCACCCAGTCTGATGCCCAGTGTATACCTTTTTCCCGATGTTTGCTGGACTGGAGTTAGAATATAAAATCTGACCCCATACATAGTTGGACTTTTTTCAATTCAATGTTTGTTACTTTGGTGTTAAAATAATAAACTGAAGCCCCTCCTGGCAATATATGCACTTTCCCCAATATTAGATGGATTTTGAGTCACAATTAAAAATCTGATGCCTCCCAATGTATGCACTTTGCATAATGTTTGCTAGACTAGATATAGAACAGTAAATATTACATCACCAATGTATGCACTTTTCCCAGAGTTTGTTAGACCACAGTTCAACTAGTAAATCTTAAACCTTCTAATGCAGTGATATTCAAAGTACGCGCCAGGGGCGGCATGCAGCCCTCCTGACTTTTACATGCGGACCCTAGTCAACAGCAGCTCTGGACTTAACTCAACATCCACATTAAAAAGATGTTAAATAAATAGGCAAACATTTATTTAAAGGTTAGCTTAAGTTAAAGAAAGGAAATAACTAGGGTGTCCTGCAATGCTTAAATTTAGAAACGCCTTCATTTTTAAAGACATCTTGCAGCAAAAGTGTAAAAGTATGATAAAGTCTGTTCAAAATTCTAAAAGCGTATATCATTAACATGCAGAACGGTTTCACCTTAGTACATGGATACTCAAAGTACGGCCCGGGGGCCACATGCGGCCCTCCTCACCTTTAACTGTGGCCCCCTGGTGAACAGCAGCACTGGGCTGCTGTTCACTTGACAGAGCAGGAACATTCAGAAAACTGTGAAAGAAATGGGTTTCCTTTGTTTACACATTAACTAAAGTAACAGAAAAGAAGGTGTCCTGGACAACTTATCTTTAGGAACACCTTTAGTTTTAAAGGTATTTTGCACTAAACATGTAAAACCGTGATAAGCTCTGCAAACTTTAAAAAAGTGGATTTTATTAGCAGGCATGAGCGTTGCTTTGACTTTTATTCTTAGTGCATGCCAATAGAGCGTTGGTGGCAGACAGACGTCACGTGAAGGCTCGGTTTGTTGTCCACACCATGCTTCTGTTTCGAGTCCCCCCTACGTCCACCTTTCATCCCTCCAACCATTGCCCTGCTGGCATCGGTGCGGCCCTCAGCCATGCCACAGACTGTACTTTGTGGCCCCCAGGGAGAGGTTTGTGAGTACCCATGCCATAGTACATCAGGTTATGTAAGTGCAGTGATAGGTATTTTTTTTTTAAGTGATAGTTTTCAAACATGATTTTAGAAACTTTTGTTCTTCCGCCCCCACCCTAGCAACAATGTCAATAGTGAAATAAGAGGCACGTTAGTTATTATGTGCACTTTTTGGGTAGTCTGGGTTTATATTATACATGAACAACATTATGGTTTATTAAATCAAACCCAGGAGAAGGTTTAGTACAGCACACATCCTGAAGTCATGTATTTCAAGATCTTCACATGTGTTAATGGCAAAGGAGGGAAAGTGAAATAAAACAATTTCCTAGGATCACACAATTTAGCTAAGTGGAGAACCCAGGATTAATCCCAAGTTTTTGGTTTCACATTGTGCAATTCAGACACTAGACTTATATGCTTCACTTCCTCTACATCCACGTTACTGCCAATCCCCCCAACCGCCACCCTGCGGGCAACAATGCAACCCTCCATCACAGACCAAACTTTGTGGCCCTCGGGAAAATGTATGCGAGGACCCATGCTCTAATGTGTGCCATTTCCCAATGTTTGTTAGACAGAAGTAAAATTAGTATATTTGATGCCTACACAGCCCAATGTGTGTTTTTTTCTCCAATTTCTCTTGCATTGGGATTTGATTAGTAATCCTTGATTGTACTGGGTAATTATCTTTTTCTTATATATTTCTGTACCTCTTTAAGAAGTATTTTTCGGGTGTTAAATGTAAAAGTATTTTTAAAATTATAGTTTGTTTTGTTTTAATTGTGTTTTGTTTAAAATTTGCGTACTTATTTATTATTTTGCATATTTGATTAATTGATCCACATTAGTTTTAGTAACGTATTATTAAAAGTTATTTTAATATAATTTTTAAAAAATGTTAAAAATAGTAATAGGTACATATTTTATACTGTTTTGTTATGTAATATAAATGTTATGTAATTTTAAAGTTATCTTGAAGTTAGTTGTATGTGTATGTGTCGGAAGCAGGAGAAGGACTATACTGTTCTTCACCTTTTTGAGAAAAAGAGCAGCATGTGGGGAGAGCTTTGACAGGAAAGTGCGTGTGGAGCACTTTCCTCCCTTCAGAGAGAAGCTGCCTGGATCAGCGCATGGCGAGCGCTTTATTCTCCCTGTTGTGGGGCCAAAAAGCGCATGGTGAACGCGTCCTTTTACCTATTGTTGTGCTAACAGAAAAGCTTTATTCTTCCGGTTGTTCTGCCTAGAACCAAGCATGTGGTGAGCGCTTCTCTCCTTCTTGAACAAGGGACCACCGCACTGCATAAACCCAAGTGTGGCTGCTTCACAGGGGGACAGGGTCCGTGTCTGAGGCCATAGTGTCGGCAGGAGCCTGGACGTGGCCCCCGCAGGATGCTGTAGCAATAAGGGAGCCACCACGGAAGAAGGAAGTCCCAGGCAACATCCTTCCCCTGCGTTGTCTTGCAACTCTGATGTCGTAGGGCGGGGCCTAGCCTTGGAGGAGTAGTGCCGTTAGAAAGGAAGCGGCACGGTGAACCCATTAGACCAAGCAGCGCTTCAAAGCCTCCGAGTGCCCCTCGGTCTCAGAAGCTCCAGCCGGCGTGTACGCCAGTCCTGCCTTCCCCGCCTGAGTCGCACAGAAATGCCAGTCACGGCCCGGCGGCTTTTGGAGCATCTTCTGTCCAGTCCCTGAGAGTTTGGGCGTTCGGGGGGGGCACGACTGGCCCCCTCAACCTGACTGGAGTGGCCGCGCCACTGCCACATTTGTGTCGGCGGCTGCGCCCCATGTCTGCGTGCAGCTGTTCCATTGCAGACATTTGGGGGCATTTTGTTTCTTGTTGGCCGTACGGGGGACAACCTCGACGGAGGTCCCCGGTCCCTGGTGAAAGTTTACCGCACTACCAATTATAGGCGCGCAGGTGCTGCTGCGGCCTACAGTTTCAGCTGGGCCTCCCCAGTACCGATTTACATGTTCTCTTAGTGAGTGATTCATACGAAACCTATTCTGCTGCACCTCATGCCCTGATGTGTTATGCATGTCGTTTTGGCCCTGCATGGTCAGTATAACAATTACTGCTATCTTTAGAAACTGTATAATATGTACAATAATGGTGTGAGGTGGTGTTATGCATAATGTTCTTGTATGACTTGTGCAACTTATAAGTATTTGCTTTATTGCACTAAATGTAATGCCATGACAATTGCCTAGCTGGCAAAGTGATTTATGATCTATGTTGATAGAGCAGAGGTTTTCCTCTTACAAATTTGTGACAATTTAGAAAGAAATGATTTGTGATACTACTCTACATAAATGATGACAAACGTGTGTTAAGTTCCACGTTTCTGGAAAATGACAAAAATGTAATTCTGATTTAGATACCTCATCGTAAAAGCATGCAGAATGCTAGAATAAGCTCATGTTATATTCTATGTTTACTTTAAATAGATGAGAATTGTTAACATTTTCAATGACATTGATCTTCTGGTTTAATAATCTGATAATAATAATAGCAAAGAAATTCTATATGCAAAAATTAACGTTTCAAATGTTTAAAAAATAAATAGTAATTTATGTCTAATGTGTGCACTGAAAATGACAAGGTGCTAAACGCGTTTTAGTTAAAACTGTTTTCGTGAATCTTTCTACAAATGTATCTTTAAATATGTGTGCCTTAATAACATATTGCAAAGAAGACTTACATGTTCTATATGTGTGAAACAGTGACACTTTCAAAATTTATGAGTACCCCACACTAACATGAATTAATTACCAATTGATTGAAATGTTAATTAATACATTTATGTGAGAGATTAATACTTTGTGTTAAGCAATGCGAGATTAATAATTTAACATCGTGAATTGAACTGTATTTCATGTAGTTGTCAAATCTTGCTTCTTTTCTTTTTCCAAACATGAACTTATGAACTGTATAATCTGAAGCCTATGGGAACTTTTTGTAAAGCTGCCACATGCGCTCTAACTTTCAATTGCTTCCTTTGACATCTACAGCACAGTTTGACCGAATTTGCATCAAAAACTGTTACATGCTAGAACAGATGCTTGAGAACTAACTGGCGGAAATACGAAAGCATGCTCTTGCTTACTTTCTGAGTATCTCACTGTTCATATGACTAAACTTATAATGGTTTTAAGGAAAACTACTTAAAATGGGTTACTTAATTCTTCTAGATTGTATACTTTTTAACTACTACATCATCTCTTCCTATCGAAGATGACCAACGGGACAGAGTGGTCTGACAATTTTGATGATGCCAAGGGGTGTCACCCTGGAATTGATGGAGTATAATAGCCCAGATTTGGAACTGAACTTGGCTTTGTTTTGCTTGGCTTTTGGCTTGGCTTGGCTTGGCTCACCCAATTTGCAGCTTTGAGACTGACAAGAACAACGCGAACTGTGACGTAATACTGTGATTGGCTTCCGGCTGGTATGCTAGCGTAGTGGAACCTTTTCGGCTGAAAGGTTTGCGTCATGCTGCTGTGACTTTGATGTTGCAGGTACGGACTGAAACAGATTACTGTTTTATCGAACTGGAAATGGTCATTTGGAACTCACTAAACTTTGCTAAGGGTTTGTATGAGGCTCAACTGATTTCCTATTGATTCATATGCTATAGACATCTATAAACTTCATCGGCTGAGGAAGATCCTTTCCACTGTCAATCCTTGGATCTCGCAGAGTTTGATATTACCTTATTAAATTCAGTATTAGTTTAATTCTAGAATTGTATTGCTGTTTTCATTTAATGTTCTTTACTCTTGAATGAAATACTAAAACTTTGAGACAATCTAAAGTCTGCTGAGTGTGACTCATTATTTCCTCTGGGATAAATCACTTGAATGATTTCCTTTCTGGTTGACAAATTTGGGATCCTATTCCTGGTCCTCATTCGATATTTGCTCATCCTCCGAATATCCTGTCCCTTTCAGCACAAAACAAGATCCATTGGAGGACCAAAGGATTTTGATAGGTAGCAAGAAGGTTGATAGGTAATATTAAAATAAGTGTTTCAGATCAAAACTTTTAAGGCCCAGCACGCCAACACTACAACAATGTATTGTTATGACAATTGCCTAGTGGCAAAGGGATTTTTGTGAGTGTGGTCTAATGTGTTTTACATATAATACAAAGTGATATGTTTATATAGCCTTGTGTGGAGCCTCTTTTGTAGTGTAGTCTGTGTGTCACTGGTGTGAGTGTGTGTTGTGCAAACGCTTTACACATTGCCTCTGGGAGAAGCCGGACTGCTCTGCCAAGCTACCAAGGGGGTGAGCAGGGGTTATCTTGGGTGTGTAACTCCCATACCCTGACTAGACTGGTGGGTTCTGCCTGGCTTAGGTGCATACCCTAGCCAACCAGAAACCCCATTTCTAACAGGTGCACATGCATTAAATACATTTAAAACATTAAAGAAAAGAAAACTCACTTACCTTGTGGCACGTCCGTGCTCCAGTCCGGTGTCCTTCACTCCTCCAGCACAGGACCCAGGAAACTCCTCTAACCAATCCTGGCGCTGTTAGCCAGCATGAGAGCAGCACCAGGATTGGATGGAGCAGACTCTCTCAGCACTCCAAAGAGCACTGAAGGCCTTTGCTCTGTCTCAACCCAGCTGTCAAAGACAGCTGGGTTGAGAGGTTTTAAGTGTGCATGTCTGTCTGGCTGTCGCAAGATGGCCGGCCAAAGGTACATGCGCACTTTAAACATAAGTGCCCATAACTTCTTTCTGCTGCCCCGTGCCTGTCTTGACACTCGGCTTTGGGTTATTGAAAAATAAAATGATAATACATTAATTGTCCTACCGTTTTATTTTTCATCTTTGGGGCACGAAGGGCATTTCAATCAGTGGGATGATGCTCCTCCACCTTAATGGAGGAGCAGCCCCTGGTGTGCTTGAAGCTGTCCTTCCTTATGAAATATCCAACAAAATTCTGTTATTACTTCGCTCTGCATGCCCGCAGATTTTTTACTTACCAAACTAACCTCTTGCAATTATCCATTCAAGTGCCAATAACCATCCTGTATCACAAAGCCCTCAATTGTAGCACTCTTGAAGTCACAACCACTGCACTTTCCTAACTGCACTCACTCAACTCTCTGGTACTTACACACAAGATGCAACCAGAAGTCTGCTTCTATGTAAATGCCGGTCTTTGGGAGAATCTGTCAGAGTGTGAGCGTCACTCTATGGGTGTGATGATGAGAATGTTTGAGGAAGTCAAAGACGTCAATGCACCAAGATACCTGGAGTGACAGAAGTGACAGCATGCACCCTTTGACCATGATGACATCACAGATTTAACCCCTTTGTCTCACCTTTGGCCTCTAAATATCATACTCTGTTCTGCTGACAGATTAGGGGAAGGGCTTTGGGTAGAAACTCCACAAAGCAAACATGGCTGTTAGAACCTCATTACTTTCTGGGGGGGCGTGGCTTGATGCCCAAGGAAGATGGCAGCTGCACCGTGAGATCCGGTGCGACGGCGCAGGTCGGAGACGATTTTTCGCAGGTCCTGTAACCCATTCTCTTCTCAATGTGCGGGTAACGCATAATAACCCGCCCGACGACCTTCTGATAGTGCAAGAAACGCACCAACATCAAGAGCATAAGGTATTTCTACCAGTCCTGCAACTGGCTCAGACGCGCCGCCATCTTGAAATGCGGCTGCTACAATAACGGCCGTTTCATCGGCGCTGAAGTGACGGGCCTAACTTCTTTTACCGCCTTTACCCCTGGTGAGAATGCGGATCCTATATACATGCTGGTATTTTATTTTTGCATAGCGCTCGCTGATCTCCTGTAAACGCGTAGCGCTCACCAGTAATGAGAATTCCTGATAAATATTATCATCGCAATTACCTCAGAAGCGGCCAGCTCCTGTCACCCCTGCAATTACGGCCACTATAACTGCTGCTTCTTCAGCGCTGAGGTCGCGCGCCTCTGCCTCCTTAATGTTCCACCTTTAATTGTTGATATTAACCCTCAACAACATGCTGAGATGCTTGCTCTTTATATTTTGAACGCTCTCTTCCTCTATTGTTGTTGAGCACTCTTGCAATTGCCTATGTAGATGAAGGAAAGTCTTCACACCCACTGAGCAGCTTACTACATATCTTCCTTGTTTTGGCCTTTTTCCTTCCGTCACCAAAAGGAACTTATTCTCAATAACACCCCTGAAGATATTATCTGGACATTGGAAGGTCTGTGTCTTCATCAAGAGAATTGGTCACTTGTCCTTTGTTTTGTCTCTCTACTAACAGGAATGTGCCCTAAATATTTAGCTTGGTACTTTGCACTTGCTATTGTAATTCTTTCCTTCACACCAAGGAACCTGCATTTCTATCAATTTTGTCCTTGCACAGCCTATGGGGAGACTAAGACGGCTTAATTCTTCTACCTCATCTCCGACGCGTAGATTCATCAAAAACTCCACCGTCTTCACAAAACTTGCTGCAATGGAATCCACTTCTGTTTCTCAGTCAAGGGTCGGCGCGTCTCCATCTACGGCACCAACGGTAACCACTCCGGTAAATCCTGTCAAAGTTAATCCTAAGCGCCTCAAGAAGGATCCTCCTTCTCCTGCAAAATCTCCGCCTCCTGCTTCATTGGATCTACTGCTAGAAGAAATACGCACCTTAAAACTCTTTATGGAAGAAACAAACACTAAACTTCAGTTTTTGAGTGACAGATGGTCCCAACTAGATGAACGACTCCTTGCAGTGGAACAAAGCGTTTCTGCATACAACGTAACTGAAAACAAAGTTAACTTCCTTCAGTCACAAGTATCCTCCTTGTAGAAGCATGTCAAGGATTTAGAAAATAGAAATAGAAGAAATAATCTGCGCATATATCGTTTACCAGAAAATACAGAGGGTGCGGACCCTCTCACCTTCTTCAAAAATGTTCTACCTATAGTGTTAGGTCTACCTGAGGATACTAACTTGAACATTCACCGAGCACACAGATTGGGCCGTTTACATGTCAATACTTCTGATTCTAACCATCCAAGAGGTGTTACCCTGTATTTCCTGGAATATACAGACCTCCTTAAGGTTCTTTCAGCATCTAAAAAGTCAACGCGCATTTCTTGGTTGGGTCATACGCTGTTCTTTTCGCAAGACTATGCCAAGAGTACTGCAGACAGACGCAGAGAGTTTCTAAACATGAGACCAGATCTTCGTGCCCTTGGTGCTAGATATGGCCTCTTTCATCCGTGTCTTTTTAAGGTCACGTATAGAAATAAGACAACCTCCTACGAAGATCCAGTTAAGCTTAAATGTTTTCTCAATGCTTGTAGAGTTGAAACTATGGACACTTCTGGCGCTTCAACTTCTCAACTTGGTTGAAGATATGTTTTTGAAGATATGTTTTTGACTTAATTTTGATTATTATCTCTTTTACCTTTGCTTTTATATATTCAGTATTTCTTTCTTAAGTTATTCATGTTTCTTGTTGTCCTGAATATACTGTGAAGGTTATGTCACCAATTCACAATTTAGGGGCCGATTCCGATGTCGGATGGACTCAGGTCCGTCCGACATCGTCCAGGAGCCGTAACCGACCGACCTGCTGTCGTCGGTTACGGCCCTGCAAGTACGATGCGACCGAACCCTGTTCGGTCGCACTCGTATATTGCACAATGGGAGCATGCATTCCGAGCGGAATGCATGCTTGCATTGTGAAAAGCAGGGGTGCAGTTCATCCCTGCACCCTGTGGCCGGCACCCCAAGGTGCATGCCACCGGGTGCAGGGATCAACACTAGGCCGCCATTCGGCGGGCCTCGCACCCATGGGGGCCCAACTGGGGGCCCCCAAAGACAGTTACCGACTGCCTTTTCGTGCCGGAAAGACCGGCACGAAAAGGCAGTGAAATACTGCCATCGTACTCCCTCGGTCGTGAAGAGGCGGCCGGGGGAGTACTGAAGGATTTCCGGATGGCGGACGGGCTCTCCGAACCCGTCGTAAGCCATCCGGAAATCCGAGTCGGATTCCTTTCCGACCGAGCCCATCGGAATGGCTCGGTCGGAAAGGAATCCAGCCGGCACGTTCCGATTCGGTCGGAAGGGCTCCGACCATCGTTCGGTGCCCTTCCGGCCGAAATCGGAATTGGCCCCTTAATCTTTTTTATTTTCTCCTATAGGCATTCCTGTTGTATGTCTTTCTCGTTGTCCCGCACCTTGTCATATCCAGTCGCCCCTGTGCCCCTCTCCGTGAGATCTGGACGCATCGCTCTTCCATGTGGTTTCACCCCCCCCTCCCTTATCCTCCTTTTTTGGATTTTCATAGGTATGTGTTTTTCTTTTTGTGTTAATCTACCTCTTTCATCTTTTGTTGCTTTACATCTACTTATATTCTCTGCCTTTTTTCTTTCGGTTCCTTCCTTTTTTTCTTACTATCTCTCTAACCCTTCATCTTTGATATTCTTATTCTTTTTTCCTATTTCATTCATTGTTACATTTTTTCTCACTTACATGATGTTGTGGTTTCTCATATATCAAGTTTATATTCTTTCTGGTCTAGTTCAATTTGTTCTCTCAATAGTTAATCTATGTCATTGAATATTGTTACTTGGAATGTCCGAGGTTTGCATTCACCGATCAAAAGGCAACGTGTCTTATCACACTTATCTAAATTGAAAGCTGATATAGCAATGATTCAGGAATCACACCTCACGGAATCTGAATCCTTATAGTTAAAAAGAGATTGGGTTGGTGATGTTTTCTTTACTCTGGGTGATGGTAAACGTAATGGTGTTGTTACGTTATGCCATAAATCTCTTCATGTTAAGCTTGTATCTCAAGAAAATGATGATGTAGGTCGCTGGTAATTCACAGATTTATTGATTGGGAAGGTTCCTCTCTCTTTATTTAATATTTATGCACCAACTACGGGTGATTCCCTTTTTTGGTCTCACCTTGCCAAAAAATTGATGCAATGCTCTCAAGATAACCTTATTTTGGCAGGAGATTGTAACCAAATTATAGACCCCTTCATAGACCTTAACTCCCTATCTTCCTTTACATCATCTAAAGCACATAAATCATTCTTACACTCCTTCAAACATAGACATTTAATTGACGCATGGAGATTATGCAATCCCACCCTGAGAGAGTTTACCTACTTCTCTCCAGCACATCAATCGCAATCACGTATTGACCACATTTTTATTTCTCATAACATCTCTCAATCCATACGATTTGCAGATATTGGATCTATATTGATTTCTGGTCATGCCCCGTATCCATTTCCTTAGACATACTTAACAAGCCTTCTGTTCCTAGATGTTGGCGATTTAACAACTCATTGTTACTTGATCCCGTTTTCTCATCTTTCACCTCTTTTTTTGAAGAATATTTCCGTTTTAATGAATCAGACACTCTCCCCTTTCATATAATATGGGATGCTTTTAACGTTGCTGCTCGTGATTTTATCATTAATTATGTTTCTAAAAAACGACAATGCCCGAAAAATTGCCACAGACCTTTTTGCAAAGATAAAGAGATTGGAACATTCCTACTATACTACTAAGTCGAAAGATTGCTTGGCGGATCTCATAGCTACTAAACTTAAATTCAATAAGGAATCCACTGAAAATGCTTCTTTGTACTTGCTCAAATCCAGTGCAAAATGTTATGGTGGCCAAAATAAATCAGGTAAATTATTGGCAAATTACCTTAAAGTTAAGAAACACAAATTCAACATCGAATCGATACTTGACGATCAACAATTACCCAAATATAAAGATTCTGAAATTCTACAAGAATTTTATACTTTTACAAATCCCTATATACACCAGAAGCTTCACCTACAGATGATTCTATTTCGGATTATCTTTCTTCCATTGAAAAATCTTTTGATACTCATTTGAGTTTTGAATTATTAGAGCTCAATGTTTCATTGAAAGAATTACACACTGCATTACTCACTCTTAAAAAGGATAAAGCCCCAGGCCCAGATGGCTTTACTGTCGAATTTTTCTTACACTTTTCCCAACTACTTCTTCCTAAATTACACAAACTTCTAAATTCCTTTTCGCAAGTGGGAACTTCTTCAGGTTCCTTTTTGGAGGCCCTAATTTGCCTTATACCCAAACAAGATAAAGATCCACGTTTATGTAAAAATTATAGACCAATTTCATTAGTGAATATAGATTATTAAATTTTCTCAAAATCCCTGTCTTTAAGATTAGAATCATTTCTCCCTGGTCTCTTAGGTAAGGAACAGTCAGGTTTTGTAAAGGGTCGTTTCCTGACAGACAATACGCGACTATTTTTTGACATACTCTCTAAATCCTCTCACTCTTCAGATTCTTTAGCAGCTATTGCTTTAGGTGCGGAAAAAGCATTTGACAGAGTCTATTGGCCTTTTATTTTTTTAACGCTCAAATGGTTTGGTTTTGGTCCTAAAATTGTTAGTTTAATTTCTCTTTTATACTCAAATCCTAAAGCGGCAATATTTGCAAATGGCCTTACCTCCTCATATTTTAATTTGGGAAGAGGTGTTAGGCAAGGTTGTCCCTTATCCCCTTTTTGTTCAATTTAGCTTTAGAACCTTTTCTATCTAAAATTCGCCAAAATTCAGAGATTTTTGGTTTTGCCTCTGAAAGCACACATATTAAGTTAGCAGCTTATGCGGATGACATTTTGTTATTTCTCTCGAAGCCACAATCTTCCCTACCTAATTTTCTTCATGAAACAAAGGCTTACTCTTCTGTCTCTGGTTATAAACTTAACAATGACAAGTGCGAAATTTTACCCTTAACTAAATTTACTTTTAAGGATGATTTTAAAATAACCAATTTTAATTGGAACACCAAACATATAAAATACCTAGGTGTGTACTTCTCTGCATCAATCAAATCGTCAATCTCCATTAACTTGGATAAATGTTCCTTAAAAATATCTTCCCCGATTGACAAGTGGCACCCTTTATACCTCTCTTGGTGGGGAAGGTTAGACAAAATAAAGATGATGTTATCCCCGATTGTTCTTTTTACTATTTCTAATATTCCAGTTGCCATACCTCAAAAGTTTTTTAAAAACATTAATTCCTTATTATCTTCTTTTCTTTGGAACAACAAAAAGGCCCGTATGTCATTAACAAACCTTATTCGTCCTAAAATGGAGGGTGGAGTCAATCTTTCCGATTTTCCTACCTACCATAAAGCTTTCAATCTGCGCCAATCATCTCATTGGCTAATAGGTTCCTCACCAGATTCTCCTCTTTGGGTTAAACGTGAACATTCATATCTCACTCCCTTCTCTTTTCAAGAATATCTATCATTTACCCGGAAACCTCAGAAGTTATCTACTCCTATTGTTAAGCCCAAAATAAATTATTAGGTACACTCATGCCAGATAACTCTGCTGACATGGGATCACTTTTACAGTCCTCCATATGGCATAATAACCAAATAACGATTAAAGGTAAACCCATTTATTGGAAATCATGGAGGCAGAAAGGTCTTCTTTGGGTTCATCAACTAATTCAGAATGATGAAATCATATCCTTTCATCAGGCTAGAACTATTTTTGATTTTCCTGGCTCTTTTTCCAATAAATATCAATTGTTACACAATGTTTTAAGTCTAGCTATTACTCAGGCTGCTCTCACTCCTGTTTCGTCCAATATTACTTCCAACATCACTCGTGCCTTTCTAAGCTCATGTCCCAAAGCATCAATTATTTATACCTGTTTACGCAAATTAAAATCCCTAAGGACAAGACTAAAGTGGAAATGGAATGGGAACATGATTTAGATGTTAACTGGTCCATTCAGCTATGGAACAAAATTTGGCTTAAGATAAGAAAATCCTCCAGAGTGGCTAACACCACACAGACGCTTTTCTTTATTTACAATAGACTACATATTTCTTCATAAGATAAATGCTGATATACCTAACACTTGCTGGTCATGTTCCTCCACAAATGCAGACTTAAAACATTTACTTTTTACCTGCCCTTTTGTACATGACTTCTGGAAATGTGTTTGGAAACAAATCACCCTAATCTTTAAATTTATGGTATCCTTCTCATTTGCTAATATTTTTTTGGGTTCCCTCTCCGATGATTGGTCTCAATGTCCTTTAAATATGCATGTTTTGGATTTACTTTTGGGAGTGGCATTTCAGAGGATCACCAAAGATTGGAAGAATCTATCTGATCTCTCTTTCCAGGCTTGGTGGTACGCTGTATGTCACAACCATAGATTGGACACTGCTTATGTATATCCTGTGTCTCTGGCTGTAAAACGTTTACACCTATGGTCCCCAGTTACGAATTTTATCGATTGTCATGCTAAATTTTCACATGCACGCACCACTTCGGAACAAGAAGTTTTAAAACCTCCTTGACATTCCGTTTTTCTGTTTTCAACATTGTTTATATAGATTTATTAGAATTATATTGTTATATTCCTGATAAATGACCAGACCTGCTTTACATTTTTGTATTTTCCTTTACCTCCTCTTTTCCTTTCTATTGATAATGTAAACATACATTCATGTACAATCATATGTTCTCATATCATATTGTATATGTATCCTTCCTGTATTTTCTCTTTCTTTCTTTTACTTGAATAAACTTTATTTTTTTAAACTTAAAAAGAACCTCATTACTTTCTGTGCTCGCTGCTCCCTACACGATTGAGAGACTAGGGGGCAAGGACAGGGGGTCCCAAACGGTAGGGGGTGTCTCAGCAGCACTCGATTCACGCTGAGATATAGAAATGTTAACAGGGCCGTCCGGTGAGTGATGTCACAATACATCTTAAAACCCCGACTGACGTCATCAAGCAAAGGAACATTTCAGAATGCAGTGGTCTATCGATTTTTTGCGATGGTGAGCCTTAGCTATGCCTATTGGGCCATACTGCTTGTAATCCTATCACTGTGAACTGCTCGGACGTATCTAACAAAACTGTAGCTTTACCTGTAAATAAATCCATGCGTACCTTACTCGCCACCTGTTTATATTGTAATGATGCCCAAGAAGACCTACTACCTGTAACCTACAAATGTAGCCTGTTTTAGACCCATACTACGCAACTGCTGCATTACTTATATATTTCGGTACATACTGTTATCTACCGGTATAATTTGTAATATATTTATAACCAACATGCTTAAACTGCTATTTACCTGTAAATACTTTTGTTTCCCTGTATTTTTGTATGCCCATCATATTCCGCACAGGGCTCTGATACCCTCGGGCCATGTTCTTACTGAATAAAATTCTCAATAAATAAATTAATAGAATGCCTAGAGTCGTGATCGTAAGGAATGCAGGAAATGGAGTTGAAAAGAGCTTTTACTCTATACTGGATGACCATCTTAACTTCTAGGCTTTGTGCACAAGCACCCACTGAAAGCATCCTGGGCAACTTGTTTAGCTTCTAGTTTCTATGATTTCTTAATGGACATTAGCTAATAGCCCATGACGCACCACCTCCCTTTCAGCCAGTTTCCATCTGCTGAATTACTTCCTGTTTTACGAGAGTTTGAAACGGGGTAAAGTGCAGTATGGTCTGCGAAAAACAAAACGGCTGCTCGGGTCAGATTAGGAGTAAAAGCCGCAAGGGTATTACATCCATGCTTTTCCAGTACACTAATTTATGTGTACTCTCCCTTTTTCTTTTCTTTTCCAATGGACTTTGAGTTTTCAGGGGAAAGTAAATGTGAAAGCACAACAATTCCGCTGTAATGAAAAATGACAAATTCCAAAGAGGCTTTTCCTCCATACAACAGAGACCATTATCGAGTGCTTGATGGAACCAAATAGATCGACTATAAGTAAAGGATGGAAAAACACTTTACTATATATATATACATATAAATATACATACATATTTTCATCACACAAAACATCATAAAATGCCATGCTACAGAAAGACAAGTCACACCAAGGACTGGAACTTAGCTGTGCATCTACAAGGGCGCAGGTGTAGGTCACTCTTCAGGAAATGATGCATTGCATCTTCAGCGTGGTCTAGAGTTTCAAAACATCTGGACAAATAATTGTGAATATGTTAAAGAGGTGCAACATCAAATCTTTTGCTGAGATTATGAAAGGCGCAGTGCCCACAAGTCTGTGCCTGTAATACTTGGAATTTTTAAAGGAACTGCTCCAACAATAATATCTCTCATTAATGCCGGGAGACATCTATTTCTAGTGCGTGCTATTAAATTATTATTATTGCTGGTACATATATATTATTATATTATACTGCAATCTCAAGTCACTTGTTATCATGAAACAGTGTACTTAGCTATTACAGTCAAGTTGCAATGTCAGAATGCAGGCTTCCAGCAGCCAAGGTAGGCCACAGAACATCATTATAGCTACAATTTAAACCAGGTAAATGAGAAGTGGCCTTTTCTTTTTCTGTTTTTCTAAAATGAACAGGGATCAGAAAAAATGAGATACCTATGACAATATGTTTACTTTGTGCATGCTATACAATATTACAGGAACACAGACTTTCTCTGCATATTTCTACACATTCTGACCAAGAGCATTTTTTTAAATCTGACTTACATTAAACTGAGTCTAATATCTTTTTGTAAAAAATTGCTTATTGCATTTTGGTGTGTTTAGTTTTGCACTACAGTGTCTAATTGTATTCTTCATGTATGAAACATACTATCTCTTTTATATGAGCAATAGAATGAAAGAGGAACACACCAGGATTTAAGTGGTTTGTGGGAGGGTTGATGGTGTGGCCATTTATTATGGGCAAGGCTCCCTGTTTTCCGTTTTCACTGATTTTTACAGATAAATACAGACCGAAAACCATTTATTTCCCTGTCTGTATTTATTTTTAAATTTGGATAAAAATGGAAATTAGATTATTTTTTGAGTGATTCTAAATGCTGTCAGTCATGACTGCCAGGACAAAAGGTATACAGATTGACAGGTAATGGGCTAAAAAACAGAAAGGAATTTTAGTAAAGAGGCTTAAACAGCAGTAGATATGCACAACATTGATACTAAAATGTTCATGTTTTCATATTAGTGCATTGATTTATTATCTGATGGTGTTCATATCATTGAAACCTATCAGGCGTTCAAGCTTGAATGCACATTTATTGGTTACATAAATGTGGAAATATACTAGTTTCAACTTCATTTTTTCACAAACCTCAAAATAAATATGGATAAATACAGATAACATTAGCAACAAATAAATATGGATGAATACAGATGGAAATGTCAAAAAAATAAATACCATAACACTGGTAGCCCTAATTATGAGGAATAAATTACCCTCTGCCTCTATGTTGAAAGGATATTGCAAGTCACCAGGGAATTCCATGACCTTATAAAAGAATTTGGCCTTTGGCCCCCATTCATTTCTATGATTACTGAGCTCCTCTGTCACTTGCATATCCTTGTAATGTGCAGCAGAAGGTACCTCATCACAACTATTATTACAGCTATCATTTATATTATTATTACCATTATATCTATTAATGTCAAGCATTTTGAAAACTAGCTTTAGGTATCAAGTCTTGATCACTATTAGTTTCTAAGAAACTATTCAGCACATTCTACAGCCAATTATACACGTTTTTGCTAAGTACACAATTATGGTACAGGTTCATAAGGCCCTTGACTAGGCTAGCAGTGTTATTTGAAGGGCTACTTAGCCTTGTACCAGAGTTCCAAAGCCCAATGCACAAACACACAGAAGTAGTATGTGGTGAAGTCCGTAGTGGTATCCAGCAGCAGCACTGTAAGGGTCACCCAGCGCAAAGTCATAGGTGTCGTTAGAGCCCCGATTGGTGTAGTAGGACTGCCCACTGCCTCTGTATCCATAACTGCTGTACCCATAATGGTGGGGCCTTGCAACAGAACCCATGCCGTAACCAATTACTCCTCCTGCAACAGCACCCATTGCAGCAGCTCCTGCCATCTTCATGCCCTGGTTAGAGCTGCCCTGGGGGCGATAGCCACCAACGCCCATTGGGGGAGCACCTCCCCGAGAGAAGGAGCCACTACGTGCCCATCCTCCGCTTCGCATTCCTCCTCCACCAAAGCCTCGCCCAGTAAAAGCGACTTCACTGAAGGCTGCCAGCAGCAGCACCAACACGATCCAGGATCCAGTGACGGGGTGGTAGTCCATACCTAGATTACTGCATGAAGGAGTAAATATCAAGTTAGTATATTCATTTTTATTTTTAATATTTCATCCTAATGCCCCAAAAAGCACTTTCTATGAGCTTGAGCCAATCGATTAACCACATACACCATATGCAATAATATATTCAATGGTACGGAGCAGAATTTGTTGCTACAAATATAAGTTAAAGCATACTTCTAAAACACATTTGTCGAAACCTAAATTTGGAAGAAAATGTTTTGCAGTAATTAGTTTCTGCGGAAAAGGTCAAAATAAATATTTGTCACTGGGATAAATTGGGTTATTGGTTGAGCGGGGTGAAACCCTACTCAAGCAACAAGAACTCTTGTCGGAGTGACACACAAGCAGACCCAAAATTAACCTATGCTTAACCCTCTGGTAGTTTGGCACAAAGCAGTCAGGTTGAACTTAGAGGCAATGTGTAAAGTATTTATGCAGCACTTCAAACAGTAATAAGGTGAAAATACAACACAAGAAAAATCCCACATCAATCTAGAAAAATTAGATTACACTTTAATAAATAATTTAAGACCAAAACCAAAAAAATTCAATTAGTAGGACCAAAGATATGCAAGTTTAAAGGGTTTGAAGAAAAATAGAGCTTACAAACAAGAAGCCCCAATTGTTGTTATCTGGTCACGGAGGACTGGGTCCAAGTCACCAAGTTAGGTCAACCGCGATGGAGCGCAGGCTGGATACAGGACTGAATTCAGTCCACTGTTAAAAGTACATTGTGTCCTGGGCATCGAGATGCGAAGTCCTGGTGTTGGCCTGTGTGGCGCAAGCATCAAGGAGCCTTCAACAGTAGCTTGTGGTGCAAGGTCCTGCATCGAGATGCGTAGCACTGTGCCCGTGCTGGTGACGCCACTGATCAGGAGCTGCAATGTGGTCGTCGAGGTGCATCACGCTGTGTCTAGGTCGATGAAGTTGCTGGTGCTGCGAGGACTTGCGTCGAGGTGCATTGCACTGAGTTGAGATACGTCGAACTGGGCTGGTTGTTGCATCGAGATGGGCCACACTGGGTTAGTGCTTGAGAAGCCTCTGAACAGAAGATGCGATGCGTGCTCCTGTGTTGAGGTGCACCAAGATGTGTAGAGCTGGGCCGATTTTCAGTGTCGAGATGCGTCACGCTGGGTCGGTGCTGCAAAGCCATCGAATAGAAGATGCGATGCGCGGTCCTACGTCGAGATGCGCTGACTTGCATCTGCACAGAGGAGCCTGTTATATCCCAGGTGATCAGAACAGGAGGCCAGGCAACTAGCCCTTGGAGTCACTCTGGTAGTCCTGGGTTCACTGGTAGGTTCAGTCCTTCTTCCTCAGGCAGCAGAGCAGTCCTTGCAGGCAAGGCAGCAGAGCAGCAGGGCAGATGTGCAGTCCTTCTTGCAGCAGAGCAGCAGGACAGTCCTTACTCTGAGACTTTCACAGGTCAAGTAGTGGCCTGAAGATTTAGGGTCTGAGGGTCCACTTTTAATACCTGATGCCCACTTTGAAGGGGGAGCAGCTTCTGGAGTTTTACTGCTACAGTCTGGAATTTCATGCCGCCCTGCCCTGATCCTAGTCTGTCTGGGGGCACAATAGGCTATCGAAGTGCTTTATGTGTGAACTGAGCCAGTGCCTTTGAAGTGAAAGTGTGGTGGGTGACAGCTCCACAACCCTCCCCCTATCCTGCCAGAGATGACCTATCCTGCCAACATCGAGACCCTCTATTGTGATGCTGTCTGTCTGGAATACACAAAGGCCAACTGCCAACTACACCTAGTGATGTGACCCAGGAACAGGCTGCAGGCATCAAATGGATAGGGCAAGAAAATGGCAACTTTCTAAAGGTAGCATTTTCAGAATTTGGACTTACACTCTGACTTTACCATTAAAGAGGGTTTAAGATCACAATTCCTCAAACACCAACCATCACTTTCCTACCTGCTCCCAATCAAAAGTTATCACTTATTAAATGTAATAAGGTAACCCAATGCTATCATATGAGAGAGGTAGACCTTACTGTAGTGAAAAACTAATTTAAGAGTTTTTCACTACCAGGACATTTAAAACTTAAAATTACATGTTCAGCTTTTTAAATGCACAGCACCATGCCCTATGGGCTGTTTATGGCCTACCCAAGCAATGCCTTATATGTATTAAAAAGGCAGAGATAGGCCTGGCAAAGGGTCTATTTTTCCAGGTCGAAATGGCAGTTTAAAACTGCACACACAGACTGCAATGGCAGGCCTGATATGTTTAAAAGGCTACTTAAGTGATTAGCACAATGAGTGCTGCAGGCCAGCTAATAAATGACAATAAACAGGGTCAACCCTATAACTCTCAGAACCAGGGTAGTGTAAATATGTATCAAATAATGGGTTCACCCACGAGTGATCCCATTATCTGATACATATGCAGGTCAACTAGTAGCATTTCATTTATAGGCCCTGGGTACATGCAGTGCCACTTTACTAGAGACTTACAGGCAAAATACATGTGCCAATGGGGTGAAAGCCAATTTCACCATGTTAAAGAGAAAGCACAGGCACTTTAACACAGGTTAGCAGTGGTAGAGTGCACAGAGTCCTAAAAGCAAACAAAAATGAACTCAGGAAAATAGGAGGGGCGAAGGCAAAATGTTTGGGTGTGACAATGCAGAGAAGGCAAGTGAAACAGTCACCCTAGAAACTAAGTTATCTTTTACCTCTCAATGCATAGCACATTTTGTAGATTTTAAAGGAAAGCATTCTGAAGTTTTCAACACTTGCTACAAGATTTTGCTCCCTTACCATTCTTTTGACTATTTAAGATTCGATAATTCTGAATTTATCCCAGATTGCAAACACTCAATAGACTTCCTTGGTTAAACCAGTCCTTTTAACTAATTAGTAACTTGGCTATGCAACAATCTTATTGCTTTAAATGGCCACTTTTTAAGTAAGAAAAATACTCACATTTCCCTATATTAAGTAGCCTGCAGTTTTTTATCCGTATCAGATGGTTTTCAATACTGCACTCAAAACAGAACATTTTATTGGCATGGTACCAGAGAATCGCATTTTCAATATCGACATGCAAAAATATTGTGACCAAAATATCGACAACCTGAATATTGTGATGGTTAGTGTATATACATGGAGGTATAGGCTTACTATACTTAACTCCCCATATATGTTTCTTGACAATCTATGTGTAGAATTAATGATGGTAAGTCTACACTTAAAACTATTTACTTACAGTCACAATATTCTGGTTGTTGATATTTTGGCCACTATAGTATTGCATGTGGATATTTTTTTACTCAATATTCTAGTATACAAGCCTTTTGTCAGACCAGTCCTGTAATGTTTCAACCTAGACCAATGTAAATTGCCAGCTTTTAATACTGCATACGCATGGTGCTCAAAGGAGAGATGACTAATAAATACATTACACTGGTTCTTCCCTGCCCTCTCAAAAAAGACAAGTGGGTCAAGGAATTTGTAGCCTAGTAAAATTAAATTTTTTCAACAGCTTAAAGCAGGACTATATTCTTGTGCCTCTCTTTCTTGCTGTTGTCCTCACTGACTTGCCAAAATATGTGCCACAATCTAGATGTTTCACTCCGGTGGTGGGCGTGAGTCCAAATCGACTGGTAATTCTGTTTTATGAACAAAATGGTATTACAAGTAGTCCAGTACGTCCAGTCACATATCCACCTCCATCAGCAGATAGAAATATGCAAGTAACATGGGCTAGAATCTGGAGAAAACATGGGTAAAAACCACTTCCTCGTGTTATGCCATAATCCTGATGGCAGAATTTATAATCACAAGGTTAAGGCAAATGTATACCACATGGTATCAGCAATACTGAGTGGTATTAACATGCCTTTTTACCAGGCAATGTGTAATCCCTAAAGTTTTTGGAAAACATATTACCATCCTACTATGTACATATGATCTTGCTTTAGACCACAAATAGTTCTTCAGCGGCAACTGGTATGCTTCCATGAACACTGCTCTAGGAATAAACTAGCTTTTACTACATCTAAGATGCAGTTACTTCCTTTTGTGAGAAAGTGAACCTCATTCAGTTAGAAGCTGGGAAGCTTTCCCTTGAGTAAGGCTTAAATATTTAGGCATGGTACTCAATGGGAACCTTAAATGGAATGTGCAAAAGGAAGTGTCCACAGACAAAGATTTGGCCATCACAAATAAGATTGTTCCCTTTTCAGGGGCCTTTGGTTTAAATGCTAACATTTTTCCAGTTGGCCAATGTGGCTTTGCTCCTTTAGTCCTGGAAAACATGTAAGACTTTAGGATAGAGGAAAGTAAATAATAGGAAAAACATTGTATTATTTAACAGCAGTTGGATAGAGGCCTCGTCACCTGGGCTGGGCTTGCAAAGATTGAGACATGAAACAGAAGCTGCAGGTATAATTTTTGTCCACCTTAGTAAATGTATTTACTCCCTCTTTAAAAGGTTATGCTTTTGGGAGCTGGTGAGAGATAGTCTTATATTTGTGTAGGCGGTCACAAGGGATGGGCAGCGGCACTCACTTTTGGAGGATAGAACTTATTTTTCATTATTCAGACTTTGACCCAGAACAAGAGATAGAAGTGCAGAAAATGGAGAAAGGAGGAAGAGAAATCTAGGTAAACCATGAAAAAGGAGAAATCAAGAATAAAAAAGAGCCTATAAGTCTAAAATAAGGTAACAGGTAGTGTAGAATGGTGGAAGAGCCTTAGATGGGGATGTGGCTTCGTGTCAAAGATGACCTGCCCAGATGGAGCTAAATATCCTGCAGACTGTAGAGATTTCCTTCATGTTGCTTCTAATGGCTGCTTAGAGAGAGGTGTAAAAACTACTTACTGCTGCTCAGAAGATAGGTTGATCAATTTGGGCCATCTTTAAGGAGGGTTGGTGCTTGTTTATATATGTTGCACGATGAAAACTATCTGACCAACATTTAGCGTCTACTCTGATTTTCTTCCATGCTTCTCTCAGCTCCTCTCAGTGAAGAAATCCTGCTTAGAAGGCAGTATATGTACATCCTACTGCATTTTGGATTTTAAGGCTACCCTACAGTATATTAAATATTTTTAGAACAGTAGGATGATTTGATATCGTAACATTTTCACAACAGAGCATCTGCCTTTTGGAGTAAATGCTCATCTAATATTTGTTGCTACTTGATTGTTGCCATATTTAAACTTCTAAAGTGTTTAATATGGCGGTTTCTTATCTATCTTGCCATAAAGTCTTCCATTATACACAAGGTGTGTTACTTGCTAACAGTAACAATGCATCGTGTCACTTGGTGGCAGTAAATCCTCCAACCTTCCACTTTATTTATCACACTCTTTTTATTGACAGAACAAAATTACATGAATATTTGAAAAAGCAGCAAGTTTCTAAAATGTCTTCTGAAGCCTTTTCATATATTTAGTCACTCTTCAACCTCTGTTGAAAACCGAAGCGCCTAAGAAATGATCAACCTTCTACAATTGCTGCATTGAACAATTCTATTTTGGATCAAAATGTAGACAAATAAAAAGTTCAAACAAATTGATGACCGATGGGTTGCTATGGAGAGTAGAAATTTGGAAATGGAACAGCTAATTAATGATGCTAAGATATTACTTCTAGGATTACTAGTATATAAAATGACATCCAGCAACTCCAAAGCATATATGAGAGAAAAAGAAGTGGCATAGAAATCTTAGATTGAATGGTTTGAGGGCAGAGGTGGTGGGAGACAATCTTTTGTGATTCCTTAAAAAATTCTCCCTGACTTGATAGGCATTCCTAAATCTCATACACCTATCTAGAATTACTCATTGCTGTTTCAGGTGAACTACTTCAATATTTCAGTGAATTTAGACCTGAAAAAATGGATACCTCTCCTTCGAAAGTTAAATAATAATTCAGTGTTTGAAACTGAAGCACATTTTTCTCGAACGCCATATTTCTTGCTCTATTTCTGCTGGCACTCTGCCATCATGGTATCAAAGTCTACATACATTTGATTTTTGTTCATCTTCATCATTTCAGGGTTTTGTCCCTTGAATTGCTATTCTTCTCCACTATCTCTCTATGTTATGATATTTCTCTTTCGCGCAACGTGAAGTAAGAGCTCGTCCTAGGAGCTCCCGGGTTGTGGTTTACCGATACGGTAAATTTTCCCCTGCTTACCCATCCATCCGACCTCACCTACCAACGGAACAACAACGGATTAACTACTGAATCACTTTCTGGAAAAAGATCCTTACCTCGAAGTCGTTTCTCCAAGGATCCAACGTTCTCTCTCCTTGTCCTCCTCGTTGATCTTCGCATCCCGCCCTGCCTCCGAACCGGACCTGTGGCGAGCTCCTGACTCCCAAGACTGTCTTCTTCACTGGCCCACAGAGGCAGAGCCTCCCTGGTCTGACCGTCGGACCGGAGACCTGGTGCTGCTCCGGGTATCCGACTGGACTTGTGGGGACCTCCGTTCCTGTTCTGCTCGCCCCCACGCCGTTTCTCACTGGTGCCGCGCCGGCTTGGAGCGACCTCCCATCTTCGGGGAGTTCTCCCCGCTGCTTGCCTGCTGGACCTGTCCCGCCTAACTCGGACCCTGAGGACTCTTGGGGTGCCTGCCCGACTACCGGGGTTTTCCTGGCTGCTTCCCTACAGGTCTGGCCCGGCCCGCTGTGCAGAGACGTGGTGCAGCCTTGGCCTCTTCCGGACCGGGGTCGTTTTCCCTTCTGATCAGGGAGCCTTTTCGCGGCTTCCAGGCCATCTTGAGCCATTGGTTTCTGTGCATCTGAGAGCACCAAGATCTGGCCCCCCCAGGCCCTTGCTCCTCCTGGATCCGGCCTGCTGTGCAGAGGCGTGGTGCGGCTCTGACCTCTTCCGGACCGAGGGCGATTCCTTTCTGCTCCGGGCGCTTTTCGCGGCTTCCAGGCCCTCTGGAGCCATTGGTCTCGCATCTGAAAGCGCCAGGATCTGGCCCTCCAGGCCCTTGCTCCTAATCTTGAGGTGGGTGCCTGCTGGCCTGGCCCGCGGTGTTTGCAGACCGGACCCCCAGACTCGAGGTGGGCGTTGGCTGGCCAGACCCGCGTCGTTTGTTGACCTGGCCTTCTACGTGCCGGGGCCGCGAGCTCCCTCTTAACTTTCAAGCCACTGCAGGGACTCGGACCCCCACCGTGGCCTCTTTGACCTGCGGCTGTCTCGCCCGCCCCTGCCCTCCAGGTCGTTCGTTAGCGACACAAAAAAAAAATCTACTGCCGTCTCCAGGTGGCCTCCCCCGACCCACCGCTGCCCCGCTGCATACAGTCCCTCGAAATTGCCAAAACTGGGAAGTGGCCATTGTTGCGTCCGAGTCTTCACCTCAGCAATGGTGTTGGGCTACAGGACGATGATGAAATGAATGGGATGGCTGTTTAAGATGGCGGGCGATGGTGCTCCTCTAAAAAACGATCGTGGGTGCCTGCTTCGGCCATCTCATACCCAGTGATTGCCTCCGTGTCGCATGACAGGGAAGACACACTCCACAAACTGATGTCCGACGTTCAACGCTACCTTATAATCTTTTATGAGTCGCCCGCCCCCTGCTAGGCTCACTCGGAACGCTTAACTCGCACCACATGGGAGAACAGCACCCTAACGCCTCCCGTGACTCCTAGTCTGCCTCTATTCTCCGGCCCCCAGTAGACCACCACAACACCCCTATGTCCAGCTTTTATGGGCCCCTGCTGAATGCTGTAGCTTAAGAGACCTCCATGGACCCATGCTGTATCTCCACCGCTGCTGACTCAGTCTTTCTGAACAGAATCCTCTGTCGAAGTCGTCTGCTGCCTCACTTACCGCATCCTCCATGCCGCTCCATAATGCCTCCAAATCTGACTCTCCGATGAGCCCGCAGCTTAATGTACTTTTATTCTTCTCCCCGGCCTCTAATTATTATTACCCCATTAAGTCCTACCCACCAAAATCTTTTAGCTTTGGGTTTAGATGGTAACCTCTGCCCCATCCTCGACTTTGTTTCCGCCAATGCCTGTTCTCAGGTTTGTTTAATGTTCAATGCTTGCACTAATTTCTTTGGGTCTCACAAATCTGTAACTTGCTAATTAGTCTCTAACGATATCTTATCACCTTCCCCTTTTTATTCTTTTCCACTGTCTTTAATTTTGTGCCCCGGTGTGACCTCTACTGTGTCCCAAAACCTCTTGCGTTGTTACTCACTTTGCTACCCTCCGCCCCACTCCTGAAGGCGTTCCTCCTCTAGTGCCTGAACTTACGTTTTTTATTATGATCAATGCTCGCACTAATGTTTATGCAATGTTTCTACATTATCTCCTCTAGGTCCTGATCTTAGGTTTGTAAATTGTTCAAGACCCGCTCTAATGTTTATGCAATGTTTCTGCAATATCTCCTCCAGGTCCCGATCTTAGGTTTGTTAATTGTTCTAGACTCACTCTCACAAATTGCGCCTCACTTCCCTACCCACCCCCCTGGCTTTCACCGGTAACATATGGTTTACTTTACTCCTTACGACCCAACAACCTCTAACCTCCTCGAGATCCCTCCCCCTCCTTCACAATTTTCTTCATCGCAGCTTGCAGCACTCCTTCGTAGCCGTGGCTAGCACCACGATTTTCCAACTACGCATGACCCCTTATCTAGCGTTGTCACCTAACGTCATTCTCCCTCATGATCTGCCAAATTGACAAATTGTTGTCTGTCCATCCTGCTACCTAACCCCTCCGCACCGTTATTAGTAAGTCCTAACTAACCTCATCCCCCCTTGCACTCCTCTGACATTTATCACCCCCTCTTTCTCTTCCGTTTACACCCTCATCACGAAATATCTCTCCACCCCCACACCGACATTATTCTCCCCCTTTTTCCTCAACCTCCTTCTCCTCTCTCCTTGTTTCTTTTTCCCTTAACATCTCCATTCCGCTCCTCCCCCCTTTTCTTTCCCTTCCCCCTCTCCACCAACCAGTTTGTCCATCATGTCCCCCCTTAGTCCCTCCCCCGCGTTCCGAACCAGCCCCACTACATCACCCCTCAACACCCTCCTCACCAGGCATGGCCCAAACTCCTGGTCCATTCCCTACCCTCCCAATCTCTCTAAAAACGCCAAGAAAATTTTTAAACATAAAGTACTTATCCGGCATCCCGAAACCCTAATTGTAGACAACTACCACAGCCTCACGTCCCCATAAAAACTAACTACATTTTCTACTCTAAACGCCCCTCCAAATGGAAGAGCACTTTCCTTCGCCATCTCCCAATCGCTACATCTAAAAATATTCCCTACGGTTTCAAACTCTCTACTACTCCATCCTCCACCTTTCACGGTGAAATTGACATCTCCATCTTCAAAACTGGAAATATCCTCATCCAAGCCTCTGAACACCACCTTAATATCTTTGAACAGCATTTTAGCACTCTGTCCCACCAAATGTCCTTACCTACTCCTCTACCCTCTCCCCCCAAATTACTCCTAACCCTTCTCCTTCCCCCCAAACCTCCCCCCAGCACGTCCCATCACTCCCCTTTCTGACCCTACCCCCCCTACCTGAACTCACCCCATGACCCTAATGCCAATGCTGCCTCTCCGCTAACCCCATACACCCACTCTGCTCCCCTTATCACGTCCTCTACCCCTTTAACTATCCCATCTCTCTCCACACCCGTCCCTCCCACACACAGCCATATTTCCCCTCTCTCCACCCGCCAGGAGCAACTCACCCCCACCGCCGCAATACCCCACGTGTCACCCCCTAGACCTCTCACCCTCTCCGGACAACTGCCCTCCACCCCTAGCAATCCCGATCTACCCCACCCACGCCCCCTGCTCCAACTACCCCCACTAATATCCAGTGCACCCCACTCCCCTCCCCCAATGTCTGCCGGTACATGCCATCCCACAGGCTCCCTCCCTCTCAGAACAACAGACCTCCACCCCCGATCAACTCCGAAACCTCCCACCCTCCCCCTGCCCAAACTACCTCCAGTACGGCCCAGTCCTCCCCCACCCCCATCCCCTCGGACGACCGAAACCCCCCTTCCTCCCCCACAGTCCTCCCTCTCGCCCACTGCTACAAGACCTCACTTGCACCCCTCCTGACTTATTACCCTCTACAAACGCTAGACCTCCTTCTCCAACCAACTTAGCACATACCTCACCCCCCGCCGCACCCAATACGCCCCAACTCTCTCTTTTAGCCCAGACACTTGGCAGTATTGATCGCAACATTGCCTCCCTCCTATCCGAATTAATCCGTCTTAGAGAGGATCTCAATAACCCCAAATCCCCCAAACCGATAACCCGCCCCGCTTGGCCCACTTCGTCACGCACTGGCCCCCCAAAGCTCATTAATCCCAAACTCAGTAAACCCATACCACTTCAAAATTGCTCTCAGAGACCTTGTCGCACCTTGAATGACTACTCCACCTCTAACCTCTCCGACCTTTGCAATTCCTACTCTCCTAAGGCCCCCGCAAGGAGGCGGCCCTTCCGCATTCCAACATCCCTGTTATTATCGGGACCAGCAGAACTCTCCCTCTCCTTGCTCACCCAGACCCCCCGCAACTTACCGCGATCCTCTCGTGCACCCCCCCCATAACTAACCCTAAGCCCCTGACATGCATGCTTGTGAACTGCCGCTCGGCCGTTCGTCATGCCTCAGAACTCTCCGAAACCATCTTTGATGAAGATATAGACCTAGCCTTCCTCACGGAAACTTGGCTCAACAATCACTCCACACCCATCCTAGACTTATTCTCTCCCCCCGGTTATTCTATCCTCAGAAAAGACAGACCTAAAAGAATAGGAGGAGGTCTAGCAATAATCTTTAAAATGAACTCCAACTATCCCTAGCCAAAAACACTGACTTCAAAACTTTTGAATACCTTGGAGTAGAACTCAAAAATGCAAGGCGCCCCCCCAATGCGACTACACAACATCTATCATCCCCCAGGTGAACCTCTTCCCTTTGCTGAGGAAATATCTGAACTTCTGTCACAATCGTCCCTTTCGAACTCTAAAAATCTCTTCCTAGGAGACTTTAACCTTCACTGGAATTTACCAGACGACCCAGCCATCAAACTTCTCAATAACCTCCTTGAGATAAATGACCTCAAGCAACTCTGCCTTACCCCGAACCCATTCTAAAGGGGCTACTCTTGACGCCATCATTGCTAACAGTAATCTGGCATCTCTTTCCAACATTATCCCTATTGACTGGTCTGATCACCACCTCATACTGTTCTCGATCTCACCCTTAGTCCAGCCTGCCCCTTCTAAAATCAACAAAACCACAATATTATCCAGAAACCTTAAACGTATCCCCCCAGGTTTACTGGAGGCTAAACTCCAAGATCAACTCAGTCGCACTCCTCCCTCTCTCAATACAAACGATCTCACTGAGCATTACAACAAAGCTGTCTCTGAGGTTCCAGATCAACTTGCACCACCCAAACCAAAAACTCTTAAAAATATCCCTTCAAAAACTTGGTATAATCCAGACCTCAATAATGAAAGACGAGCACTTAGGCTGGCAGAAAGAACCTGGAGACAACACCCTTCCCCCTCCAATCTGGTCCTCCTTCGAACCGCTAGATCTGTGTACAAGAAACACATCTTCGCCGAAAAGGCTTCCTTCTTCCGATCACAGCTCTCTCGGGCAAAAACAGACCCAGAGAACTGTTCAACATTATTAGAAATCAAACCTCCCTGCCCCACCCAGCATGACGGCCACCACAAGCAAATGCGAAGAAATAGCTAACTTTTTTTCAGAAAAAATTGCCAAAATTGACCAATCTAACCCAAACTCCCCCCAACCCCTTCGGTGCCCCTGACACCTCTTCAACTCCTTCCCCTCTGCTCACACCCCCTCTGTCCTCCCCACCCCTACCTTCTTTAACCCCGTCTGAACTTCCCCCCAACACTCAACTCAAAAACAACGCCTCCTGGATGAATTTCCACCCCGTCTCTGAACTTGAAGTCTGTAACATCCTGTCCAAACTAAAACCATCCTCCCACACTGAAGACCCTCTCCTATCTTCCCTTGTCCAAGAACTTAAGCACGTCATTGTCCCGTATTGGACCAATATCATCAACTCCTCCCTTTCCTCGGGGTGCGTACCGGTCTCCCTCCAACTCGGACAAATCACACCCATCCCAAAAAAACCTAAGGCCGACACAAATAACCCGAACAACCTCCGCCCCATCTCAAACCTCCCCTTTCTCTCTAAAGCCCTTGAAAAATGTGCCCTTCAGCAACTGGATAAACACATTGACACCTACAACTTACTTGACCCCCTACAATCCGGCTTCCGTAAGGGCTGCAGCACTGAAACTGCATTGCTAAACATAGTTGATGACATCCACCTTGCCCTGGACAATGGCGAGACCTGCCTACTCATTCTCCTTGACCTCTCAGCGGCATTTGACACAGTTAACCATTCAACCTTACTCTCTACACTTAAATCTCGATTTGGTCTTAATACCACCGTCCTCAATTGGTTCAAATCCTATTTCCAACACAGAACCCAACAAGTAAAAATCCACAACTGCCTATCCAGCCCCACTCCAGTCTCCCTTGGTGTCCCCCAAGGATCCATCCTCTCTCCTGCCCTTTTCAACCTTTTCATGGAACCCCTTACTCTCATTCTCAAACAAGCAGGCATTAACTATCACCTATATGCTATCAACTACTTGTGGGGTCCCACAGGGATCATCACTATCCCCCCACTTGTTTAATCTATACCTCTCACCATTGATTCAGTCTCTGAAGGCACGGAAGGTAACTACCTTCAATTATGCCGATGATCTACAGTTAACTTTCACAATAGATAACTCCCCTAATTCAATCCTGGAATTCCAGGCCACTATGCTCCACATTCGCCATTGGATGGACCAGAATCATTTAAAACTTAATCCAGATAAGATCGAACTAGTTTTGACGGGGAGTAGTAAGATCTTCTGGGGCCCACACTATTGGCCGGCGGAACTTGGATATCCGCCCGAACTCTCTACCTCCGTCAAGAGTCTAGGTGTTATCATAAACAACGACCTGTCGTTGAGATCCCAAGTTGGTGCTGTGGTCTCAACCTGTTTCTTTCAGTTACGTAAAATCAGAAAGATCAGTCGCTTGCTCACTCATGCAGCGTTGATACAGGTTGTAATAGCCATGGTATTATCACACTTAGACTACGCCAACTCAATTCTATCTAGGCATGCCACTTTTTTAATCAAGCGGCTTCAGATGGTCCAGAACCAAGCAGCGAGACTGATCCATCAGCAACCAAGATGGCAATCAGCCAGAACCCTTTTAAAAAAACTACACTGGCTCCCTATTTCCCAACGCACGGCCTTTAAAACGGGATGTTTAATCTTTAAGTCTCTTCACAGTCGGAGTCCCAAATTTATTAACTGCCTTTTATTAAGGCATACTCCCTCTCGTAACTTGCGCTCAGCCCACCTTCAGCTACTGACCATCCCCGCCTTCAAGTTAAAACGTCAGGGTGGCTGTAGGTTTGCTTCCCTGGCCCCAAGACTGTGGAATTCTTTTCCACTGGAGGTTCGGTCATGTACTGATCTTCTGAGTTTCAGAAAAATGCTTAAGACATGGCTGTTCGGGCAGGCTTATGAATAACTATCCCCATCGGTCCCGGCATATTCTAGAGTAGCGCCATGAAACCTTTTGGTGTACGTGCGCTGTATACATTTTTTATAACATAACATAACATATATGCTGATGACACCCAACTCTACTATAAAATTAAATCCCACTCTGATATTCTGCACCTTAACACCACCCTTACTAACATCCAAAACTGGTTCCATTCCAATCATCTCAAACTTAACCCTAACAAAACTGAAATCATTTTCTTCTCTCCTAAAAACAACCCTCTCCCCATCCATACATGGATCACTGACCTTACTGCCCTTAACTGTACACTCTCCCTCTCCGAATCAGTTAAATCCCTCGGCATCACCCTTGACAGTAAGTTTACACTCAACTCCCATGTAAAAAACACGGCCAAAGGCGCACTTTGTATGCTCCAACTTGTCAAAAAAATCAAACCCTTCATTCCAGCGGAAGATTTCAAATCAGTGGTACAATCCCTAGTCCTCTCGAAAATAGACTATGGTAATGCCCTTCTCACCGGCTCTCCCAAAACTCACTTGGCCCCCCTCAAATCTGTTCTAAACCTAGCGGCTAGGATTATAACTGGTGGCAAACGCTCTGACCACATCTCGCCGGCCCTAAAGACCCTTAAATGGCTCCCTATTGAAGGCAGATCCTCCTTTAAATTAGCCTGCATTACCCACAAAGCCCTCCACCAAAATACCCCGCTCTAGCTTTCAAACAAACTCAAAAAAGCGGGCAGTGCCCGTTCGATGAGAAGCACTAACTCTCTCCTCCTCGTCCCCCTTTTGCTAAAAAAGAAAGCCGCAAAATCCCGCTCCTTCTCTGGTAAGGCCCCCAGCATCTGGAATACCCTCCCAAAAGACCTACGACTGAATCCTTCATACGTCAGTTTCAAAAAAGACCTCAAATTGCACCTGCTCAACAAATATTGGGCTCCATAATCATCTTATGCCCATACTTGCTGTTCAGTCTCTTCCTTCTTAAATCCCCAACCTTCCCCCCCTTTCTCCCACCTCTCCTGCACTCCACCAACGCCAAATAGCCCCCCACCTTACCCATCCACACCTCTTGCGTCCCCTCGGTTCACCCCTCTCCTTAAATTTAGCCACCCCTCCCTCCTCCCTCGTCCAACCCTTCCGTTTCATTCAAAATATGAATCTAGTTCCTTTTTACTACTTAATAATTTGTAACTATGTTATCCATATACTGCCTAGTAAATAGCTCCATCCTTTCACTTTGCATCGACAATAACGAGATTAGTTCCTTTTACTGTTTAATAATTTGTAATTTTTTATTTTATTTTATTTTTATTTCTATGTTGCTTAGTAAATAGCTTCATCCTTTCACTTTGTATCATAATCAAGATATGTTATTTACTTTGGTGCTTAGGCCTATCATATCTCTATGCTTCTTTTCGTTTGCCATTTGTTTTTGTAAACCATGTGCTATCGTCTTCCCAATGTAAAGCGCTCTGATACCTAAGGGTTAAGCCAGCGCTATATAAAACCTCTTAAATAAATAAAAAAAATAAAAATAAATAAACTTATTTTCTTCTTGTAATTTTCTCCTTTCAATCTTCTGCATTTTTACTTTACAGTTCTTTTCATCATTCTGTTTAATAATGTGCTTACTTTGTTGGTTACGCTTTCTTAAATTATTCTATCCCTACTTTCAAAGAGGACTAACTTTGCTTCTTAGAATGTCCTTGGTCTAGGTATCCCAGGTAAAATATAAAAGGTGTCTTCTCATTTAGCCAAACTGAAAACTTCCTTTGCCTTTCTCTAGAAAACTCACTGTAATGAAGATGAATCTCTGAAACTTAAAAGGCAATGGATCAGTGAGGTTTTCTTTGCTGCTGCTAATGGCCATAAAGTTGGTGTTGCTATACTATGCAAGAAGTCTTTACATTTGAAGGTCGTTTCTCAGGAGTAAGAGGATTTTGGAAGATGAATATTAGATGCTATTTTCATTAATATGATCTGCTTTTTTCTATTGAACTTCTATGGTTCAGTTTAACCGGATCTTTACTTTTGGAACATGATAAAGGTTACAATGACTTTAAGCAAGTCTTTGACCTGTTTCTAGACAGGAAATCTAGAAATACGCTATAAATAATATAGAGCTCTTACAGATGCTGACTCCTCAAGGTCCACAGCTGATTCTTTGAGGATCAGTAATTTTAATGGTTGTGAGTTTCCTTTCCATTCACAGTCCATGACTGAGTGATTAATAGATGAATCTATTTATAAAGCACAAGTGCACCTGATGGCCCTTTGTAGCAAAGAAGACAAAAGGAAATAGGCCCAAAACAAACAACAGTTACAGAAAAGGCACATTTTTCAGAGGACATTTACAGGGTAGATGCACTGGGATGCTGGGTAAATTCGAGGCAGGACATTCCATATTTGGTGTGCCAGGAAACAAAGCGTTCTTCCACCATTAGGAGTTTTTTTTATTCTAGGAAGGTCGAACATTGATCCAGACATGGAACTCTAACTAGAATTGATTCGATTTTTTCTAGCAGAGCCCTTATTTCTTGTTAGCAAAATGCTAAAATAGGAGCTTTCTTTAGTTCTGATCATACTCTTACCATGGCTAAATTTGTTCTATCTGATTCTGGTTAAAATAACTAGGACATTGAGGTTTAATAATTATTTAGTGACTGGTGGCAATTTTCCCAAAGAGGTTAAATTCTTCTTTGCTGGGTTTTTTCTTGATTTTAATAATATTTGAGATATTTCTGTGGCTTCCACAGGTGGTGCTTTTAAAGCTGTCCTGAGAGACTTTATCTTATATGGGTATGCTTAATGATCTTATGAAGGCTAAATCTGACTTAGATAAAATTTCTGTTGTCAATGACTGTAACACATTGTTGCACATCAAATCAAAATTATTTGGAGGTCAACATAAAACTAGTAAACTACTTGCTAATTTTTTAGAAGGTAAAAATTATTAACTGAAGTATTTACGCACAATAATTTTGTATCCAATTCAGATTTAGATATTTTTTTATATTTTGAAAGCATGTATTATATATAGCAATGATATTGACCCATTCCAAACCACATCATACAGCTTTTTCTCAGATGCCCTAAAATATATTACTACTGATTTAGACTTTGGTCCCCTTAATGAAAATTATTTCTGCTATACAGGTACTTGAAAATGACTCAAAATGAATTATGCATTGCTTTTATCTCTAATTTGTCATCCTTTTTTGCCCCCAAACTATATTATAATCTTTTCCCTCCACCCTTACGACTGTTGGTACTATTCTTGAATCCTTAATTATAGTTTTTTTGCCCAAACCAGATAAGGACCATAGGTACTGCAAAATTATATATCTCTAACTATTTTACAGTGACAGAAAGATATTTTCTAAAATATTTGATCCCTGCCTGGATTTCATATTCCCTATTGTAATAGAATCTGACAAAGTAAGCTTTGGTAAAGGTAGGAAGTCACTGGAGAATGACAAACTGTTTGTTGATGTTATTTTTAATACTGTTGATTTATAGACACAACTCTTGCCACTTTATCAATAGAGGCCAAGCAATTGATCACATAAATTGGAAATATATGTTTAAAAGTCTTACATTTTGGTTTTGGTCATAATTTCAGTTAGATAATTAGTATAATTTATTAAAATCCAAAAAGTCAGTGCTGTTACAGATAATAACTGCTCTCCCTATATCAATCTGCACGGTGGAACTAGGCAGGTATATTCCCTTTGCCCTTTATTTTATGTCTCAAACCCTTCTTGGAAAATATAGGATGCAATTCTTTGGCTAAAAGTGTCTAATTTAAGTAAATGAATTTAAGATTCTCGCACATACCAATGATATTTTATTGTATATGTCTATCCCTAGTACATTTCTCAATCTTTTCCTCAACAATGTTTATTTCTATTGTCAAGTTTCTGATTATACATTACATTTGGAAAAAACAGAAATGTTCCCCTAAATTAAATTATATGAATTTCCTGTTTGACAGTTTTAATATTTAATGAAATCCAAAACAATGAAATATCTTGGAATGTGGTTTTCAAATATTACCTAACACATGATTGATTATACAATTATAGGCCATATGTATGAAACATTTTGCATTCGCAAATGGTGCGAATCACAAAATTCGGCTGTTTGAGAATGCAAAATAGCCTTTCATGAAGTATGAAAGGCTTTGTCGTAGCAATTTTAGGTAATTGCAAAAATTGCAATTAACTAAAATTGCGAATACAAATAGGAATCACAAATTGCGATTCCCTTAGCACATGTAGCAAGCATTATCTAAATGCAAACTGTGCATTTAGGAAAATGCTATTACCATTGACTTCAAGTCGATGGTAAACATGCAAATTTTGAAAAATGCACAAAAATGCATTTTTCTAAGAGCCATGTAGCGCACACATGCCTGTATGCGCTTTACATGTGCACATTATTTTTGTTGGGGTACTTCAGGGGGGCCTTAGGCCCCCGGGCACCCTTGGCTTTCCACTACTTAATTTGCGATTAGCAATTAGGTAATCGCAAATTAACTAATGCAAAACCATTTGCACCTATGGGCCTTCAAGCCCATAGAAACGAATGGAGTATTATTACCTAATAGCGATTACCTATTTAGCGATTAGCTATTGGGTAATATTAGGAAATCGCTAAATCTTTGGCGATTCCTTACATACATAGCATTTCGCGATTACCAAATAGCGACTCAGTAAAAATCGCTCATTGGTAATCACGAAATGCTTTTTTGATACATGTGGCCCTAAATCCTTAAAAATAAATTAAATGTCTGCTAGGATCCTGCTTCCCCTCTTGTTATTATGTTAGTGAAGACTTGATGCCATCAATAATTATTGTTTCCCACAATGTACCTGTATTATCCATTTGTGTTTTAAACAATTGGATGCAATATGTTTTAAACTCTAATGGAATAGTTACCACCTATGATTGCCTTATCTAACCTTTAAAAGCCTACAGTGGAGGGTGTAGTCAGATTTCCTGACTTTAAAATATATTACTTAGATTTTGTTATTAGTTATGTTTGTTGTTGACTTTGTGATTATTCTGTGGACCCGCCTCTGACCTTGCTTTCTGCATTGAGATCTTTGTTAACTGACTTTTCTTTTAATTAAATAATTGTTCAAATGTCAAACTGTTCTCATTTAAATATGTTTCCACTTTTGAAATATGTTCACTTTACTCTGTCTAATCACTCAGCACTGCGCCTGATTTAGAATTTTCCGGACAAAGTCGTGTCTGTTGGAGGACTTTAAGTCCACCATCCCAATGGTACTGCGTACATCAAATTTACCACCAGCCCAGTTATTATCACTGTACTTTTAAAGGAACCACCATCTAGGTGGTTCCCTTTAAGGTACTCTGGGTCATATTTGCAAGCCCCTATGGCCACAGGAACGTCACTTTAAAGACGCTCCTGTGGCGATAGGGGATTCATCTTATTTACAAGGTGGCGTTAAGCCACTTAACGTGGCATAATGCCACCTTGTAACTAAGGCACCATTTCACATATGGGGCAGTGCCAAAATTAAGACCAGGAAAAACCTGGTCTTAACATGGTGAAACGAGGAGAAAAGTTTAATTTCTCCTTGTCTTTAGTGTTTCTATGTGTGCTGCATTGTGCAGCATACCTGGAAACAGCACAACGCCATCAATGATTGTTTATGTGAAGGAAGTTGTCCCTTCCTGCACATAAACAATCATTTAAAACAATAACGATTTGCAACTCCTATGTGTGCTGCACAATGCAGCACACATAGGAGTTACAAATCGCCATTTGTGATTGTTTATGTGCAGGAATGGACACCGTCCTGCACATAAACAATCATTCCCCCTAACGCAGGCACCCTTGCACTATGGTGCAAGAGTGCCTGCGTTGGAGCTAGGCAGCTTAATTTAGCATCAGCACAAGGGGAAATGCAGGGGTGCATTGTATCTTTATAAATACGGTGCATCCCTACGTTTTCAGAATGGCGGAGCGTGGCGTTAGCAAGTTGTGCTTAACGCCACAATCTGTCATTCTGTTGTATATATGCCCCTAAAAGTTTGGTGGACAGCCACCGTCATATTTGACAGCTGTTCACAAAAGCAGGAGTGACAATATTACAGACTCTTTCATAGATAAGGTTTACTTACAAATACATTTCTTCATAGGCACATTATCATACTATCGTACATTTTGTCCAAGGACCAAGCACTCTGCACAAACTGCCCTTGTTTGTTGTTGTCTGTTCGGCGACACCTCTGGGTGGGTAGAATCAGCAATGACTGCCGGAACAGAGCTCAGGCACAGAACCGATGGGTCCAATTTTATTATATAAACTGCACCAAGACTTTAATCAGTAGAAGAGCATTTCTATGTATTGCTATGGTTGCCCTGTGCCTGAGTTCTAGCCCAGCTGAATCTCATCGTGAGAGACGGCGGCATTTTCTACACCATACTAGCTATCCAATGACAAAGGCACGCAGGTAAATGGGTGGGTTAAACCACTCTAAGGTATCTGGAAAAATTGAATACACCCTAGGCTATATAAACAGTGCTAGGTAGGAGTAAAATTATATGTATTGATATAATCCATGCATAACTATAATGGTTGAATTATTCATCCTTTTCACCATTCTCATAAAGCTGATGACTATGCTCTGTTTTATTCTACTAATCATTGCAGCACATGTATTTTACACAAGAATCCAATTGCTTCAATAGTTCTTTAAAATGACAATTTGTGTATTTCTTGTGTCTCCCTTTGGGCATGCCAGAGTTACAACAAAATGGGAGACAATTTCCTTGGGGGAATCAGGGTGGTCATGTTAGGAGGTTGCAGACACCATCAGGTCCTTTGTAAGGGTTAGCGGTCCAGATGGTGCACTGTGAGCTAGCCTGGAACAAGGTCAACATATTCTGATTGTATGAGCGGACACAATCCCCTATAGTTTTGATGCTTATGTTGCCCAAACATGCAGTCTTACTGAATTAGTAGGAATCGTACAACACCAGGTGCAGTGAAGCCTAAATCTACTTGGACTTACCCTGCAGGGGACAGAGGCTGCCTGCTGGTGCACTGGAAAAACAGGCTAGGACAAATCAAAGGATTAGAGCCAGATGTGCCTATTGATGAATTTACTAAACTCTGACCACTAGTGTGCTGCTGAGAGAACTGTATCAACTAGTCATCATTTGTGTGAAGCCCCAAATAACTCTTTACCAGAGTAGCAAAGTCAATAAGATTAATCATGATGTGATCCATAAACACAGCAACATTATAAAAAGAAGCAGGTTGGAATCACAGTGAAATTCCCATGGAGAGGCCGCCAATCAGCCCAAAGAAACTAACTTAGCCAAGCACAGATAGCCTCTGTATTGGGATCACCCAGTGGTGTGCTGCCTGAATCTGGTGAACACTTATGCTACATGTTTTCTATTTTGGTTATTTCCCTGAAGGCCAAAGGATAGGTTTTGCGACATTCCTCCAAACCCATGTTGAGGCTCATGGGGCATTTGGTAGTGTGGTGGTTCAGTGCATGTGTTTTACAAGTGTAACTGGCCCTCTAGTCTACATATAGTTGGATGGTAGTTCTCACAAATATGAGGTATTTTGGTGTATTTCGTTTGACTCCTGTTTTTCTCCAGAGTCTGTGGAACATGGCCAGTGTGAGGAGAAGGTGGGTCTGATATCTGATTGTGCCCACGTGTTTCTGTCTGAGTGTTGCATGTGTTAAGTTCAATTTGGGCAGCAGTGGTGTTTAATTTCTGAAAGTAGGCTTGGCTACTCAGAGTCCATGGTTTGATTTAATGGTTTCGCATTGAAGTATCTTGATACATTGTCCTGGAAGAATTGTGGGGATATTTCATGTGTGATATAGAGAGCTTTCAACCACACTCACTAGGTGACAGATAGGTAACATTTTCATGATAAATGTGATGTCATCTCTTGGTTCTATAGTAGTAGTTTGGTTTCTGAATTCTGTACTTGTTGCAGTCTCTTTGTTAAGTAGTCCACGAAACATAGGAAAAGGAAACTTGCATAATCCAGGCATGAAATAATCAAGTTGATTATGTTTTATTATCCTTGAGGGTGGCAAAGTTTAAAATTAAAAAGTGGCTTTGTGTGTGGCGATGAAACAAGTATGTCTGAACTACTTTGTTGATGTGAAAATATAATGAGGTGCTAAAGTTCCAGATGATGTCTAGGTTTTTTTACTGTCCTAAATTGGTGATGGGCACATGCGGCTGCTGAATTGCCTGGATTGTGTTTGAACTTGTCATTTATCACCAACAGATTGACTTCATGAAGGCATTCCTGTAGGTTGGAGTTGTGGGGAGTGGGGTGCTAATGCAGGAAGAGATTTCATTGACATAAATGTACCATGTGAGACCAAAGGAACGATTATGCATATAAGATATGTCATGGAAGCATTGATGTGTGGTGAGAACATGGGCGAATCTTGGGTACTCTGCATGTTACCTGGTTGAATTGTGATGAATAGGATGTCCTATGTGTTGCATGAGGTTAGTCTGTGAGGAATGAGGTAACTCATCTGAGTGCTGACCTCTTAATCCTTATGCTCTTTAGTCTGGAAAGCAGACAAGGTGGGTACCAGGTTGGCAGGTCCTGTAGGATGAATATACCAGTATTGCTGCTGTTAGTTATGGGCGATAGATTAGTCTATATTGATACCAGCACCAGGTTAGTGCCTTTCTTAAGGCAGAAGATTACTTGGGTAGAAAACATGTTTCTGGGTGGTTATTGACTTGTTTGTAAGCAAAGTGCAATCGCAAATTTTTTGGGTAGACTATGTTAGATGTGGGTTTGTTTTGTTGGGGTCAGTTTGTTCAGTTGAGGGTTTCTTCAAGGGAATTTTACTTTGGTAGCTTTGAATGATCTGGAGTGACCCCTAGTTGAAGTGAAACAAGGGAAAGGGAATGGAAGATTCCAAAGTGAAGGTATAGGTGAAGACTATTTTAAAGGTGTCAGGTGTGCATGGGTCCGGTGAGACCCAGACATTCTGCTTCAAGACTGGTTAGTTTTCAAAGGGTGATGTGCTGAAGTTGCATAACAGCCGGTGTATTTTTCTTTTTGGAACTGAATAGGCTGTAGCTTAGCTTGCAGAGTTCTTGAGGAGGAAACGTACTTGGCTATAGCATCTAGGATGTGAAATTCGTTGATTACTTTCAAGAGCTCTCACCCTCTGGGTGCATTGAACTAATGATCCTATCTGTAGTCTGACACTTTGCATCAAAAGCTGCTGTCTTGTAATGCATGTGTTGCCAATGGAACAACAGTCTGAATTGAATTGTGAATGATAAACATTATTTCTTCTGAAGAGGCCTGTTTGCTCTTTTTAGTTCCTAATTGTGGCAGTGAGCTGCTGCATGGGTGACAGTTTCTATAGTGATGTAACTGTATGGAAATCTTTGGAAGTTTTGGCTATGATTTTGAGTTTGTTAGAGGTGCCGAAATATATATTAAAATCTCTGAGTGTTGTGATGAGTGAGTGGTCAAATATGGAATGAATTGCATGATCATGACCTTAGTGTTTGTGGGTTGGATGTATTGGTCTTGTGTGAAGTGGAGCAGTGGATGAGGCGAGCTTCACAATCCAGGGTGACGTCTGCAGTGAATTTGGTGGCTATGTGGCCTTTAATGGATTCATCGCTGCTTACAATGTGCTATTTTGAAGAAATAAGAATTTTGTATTGCAGTAGGATAGCATCCTCTATGATTAGTGAACCTTCCTGGAATATAGCTGAAATTAAGTAGGACTAACCAACCAATGGTTCTGGGAAATAGATTATAAATGTCGGTTAGGTGTTGGGATGCTGAACGTGTGTTCAATAACATGCAGGTGGTGGGCCGCACTATATATTATCCGGTGCATGAGTACTCTGGGTGGAGTGGTGTGAGGGCTTATACGTGGGAGTGATGGGTGAGTGTCAGCAAAGGTGATATTGGTATTTTCTTCATGTGCTGTCCAACATTCACGTCAGCGAGATGTGGTGGAGATGTGGTGGAGATGTGGTGGAGTCTTTGAAGGGCTGTTGAAAGTGTTTTTGGAACTAAGCGTTTTCAGGATCATGATTGTCTTATAGAATGATGTGCACTGAGCTGGTTCGGAAGGGGTCTCCCAGGGTGGCTGCCATTTCCTGTGGGTGGTCTGATATGTGTCACCCTCTCATGTAGTCTTTCAGTAGCATATGGGCAAAGGAGTGCTTCACAATCAACATATTGCAACCGAGTAACAAGAGAACTACTAAAGAGAGGGGCTTAGTTACAGTTTGGCGTAATAAGTGAACTGCCGCAATGAGTGGGAGGTGGTGATACCACCAGTTTTCTGATGCCAGAGTCTCAGCTGACTCCAATGTTGGAAACCTTATCCCAGTAGCTCATATGCCACAGTGCTGCCGGTTTCAATGCCTCAGAAGATCCGCCCTATTTAGGATGGGCCCCTGCTTAATTTGAGCCAGTGGTTGCAAGTGGGGTTCATGAGCACTAATTTTTGGGGACCAGCACTTATTTTTCCTTAATTGCTTTTGATGTAGAGCAAGAGGGAGAAAAACACAAAAGGGGGGAAAAAGAGGAGGATAAAGACGGAAAAACAGGGACGACGGAGAAAGCAGTGAGAAAAAAGAACCTGCAAGAGTGAGATAAAGGGCAGAGAGTGCCTAGTAGTGTGTATTAAAGAAGCATGAGGTAGAATCAAAACCACGCAGCTTTGGGATTTGGCAACCCGATCTTCTAAAGTGCTAGCTGCTGGCATCTGGGCAAAACTTTGGGCACCAGAACTGATTGTTTTACAAATTAAGCACTGGCCTTCCCATGAACACTTGGCCTGCCAGGGGCTTTTTGCACTTCAGGGCTAGACTTTTTTTTCGTATTTAAGAAACAAACGGAACAAGAGTACAGAGAATATAAAAAGCAGAAATTGTGCTCGTTTCTCTTCTAGAAGACATATTAGCAGCTACAGACGAGGCATAGCTGCCAGGTTTCCCAGGTCCATGCATGATGTGCTGCTCCATTCCACAACTTTTTCCATTGAATTCTGGGACTTGTTGTCCTGTTTTATAATGGAATATGCTACACTACAAGTCACACAATTCAAAGAAAAAACCTGGACTGGAGCAGCACATCATGCATGGATCTGGAGAACGTGGCAGGACTGACGAGTGCAAATTATGACCAGTTGTTGATCTGTCAGACACATTTGATACAGTAAAGTCTGACCTATTCTGCTTACTGCAAATTGAAGCATTGGTCTCAAAGACAACTCTTGGATGGTTGAGATAATTTAAATCAAATAGGACACAATATGCGAACAGGTTAGACTACAGAGTTTCTAGCAGGTTCCCTCTATCACCTACACTATTCAACATCTTTATAGAAGTTTTTTTCCTTTTTTTCTAGCGAAGTGGGATTCTATACTACTTCTATGCTGATTAATGTAGATTTATCTGTGCGTCAATAGACCTCAAGATTAAATGTTTTATAGCACTGAAGCAAAAATGCTGGGAAATGGCAGACTGGGTGGGCCAGAGTAGTTAAAAACTGAGTGGTGCAAAGACAGAAGTCTTGCTTATTAGAGCAAATTTGAAAATCTATACCACAGAGGTCTTACCACGGCCACCAGAACTGTCTGAGCTATTGACTACATTTACCAAACAGGCTTGACATCTATGGGTCATCTGAGGTGCTGAATTCAATTTTAGCATCCATAGAGGTTAGGTGGCTCAGCCGCTTTTTTTAATCTCGATCATTTAAAACAAACTCCACCCTTTCCGCCCTGGGATCACCATAAAATGTTAGTTGGTGGCACTCATTAATTCTAAATTGGACAATTCCAAACTCTTGTATGAGGGTCTGCCCCAAAACCAAATAGCCCGATGGCAAGAGGCTCAAAATTCAAGCTCAGTTGAACTTGAAACTTATAATAATAATATGTAGTGTAAATGATCCCACTTTGCGGACACAAAATTCGCATAAGTACAGCTAAAACGGAGTGTCAGAACGCTAAAAAAAAAGAGGGACCTTTGCTGTACTTTCTCAGAGAAGAAAATGTATTCTGTAAGTATTGGGGTGCTGCAGAGGTAACAACACGAGGAGCAACAGAGATACTATAATTATAGTCAATTTTTTCAGAATGTATGCAGGATTTTCCTCTGCAAATTTACCTTTTCTAGAGCCTGTCTGCACCCATCTGCACCCAGACTGGGCCCTGCCCCAGAACCCCTGTCCAATTCTCTCCCCCCCCCCCTCCCAGAAGTATACCAGAGAGCAGCTCCTGTTGCTTGACCACCCAGGTAGAAACTCTGTGCAAAATTTGGATTTTTGTAACATCTTGGAGCGCCTTCAAAGTGTAAACTGCCATTTGTCATGTAGCCCGAACCCACTTCTCAAAGTTTATACACCTTACATTAAGCAAAATGACCTCTCTGCCACTCCCCTTGTTTGTGCCACCAAAATTAACTGCGTCCTGAAAAATACCCATTTGATAATCAAACACAAATGTGACACGTATGCACCGGAGATAACTTTTCTTATAGAAAGATGGGCAGATGAGGCTTCTGGCCCTGACTTTGCGACAGCGGTCCCAGCAGGCTATTCTATCTATAGACAGGATCGGGTATCTAAACGTGGTGGACGTCTAGTGGTAGTTTACCGCGAGCACCTGGAGATTTAAGTGTGAGCCTGTCACAAAATTAAATTGCGAAGCACTTATTTTAAAATGCATAGTCACTAATAATTACGCTTTTAATGGACTCCTAATACATAGGCCACCGGGTCAACAAGCAAATTTTCTAAAATCTGTCAATGATCTCCTGGAATCATGTATACAGTTTTCAAACTTTACCATTTTAGGTCATTTTAACTATCACTTGGAAGATCTATCCAATAGAGAAACGTGGAACAACTCATTGACAACCTGAGCTGTTTCGACTTTAAGCAAATGATTACCACTGCCACACACTCATCAGGGCACGTTTTCAAGAAAGCAAGACCTGCACCTAGAAGCTGTGCTCCCACTTACATGGTGAGATCGTAATGCAATCAGATTCACTTTAAAACTCCCTTTCCCAAGCACATTAGGAGACACAACTACACAGGCCATTAAATATCGAACCTGGAACGAAATTAATAACAAGCATTGGTAAATGCATTAGGTTTCACCTATGTGATTAATAATAAGCTGTTTTTGTTATAAGTTGTAGCTTGCTGAGTAGTTGTACAATATGTTACAGAAAGTCTGTGAAAGTGTTATGATTTGATTATGTACAAAAGCAATATATTGTGCTGTTACTAGTGGTATAGTGCAGGTAAGTAATAGCAACATTTTGAAAACGAAATAAAAGAGGAAAATAATAGAATTTATGTAATAGCAATATTATGTGTTTAGAGGAGTTCTGACAACTTTTGGGCCCGGTGCCACTGCACCTGCTGCACCATTTAAATTGTGCCTCTAGTGCTGCCACGATAACTGCATTTGTGACTGCCTGTTTAGAATTAAAATATAGCAATATTTGGTATTAGAGGAGTTATGACAACTTTTAATGCTGGTGCCTCTGCACCTGCTGCACCATTCAAATCATGACACTGGTGCCTGCAAGATAACTGCACATGTGACCGCCTGTTTAGTAGTAAAATATAGCAATATTAGGTGTTTGGTGGGGTCCCTAGAGTTTTTGGCCATGGTGCCACTGCACCTGCTGCACCATTCAAATCAAGTCCCTTTTAACTGTAAGGTAACTTCAGTTGTGACTGCCTGTTTAGTAGTCAAATATAGCTATCTTGTGTGTTTAGAGGAGTTCTGACAACTTTTTGGCCCAGTGCTACTGCACCTGCTACACCATTCAAATCATGGCCCTGTTGTCTGCAAGGTAACTACACTTGTGGTTGCCTGTTTAGGAATAAAATATAGCAACAGTAGTTGTTTAGTGGGGTGCCTGGAGCTTTTGGTCCCAGTGCCACTGCACCTGTTGCACTTCTGGAATCATGACCCTAGTGCTTGCTAGATAACTGCACTAATGACTGCCTGTTTAGTTGTAAAATATAGCAATATTAGGTGTTTAGGGGCGTTCTGACAATGTTTGGACCCGGGCCACTGCGCCTACTGCACCATTCAAATCATGACCCTGTTGCCTGCAAGGTAACTGAACTTGTGACTGCCTGTTTAGTAGTAAAATATAGCAATATTTGGTGATTAGTGGAATTATAACAACTTTTGGCCCCAGTGCCACTACACCTGCTGCACCATTTAAATCAAGCCCCTTTCAATTGCAAGGTAACTGCAATTGTGGCTGCTTGTTTAGTAGTAAAATATAGCAATATTAGGTGTTTAGAGGAGTTCTGACAACTTTTTGGCCCGGTGCTACTGCTGCACCATTCAAATAATGACCCTGTTGTCTTCAAAGTAATTGCACTTGTGACTGCCTATTTCGTAATAAAATATTGCAATATTTGGTGTCTAGAGGGGTTCCTAGAGCTTTGGGCCCCGGTGTCACTGCGCCTGCTGCACCATTCACATTATGACCCTAGTGCCTGCAAGGCAAGTGCACATGTGACTCCTTGTTCAGTAGAAAAATGTTGCAATATTCTGCGTTTAGTGGGGTCCCTAGAGCTTTTGGCCTTGGTGCCACTGCACCTACTGCACCATTCAAATGATGACACTGTTGTCTGCAAGGTAACTGCGCTTGTGACTGCCTGTTTAGTAGTACAATATAGCAAAATTAGGTGTTTAGAGGAGTTCTGACAACTTGTTGGCCCGGTGCCACTGCACCTGCTGCACCATTCAAATCATGACTCTAGTGCCTGAAAGATAACTGCACTTGTGACTGCCTGTTTAGTAGAAAAAATATAGCAATACTTGGTGTTTAGTGGAGTTATGACAACTTTTGCCTCCGGTGCAACTGCACTTGCTGCACCATTTAAATCAAGCCCCTTTCAACTGCAAGGTAACTGCAATTGTGACTGCCTATTTAGTAGTAAAATATAGCAAAGTTAGGTGTTTAGAGGAGTTCTGACAACGTTTAGGCCCGGTGCCACTGCACCTGCTGCACCATTCAAATCATGACCCTAGTGCAGAGGTCTTCAATATGTGGGGCGCGACCCCCAGGGGGAGCCTGGAGGCATGCGGAAGGGGTTGCGCTCTTCATTTGCTAAAAAGAAACTCCCAGGTGGATAATTCAACAGTTAAAATGCTTTCCCTGGAGTGTTGTTATTCAGGGACTCTCCTGTGCTGGGAAATCGAAGCCAGGCAGACAGCTAAACACGCCTTTCTACCAGTGTGTTGCTGGCCTGAAAGAAATGCAAATGTGCACAACTAGTTAATCTGCAAATGTAAAGGATTTGCAGATTAACTAGTTGTGCACATTTTCATTTCTTTCAGGCCAGCAGCACACTCGCAGAAAGGTGTGTTTAGCTGTCTGCCTGACTTTGATTTCTCAGGACAGGAGAGTGCTGTTGCAGTTACTTGATCAAATCACTTGAAGCTTTTTGAGTGGTAATGCACAGAGTTAACTAAGCTGTGAATTGCTTGCTTTTAATTGTTGTATTTACATAGCGCTTACTATCCCCGAGAAGGTGTTGAAGGGACAGTTATGCAAAAAAAATTGCATTACATAAGGTCTGGATATTACTAAAATCTATGGGCCTCATTTACAATGAAATGGTGTAGGGCAGCTCCGCAAGTATTTTTGCTGCACTGCCCTACGCCAATTCAAAAGGGCAGGAATGGACTGTATTTATAAGATACGGTGCATTCCTGTCCTTTCTGCCAGCACATAATTTGGTGCCTAGCGCCAACGCAGGCACCCTTGCACCACGGTGCAATGGTGTCTGCATTGTTGGCAGGATTGTTTTTGTGCATGAAGGCACGCCTTCCTGAGCAAAAACAACCCATGGAGGCTTTTTCCTCTTTCTTTGTGTGCTGCACATAAAAAGAGGAAACAATTGAGGAGAAATAAAGATATTTCTCCTTGTTAAGCATCCCCTGGGGCAGCGTACAGTTTTGACACATCCTCAGGTTTACAGATCCTTGTAAATCTGGGAATGTGTCAAAACCCATAGGAAAATCCACCGCAACGCCCATGGAACACTCCCTGATGCAGTACAAGGCAACCCATCAACTTGCGCTGCGTTGCCTTACACCATATCTAGGAGGCCATGAAAAGCCACGCAAAGTGACTTTGCGTGGCCTCGTAGATATGGGTCTGTACTCTGTGCAACCAGAGAGTCATAAAAAATGACACACCGGCAGCACAAGGAACTTCTATTGTTGCATATTGCTATACTTGGGTGATAAACTGGTATAATAAGGTGCAACCACAGATTGACCATTTCTCTGGAGAACATTTATGGTTGTCCATGATAAGGAGTACCAGGTTCTAGAATTTTTTGACGGGAGGGGGTCCTTACGCCTAAAAAACTTTGATGGGAGGATCTCGGCATCAAAAAGTTTGAAGACCACTGCCCTAGTGCCTGAAAGATAACTGCACTTGTGACGACCTGTTTAGTTGTAAAATATAGCAATAATCGGTGTTTAGAGGGGTGTCTGGTGATTTTGGTGCCGATGCCACTGCACCTGCTGCACCATTCAAATAATGGCCCTGTTGCCTGCAAGATAACTGGACTTGTGACTTCCTGTTTAGTAGTAAAATATAGCAATATTTGGTGTTTATTGGAGTTATGACAACTTTGGCACAGGTGCCAGTGCACCTGCTGCACCATTTAAATCAAGCCCCTTTTAACTGCAAGGTAACTGCTATTGTGACTGTCTGAGTAGTATTAAACTATAGCAATATTAAGTGTTCAGATGAGCTCTGACAACTTTTGGAGCCGGTGCCACTGCCCCTGCTGCACCATTCAAATCATGACCCTGTTGTCTGCAAGGTAACTGCCTGTTTAGTAGTAAAATATAGCAATTTTAGGTGTTTAGTGGAGTGCCTAGAGCTTTTGGTCCTGGTGTCACTGCACCTGCTGCAACATTACAATCATGACCCTGTAGTCTGCAAGGTAACTGCACTTGTGACTGCCTGTTTAGTTTTACATTTTAGCAATAATCTGTGTTTAGTGGGGTCCCTAGAGGTTTTGGCCCTGGTGCCACTGTATGTGCTGCACCATTCAAATCAAGTCCTTTATAACTGAAAGGTAACTGCAATTGTAACTGGCTATTTAGTAATCAAATATAGCAATATTATTTGTTCAGAGGCGTTCTTTTGGGCTCGGTACTACTGCACCTGCTGAACCATTCAAATCATGACCCTGTTGTCTGCAAGGTAACTGCACTTGTGGCTGTCTTTTTGGTAGTAAAATATAGCATAGCTCTTGTATATTAACTTTATTTTTAAAGCATAATATTTATTACTACATTTAGAATTTGATCATAATGAACAAATAGATTAAGTTGAAGAAATTAATCCGATAATGCCTACCAAGTGTTAAGAAATGTACTGATGCATGAATAGGAAATGTCACCAACGTTCTAAGGCTAAAGCATCTGCTTTACACAACTAAGAAGTAAAAAGCAAGCATTCCAGCATACTGTTAGAAGATGTCTGCCTTTTCTGCGGGAAGAGATCTTATCTTGACAGTGAGTGGGGCTGAAATAGTGTGAACATCTTTAGTAGAAGTATCGTAAACATGTGCAGCCAGGGGAAGTTAACACACAAAAGAAATTACACACAAAAGCGAATGAACACAGTAATTCGACAATGGGAACTGATAAGAGCCCCCTTTTAAGATATATTCAATACAATAGATTTCACAAGCACAGCGCAAGCGCTGTGCAGGCGAAGCCTAAAAATGAACTCACTGCTATTTTAGATGCATTGCAACCCTCTCTTATAAATGCTAATGAGCTAAATACAGCTAGTTACTCCAACTGGGTCAATCAAGTATTTACGAAACTAGCTCCCCATAAATTTTTTAAAAACCATAAAAATTAACCAACTGCTCCTTTGTTTTCACCCAAATTAAAATCATTAAAACAAAAATGCTGCAGGCAGGACACCAAGTGTAGGAAAAATTATAGTCTTGAAGAAAGAAAGAAATATAAGCAATGTATCCTTGAATACAAAAACAGGATTATCTCAGAGAAAACAAACTACTTTACTGAAAAAATTCCTCTAGCAAAAAACTCCTCTAAGGAATTATTTAACACTGTCAAGATTCTTTCTAATCCTGCTATCAGCAAATCCATGACTCCCAGACAATCCTTGTGTGATAAACTGGCAAACCTTTCCTAACTAGGGTAGAGGGAGTGTATTACTGAATTTGATGATTAGTCACAATATCATCCATGCCGGGCCTACTATTGAACACCTAGGAACCAAGAAAGGCAGCTCAACGTGTTTTCTCTTCTGAAAGAAGAGGAAGTGATCAAATTATTAGAAATCACTAAGTCTGGAGCTCCCTCTGATTCCTGTCCCCCTAAACTTTAAACTTAATAAGTGTGACAGTTAGCGCACTAGTGTTTGCCGCTAGCGCGCGCCAGCCGTTCCCCGCCCCTGCGCTCACGCCGGCCGGCATGAGCGCGCCCTTAAATAAAGACAGGCGGAGCTGCGACGGCAGTCCGCGCCAAGACCATAAACTTCTCCATGAGATATCAGCTACAGTAGCAGTCCCTCTTACCAACCTACGGAATGGTATTATTCCTAAGGGTCAGTTTCTCAAGTTCTGGAAAAAGGAATCTATCCATCCTCTGTTAAGGAAACCTTCTCTTGACCCCTATGAGGCAAAAAGTCATCGCCCTAGCTCACGCTTACCAATGCCAGCTAAAGTTCTCAAAAGACATTTCAATTCTGAGCTGTCCCGCTTCCTTGATGAAACTGAAGTGTTAGACTCTGCGCAGTATGAGTTTAGGAGAAATCATATCATGGAGTCAGCTCTGATAGCAGCTACCGAAGAAATTAGATCAATTTTTGACAACGGAGGAAAGCCTGCGATGATCTTGTTTGACTTATCCACAGACTTCAACACCGTGAGTCACACAGTGCTAGCAATGGCTTAGATACCATGGGCACTGGAGGATTAGCACTTGAACTACTGCGTTCCTTTCTCTCAGATAGAGAACAGTCCATCTCCCTGGGACAGTATACCTCGCAGCCCTTTTCTTTACCATGTGGCGTTCCAGAAGTGTCGTCTCTGAGTCCACCCTCTTTAATGCCTATGTTGCCCCCCTGGGCCAGGCTAATTGCTCTCTACAGTTTTGTATGCGTACGATACGCAAATTGTGATGTCAATCTCAACGGATGTCGATGACACCCCCAAACACTTCAACAACTGTATGATTGAGGTAGTTAGTTGGACGAGAGAAAATTGCCTCAAACTTAACTCAGAGAAAACTGAGGTCCTTTGTTCTGGAGAGAGACTTCCTTTTGGAATACATTCTGGTGATCCCAACATTTGGGCCCCCTCCCCGTGCCGGTCCATAAAGTCAGAAACTTAGGAGTAATCTTAGATGTAAATTTGACCTTCTCAGACTAGATAGACAAGCTCACCTCCACCTGCTTTTTTCTATTGAGATCTCTGAGAAAGATTGTCCCATTTCTTCCATTCGATTTGCAGAAATCGTAATCATCACTCTGGTGCTTTCCAGACTCGATTACTGCAGCGCACTTTACATGGGCATTCAACAGCGAATTCTGAGCAAACTGCAAATTTTACAAAACGCTGCAGCCCGTCTCTTAAAGAGAATCCCAAAGTTTAAATCAGCCGCACATGCATTGTTGGAGTGACATTGGCTTCCTATTCGGAAGAGAAGAGCCGTTAAGGCATTATGCACTGCCCACAAATCTCTTCATGATACAGGCCCGAGTACCTTAAAAAAAATCCAAATAGTACACACCTAGGAGAGCCCTTCGCTCAGCTACATCAAGAACAGTAGAGACTCCTAAAATTAACAAAGCGACTTGGGATGGCAGAAGCTGTACTTCTGCCGCCTGTAAAATTTGGAACAAACTGCCCCGGCACCTCAAAGACCAGCCCAACTTTTTCTGCTTTAGATAACAACTAAAAACCTGGCTTTTACATCTACACCACTCAACTAGCAGAATACAACATGACATCTAGTAGACATCAGCACCAAGCCTTTGGGTAACTGTACGTTTTAAAAACAATATCAGTAGCCTAACTCCGCTCAATGGAATTGTGTAGAACATGGGTACTCACAAACATTTGGCATGGGGCCACAAAGTATGTCTGTGGTGTGACCGAGGGCTGCACTGATGCCAGCAGGGTGGCGGAAGGGGGTCTGGGTGGGTCAGAGATTGTGTAAGGAGGTCTTAAATAATGTTAAATAAACGGGCAAGCATTTCTTTGCAGGTTAATAAATGCTTGCCCGTTCATTTAAGATTTTTTTCTGGATATTAATGCTCAGCAACTAAACAGCAGCTCGTGCTGCTGTTCATCAAGGGGGCCGCATGTAAAGGTCAATAGGGCCGCAAGCGGCCCCCGGGACATACTTTGAGTATCACTGGTGTAGGAGAAGAATATTGATTGGGTCATTTAGTAGAGCAGTGCTTTTGCCATTAACCAACTGATATCCTGCTCCATCAAATCTGCTGTTACCCTGCCTCATTTAGAGGTGAGGGAACCACTTGGTTTCTGGAGGCGGGCCTGATCTGGCTCACCTGTCCTAAACCGTTAGCCTGTGCCCATCCACTAAAGGCATGTTTGAATCGCAACTCATTCCCTGTTTAGGGTAGGCCCTACGATGCAGCTTTTTCCTGCCGGAGTCCACCATGTTAGTGATAAACCCAAGATTTGTAAATTGCCTTCTAAAATACAAAAAAGGTGCCAAACAGGTCACCATGAAATGGTAGCCCACCTGGCATTAATTTCGGTCCAAAGTGATCCTACACAGTAAAAAAAGGAGCACTTCCGGTGAAAAATGGCTTGCCAAAGCAACAGGGAGCTGTGGTGACGTCTTACCCATCCAGGCAAATTGACAGACATATTCTAAATGACCCTCTGTTTTCTGCAATGCGTACCGTCTGCAAAACCATACTGATTGTTTTGAATAACAATATGTCAGATTGAATGTCAAAAAAAATCACGATTTTCACACCGAAATTTAAAAACAGAAAACTCTGCAAATTCGCGAAGCTGCAAAGTTTTCCATAAACCTTTACAAATGTTGCAAAAAACACTTTGTGCCTTCGCACACTGCTACTAATCACATCTGTTTCCCTTGTTAAAGGGTATTTCTAGTGAAATTTTCGACTCTAAGGTATTACAATGCTACATTTCTGGCTATAAACTTCAAAAAGTGACCTATTAAAAAGGGCCCGTATAGCATTTCCTGTTTTTACAATTAAAAAATATATTTCTTTTTTTTTACCTATCCAGTGTACACCTTGTGTTTGGACATAGCATCTATTTTTAGTATTTTAAGTCTAGGCACTCTGTTCCAGATGTATAACTGGCTACTCCATTTCTCACACAGGAACTAGATAGTACATTTCTTGTTTTTCATTGTTAACTGTGTATGCCTTTTTTGGGCTAAACTATTACATGGGGATCATGCAATTTCTTTCTTAATTTTTTGAGTTGTCTACTGCATTTATGTATAGTGACACAATTAGATCAAGCCTATCTTATTTGTAGACAGCATAGTAAACCAGATGTTTCTCTTGTTTTCGGCCATTTCAACTGTATTTCTTGTCACACTGCTTAGCTTCACGAACTTTTGTTTTTCGCAGTCTTGCAGAGGTTTTGAGTTTTTTGATTTCCATAGACAACTCCCCTTCGCAGCGCTTTAAGTGGGCCGGGACCTTCCGGATCTGAGCACTGGCAGTAAATGAAAAAGGGTGATTGAAACAGGTTCTTTTCGGGCCCTGTATTTATTCCATTCATTTACTGAGGTGAAAGACCAAAACAGCAGCAGGCTAGACAACCAAAATAGTACCCTGAGTATTAACAGGCAGGGCGGTGGTTACCTGAACTGGCTCGCACTACATTTCTATCAGAGCCTCCCCATCCTGCACTGGAAGAGGAACGACGACAAGAAAGCAAGGGCATGAGAAGCTGTAGCTTTAGCTGGTGAGCCATTTGGGCCTGTCGGCAGCTGGATTGTGTTTTTTTCCTTCCTTTGCACTGATGGAGCAAGGTTTCGCAAATGAAACTTGCTCGTATGCAATCTTTCTCATTGTATTAATATTAAAACTTGTATTGTCTGTATTAATATTTGCACACACTACATGAATAGTTAGGAAGCTTGCCTATGTTGTTTTTCTAACAAATAACGCTTGTTCCTAGTCTAAAATGGCCGCTTAAGCGCGGGAATTTAACTGCGCATGTCACAACCTGATCACATGGTGTGACGTCTTTCTTTGCTTGGTGGGAATTTCTGCTTCTGCGCAGTGTGCAATAACATGGCTGCTCAATGTTCTCACATGCTTAAGCTTGCTCCTGTGTCATTACTAAATTGTCATTTCTTAACACAATTAATGCGGGATAGGATTTTATAATTAAAGGGGATTAGAAATAAGATAAGTGGGTATACAGTGAAACGTTTTATTTTTGATATTAATATTTCCTTCTTGCACTTTTAGTAATTCGTAATCTTGGGCCTGGGTTGGTGACTTGAAACTAGAGAAGCAGAAGGTTCTGCGCATGTCCCCTGAAAGACTGCCAAAATGAAGCCAACTTGGACGTCTCACAAGGCCATGACCTATCGGCCGAAGAGGATGTTCTAAATGTACAAATTTGAAACAAAGGATACAATTGCTGTAGAAATTGTATATAATTTGTTGTGAGACGGGTGGGAAATAAAGTGAATGTATTAAATTGAAGGGGAGGGAACGTTAATACAATAGGCTTCACAAATTAAGCCAAATTTGTCATGGTGCGAGAATCCACTTCCTGTCCCTGCCCAATCAGAAGTAGTGGTCCCATATTTTAGCAACATTAAGGGGAGGTACATGGGCGTAGAAGGGTATAATAGAATATAGCATTAGTAGTTAGTTAGCTCAGATTTTTAGAAGAGACAGAAGAGCTCCAGGCTGCCCAGCTGATCGATTGCTGACTGAATCCCTATCCAGAAGAGGTCCTGAGGAGGGGGCGGCGGAGTCCATTAGAGGGAAGAATCGATGAGAAGTCGAGTGCCAGAGAGGGGAACGGCGCAGGCGTCGTTGTAGAGAGGTCACCAGTCCGGTCCTGATCCCGAAGAAGGTCCTTGCTCTTCATCCTTCCAGGGTCCTATCCTTTCAAACTCCTTGGCTAAGGGTTTGGTTCTCGCATTTAGGTAAATATATGCAACCTTTGGTTGTGCTGCTGTTCCTATCTCCTCTTTTCCTTAAACACCGTCATTGATTAGAAATAGTCATTCTATGGTTTTCCACGAGTATTCTGATCAAATACCGTGTCTTTTTCTGTATTTACTCTGCTAAAACTTTAGATAAACATTTTAAAAACTTCTTGACTCTGTGGTTATTTCAGGGTTATGTATTATAGTGAATGTCACTCATTTTAAACTTCCCAATTAGCAAAGGATCCATTGGTAAGTTATTACTCTTCAATCAGAAGGTAATTGGTAGCAGGGATTTTTGATAAAAGAGTATATCTGACACCCAGCGTAAGTATTAGTGTAGTATGAATGTATGGGCCCAAGTGAGTATATGGTGTATGAATGCTGTTTGCTAATATCACGCTGGATCAGTTTTCTGGTAAGCAGAGGACGGTTTGTGTTACTCTTTGTTAATTGGGTAATGAGAATTTTTATTTGTATTTTTATGAACTAATACCCGTTATTCTTGAGTATTGTTTTATGTTGTCCAGAATACCCCGGGGAGAAAGAATAGCGGATGGCAAGTAGAAGCCATACTGCAGTGAGGTTATCTGTCAGGCAGAAATAGTACTGAATAGTTAAGCAGGACTATCAGCACTTGTTAGGGATTCTATGCGTATAAGTATAGCCAAAGGAGTACGCTAGTGAAAATTTGATGTTATATCACCTAGAAAGGGTAACATTGAAAGAAGTAACAGGTATTTCAGAAAGCTTGCGTGAAGAGTAAACGGAAGGGTTTTACTCGTAGTGTATGTTCTAGTAAACGGAAAGGTTTTACTAAGTGTGTAAAAGAACCTATCTTTCTGAATTAGAGAAACTGACACGATAGCGAATGTTTTATGTTGTTACTGAATTTTAATTAAGAACTATAGAGAAAATAAAGTTTGCGTAAAATTTTTGTAAAGGGAGGGTCAGTTACCGGAGAGGGAGCTGACGTCACAAAACGCCGCGCTGGGATTAGTTGGATCCGCGGGCGTGGGAAAACCCTTGTAAAGGAGGGGTCAGTAGTCAGGAGTAGTACTGACATCACAGGTGCCGCGCTGGGATTGGTTGCATAAGCGTGAGAACAGAAAAGAGCAGATTATAAAGGAGGGGTTGACAGAGAAACGTCACCAAAAAGGCCGCGCAAGGATTGGCTTAGAATTAAAAAGTTAGCAAAGATTTGATTGGTTGAGAGTTTAGAAGCAAAATTCTAAGTGGATAAGGATTGCATGTTAAAACGCGATCCGACTTTAACAGGGAATCGTCCAGATAGGAGATTTCTAGGGTTTGCAGAATATAATTTTATACATCGGTATTTGCCTAAGATGTACGGAGAAAAGAAGAAGATGTCAGTTTTACAAAAGATTAAGAATTTTTTCAAAAAGGATAAATTAATCAAAACTAGAGAGGGAATTATTATTCCCCCAGCCAAAACGCCCGCATCATATATGATGATGGAGAGAGGTTATCATACTTGTGTATGGATAGAGAATTGGAGAGAATATACTAAAAATGACGGGATACTAGAATTTCCCGAGAATGGCACATTCAATGGGCGAATTCTTCAAAATTTAAGACAAAGGATGAATGATTTAGAACCTAGACCCAGATTGACTCAATATGAAGCTTTAGAGGAATGGGAGACTGAAGCATTTGAGAGGGATAGATCACGAAGTAATGGGAGATATCCAGGATTTTTTCCCAGATACTTACGGGAAAATAGGGAAGGTCAGATGAAACAATGGAGAAGGACAATGCTTGTTGAGGGATTATATCCACTACTCACAGAAGGAGAGAAATCAGGAGGCAAGTGTACAGAAAAGATAAAACACTTAATGAGACATGAAGACTCAGAAGATGAGTTTATGGAAGAAATATTGAGGAATCCTCCACCGTATCAGGAAGGGTCAAGTGGAATTCCTCCTAGTGCCCCACCACAAACACCAATGGTACCTCAGGTACTACATGAATTCACCACGAATAGAATACTTCATGAAAAAGAAAAAGAAGCATTAGAAAAGACCAGAGCAGAATTAGTACGGAAAATTTCTCAGATAAAAACACATCCTGATTCATTGACTATTCCTGTAACAATTGGTCCAGTAGTGCCATTATATGGTATACAAGGAAATTGTCCTCCTCTGATACCCGTATCTTCTCCTATGAATACTCCCGAAAATTTTCAAAAACTTGAAGCTCCAGTTATAATTGAAGATCACTTTAGTGATTGTGATTCCACAATATCTCTCATGGATTTACCTATCAGAGGTCCAGTAAAGGGTACTCCAAGAAAAGAAACACCTGAGCGTTCAAAAGATGTAAGTTTAATAACTTCATCAGGGGCAAAGAGTGCTACCATAGTAACACCGGAAGATTTAGAAAGGTGGGTACAAGGATCAGATAAATTGTGCATTCCTCCAAAATTGCTAGACATTCAGAAATTAAAAGCTGAGTTAGAAGAAATGATAGCAGGAAATATAGGAGTAGAACGCTTAAACACTTATGATGAAGAAGAATTGCTGTTCCTATGCAGGAGTATCACTAGAAATGTAAGGTTATTTCATGAAAAATTGTCCAATCTAGCCCTACAAATGGGAATTGAAATAGGGAAATCAAAAGTACTACAGAAACCCTATAGAGCAGAATTTTCAGACAAAGATTTAGAAAATATGAATGCTTCTGGAAGAAGACTGCAAATACGAGAATTAATGTTAGTTTTGCAAAAATGGGGAGACCTAGATAAGTGGAGAACTAGGTGGGCAAAGAAAAAGAAGAAGCTCGCTCAAGTCGAACAGCTTCTGAATATGTAATGAAGGAAACAGAAAAGGTTGATAAAATGTATCCGATGCGAGAAGTTGCAGGAGGAGGTTATGTACATGTCCCATGGAGTAGACAGGATATTTTATCATTTACTAATGATTTCCCAAAGCTGAGAGAAAAGCCAATTGAATGGTACAAGCAGGTTGAAAGGTTTGTGAAAGTATCAAAAGTATTGTTGAAGGACTTGGATGGTCTGTTCGACATAGTGGTACCTGCAGATTTATGGACAGATTGTAAGATCACAATCGATTGGCCGAATGATGAATATCCCAGAGATCCAAAAACAGGTGCCCCGTCAAATGATGTGATGAAAAAGTACCAGCAGGTGATAACATACCTGAAAGGGAAAATACCACCGAAAGAAACAGACTGGGTAAAAATAGATCGAACTACCCAAGAAGCCAGTGAAACAGTGCATTCGTATTATGAGCGCCTCTTACAGGTGTTCAAACAGTACAGTGGATTTGAGGACATTGGAGACAAAAATATGAGTCAGTTTGTATACCGATTTGTGTATGGTTTGAAGCCCGAGATTTGCCAGATGATTAAGCAACATATGCTCTGTTGGCAAGGAAAACCAATTGACGAAATTTTAAAATATGCAAAGTATTGTGGGGATGACATTGAGGATAGACACAAGAAATTGCAGGAGAAAGTAATGTGGGCACAGGTGAAAATGGCTGAGAAACAGGGAATTAATTTAGACAATCCCAATGAAACGCAAGGAAAAGACTCTGGAACGAATGGTGATTCGGGAAATGGTGGGAGAATGAAAGGACGAATGAGTAGAGAAGAAGCCAAAAAGAAATTTCCTTGTCATGGATGCGGAAAGTTGGGGCATTGGAAGGACGAGTGTAAAAAGATTAGAAACAATAATGGCCCAAATCAAAATTTAAATTTACAGACACAGAATGACTCACAACAAGGGGTAAATCCTCAGAGTCAGTTGCCACCTCCACCTGTTCAGGGTAATGTAAGCAGAGCAAAACATGGTACAGACATCAGTTACTCGGGGGAAGTGGTAAGAATGATTATATGACCTCACAATTTCTTTTGCAGGATGATTTTTGCGGGTTCAACGCATGACGGTGCCTAGGAGAGGGGGAGAAGGAATGCGTACTTGGCGCATCCCTGCAGGTAGATCAATCAGGTCCATATGTTGAAGGAAAAGTGAGAGGTAATGATATTACTTTTCTTTTGGATACTGGTGCTACCAGGTCTACGGTGAGAACAGTAGACGTCCCAAACCTTCCTCTCTCTGGTGAAGATATTCAAGTTGTAGGGGTTGCTAACCAAAGAATTAGAACACCACTTACTGAACCAATGGAGGTTAAAATTGGAAATTTCAAAGAAATGCATCAATTTGTAGTATGCGATTCTAGTCCAGTAAACTTGCTAGGTAGGGATTTGTTGTGCAAAATGAATTGCACTATTTTCTGCACACCGGATGGGGTGGCAGTACAAACACCAGATGAAGATCATGTATATAAAATTATGGTCGCAAAACAAGGAACAGAAGTAGATGAAATGTTTTCATTAATAACAAAAGATGAATTGCCAGAAGAATTAAAAGATACAGTAAATCCCATAGTATGGGATCTCACGGGAAAAGAAGTAGGATTCATGGCTAAAATAGACCCAGTCCAAGTAACTGTAAAAGAAGGTGCGATTTTTCCAAATACTAAGCAGTACAAAATGAGTGCAGAAGTAAAAGCAGGTGTCATTGAAGAAATCAATCGGATGGTCAAACAAAATATACTGAGAGAAGTAATGAGTAGTCCATGTAATTCACCAATCATGGGACTAAAGAAACCTAGTGGTAAATATAGGATCGTTCAAGATCTGAGGAAAATCAACAAAATTGTAGAACCATGTTGTCCTATAGTGCCAAATCCTGCAGTAATTCTGTACCAGATTCCTTGGAATGCTGGATGGTTTACAGTCATAGATCTGTGTCAAGCCTTCTTTTCAATTCCGTTACACCCAGACAGTCAGTATCTTTTCTCATTTAAATTTGAAAACAAAGTCTATGTATGGAATCGTGTTCCTCAGGGGTACACAGAAAGTCCTTCCATCTTCAACCAGATACTGAAAAAGTGCCTTGAAAAACTAGTGATGCCAGGAAGCTCAGTTTTAGTTCAATATATCGACGACTTATTGGTGGCGTCGACCACCAGAGAAGACTGTGTTGTTGATTCCATAGCCTTATTAAATCTTTTGGCTGAGGAAGGGCATAAAGTCTCACCTGAGAAGTTACAATTTTGCAGGACAGCGGTTAAATATCTGGGACATCAAATTGAGAGGGGAAAAAGAAGAGTAACATCTGAAAGAGTAGCATTAATAAAAAGAATGCAAATGCCAATAACGCAAAGACAAGTAAGGATGTTCTTAGGAATAGTAGGTTACTGTCGACAATGGATACCAGGATTTTCCATGTTGGCTAAGCCCTTGATTAACATGACCAAAAAGAAAGCAAAAGATCCTGTTGAGTGGGAAGATGAAAGTGTAGAAGCTTTTGTAAAATTGAGAAACTCCCTTTGTTCAGCACCTGCCTTAGGCATGCCGGATTATAAAAGAGAATTCGCATTATTCTGTCATGAAAGAGAAAATTGTGCACTTTCAGTTTTAACTCAAAGACATGGACTGGACAGACGTCCTATAGCATACTTTTCCGCTACACTAGACCCTGTAGCATCTGCGTTGCCAGGATGTTTGAAAGCAGTAGCAGCAACATGTTTAAGCATCGAACAAAGTGAATCAATTGTGATGGGACATCCTGTAAAAGTATATGTTCCACATGCAGTGGTGATTCTGTTGACCAGAACACGAACTCAACATCTCACTCCTAGTCGGCTGACTAAGTATGAGAGGATAATAATGGGTGCAGAAAATGTAACCATGGTGAGGTGTACGATAATAAATCCAGCAAGCTTATTACCAGATCCATATCATGAAACAAATAAAGATGACGAAGAAGATGAACATGATTGTATACAGATTACAGAACTATGCACAAAACCTCGCCCAGATATAGAGGAACAGCCTCTTAAAAATCCAGATAAAGAACTGTTTGTTGATGGCTCTTGCCAGAGACATGAAGATGGCAAGCTAACAGCTGCTTATGCAGTATGTGAACTAACTGGAATAGTCGAAGCATCCTATTTACCAGGGGTAAAATCTGCACAAGTAGCTGAATTGATTGCACTGATAAAAGCGTGCAAAATTGGGAGGAATCAGAAAATAACCATATTCACTGATAGTCAATATGGTTATGGGGTTGTGCACGATTTTGGCCAACTGTGGATGCAGAGGGATTTCATGACTTCTTCAGGATCCCCCATTAAAAATGGACAATTTGTAAAAGAATTGCTAGAAGCAATACAATCACCAAAAGAATTGGCTGTGGTGAAATGTGCCGCACATCAGTCAGGAAATGACTGGGTGGTAGTTGGCAACAGATATGCAGATCTGGTGGCTCAATATTGTGCCAAAACCAGAACATCAGTGAATAAGAGGGTGGAAAGAATGGGAATCAGCTGCCAACTTATGCTATTTATGCCACCTGAAACTTGGAACGAAGTGAAAAGATTACAAGATGAAGTGGATGAGGTTGAAAGAAAATTGTGGATCAAAACGGGTTGTTCTCAAAGAAGAGAGGATGAAGTATGGGTCAGTACAGATGGCAGACCAGTCATGCCAGATTGTTTACTTTCACAAATGGCTAGAATGTATCATGGAGACACACACATAGGGAGAGATGCAATGATTAGACTATTCAGACAAAATTGGTACAATCCCAAATTCAGAGCTGTTACAGAGAGTCTTTGCCAGAGATGTCTAATTTGCCAAATGCACAACACAGGCAGGAAAACGATAATTGGGTTTGGGAAGATCGGAAAAGCAGAAGGTCCATTCATAAGACTACAGTTTGACTTCATACAGTTACCACCATGCAGAGGGCTGAAATACGTATTAGTCATAGTGTGTCTGTTTTCAAAGTGGGTGGAGGCATACCCAACTAGGAGAAATGACAGCATTACAGTTGCCAAGCTGTTATTAAGAGAGCTCATACCTAGGTTTGGTTTCCCAGTATCTTTGGAATCAGATAGAGGAAAACATTTTAACAACGAAGTGATCCTGATAATTTGTGAAGCATTTCAAATCAAACAGAAACTGCATTGTGCATATCGTCCAGAGGCTTCTGGAGTGGTGGAACAATTGAATGGCACCATAAAGTCAAGATTGGGAAAAATGTGTGCATCAACATCATTGGAGTGGCCTGATGCATTGCCACTCGTTCTGATGGGACTCAGAAGTATACCTGATCGCACTACAGGTTTGAGCCCCCATGAAATTATGATGGGAAGAGCGATGAGACAAACACACGTTCCCACAAATAGACTGGTGAATATTTCTGATGATATGGTGTTGGACTACTGTAAAGGATTGGCTGACCTAGTGCGTTCTGTCTCTCACCAGGTTGGAGAAGACGCAGTTTCCAGACAGCCTGAACTAGAACATGATCTGAATCCTGGTGACTGGGTGGTGGTGAAGAATCACACCAGAGAAACGTGTCTATCACCCAGGTGGAGCAGACCTTGTCAAATCATATTGACCACAAACACAGCAGTAAAGTGTGCCGGATTTCCGAATTGGATTCACGTAAGTCACACCAAGAGAGTACCAGACCCAGAAGAAGAAAACACTCAGACGACACCAATCACTGAAGAAGCTGAAGGTTGCCAAGCTGAAGAATCTCAGGCTCGAGGTTCAAGAGAAGCTGACGGAGAACAACCGAGCACAAGTCAGGATTGGATACCAGTGGTCGAAATTCCTGAGGTTTTCCACCGAACAAGAAGCCAAAGAAAATTAAAAGTAATTGTAGAAGATCAGATAGGTGAAGAAGAAGGGGTTCAGGCTCAAGAAGACAAGCTAGTAAACGACCCTGAACCAAATCAGATAGGGAAAGAAAATTGGACTGAAAGCAGTGAAGAATTAATAGAATTTGAACAGGGAGAGACAGGTTTAGAAGAAGCAGGTCAGGCTGCAGAAGTACACAGTGCAATAAGCCCTGATCAGAAGCAGTTAGGACAAGAGGGAAAAACAGAAGAAATAGAGACTGAGAAAAGTGAACATAAAGAAGTAAACCCAGAACAAAGTGAATTGTTGGAAACTGACAGTGGAGCTGCAAATGAGAAACCAATAAGACCAGAAAAAGAACAATTAGATAAGTTAAAGAAAACAAAGAACAGAACAGTACAAACTAGTGAAATTAAAAAGGCAATTAAAGACGAAAATAAAGAAACAGTACAAACAGAAAAGCAAAGAAAAGGAGACCAGTGGCCAAGTTTCATCAAAAGAGTAAAGTGCCACATAAAAACAAGAAGTGAAGATCCAGATCAAGTACCTGAAATAACAAGTCAAACAGACCAAGAGAAAAAGTCTGGGAAAAGAAAAAGTAAAAGATTGAGACTTGTGAACAACAAATTCAGGGGTCCTGATTGGACGTATATTGTTCTTGAAGACTTTGAAAGTTCAGAATCAAGTGACAGTGGTGGTGAAGGAACAAGTGCAGAACTAACTTACGAAGAAGAAACAAGACCACCCTGACTAAACAAAAGAATCCATTGAAGAAAAGGAACAGAGACAAGAAGAGCAATCTTCCTTGTCGAAAAATGTCTGATGATAGGGATACTGGGAGACCAAAGAGAAAATGCTGTAGGAGATGCTGTGCAATTTGCATATGTAGTCTAGTATTGGTGCTTATAGCATGGTTAGTCCTGATTGTAGCTATTCCTTACCTGATGATAATAGATAAAAAGAACAATAATGAAACTATAGGGAGGAAAGCAAACATGAAAGGAAATAGGGTAGAACTAATGGCAGAAGAAGATGAAGGAATTCATCATGTGATAGCTGATAATGACACTAGTTTAAATGTTTTCACGAAGTTATTATTTCAGTATGTAGACACCATGGAAGTTAGTAATTGTTATGTTTGTATGAAGTTACCTGAATCAGTAGCAGAAGGATTAACATATCATCATTTACCACTGACATATGGTATTTCATGTAGTGTATTAACAAGTTTATTTTATAGTACAGGTAGACTACAATATTACTATTCCAATATAGATGTTGTATTTTCTGAAGTTCCTATTCGCAAGAATATGAACCCAGTGCTTAGTGCCTTAGATGCACAGTTTACAGGAGAATTTTTCTTAGCAATGAAATCAATAGACTTAACGCATGCACGTAGACACAATCTAACATGTTCTTTATTAGAAGAAGAGAAAATATTTTTAAATTTAGTAGAAGATAGAAGACAGGATTTTCAAAAGAAAGCTACAGAGCATAAGGCTCATTTACCACCTTGGGCAGAGAAAGAGGGAAGTTACACTCCTGGCAAGGCTCAAGCTGCTATGGCTCTGGATTTCGAAAAGAAGGGAAAAATGTGTCTTCATAGGTTAAAGACTGACTATAACAATGTTTTCATTGGTACCAGTGATTGTGAACACAATTTTTTAATATTGGGAGGTTGGGGACTCAAAGGAGGAACAGATTCAGTTTTTCCTGGAATCTATTATGTCTGCGGGAATAAGGCTTATTTTAGGCTTCCTGCACGGTGGTATGGAAGTTGTTACTTTGGAATAGTCTTTCCAAAGATATACCACGTAAAAAGAAACACTGGAAGCAATGAAAACAATGGCGAATTAACACGTAATAAAAGAGCTAGTTTTTCAGAAATAATAGGTGATATATTTGGTGCATTGATACCTTCAGTGGGAGTAATTCTGAACTCAAGGAAGATATGTAAATTGTCTACAGTAGTTGATCGTTTATCAACGAATACTGCTGGAGGGTTTCTAATGATTAATACGGAAATGGTTGCGATTAGATCCATGGTAATGCAAAATCGACTTGCTCTTGACATAATATTGGCAAAAGAGGGCGGAGTCTGTAAAGTATTGAAAACTAAACACTGTTGTACGTATATTCCTGATAAGAGTGCAGAAATTGGGACATATATTCAAAATATAACTAAACTTGAGCAGGAACTTAAACCACTGGAAGTTGATAATGTATGGGAAAGATTGACAAATAGTATATCGTCAATCGGAACCTGGTTTTCTAATATAGGTAAAGGACTTATAGGTCAAATATTAGTTCCCTTAGCAGGGATAGCAATAATAGTTCTGACAATAATATTTTGGTGTAAATGTTGTAGAAAGAGTGGAATTTGTAAAGTGACTGAAAAAGGAAAGAAGAGAAAGAGAGACGAAATTGAACTGGAAGAATGGAAAAGTGAATTATACAAAAAGATGAAGGGAGATTGTAAAAATAGAAAAGCTAAAAATGAAAATGAGAACGAAGTGATTTGCTAGAAGTTGGCATCTGATTGAGGGTACTTTTGATGGCTCAGAAACGCCATCAGAGAGGGGATTGATGGAGCAAGGTTTCGCAAATGAAACTTGCTCGTATGCAATCTTTCTCATTGTATTAATATTAAAACTTGTATTGTCTGTATTAATATTTGCACACACTACATGAATAGTTAGGAAGCTTGCCTATGTTGTTTTTCTAACAAATAACGCTTGTTCCTAGTCTAAAATGGCCGCTTAAGCGCGGGAATTTAACTGCGCATGTCACAACCTGATCACATGGTGTGACGTCTTTCTTTGCTTGGTGGGAATTTCTGCTTCTGCGCAGTGTGCAATAAAATGGCTGCTCAATGTTCTCACATGCTTAAGCTTGCTCCTGTGTCATTACTAAATTGTCATTTCTTAACACAATTAATGCGGGATAGGATTTTATAATTAAAGGGGATTAGAAATAAGATAAGTGGGTATACAGTGAAACGTTTTATTTTTGATATTAATATTTCCTTCTTGCACTTTTAGTAATTCGTAATCTTGGGCCTGGGTTGGTGACTTGAAACTAGAGAAGCAGAAGGTTCTGCGCATGTCCCCTGAAAGACTGCCAAAATGAAGCCAACTTGGACGTCTCACAAGGCCATGACCTATCGGCCGAAGAGGATGTTCTAAATGTACAAATTTGAAACAAAGGATACAATTGCTGTAGAAATTGTATATAATTTGTTGTGAGACGGGTGGGAAATAAAGTGAATGTATTAAATTGAAGGGGAGGGAACGTTAATACAATAGGCTTCACAAATTAAGCCAAATTTGTCATGGTGCGAGAATCCACTTCCTGTCCCTGCCCAATCAGAAGTAGTGGTCCCATATTTTAGCAACATTAAGGGGAGGTACATGGGCGTAGAAGGGTATAATAGAATATAGCATTAGTAGTTAGTTAGCTCAGATTTTTAGAAGAGACAGAAGAGCTCCAGGCTGCCCAGCTGATCGATTAATGACTGAATCCCTATCCAGAAGAGGTCCTGAGGAGGGGGCGGCGGAGTCCATTAGAGGGAAGAATCGATGAGAAGTCGAGTGCCAGAGAGGGGAACGGCGCAGGCGTCGTTGTAGAGAGGTCACCAGTCCGGTCCTGATCCCGAAGAAGGTCCTTGCTCTTCATCCTTCCAGGGTCCTATCCTTTCAAACTCCTTGGCTAAGGGTTTGGTTCTCGCATTTAGGTAAATATATGCAACCTTTGGTTGTGCTGCTGTTCCTATCTCCTCTTTTCCTTAAACACCGTCATTGATTAGAAATAGTCATTCTATGGTTTTCCACGAGTATTCTGATCAAATACCGTGTCTTTTTCTGTATTTACTCTGCTAAAACTTTAGATAAACATTTTTAAAAACTTCTTGACTCTGTGGTTATTTCAGGGTTATGTATTATAGTGAATGTCACTCATTTTAAACTTCCCAATTAGCAAAGAATCCATTGGTAAGTTATTACTCTTCAATCAGAAGGTAATTGGTAGCAGGGATTTTGATAAAAGAGTATATCTGACACCCAGCGTAAGTATTAGTGTAGTATGAATATATGGGCCCAAGTGAGTATATGGTGTATGAATGCTGTTTGCTAATATCACGCTGGATCAGCACCTCCGGGAAGCGGGCGGGTGGACAGGCCCACCATGTTGACATGCAGTAAATCACTAGTAGCAGAAGATGGTAAGTGTTCTTCATTTCCTCTTTGACCTTTGTATGGAACTCGAGGCACAGGAACCGTCATTGGGCAATAACACAATTTTTTGGGTGGCAACAAAAAGCAAACGTCATAGTGGTCTTCCCCTTGAAACTACTGCAGAAAAGGCTGAGGAAAAGAGTTGCCTACCACAGGGAGACAGTCAGCTGACGAATTATGTTGTTAGAAGCCCCAGTTAAATAGGTGCAATTAATATCTTGTTGGATTTTGGGAAGTTCTGAAATAGATTTCTAATGTGGTTTTTTTTTATGCTCGCAGTAAATGTAAATGATTTGCATTGCCCCACAGACTTTTACATGCACCTTGTGAAGTGTTTACTCCTTCTGATAAATAAATATCTTGTTGCTTTCTAATTTCAGATATTGTTTGTGGAGTAAGACTTATGATTCTGTGAGTGACAGCATTTGTGATTTAGACCATGCCCCTAATTACATAAGCCACACACCCATTTAAAGATGGTCATGCCTCTTGGACACGCCCCTTTTAGAGACACACACACACACTATTTTTGTCCCACTTAAAGCCGTGCCTTTTCTTCCTTTTTGCCTTTCAGGGCTGGCTACAGAAAATGGTAGGAGGACTAGTTAGTCCTCTCAGTTTTCCATGATGCAAGGGCTTGGGGTTGTATTGTAATTGCCTTTATATAGCGCTTATTACCCCAGACGAGGCGTCAAAGCACATTTTTGGCAAGTAGCCCGCTACTCCGGAACCCACAAAGGATTAGTGGTGAATTAGTATAGTGAAATATGAAATTTATTTGAGCGGTGGATATGTTAGTCTGTTATTTGGATTGAGAAGGATAGTGGAGGGATAGAAGAGGGAAAAGGTTTGCATTTATATAGCGCTTGCCACCCCTAATGAGGTGTTAAAGCACTTTTAGACGAGTAGCACGCTTCACACTTGACAGTGAAGGGTTTGTTATGTTATGCCACCAACATTTGCCTATTAAGAGTAACAGTTTGTAGCGCACACAGTAGCGTGCCATGGCTTCATCAACAAAGAGGCTAGCAGTAACACGCTGGACTAAGGAAGGCTGAAAGTGCCAGGATGAAATGGCAGAGAGGAGCTGGATCACCAAGAAGCAAGATTCAGGTTTGAGAACCGACCTGCTTGAGAGATCACTCTACTTTCTGTCTGTGAGAAGTGATAGGCTCATATTATGGGCAGAAGAAAGACTATGGGAGCAAGTTAAGCCTTAAAATGGAACTCGGTGCTGCATAGAGCTCAGCAGACCCACTAACTAGTAGTGAATTGTGTCCCAAACCGAAAACAACTAGGAGCAGGAGCAGAACCTCTCTGCTTTGGCATTAGGTTGAGTAAAAACTCTGTTCTACAAAATAAAAGGCAAGCCCGTCTGCGCCCGTCCGCCACCTGACCGCGACCAGCGCCAGAGACCCTGGATCTCCGACCACCCACCGCTACGACTCAGCTGCCCGCCTCGCACTCAACCCAGGAAGGAACAACAACTGCCAGCTGTCCACGCCAAACACCACCCACGGCCAGTTCTCCTGCCGTCACGGCCGCCAGACCTTCACCACTGCCCGAACACCCACAGCCACCGCCCAAACGCCAAACGCCAAACGCCAAACGCCAACACCTCCGAAGCTCTGAGGTGCATCCTCCTCAATGTGCGCAACCCCTGCACAGACACGCTGTAGAGATCTGGAACCTCCTCGACATCCTCTCGCCAGACGTCGCCTTCTTCACAGAAACCTGGACCAACTCCACCTCCGCCCCCGACATTGCCACCGCCATCCCGGACGGATACAAGATCCAGAGGAAGGACCACCCAAACCGCCCAGGAGGAGGACTTGTCATCGTACACAAGAGCTCCCTCCGACTCACGACCTCCAGCTCGAGCAACAGCCCGCCCACCACCGAACACCTCCATTTCCAGATCCAGACAACTCCCAGAACGACCCTAAGAGGCACCCTCGCCAACAGACCTCCCAGACCTCAAACTGCATTCGCCACCACCATCGCCGACCACATCGCACCCCACGCAATCGCCTCCATGGACTACATACTCATCGGAGACCTCAACTTTCACCTCGACAACCTCAGCGACCCCAACTCCGCCACCCTCCTGGACAACCTCGGACTGAAACAAATCGTCGCCACCCCCACCCACAAGGCAGGACACACCCTCGACCCCATCTTCGGAGGAGGTAACAACATCCACTTCAGCCACACCACGCAACCCCCATAGACAGACCACCACTGCGTACACTTCCACGTCGACAAACCCGCGGCACCCAAACCTGCACCCCGCCCCCCACGAAGAAACTGGAGAAAAATCATCGAGGAGCAGCTCAACTCAACCCTCAACCATGATGTCCCCGCCACCTCCACCGACGCCAACCTCGCAGCCAAAGAACTCCACAGATGGATCTCCAACTGCGCAGACGAGCTCGCACCCCTACGAACCCTGACAGACAGCGCCCCAGGAAGGCCACCTGGTTCACCACCGACCTCCAAGAATCCAGAAGCACCTGCAGACGTCTCGAGAAGAACTGGAGAAACAGCAAATCCTCGGAAGACCGGACCACCTACAAGAACGCCATGACAGAATACCACCAACGCATCAGATCCACCAAAAGAACCTTCATCCAGAACAAATTTCTCGCCAACGCCAGCAACTCCAAGGAACTCTTCAATGTCATCCAGGAATTCACCAAACCCCCCAGCGAAACCACGGATATCACCCCCTCCCAGGACCTCTGCAACAAGCTCGGCTCCTACTTCCATCTGAAGATCAAGGGCCTCTACGACAACTTCAACGACCAGACACCTGACTCCGAAACCATTCCATTCTCCAGCAACGCCAGCCAGCCCACCATCTCCTCCTGGACCCCAGTCACCTCCGAAGACATTGCATCGACCATGAAAGGCATCCACTCAGGAGCCCCCACGGACCCCTGCCCCCGCACATCTTGCACAGAGCCGCCGCCACCATCACTCCGGAACTACGATGCACCATCAACGCCACCTTCAAAACCGGCATCTTTCCCAACGACTGGAAATGCGCAGAAGTCAGACCCCTACTCAAGAACCCCTCAGCAGATCCCACGGACCTCAAGAACTACCGACCCATCTCCCTCCTCCCCTTCACGGCCAAAGTCACCGAGAAGACCGTCAACGTCCAACTAACGAAATTCATCGAAGAAAACTCCATCCTCGACCCCTCCCAATCCGGATTCCTCAGCAACCACATCACTGAGACCGATCTACTCGCTGCCACAGACGACATCCGCCCCCTCCTCGACCTAGGACACACCGCAGCCCTGATCCTACTCGACCTCTCTGTAGCCTTAGACACCGTCTCCCACCGCACTCTCACCGCCAGGCTCCACGAAGCCGGCATACAAGGAACCGCTCTCGACTGGCTCCACTCCTTCCTCGCCGGCAGAACCCAAAGAATCAGACTTCCACCCATCCTCTCCGAACCCATGGAAATCAGCTGTGGAGTACCCCAAGGATTGTCGCTCAGTCCCACGCTCTTCAACATCTACATGGCCCCCCCTCGCCACCATCGTCAGACAGCACAGACTCAGCAAAGTATCCTACACCGATGACTCACAGCTCATCCTCTCCCTCACTAAGGACCCCATCACCACCAGACTCAACTTCCAGGAAGGGATGAAAGACGTTGCATCCTGGATGAGCAGCAGCTGCCTGAAGCTCAACTCGGAGAAGACAGATGTCCTCGCCCTCGGACCCTCCCCCTCTGCATGGGACATCTCCTGGTGGCCCACCACCCTCGGCAGCCCCCGCACCCTCACGGACCACACCCGAAACCTCGGCATCGTACTCAACTCCTCCCTCTCCATGACCAGACAGGTCAATGGCGTCACTTCCACCTGCTTCAACACCCTCCGCATCCTGAGAAAGACCTTCAAATGGATCACACCCGAATCAAGGAAGACCGTCACCCACGCACTCATAACCAGCAGACTGGACTACGGAAACGCCCTCTACGCCGGGATCAACAAGTCTCTGCTCCGCAAACTCCAAAGCATACAGAACACCGTGGCCTCGTCCTTGGCATCCCTCGACACAAACACATCACCCAGCACCTGCGTAAACTCCACTGGCTCCCCGTCGAGAAAAGGGTAACTTTCAAGATACTCACCCACACCTACAAATGCCTCCACAACACCGGACCCCAATACCTCAACGACAGAATCTCCTTCCACGTACCCAAGAGGAACCTCTGATCTGCCAACCTCACCCTCACCGAACCCCCACGCATCCGCAGAGGAAGAACGGGTGGAAGAACCTTCTCCTACATCGCAGCCAAGACCTGGAACGGGCTGCCGATCAACATCAGAAGGGCCCCCACCCTACACATCTTCAGGAAGACCCTCAAGACCTGGCTCTTCGACTGACTGGAGCTGCTCCTGCTCCCGCCCCCCCTCACCCCCCCACCCCCACCCCAGCGCCTTGAGACCCTCACGGGTAAGTAGCGCGCTTATAATCACCCTAATTGATTGAAAAGAGTGGTCTAGACGAATTATGATCATAATTCTCATGTGCTCTGGAATGGAGGCCTTCCAGACACTGTATTATTATCACGCCAAGAGACGTTTGGTGAACGCGCGCTTTATAAATGCTACTTAACCTAGTATAGCATAATGTAAACCATGAGCTTAAGTGAGCTTAGCGGATAAGTGAAGCACACACAGGAGCTGCAACTGTAAATCCACCATATACTAAAACAGCTATTGCATGTGTTGCTTAAGAATTACCAGCAATTACATAACCATTCAGCAGTTTCTAGACTATCACTTGCCAGAAATCCTTGCTAGAATCCTGTGTAGAGAGAGGATACACAAAAAATAATCACGCATTATGATCGTTTAAAGCCTTTTAATGGGCTCTATTGCCATAATCATCGCGAGTTTGTAGGTAGAGTGATTTGTTAATGTTACCAGAACCCTGAGGCAACCTTTCCAGCCCACAGTACATGGGTGCCCATTAAGTATTTCTTATATTATATAACATTTGAAACTTTATGTCAAAATAAATAATTTCTAACCAAGCAGTAGTGCTAAAACAAAGGCAGATTTCCATGCTCCTGTTTTGCTCATGCCTTACCACCATCTGGTGCTAACCTATCTTGCAAGTGTAAAATAAAATGTAAATCGGGAGCAAAACGTCTAGACTAGTACCACTCTCTCCCCATTAAGTCCCTTCTGTGCTTTAAAAAGTGTAAATATAGAAAAACAGGTGCACACTAGTGCTTTGCACGACCGTGCTACTTCACGATATGGTCCCAGCTAAGAGCTGCCTCACGCTGCCTTCCAGGGGCCCTGTCAGTAATAGCTGAGCACTTTCATTTATGTGATTGACATTTAATGCTGAATTTCTCGAGTTAATGTATGCACTGCAGATGGTACAGCTCGGAAACCCTAGGATGAAATCATTGCTGACTGTTTCCAAGCTGTGATGTGTGCAGAGCGTGCAATAAATCCAGGAAAAATGCCTAGAAGGATGAAATCACTGCTCACTGTTTCCAAGTTGTGCCGACTTCAGAACATGCACTGACTGAGAGCAATTCTGGGTTAAATGTATGCACTTTAGAAATTACAATTGCACAAAAACAGGCACACAGCAACGCCCTGAGCAAAGGCACACCTTCATGATACGATCCCATCACGGCACGCTTTATGCATGTGTAACAGGCAACAGGCGCTGGCTTTTTGAAAACGTATGCTGAGAAGCTCCACACTTGATGAGTGCAATGGCTCACAATGCAATGGGCATTAAAAAGACACAAAAACAGAAGTGCGTCACCCCACTGCTCTCAGAGCAGGAAAAAATAAAATGATAATAACATTGTTATTATCATTTTATTTTTCATAGCTACAGGGCTGGTTAGGGCGGGGCGGGCCTGGTGTCAAAGCCAAGGGAGGAGGAGTGGTTTGTGCACAATACGTACGCATGACGGTTTGGCCAGCCGTCTTGGTCCGGCTGAAACAGTCATGCGCACTTAGCATGTTCTCCACCGGGCTGTAATACATAGCCTGGGTGGAGAACATGCACAGGCTCCCTGTCCCTGTCTGAGCGCCGAACCACGGCACTCAGACCAATCACAACACTGCATTGCAGCGTTGTGATTGGCTTAGGGGAGCCTGTGTGCTTCCTTCTTCCGGGACTCGTCAGGAAGCAAAGCAACGACGGAGGAGAGACGGTGGCAGTGAGGAGGTAAGCGTTTTTTAATATATATTTTATTTCCCCCTGCTACGCCGTCACACCCCCGCTCCCTGCCAGCCACCACTGAAGTGCAGACATTATTCGATAGGAAAACCATCAAATAGTAAATACTGAGGGGTTGATTTACTAAGATTTTGCAGTGTGTTAGCCTCACAAAAGTGACTCAAATCGCAGCGAAATATTTTTTTACCTTTCTATGTTCCGGAGCAAAACTTGTTTTGTCATGGAAAATTACTTGAAAGGAATGCAATGCAGCACATAGTGCTGCTTTGCATTGCTTAGCACCAATGGGGCGTTCCATGGGTGGGGCATGGCCGTTCACATGCAACCACCCAAGGTTTTTGACGCAAAATCCTATTTACTTAAAAAAGTAGACAGGGCTTTGCGATAAGAAACAGCGCCTATTTCACATCGGCTCTATCACGGAAAAATGCTTTTATTTCTCCTTTCATTTCCAACTTTGCATGTGTGCTGTTCTGTACAGCACACATACGAAGTGGGAAAAGTTTTAAAGTTATTATAAGCATTGTATTTTGTACTTAAGGGTATACTTCCAATACAAAATCTATGCTAGACTCACGCAGACACCCTATGGTGCAAAGGTGTCTGTGTGACGCACAGAAGCAAATTTCAGTGATGGCGCTGGGAAGAGGAGAGTGCAATATTTCTGTAAATATGACGCTCTCCTGCTCTCTCCTTCTTGCGCAACGCAGACTTTTTGGCTGCTGCGCTGCATTGCATGAGAATTTAGTAAATCTGCCCCCGAATATCTTGCAGAAAAGCCCTCTTCTGGCTGTGTATGAGCACCCAATATTCTTCAAGTAAAGACACAGCCAACACCTCAAGCGCAATACTTAGGGAAACACTAAGCAATTGCACCCTAGGTGTCCCTTGTGGCAAGGTCAACAGTAACCTCTGAACTTTTGACCACTGTACTGACAGTAGCACAATGCAGCATTGAGCAACTTTTCCTATGTCCTCTGTAGAAGAGGCTTTTTCAAGCAGCAGCAGCTTCTTCCTCATACAGTCTCTTCTCATATACTGCTCTAACACAGCTCTTTGGTGCTGCCCGTTGACCTTGTAGCCCTGCAGGAGTGTTTCTCTTCTTTTTTCTTTACCCTATAAAAAGGTCAGTTGCAGCCTGTTACCATTAGTGAGTTAGCAGAATTTCAAATTCACTCTCACTCACTGTGAATATTATACTGCATAGCCTACGTAATAAACACTGAGACCCAGATCTATCAAGAAGTCATGTAAATTTGCTGTGCTGCGTTGCATGAAAGGGAGAGAGTATAACAGCACCATAACTACTGCTCCTTTCATGTGCTGGCACATTTTAGGCAGCATTGTGCCAACACAGAGACCCTTATGCCAGTGCAAGGATATCAAGTTGACTGGGGGTGAGTGTTTGATTTGCTCTAACGCTCCGTCCATCATCCCCTTTGGTATCGCTTTGTTCGCCCTAAGTTGGCAGGGTATCCCCAGACGTGGGTCCCTTGCTCACTTTGCCACTGGATTCAAGATAGCCTGGCTGATGAGGGTTTTGAACCCGAAACCGGTCCCAGGATGCTTGTTTCCGGTCCAGGGAAGACATGGCTTGGCAGTTCGGGCTGGACTGTTCCCATGAGGCACAGGGTCAGACTGATTTGCATATGGCCATGTCTGAACTGGGGTGGTGGAGTGAGCTAAAGAATGATGATGGATTAAACCCAGATCAGTTGACTGGGGGTGAGTGTTTGATTTGCTCTAACGCTCCGTCCATCATCCCCTTTGGTATCGCTTTGTTCGCCCTAAGTTGGCAGGGTATGCCCAGACGTGGGTCCCTTGCTCACTTTGCCACTGGATTCAAGATAGCCTGGCTGATGAGGGTTTTGAACCCGAAACCGGTCCCAGGATGCTTGTTTCCGGTCCAGGGAAGACATGGCTTGGCAGTTCGGGCTGGACTGTTCCCATGAGGCACAGGGTCAGACTGATTTGCATATGGCCATGTCTGAACTGGGGTGGTGGAGTGAGCTAAAGAATGATGATGGATTAAACCCAGATCAGTTGACTGGGGGTGAGTGTTTGATTTGCTCTAACGCTCCGTCCATCATCCCCTTTGGTATCGCAGTGCAAGGATATCAGCATTCTCTGAAGCATAGGTTTTGTATTGGAAGGAGCCTCTTCCAGTACAAACCAGTGCCTTAAGGTTTTTCTCAGTTTGTATGTGTGCTGTACAATGCAGTATACATGCAAAGTGGAAAGAACGAGGAGAAATGGAAACATTTCTCCTGGGTGCTCCTGCCTCTATGATGTGTAGGATTTCGGTGCAAATTCTTGTCTACAATTCTTTGTAGTTAGGAATTTGCATCAAAACCCGTGGGAGCATTGCATGGAAATGCCCATGCACCACCCATGTAATGTCCCCTTGACTCAAAGTAACATAAGACAGCACACTGCACAACTTTGTGTTACTTTGGGTTACGATCCACAAATGCAAATCTCAATTTGCGTTCGATAGAAAATTTCACCTGTACACTTTAAGTCGGGTTTGCCTTAGAAAGGTAACGCAAACCCAATGCAAATCATTTGTAAATATGGGACTAGGTTTATTCTTAAAGGGCCAAGTCACAGGTAAATAGGTCTAGTCCCAGGCCACCCAAATTGGAGCGGTGAATCACTTTACACATATTCCACACGCGTCACACACTCTCAGCACTCTGGCATCACTCAGACAGACACATGAGACTAATATAGAAAGGACATAACAAAATGTAATGTAAACATGCCAGTTCTTCCATGTTCGGTTTTGGTCATAGATGGCGCAGGGGGGAAACTGCTAAATGCATTAGCCAGGCAAACCCAAAGTCAGAGGACCTGTGCTCTGTCTCATAGTAAAATTCCTTCACCATTGTTTTAATTCTGTCTGTTGGGACAGCCAGAGATCTCAAACTGCCCCTTGTCAGGAGTGAGTAATATATTCAGTCCTGGATTCTCTGCTTGGCATTCTGGTCCACAAGTCGTGCAAAAACAAAAAACCACTAGAGCCAGAATACAATGAAAAGATCAAGGCAGGGTGAAATATTCATACCGGACATGGGAGAGCTTCAGCTCTCAGAAGGCTGACCATCTACCACCCATTCACCCACATTTAAAACACAAACACTGCATATACTCACAGTTTCCTTAGGGTGGAAAATCAATCGCTGCGTTCCAGTGGATCACGGCAGTCCCTCAGGGTGACTGTGAATCATATCCTGAAACACCAGCCTTCCAGAGATAGCCGGAGCAGCTTACAGCCCCTCTAGCAGCTTAACGCAACTAAGCCCCAGCGCATCCATTTGACTGTCAGATGGAAGAAAAAATAGATACTAAATGAGTGTGTCTCCCTGGAACACAACTGCATCTGCCCTGGGGTTTCCTTTTCACAAATCATTGTTTTCAGATGTTTTGGTCTGATTCACTGTCCAACACTGTTCCATCAAGGCTGGTTCCATGGCATTTTATTCTATACATGATTGACATTCAGAGTCATAGTATGGTAGTTTGTCCAATGTGGATATACTGAAAATTTGGCTTGGACCTGGACTTCATGGACTAATGCTGGACACCTGTGTGTTAGATGGACACTGAGTCCTGGGGACCGACACCCCCTCCACTTCTGGCAGCATCTGTGCTGAAACATTTGCTGCTACATCCAGTGTTTTAAAAGGAAATGTAGAAGTGTCGGTACTCACTATCCACAGTACCTGTCTCATTCTGAAAAGTGCTGGTACTCTCCCATTGCATGTATTGTACTAGTGCTAAGAAGTGCATGTACTCTTACTTTCAAATTAAAGAAGTGCAGGTACTTACAACCGGACAGTACCTGGCCATTTAAAGCACTACCCAAATAAGTACATTTATTTGCAGCCCCAGGTGTTGAATAAGGACTGAGAAGGAACTGGAGATGTGGGAAAGTGGACACAGTCCATTGAAGGACTGAGAAGGAACTGGAGATGCAGGAAAATGGGTGCACTCCCTTTCATTTCTATAGGTGTTCAGGTATCTGGAAGTGCAGAGACATATGGGTTCGAGGAGGAGGACTCTATAGAGTGATGAGTTTTGCCCTGCTCTCACCTAGCCCAGTGTGGCATGGATTCCTCCTCTGGTGTCCAGTGCACTATTGGGCCAGCCAAGGGTGCACTAAATCAGGGATTAGGCCAGCATTTTTTGCACTACTGAGATGTGTGGAAGAAGGCAGGGCACGAACCTCTCATCTTGCACCCAGTCACGCCTGCACGTTTTGCTCCAGGCTGTTGGGGGGCAAGGTTTCCTACTGGATTAGGTAAAAGCGCAGGTTCCCTGGGGTGTATGACTGATAGTTTGTTTTTTGGATATTGTAGAAGCACTGGTTAATGCAAAAACACAGTGCTGGTTCTTAGGAGTGGTGTAGGTGTGCTCGCAGTGGTGTACCTTCCTGCACAAAAACAATCCTGCCTACAATGCAGGCACACTTTGCACACGACGCAAGGGTGCCTGTGTTGGCACTAGGCAGCCACAAGTATGTCAACAGTAGGAAAGGATAGGAATGCACCATATAATGTTAAATAAGTTGCATTCCTGCCCTTTCTCTTTCACGCAGCGCAGCAAGGTGACTAGCTGCGTTGCGCAACATGAAAGATTGATAAATAGGCCCCCAAATCTTGAAAATGTGGAGCTTATGCAATATTAAAACATTGTGAAAGACCAGGTTTTCATGTGAAAGCCCAATTTACCTAGAAGTTCACAGCTTATTGGTAGGTTTTCAAATATGTGACTCCTGTAAGGAAATAATTTGCAAGCTCTTAGTAAATACCTCCCACAAACCAACCTGGACAGGGTTTGAGGTGGACGAGCCACTGACAGTTCGAGCCAGGTTTGAGCCAAATGCCTGGCTCCGGCTCAGCTCGCCCAAAACGAGCCGAGATTTTACAGGAGGCGATGTGGCTGAGTGGCTACAGTTGCCGACTATGTAACATAATGAACAGGATTCCAATGTTTCTAAGCTCCTATTTAAAAACTCTCACTGTTGTTAAATACTTCACAATGCAGCAGTATCTGATGTGCTAAGAACGTAACCTTTCTTCATGTTAGAGGAATACACTTTTTTTTAATTTTGAAGACACCTTATCATATACGTTTCCCGTGGTCAGGGTCGAGCCACAGCCTCGTTTCAAGTGGTCTGGAAGTAAATGTAATTAAAAGGAGACTTCAGCCTGAAAGAAGGTAGCGTTTATGGGAGGGAAATCAAACATGGCAAGCTAGGGTGAAACAAAAACAAACATGCTATGAATAATTACGAACATGGAGGTCAGCGAGGTCTCTGCCGCTTACGCCGAGTTAAACCTGAGCGTAGGCACGTGGCGGTCCCAATGTACCTCGTAATCCGATTGCTGCCGCATCGAAAGATTAAGGCCAGTCAGGAGATAAAAATAGCATCGATTCCGCGGTGTGTGTGGAACTGGGAAACGTGAGAGCTCTGTGGCGTGAGAGGCCAGTCTACAGATTGTCCATCAGGCTGCAGTGTCACTGAAGCAGCATTTTTCTAAATATTTGCCCTTTAATAGGACTCAGCAAAAGTTCAGAAAAAATTCATGCAAATGGTTGTTGTCAGTGCTTTAAATGGGAAAAAATAAGTGCAGGTACTCATTAAAATGAGCTAGAGGTGTAGTGAGGGGGCGGGGCTAGGGGCGGGGCTAAGGGCAAGGCATGATGATACTTAACAGCTTCTATATTAGTTGCAGCACATACCAAAACACATGAGAAATGTGTTTATATAAACAAAGCAGGTTAACTCATTACACAAAATGAAAGAGAAATGCAATAATATGTTAACATTTCCTTTTTTTGCAATAGTTGCACCTTCTTAATGTCATACTGTTAATTGCTGTTTGGCACAATACTATATATTTTTGAGCACGCGAGTAGGAAGAAACTGAAAATACCCCCACGTCGCACCAAAGCTCTTATGGCACCAAGCAAATGAAGCAACTCATCATGACCCTCCCCAGAAGATATCTCTTGTCTCTTCCATCAATCTATCCATTCATCATTTCATCCTACCATTTACCTGCTGATGTCCACCATTTAACCTTTACATTCTATCGTCTATTCAGTCTTTCATCAATCATTCAGTTTTTCACCATTCCGTCTATCCTCCCTTCATATCCAAACCTATCCATCCATCTCCAAACCTATCCATTCATCCTTTCACTCATCCATCTCTTTATCCACCCTTTTCCTCATCCATCAATCCTTTCGCTCATCCATTAACCCTTTCACTCCTTTATTCTATCCACCCTTTCACTCAATCCCTCCTTTCACTCATCCATCATCCACCCTTTCATCCATCCTCCCTACCTTTCATTCATCCATCCAAACTTTCACTTATCCACCCATCATCCGCCCTTTTATCCAATAATCCACCCTTTCACCCATGCATGCTTTCACTCATCCATCCATCTATACATCCACCCTTGCTCACTCATCCATCCACTCACTCATCCACTCACCCACCCACCCACCAACCCTCCCCTTTTACGTTATTTCTGAATCTTTGTCGCAGAGCAGACATGTACAAACAAAGTGCCACACATTTTCTTTAAAATACCTCCTGAGAGTGTCTTGATTCTCTCTCTCTTTCTTTCACTTTTTTCTTACAAAAACAGGCATACACACAAACATAGCAGACACACAAAAGACTCAGGTATGATAAAAGCCATCTTTTCTCTTCAGCTACCATGGCTTTTTTAATTGCCACCAGGGCCGGACTGGCCGTAGCCTGATTGCCACTGCCAGGGGACTGACATTATTCCTGTGCTTGCACGAACCCACAGGATAGTGTGAATGTGATTGACAGCACAGGGCCTGAACGGACCCTGCTCTGTCAAGCACAGCGTGATGGCGAGCACCCGGACATTATTCAAATGAGCCCTGCTGAATAGCTCAGCTGGGGCTCAGATCGGGGATACAGAAGTGGCGCCTTGGCTGCCAGAGACACGTTCCACTCCTGCTCACCAGCACTCACAGCCAATAAGCCTACCTTTTCATGAGTACTGGTACTCTCCAGGGCAGTAGAGAAGTGCCGGTACTCAGTACCGGTGAGTACCGGCCCATTTAAAGCACTGGTTGTTGTGCTTCAAATGTGAGATCTCTCAAAGATTGTCGTCAATGAAAGACACATTTATCCCTGTTTTGGACAGATCACTGTTATATACCTTACCTACTTTGATAGTAGGTAAACTTGAGTAGTAGTTCCTAATCACTTTAACAAAAAGCAGGAAAAAGAACAATACACTGTAAGGTAAAGTGGAAACGTAACATTCCTCCTTATTATTTGCACACTTCGTTGTGCCACTATTTTCAGGTATAAGTTTTACTACCGCCATTAGTTTTAAAGATTCCGAGCAAAACTCAGAATGGTTTATTATCCTAAAAGCACCGACAGTTTAAGCTGAACTTTAGAAGAATTTTCTCATAGATTAATGGCGGATTGTCTGTTGGGACGGAAAGCCAGCTGCAGGACTCTGGACCGCATGGCCACGCCCTCCTAGGGTTTTTCCTCTTACATGTGGTTGATGTGTTTTTGATTTTGCCCCTGAAGAGCCCCAAAATCATGCAAGCTTATGGTGGAGCCTCCCTGTTGCATGTATTGATTGCTCTGAGGGTGAGATGGGTTTCCAAACTACCTTTCTTTGTCTTTGAGAGAGCAGCTATAACCCTTTCTTCCCAGGCATTGTGTAACTGGTGGTAGAAACATAAGTTCTTAGTGAAGGGACATGCCTTTTCACCTTTATCTTTCAAGGGGAAGATGTCCAGCAGCCTCCCCTATGTAAAAGGTCCTGCCAGTCTCCCTTAAGCAGAGCCTGTCATTCTCATCTGTGTAAGCCAGGACTGAAAGGTGTATGGCGCACTGTGCGTATGGCGCAGGACGAGTGTCGAGCCTGTGAGCATGTCTGACAGGCAGGGGTGGCACCTCTGTTATGGCGGAGGAGCGTTGCCCCACTAGGTGGCAGCAGAGTTAAACACGTGAAAAATAAAATGATAATAAACCAATTTTAGTATTTTATTTTTCTTCTTACCAGCAGGCGGCCAGCGAGGGCGGGCGAGGCCATGCAAGTGCAACAGCAGTGGTGAGGAGGGGTGATGGGCACTACTAAGTGCGCATGACGGTTTGGCCGACTGTCTTAGGCCAGCCAAACCGTCAGTGCACTTAGCATTTCTCCAACCGGCTGTGTTGTACAGCCAGGTGGAGAAAAGCCACAGGCTCCCAGGCACTGTGAGCGGCAAATCAGGCTGCCCAGCCCAATCCCAGCGCTTTTCTCATGCTGAGAATATTGTTCCCAGCATGAGAGCAGTGTCAGGATTGGCATCTGGGAGCCTGCACAATCTGTACCAGCCCTGGAGTCGTGGATTGGGAGAGAATCAATGCAGCGACCACAGCGGCAGGTAAGTTTTATCGCACCCCACCTGTGCAACGTTATCAATCTCTCCTTCGAGACCGCGACCTTCCCAGAGAGCTGGAAACACGCAGAGATCAACGCCCTACTCAAAAAACCCAAGGCGGACCCAAGAGACCTCAAGAACCTCCGGCCCATCTCCCTGCTTCCGTTCCCAGCCAAGGTCATCGAGAAGATCGTCAACAAACAGCTAACCCGATACCTAGAAGAAAACAGCATCCTGGACCCATCCCAATCGGGGTTCCGCAGCAACCACAGCACTGAGACTGCCCTCATCGCCGCCACCGACGACATCAGGACCCTGCTGGACAACGGTGAGACCGCAGCCCTCATCCTGCTGGACCTCTCCGCCGCCTTCGACACTGTCTGCCACCGCACTCTACGCGCACGCCTCCACGACGCAGGGATCCGAGACAAGGCCCTGGAATGGACCACCTCCTTCCTCGACGGCAGAACCCAGAGAGTCCGCCTCCCACCTTTCCGATCCGAAGCCTCCGAGATCATCTGCGGCGTACCCCAGGGATCTTCCCTCAGCCCAACACTGTTCAACATCTACATGGCCCCGCTCGCACGCATCGCCAGACAGCACGACCTCAACATTATCTCCTACGCCGACGACACTCAACTGATCCTCTCCTCACCAAGGACCCCCTCGCCGCCAAAGCCAATCTCCATGAAGGAATGAAGGCCGTCGCCGATTGGATGAAGATCAGCCGACTAAAGCTGAACACGGACAAGACGGAGGTCCTCATCCTCGGCTCCAACCCCTCAGCCTGGGACGACTCCTGGTGGCCAACGACGCTGGGAGCAGCCCCGACACCCACCGACCACGCACGCAACCTGGGAGTCATCCTCGACTCAACGCTCTCCATGGCCAAGCAAGTCAACGCAGTCTCCTCCTCCTGCTTCAACACCCTCCGCATGCTTCGCAAGATCTACAGGTGGATCCCGACAGACACAAGAAGAACAGTCACCCAGGCCCTCGTCAGTAGCAGACTTGACTATGGGAACGCCCTCTACGCGGGAGCCCCGGCCAAGCTCATCAAGTGACTGCAACGCATACAAAACGCCTCCGCACGCCTGATCCTCGACGTACCACGCCACAGCCACATCACCCCCCACCTGAGGAACCTGCACTGGCTCCCCGTCGACAGGAGGATCACCTTCAAACTCCTCATCCACGCACACAAGGCACTCCACAAAACTGGCCCAGCCTACCTCAACAGACGACTCTTCTTCTACGTCCCCAACCGCCAGCTCCGCTCCGCCGACCTCTCCCTCGCCACCGTCCCTCGCATTCGAAGAACAACCACCGGCGGCAGATCCTTCTCATACCTCGCCGCCAAGACCTGGAACACCCTTCCACTAAGCCTACGACAGACCCAAGACCTGCTGACCTTCAGGAGGCTACTCAAGACCTGGCTGTTCGACCAGTAGCAGTACCCCCCCCCCCCCTTCCCTCTCCCCAGCGCCTTGAGACCCTCGCGGGTAAGTAGCGCGCTCTACAAATTCTGTGATTGATTGATTGATAAGTTTTATATTTTAGTTTATTGTCTGTGCTTTTTTTTGTATTCCCCCCCAACCCGCCTGTGGTGTCTGGGGCCACTAGGCCCACATGCTGGTAAAGGACCACACGGACACAGTAGTGGTGTACAGGAACTGGCCCAGGGCACGTGCGCCCGGCCCCTTTTATTAGCAGGGTCACCTGACCGGTAACGCCTGTGATGGGCGGGTGTGCAGTGTGGGGTGCAACAGAGATGGAACACTAGAACGTGTCCAGCGGGACACTACATCCCTCCCAAACCTTAATACAAAAGAAATAAACAAAAGTCCAACCTATGAAGAAAACAAACAACAATACGTAGCACCAATGAGTCTCTTCAGGCCATCTGCTGGGCGGTGCTGGAGTTCTGGACCACACGGTCAGGAAGCTTTGGTCCGCCTCGGCAATGAAGTTCAGACCGACCTGGTCTCGCGGTGTTAGAGTCTATTTATAAAGTTCAAAATAGCTGTGCATCCGGAGCGGTGATGGAGTCCACTTTGGAGATCTTCTTGCAGGCGCTCAGGCTCCAGTGGACAGCCAGCCTGCAAACACGAAGGATGACCTTGGTGGCTGAGGGCTTTCCTTAGCGGCGATGATGCTTTCCAGTTCCCAATAGCCGAGCAACTTCAGACTTGCCTCTCCTGCCTGGACTCTAGTGCTGGCACGAGTCCTCTGTCCTGTTGCTCTTCTCCTTTTCTCTCTTGCTTGCGCGCCTGTGGTGGCTGTTTGCCCTGTGGCGTTGTGCCACTCTCCTTTCCTCCTTCATGGAGTGGTGTCATGCCACGCTCTTCTCCTTCTTCCGACCAGGTTCGTCACTCGGATGTGGCGTCCTGCCACATGTCTCATGTTTGTGCCACATGGACATCTCGCTGGTCGTGTACGGTTCTTGGGACGATCATTCCTTTGCTGCTGACCTGTCGCAGGTCTGTCCTGTTGGTAGGACATGCTTCTTCTCCTTGAGGACCTCTTGCAGGCCCCTTCCTCTCCTCAGGGGTTTCGCGATGCTCCTCTGCTCTTCACTCGAGGGCGTCGTGGCTGCGCCGTCGTGGCCCTTGATCCTGCCTCCGTTCAGGCATGCTTGGTCACTTTGAGTGACGTGCTCCTTCTTTCTTGCGGAGCGATGTGGCGTCTGGCCACGTGTTGTGGGTCTTCAGTGCACATGCTGTGGTGCCCTCTTGCCACTTGGAGTGTGCGAGTCTCCTCTTGCCTGTCTGGGGCCACTGGCGACTCCATCTTGAGGCAGTGTGAGGGATGACACTCTGCTGTCTTTGGCCCATGGTGGGGCTTCGCGGGTGCGGTGGAGATTCTTCGTGTTGCCTTCCGCCTTTCTTCCCTTCTGTGGAGAGGTCTCACTCAGGGCCGGCTCTAGGGCAGTGCGATCGGTGCGACCGCACCGGGCGTTGACTTAGGGTGGGGGCGTCATTTTTGAAAATGTGTATCATTTTGAAAGCACCTGCTGTGTCTTTCCTAGGCTATAGCAACTTTCAGACATCAATTAAAATGTCAAGAGAAGTCCGGTGATTAATCGCCTTTCTGGAAAGAGACCGGAGGTTTGTCTAGTGGAAGTTTTGACTCATCCTAAGGTAGCGCAGAGGGTTAAAAAGCCTGCTGCCAAGAACGTGTACCATGCAGATAACGAAGTACATATAATGTAAATAGGTCAGTGGGTTACTGCTTCTGTAAGAGAGCTCCTTTTGTTACTTGTCGTTTATAAGTCAAAATCCTAATATAGAACATTGAACTATCAACGGTCACCCTAGAGCTGCTGCAAACTGCAAGGTATTTGTTAGAGCTATATGTTTTTTGCCCAGACTTTCATTTTCCTAATCTTGTGAAAAGGGTTCATTTGGGTAAAAACAATTCTTATTATGAAAGAGAACCCCTAACAATGATGTTACATTTTAAATTCTGAATTTGTGCCTGACCTGAATAAGAACTTTAACTATATTGTCTATCAGTATCGATGACATGTCACTCCCACACTACACCTTGTAGTACTGTCTGATGTAACATTTCCTATACACTGATTTACACACATATGATTGTCTCTGTGCAATGTGTGTGTGGTGTAAAGTGCTCTGACACCTTACACTGGTATGAATGGTGCTATAAAACTAAATGAATCTGAGAGACAGTGGTTATGGAGACTTGAGAGGCAGTGTTAAAGGGTGCTAGTGAGGGAATCCGTGGCAGAGGTGGTCATTAGGGGGGCACAAACAGACATTGTCGCACAGGGCGCCACCAGCGCTAAAGCCGGCCCTGGTCTCACTCTCCCGGGCGCCTGCCCATGTTGTCAAACTTCTGGGTGCATGTGTCGCGCACCTTGGCTGCGCTCTTGGTCCTTCTTCTGGGCGCCCTCTTCTGGCGCTTGGTGGGTTTGCTCTTCTTTCTTGCGGTGGTGGCCATTCACCACCAGGGGCATGGGGTGCTACTTCCTTGCTTGTAGTGGCGTCAGACAACTTCTGGGGGGGGGCTTACAGCGCCCATTGTCCACGTGCCTTTCCTGGGGTTTTCTGCCTTTGGTTCCGTTTCATTGGCTGGGCAGCTCTGAGCTTCTTTGGGCTCCTTGATGGAGTACGTAGTCTCTCCCCTCTAGAACACGATGCAGCCCACAGGTGGTGTGTAGTACATTCTTGTCAGTCTCTTGTTGTGGTGGCCTTTTGCTGAGACTTTCACACATGGTTGCACGTGGCTTCACAGCCTAGACTTGTGCTGTACACCTGGCCGCTTCATTTGGCAGGGGCTCTGTGCAGGGGTTAGCAGTGGAGCTGTGGCCTTTGTCTGGGGTATAGACTGGCTGCCTCGTGGGGCTGCAGCCACTTCCCGTGGTGCAGGGTGTGTGGTTACAGTTCACTCTTTTTTTCTCTCTCTGGGAGTCTTTTCACCTGTTCCGCTCAAGTATGTGTCTGCATGTGCATGCTGATGGCCTCCGATTTAGTCTTGCTTCATGGGGGGGTTGGGCTTGTCGCGGTATGAGTGCTTTCTTTATTTACGTGTAGTATTTATTTATTTATTTGTAAAGCGCAACATTCATCCCATGGGGAAATAGATATGTCTTAAGTTTTTTCCTGAACGCCATGTGTTCTTCAGTTAGTCTTAGCTCCAACGGGAGCTCATTCCAATGAAGTGCTGCAAAATGCGAAAAAGTGCGTCCACCTGTCCTGCTTTTTCTTATCCTCTTGGTCTCAGCTAGTGCTAAGGAACCTGACCTTAGGCATCTAGGTGGGACATAGAACTTTATTCTGTTCTGTAGAATCTTAGGGCCTGTGTGATAGAGAGCCCTATGCGCATGTCCTAAGAGTTTGAAACGCGCTCTTTGGCGCATTGGCAGCCAGTGAAGTTGTTTCAGGCATTTTGTCGCAGAACTGTATCTGCTCTCATTGCATACTAGTCTAGCCGCTGCGTTCTGTATAACCTGCAGACGTTTAAATAAATAATCTGGCATACCAACAAAGAGTGCATTTCCGTAATCCAGCCTGCTAACAAGTAGTGCCTGCATAATGGTCCTCCTACTTTCCCGAGGGATCCAGGGAAATAATCTCTTTAGGAGCTTCAGGGTAGCGAAGCTTCTACCACACAGGATCCGCACGTGGTCTTTCATCGATAAAGTATTATCGATGATGATGCCCAGGTTTTTGACACACTGCTTTGGATCTGGCGCCATGCCCAAAGAAAGGGGCCACCAGGATGTATCCCAAATGTAATTGGCTCCGCCGAGAAGCAGGATTTCAGATTTCTCTGCATTGAGCTTTAAACAGTGCTCTGACATCCAGTTTGCCATCTCAGTCAGACAGTTATTGAGTTTGGCTCTGGTGTCATCATGCTCATTTCCAATGGCTATTGTCAGTTGGGTATCATCTGCATAGGAGCAAATTCCGAAGCCCCACTTCATGCCAATTTTGGCCAAAGATGAGACATAGGCATTAAATAATGTGGGGCTCAGGGATGCTCCCTGCGGAACTCCACAGTTGAGGTTTTTTGGGGTGGAGGAAAAGGTACCCAACTGTACAGTTTGGGTTCTGTTACATAAGAATGAACTCAGCCATTGAAGGGCCTTCGCGTATATTCCTTTTTCATGCAAATTTTCTAGTAAAAGTTGGTGCGAGACTGTGTCGAAAGCTGCCGACAAGTCTAACAGGATCAGGGCTACAGCCTTTCCCTGGTCCAGCAATGTCCTTATATTGTCTAAGACAGCCAGGAGAGTTGCCTCCGTACTGTTGGTAGCCCTGAAACCTGTCTGTGTGGGATCCAGCAACTCATTTGATTCTAGATAGTGAGTTAGCTGTTTGTTGACAAGTTTCTCCAGAATCTTGGAAAGGTAGGGAAGTTGGGAGATTGGCCTGTAGTTGGCTGGATTGTTTACATCAGATCCTATCTTTTTCAGTAAGGGAGTTACTCGAGCTTGTTTCCAAACCTCTGGAAAGACTGCTGTCTCCAGTGATTGGTTGAACAACTGTGTGATGTAAGGGCACAAGATAGGTGTAAGTTGTGAGAAAATAAAATGTGGACATGGGTGGAGAGGAGATCCTGATTTGACTTCCCCCATTGCTTTGGCGATCTCATTTTCTGTGAAAGGGGCGAAGCTGTCTAAATGTGCGGTACTGTCTGGGTGCGGATCTATGCTCTCCCAGTTGATGGTGTTCACTGGAGAGAGGTTGTTAAATGATGAATAAATTGTGTCTATTTTGTCCGTGAAGAAATTGCTGATTTTCTCACAGCTTTCTGATGAGGGCGGCAGAGTTTGAGACATGCAGGTTGGCTTGCATAGTTCCCGTACTATTTTATAAAGCTCCTTAGCCGAATTTGTGTTCTCATTGATTCGTTGTGTAAAATATGCCTTTTTTGTCTTCTTAATTGCATGGGTATAGCCCCTGAGTTGTGTTTTATAAGCTGATTTATCAGTGTCTGATTTGGACAACCGCCACTTGTGTTCCCATATTTTACATTCTTTTTTCAGCGTCCTAAGTTCTACCGTGTACCACTTTTCAGATACTGTTTTCCTGGGTTTAGATTTAAGTTTTGGCGCGAGTTGGTCTATCGTTTTAGTAATCGCAGTTTCAAGATGCAATGCGCCACTATTTGAGGATAGTTCTCCCAGAGTTGCTGGGCTGTTAGGGGTAAAGTAGTGATGAAATGAGTCAGGTGTGACTAATTTCCATGCTCTGTAAGTTTCATGCATGGGTTTGATGGCTCTTGCTGATGTCTCATGTAAGGAGAAGGCAAAACTAATTAATGAGTGATCGGTCCATGTAACTGGCGTAATCTCTTTGACTATAATGTCTTCTATATTAGAGAACAGAAGATCTAATGTGTGCCCTGCAATGTGTGTAGGTCCCTTAATCCATTGCTTTAATTGAAGAATGGACATATCATTTTCAAGATGGATTATTGCTGTATTGTCAATTTTTTCATAGTGGACATTAAAGTCTCCAATGACCAAATAATTTTTATATTTTATACATGCGGGCAGTAGTTGCGTAAGCAATTTGGTGCTAAAGTCTGCCTGATATCCTGGGGGATTATAGATAACAGCTCCTCCCAATAATACATGATTCCCTATGGATAATTCAAATGGCAGTAGTTCATGTTCTCCCAACTGGGCTATTGTAATAGGGGAGCAGGTAATATAGTCTTTAAATAGGATAGCTAGTCCCCCGCCCTTCCGCCCATGTCTATCTTGTCGAAGTATTTTATACTCAGGAGGCAGGGTATTAGCAATGTCTGGACAATTGCTCTCGCCTAGCCAGGTCTCGATAATAAAGACCAGGTCTGGGTCAGTCTCTTTAATAGTGTCCCAGATCTCTAGCGCGTGTTTAGGCACTGACCTGGCGTTAAAATAAATACAATTAAACTTCCTATAATTCTCCACTTCTCCCTGTAACTGATCGTGCGGGGATAAGCTGTCCCATTTGCACCGTATACAGGAGAAAGGCCCTTCAATACATTCTGGGGTTGGTTTATATGATGCGTGACTGGCTAACCCAAAGAGTGCTTCTCTGGAATAGCACAGAGGGTTTATTAGTTCCTTCCTAGGGGGAGCAGGAATTCTGGCCCCCGGTCCCAGTCAGGCGCGGACGGGCGCAGACGGGCTTGCCTTAGGCGCGCCTTCGGCGCGCCAGCGGCGCGTCCGCTGCGCGCTCGCTGGCACATCAGGCTAAGTAGGAGGGCAGGCGGAAGTGCAGCTCCGCCCCCTTTCCTGCCGGAAAATGCTTCACGGCAAATTTTGGGTGTTGTCGTAGATCCTGCCCTCCACTCAAACAGCACACAGCTGTGGTGGACCGGGACAGCAGACAAGCTTTGTGCAAGTAAGCAATTCAAAGTGCAAATAACAATGCGCATATAATAGAAATAGCATACGTGGTTTAAAAGCGCGTTTTAAAATTAGTAAAAGCAATTGGAACAGGCTAGGGCAAGTAAACAAAGTATTTCCCCCTCCGCCGTTTCCCTAAGCAGCTGGTGATCGAGTCAAACCACTGACAGACTCACCACACTCCGCTGCGCACTCGCTGGCACATCAGGCTAAGTAGGAGGGCAGGCGGAAGTGCAGCACCGCCCCCTTTCCGGCCGGAAAATGCTTCACGGCAAATTTTGGGTGTTGTCGTAGATCCTGCCCTCCACTCAAACAGCACACAGCTGTGATGGACCGGGACAGCAGACAAGCTTTGTGCAAGTAAGCAATTCAAAGTGCAAATAACAATGCGCATATAATAGAAATAGCATACGTGGTTTAAAAGCGCGTTTTAAAATTAGTAAAAGCAATTGGAACAGGCTAGGGCAAGTAAACAAAGTATTTCCCCCTCCGCCGTTTCCCTAAGCAGCTGGTGATTGAGTCAAACCACTGACAGACTCACCACACTCCGCCGCGCGCTCGCTGGCACATCAGGCTAAGTAGTACCACTCATCATCACTGGGTGGCACTGCAGGTGATTTCAGAGAGGCCCAGCAGCTCTTCTACTGCTGCGGGCCTTCTAGGCTCTCTCGGCACCACAGGCGTTGCAGGAGGGCACGGCAGTCCCACTCATACTGTGAGCACCCTCGTGTTGGGAGATGGAGGTGCAAAGGTCGGCACATTGCAGGGACCAGGTTTCTGACTCCTGCATAGGACAGCAGCTCTCGGATAGCTGCACTGCCATGAGAAGTCTCTCCTTCCGATGCAGTTGCCGGCAAGTGGCCACTAGAGGCGTGCGATGCCGGTCAGGCCTCTCCTCGTCGCCTGTCTGTTGTCACAACCTTCTCAGTCTCTAATCGGGGCACAAAAGGAGCAGCACGCAGTGAGAACAAGGTGAGACAGGCTCTTATATTGGCAGCTTGTTATGTATTTTTTCCTTTTGTGCTTGCTATTCTGTTGTCAGGCTGCCTTGCATGAGTAGTCAACTAGATGCGGCGCACACGGGTGACCGCTAGGTGGCAGTAGAGTCACTTCATGAGGCCGCAGCAGCTTTCATGACGCTGCGGGCCTCGTGGTGTACAGAGATGCCGGTTTGTCTCTGCGGGCTTAGGGTGTCAGGGCCACAGCCATACTCTTCCTTTTCTGGGGGCAGCGACCACCCGTACCGGGCTACGAGTTCCGTGTGGGGTTCCTTCAGTGCAGGTGCTGCAACTTTTAGGTGCCGGCCGCGGCAGCCCTCCTACTGCTGCGGGCCATGCCTTTTCCTCGCGGGCTCTTTGTGGATAGCTGCAGGGGATGACTTTAATTAACTATACCGCAGGGTTGATCAGTGCTCCCCTCATCTGCCAGCACCGCGGCCGCTACAGCATCAGCACCGCGATTCACCCACACTCTTCAGGGGCAGCTGGGCTGCCTCTTGCGATCTGTGTCTGCCGGGTAGACACACCACGAACATGGCGTAGACCTCGCCGTTCCACCCCCTTTCTGGATCACTGTCCCCCGGCTGGTCACAACAGCAGGGCCTGCAAGGCATGCAGGCGGGCACTGTAGGGCACCGCTATTGGGCGCCAGTTGCTTCGTGCTGGCAATAGGTGCGGAGGCTCCACAGACTCAGGCCATCCCACCCCCACGACGAACCACAAAAGAGCCAACAGCACACACGCGGGGATCAACCCGCTCGTCGCCATTGTGGTGTCTTGGGCCACTAGGTCCACATGCTGGTAAAGGACCACACCGACACAGTAGTGGTGTACAGGAACTGGCCCTGGGCATGTGCGACGGGTGACGCCTGTGATGGGTGGGTGTACAGTGTGGGGTGCAACAGAGATAGAACACTAGAACGTGCCCAGCAGGACACTACACCACCCCCCCTCGCTGACCACCGCTTCAGATCCAGAGCGGCCGCCACTGCTGACAGGGTGCAGAAGTGGTTCCATTTTGCCTTCTTTGTGTGTGTATGGCAACACAAAATAGATGAGGGCTTTGTGGAAGGCTGGATATCCGGGTTTTTACCGTGCTTTAATGTGTTCTGAGCGTCTAGCCCACAAAACCTATCCGAGTAAATCTTTAACTGCTTTGCTCCTCTAGCCTGAGAGTTAAGATCAAAAAGGAGTTTAGTAATCCAGTTTGGAGTCCATTAGTGCACTGTCCCGGGGACACCTGTGTACTGCACAATATAGCCCACATCCAATGTGTGAAATGTTTTACAATTTTTCTATATCAACAAGTAACTATGGTTCACTTGGGATAGCCTCAACCAACATAGTCTGAGCCTATAGACATAAATGAAAACAGAAAATATTTTAAACAAAGTGAGACTGCCACATGGTGAACCACAAACTAACAATATTACAACTTAACAGCACACACAAAAGGGGGAATGAAAACAGTGAAAATAAAAATATATCAAGAACTAAGTACCCAATTCATCCGACAGTGACTTATTGCACAACTGTTAATACAGATTAAACTACCAAAGATACAAGAATTTGGTCACAGAGGGATTTTAATCAAACAGACATTTTGGAAGCAACACAAAAAATGCTTAAATAAACTATAAAGAGTAATAAGCTACCATTGGTTCCTCAAGAATGCATTATACAATAATTTTAGCAATTAAATCAAATATAAAATACAAGAATCAAACACAACATAAGGCAGTCAATATTAGATGGATAGAAGTCGACGTTGGAGCCCAACGATAAAGTTGACCAGGGCCATTATCAGGACAATGTGTCACAATTTCAAAGTAACCATATTGTTTTTTTCTTAAATAAGGATAGAGCTGGATATGAAATTTACTGCAGCCCAGGGAGTAACTCGGTGGGCACAGGAAAAACAATTCCTTGCACACGATGACAGTAAAGCCGACTTCTAAACAATGTGACTAAATCCAGCAGGGGCCTCATACTATTGGAGAGGCACAAAGGCAGGGAAGGTAATCAGTGGATGAATAAATTCTGGACAGAAGGTACAAAACTCTTGGGTAACTTCCAACATATGCGATCAGCAAAGCACCAGATGTAACACCCAAGCACAACGTGAGCATCCACTGCAGAATGCCATTAAATGGCAGAGTAATTAGAATAACGGCAGTATAAATACTGGTGGGCATGAGTGAGTTGACCAATGTACCCACCTGAGTTACTCCCTGGACTGCCGGTAAATTTCATAGCAGCTCAATCCTTCTTAGCCAAAAAGAATGATAAATGATTCACCATTTTTGCCCTCCTTGCAAGGGGATGGAAGACCTGAAGAAGGTCTTTTCTAAAAACAGCTCCTATGTATTGAAGATTCTACATTGGAGATCTATAAGTCATTTGATAATTCTTATATTGATTAGTAACTCATGTTCCTGCAATTTCCTTTTCACTATCAGGAAATCTTCACAAAACAAGAAGCACAGATAAAACAGTTGTCCAGATATGGATAAACCTTAATGCAGGGGTCTCCAATCTTTTCAATGGTGAGAGCTACTTCTGATCCATGAAAACCATCTTGAGCTACTGCCTATTATATGGATGAGACACCCGGCACAAAAAGACCAAGCCATTTCAACCCTGCTCCTAGAGCACCTGGTCCTGCTGTAGTCAGTACACACCATTTATGGCCGAAAAGCTACATCGGGAAAGGTATATCTGTGTGGTGCCCAAAGACTAGTTTTCTCTTCTTTATGAATCAACTGTGAGAGTTGAGTGCCACACTGGGTTTTATGTTCTCTTTGTCATGCAGTCAATGGGATGACACTACTTTCATGAGAGCTGGGGCCTAAAAGACAATCATCATTTAACTAATTGCCCTAAAGTCCTTTGGTTGATGTTCAGAAACTGACCCTGCCTTAATGATTCAAGATTAAAAATAGGTATGCGCAGACTTCACAGTGTTCTGCAAATGAACATTTCTCTGCTGCCATCCCCAAACCCATTAGTAGACCTCTGAGGCAAAGATTAAACACAAATCAATGAATGCAGAAATTACAGACAGAAGGAGACAAGAAAGAGGGAAAGAGAAACAGGAAGAGTTAGAAACAGAAACAAAAAGACAGTGAGAAAGAGAGATAAAGAGAAAAATAAAGTGACAGAATGAGAGGAAGAGTAAGGGAAGAGAAAGAATAAAAGAAAGGGAGGGAGGTATTAAGAAAGGAGGCAAGAAAGAAGGAAAGAGAACAAAATAAGGGTAGGAGGACCAAAACAACCAGAGAAAGGAGGAAAGAAACAAAGAATGAGACAAAGAAATTAAGAAAGTGAGAAGGAAAGAAAGAAAAAGAAAGAAAGAGGAGGAAAGAAAGAGGAGGAAAGAAAGAGAAAGAAAGGGAGGAGGAAAGAGAAAGAAAGAAAGTGAGAAGGAAAGGAAGAGAATGAATACAATTAAGGGAGGGTATAGGAGAGGAAGAGAGAGAAAGGGAGGAGAAATGAAAGGAAGAAAGAAAGAAATGAAAAGGAGCAGAAGAAAGATAGAAAAGAAGACAGAAAGCAAGAAAGAAAGAAATGAAGAGAAGCAGAAAAAAGAAAGAAGGAGGTGAGGAAGAAAGAATGCCAGAAAAGAAAGTGAAACAATGGAGATAAGCATGAGAAAAATGAAAAGAGAGCAAAGAGAAAGCAAAAGACAAAGAGAGAGGAAGAAAAAAGATCCAAACGTAGTGCAACTTTCCTCCAAATATTTCCCTGCATATGATTTCAAGGAAATAAATCTCTGAGACAACTCGTCCCACATGCGATATATTTTCAGGGTGAAGATTTTTAAACGGAGCTCTGATGCGATGCTTTTATTTATTGTATGTTTAAGGCTATTTATGAAGCAGCAGCACATTTTGTTTTTAAAGAAAAGAGCGGGTTGCATGTTGCCCCTGCACTGTCACCTTTCACAGCTTCATATTCCAGAACAAGGCTGACAGCAAGTTACTCCAGGCAGCTTGCTAGCTACCAGTAGCTCACGATCGAACTGTTGGAGACTCCTGCCTTAACGCCTTTTTACTGGCAACATCCCCCCCAGGGGAGCGAATGTCTTTATGAAGATTCTGGGAGCTGCTGCTAGAAAGTCCCTTGGTGTGACTAAAGGCAGAATAGACAGGAGAGAGACCATTCTGGATGAGAGAGAAAGAAGGAAAAAATTGACCATCTTTAGACCTAAATAGGTCTATAGTCTTTTTTTTTGTGTCGTAATTCTTTACTGAGAATTTAAGGATAGATAAATGAATAAATATGGCACAATATGGGGGGCGGAGCTTGCTCGCGACTAAGATGGCTGCTTGAGCGCGAAGCTCCGCAAGTCCATCTAACGATCCGATAATTATCCGGAGTCTGAAGAGAGATTTTGGCTTCCTCAGGGCAGATATCGTTGCCGGAGGAACTGTGGAACGGAATTTGCTGATTCCGACGTCTCTGCCTGCCCGGACGGCGTTGTGTGAGCTATCAGCAGCTGCGAGAGAGGAAGGCCTCGATCCCCGCGCTGCCGTACTGAGCTGAGGCGGCCTGGTGCACTGAGACGGGGCAGCGACCTGCGCTTCGTGCCCGGTGACGGAGTGCAGCCTGTCCTGGTTGAGACGCGAACCCAGAGCGGAGCCCGCCAAGCCTACAGGGTACGTCCGCTATACGTTTGCTACCGGTAGGCGGGCCGTGTGGCGTGGCTACGATACTGGGGGAGAGTGCGGCGGCTCTCGAGGATGCCATAACAGTTGCCGCAGACAGGGAGCGTTGGCCGGCTGAGCTGCCGCGCCGAGGCGTGAGGAGAGCCCTGCAGTGCGTCCGTCCCATGACTGGAGTCACCATCTGGTACTGTGCCTACCTGCTGCACGCTCCAATTGAGGCTGAGCGGAGGGTGAGGCGCGCCTGCCGTCTTGGACTGCCGGGGAGCTGAGAGACCCTGCTGTGTCATTGCCACCTGAAGTAGAGACACGAGCGACGACGGAACTGGGAGTTGTGTGTCCCCGGAGGGTTGGTTCTGAGTGGTAGCGGCTTGGCTTGGAGCCTTCGACTGCGTGACAGCGGTGGTGGCTGGTGCTACTGTGAAACACTGATTCCCTTGGAGGTGCGTGGGCCGAATTTATTGAGGTGCTCCTCCCTGATGCGCGGAATTGATCTGGGGTACTCCCGCTAGGGAAGCGTTGCTACTTTGACGTGTGAGCACCACTAACACCACGGCTACGGTGGAGTGCTTTATTTTGGCAGCAGTGATTTCTCGCCTTCCCTTACTGCATCCTTCCTGTGGCTGCGGACGTGGTGCCCTGAACCCCTGCCCTTATGATGAGCTACTTGGGATGGGTTCGGTCTCCTAAGATGCAGCGCGGGCGGAGAGTAATCAGAGTCAGTCTGTCGACTACTTGTCCCAACCACTTTCCATCTGCTACGAGATCTGTACTGTGGTGGAACTTTGACTCTGGTGGCCTGTGGCGGCTATACTGCTGGCTCCCTGGAGCACCGGCCCTGGACAGATCACTTGACCACAGCTGCTGCTGCCAGTGGTGAGCGGCGCAACACTGGTGTGGGGCGTAGTTTGGCAGAATATCAGGCCTGGTACAACAGGAAAGCAACTCTGACGATGGGCAAGGTAGACCGAAGGCAACCAAACCTCACGTTCAAACAAAAGAGATCTAAGGGGCGCGATACTACTGTGGATGACGGCGAAACTACACCAGAACCGCCTCCAGATGATACTGAGGGAGACATACGCACTATGCTCGCTGCGATGGAAAAAGGACTGCAAAGTAGCCTCTCAGTTCTTGGCACTAAGATGGACTCTCTTTCCTATCGCATGGACAGAATGTCCGAGAGGTTGGATAATCACACACAGCGGTTAGATATGATGGAACGCCAAGTCACGGAAGTTGAAGAAGCCCAGACGTCGCTGGACGCCGGCCATAAGCAGTTGGGGAAAGTGATGCAGGTGCTTCGGGACAAAACGGAGGACCTGGAGGCAAGGTCTCGGCGCTGCAACCTCAGAATCACGGGCCTTCCGGAGTCTACCCCGACCGGCAATATGGAACAATTCGTAGAAAAATTACTTGTCACACTCCTTGGTAACGAGATTTTTTCACCCATGTTTATGGTAGAAAGGGCGCACCGCTCCCTGGGGCCTCGTCCGGCGCCTGGCACTCCACCGCGACCTATCATAGCGAAGTTGCTTAACTATCGGGACAGAGACTCAGCACTGAAGGTTGCTAGAGACAGGCAACCACTGCAATATGAGGGCTCTACTATATCGCTGTTCCCGACTTCACAATGAAAGTGCAGGAGGCGCGCCAGCAGTTTGCCCCTTTGAAGAAACAGCTCAGGGAGCATAACATCGACTACGCCATGCTCTACCCGGCCAGACTTCGGGTTAATCGTCAAGGCCAGTCACGCATCTTCACAGACCGAAAGTCTTGCAGAAGGCTATGAAAGAATGGTCCAAAGACAAGCGTCGCAGCCCGGAGAGGGCCTCCTTGGAAGGAGCGGAGGGTGGCAGACTGGATAAACAGGACTGATACTTGAACTGCCCTATCCGTAGATAAGACTTTCACTCATGGGGCTGCTGCTGAAGGTCCGATTGGTCTTGTGTGGGGAATGTGAGCACTGAAATGCCCTTGTATCTTTTAACATTTTTTGCTATCAATGTAGGTTGTCTATACAGATACTGTTGGAGGCGGGAGGTGACTGCAGCTTTGGGTTCGCCGGGTTGTTGTCCATTGATGCTATGACACATGTAATTGGGTCGGAAATTGGCGATCCTATATCAGCTTCAGATGTTTCATATCCTGTTGATGGCTTGCGGAGCAGGGGCCAGATCTGGGCTTTTTCAGATTTCTAAGTGTAGAGCGTGCTACCTCTGCCCGCGAGTGTTACACACATTTGGGGTACTGAGTATTGGGGGGAGGGACCTCATCTCGCTTTGTTGAGTTGTATACACTTGTTGTTGGGTATTTTTATTTTTTTTCCAGGATGGTTCAGGAGGTCCGATTACTAGTTTTCCGTCTAGGCTCAGTTGGGGTCTGCCTGGCGTGGGTGGGTGGTGGGATGGGTTGGGACTTTGTATGGCAGGACATTGTCTGTGGACACTACTCACTATATTCTTCAACAGTGCATGTTGTAGGTTCCTATGGCTAACACAGATAGGTTGACACCACATGCTGGTGGTACAGCTGGTAGTTCTACCCGTATAGAGGTAACCCATGGTAAAATACGGGCTCTCATATGGAACGTGCGGGGTCTAAATGACCACAGGAAATTACGTAAGGTACTAGCATACTTGGCGAGGCACGAAATTGACGTTGCTTTATTGCAAGAAACACACTTACCAATTACCAGCCCCATGCTTCAGCGTAGGGGAGTTAAGGGTTTCGCGCATGCGGCGGGCTTTACCACGCATGCCCGAGGGGTGCTTACATGGGTCCGCCCTAAGGCATCACTCACGCTTGATCCTTTGGTTACGGATGTGAGGGCAGATTTGTGATCTCAAGATGTCGAGGGAGGGGGCTGGACATCCTTATCATTAATGTTTATGGACCCAACTATGATAATCCTGACTTTTATTCTGCTCTGTCTGATAGGGTGCGCAGTTTTGGGACGGCGCGACAACTCTGGGGCGGCGACCTAAATTTAGACCTAAACCCTGAACGGGATCGCTCGGGGGGTCCGGCTAGGCATGTCACAGCAGCGGCTAGGATGCTCTCAGATATCATGGTTCAAATGGACTTGCATGATGTGTGGAGGCAGAGGTTCCCTGACAAAGGGGGATATACTCATTATTCAGCATACCAAGATCTACATACCCGTATAGACTACTGGTTAGCCTCCGGACAGTTGTGTGACCATATGAGAGCTTGCGAAGTTTTGCCCCGCACGCTTTCGGATCACTCCCCGGTTCTGGTGGTACTAGATGTCCCCTTGAAAACTATCCCCCCTTACACTTGGAGGTTCCCCCCATACTCATTGTTGGATGAGGTATTCAAGGCAGAGCTAGCTGAAGCGATTGAAACTCATTTTGATAAAAATGTGGGCTCTGTTAATAGCTTTCAGGTGGTATGGGAAGCATTCAAGGTGTATATACGCGGAGTCACCATGTCCAAGCACTCAGGGGTTCTGAAAGCACTGCGCAAGAGGCTTACAGACTTGGAGGCCACATTGGCCAATCTAGAGGCGCGACTGCAACATGGCGCAGATAACGAGGTACTGACTGAGTTCAAAAACCAACTGGGGGAGTTCCAAGACACGGCGGATGCTGAAATTAAGCATCTTGGTAAATATGCCCCTGCTCGTACATATGGGGAGGGCGAGCGTCCAGGTAGGGTGCTGGCTCAGTTATTAAAGAAGCGGCGTGGACACACTGCAGTAACTGAACTTAAATCAGCGGAAGGTGTTATACTCACCGAGGACACTGCCATAGCAGAGAGATTTAAGCAGTTTTATTCGAGCCTCTATACTTCACGTAGTTCGGGCACGGAGGAGGATATTTTGGAATATTTAACATATATTAAGCTGCCCTGGCTGACTAACACAAATCTCAAATTCTTGATGCGCCCCCTGGAGAAAGAGGAGATTCTCCTAGCCTTGGCCAATATGAAGTCCGGTAGTGCCCCGGGGATAGATGGCCTGACTGTAACCTTCTATAAGACATACCTGGACTTGTTGTTACCACACTTAATTACCCTATTTGAAGATATGTGTGAGTCGGGTACGATGCCGCCCACAATGAGAGAGGCAATAATAGTAGCTATACTTAAGCCGGGTAAACCTCCTGAGGAATGTTCGTCATACCGTCCACTCTCATTACTCAATGTTGACACTAAAATTTTTGCAAAGATCCTGGCGAATAGATTGGTCCCTCTGGTCCCAACGCTGGTAGCCCCAGAACAGGCATGATTTGTTCCGGGTCGCAACCTTACTTATAATTTGCGCACAGTATTTGGCGCCCTCCAGCATACTAAACCGGACATTTCAGCAGTTGTGGTGTTTCTCGATATGGAGAAGGCCTTCGACTCTGTCGAGTGGCCATTCTTGAGACAGGTTCTGCTACGGATGGGGCTGGGGGAGGTCTTCTTACAGTTGCTAGGGGTACTGTATAGTTCACCTATGGCCAGAATAAAAATTGGTGACCTGGTAACGGACTATCAGTATTACTAAGGGTACGCGTCAGGGTTGCCCGCTTTCCCCGATCCTTTATGCTCTGGTGGCTGAACCTTTAGCCTGCGCGCTCCGCGAATACCATAGAAATAAAGGTATACACGTTCCGGGCTACGAACTTATAGTATCGACATACGCGGATGACACACTCCTCTATATTCGTGAACCCGAGCGGCATCTGTCATCTGTTTTGCGAGAAATAGTTCGCTTTGGGGGGGGTTTCAGGGCTGCGAGTTAATTGGTCAAAGTCAATCATTTTCCCTCTGACCCCATCCACGACACAATTTGACCCTGATTATCCGCTGCAGTGGACTACAGACCAGGTGCAGTATCTTGGTGTTCAGGTGCACTCGGACTCGGAGGTTGTTTTTAGGGAAAATTACGGCGTGCTGGTAAGCAAACTTGAAGAGGACGTGGACAATTGGATTCGTTTGCCGTTGTCCCTCCTAGGTAGAATCTCTATAATGAAAATGGTTATACTCCCTCGGTTTCTGTTCCTTTTTACAAATATCCCAATGGTTCTTCCCAGTGTGTTTTTTAAGCGGCTCACCACTATTCTTGTAAAACTGGCCTGGGCGGGCAAACAACCGAGGGTTAAGTGGCAAATTCTCACGTTACCATACCACATGGGGGGACTAGGGGCGCCTGATTTAGATCTTTATTATAGAGCGGCGCAGTGTGCACATGCTTTTCTTTGGATGCATGGCTCGCCAGACATCCCTCATCTGCGCATTGAAAGGGAGGTTGCTTCCCCCCGCCCCTTGCCTATGCTACTTTTTTCGCCCCCTGACCGCAGGACTGGAATCATAGATTCGATCAATGCGACCTCTCATGCCTGGCATCACCTTCTAAAGATGCAAGCAGGGGCTATCCTTCACCTTTTGCCCCGCTGGAGTGGTGTCATTGGTTACCGCCATGTAGAGACGGGGGCGTTGTGCGAGCGCTTAATTCCATTAAGATCAGTACAGTAGGGGATTTATTTGAGGGTGGCACTGCAAAAACGTGGGACACCGTAACAGTAGGGGCGGACATGCCTACTCTTCTCACCAAGTTTCAATTTCATAGAACCAGACACGCACTACTTCAGCTATTAGGGACTGATTTGACGGAACCGCCTGAACTGACTGCCCTTTCATTAGTTATAAAAACTGATGCACCGACGAGACTTCTAAAATTTATAAACATACTATGGCCTATAAGGAGAATTATTATACGAAGGCCCGTTTGGCATGGCAAAGGGATCTAAATAAGGATATTCATGACGCTATGTGGTCATACTGTTGCACTAATACGAAAAGAGTTTCCCTTAACGGCAGACACCGACTGATACACTTCAAATATCTCAATAGAGTTTACTACACCCCGGAAAGACTTTGCAGGTACGGTCTGAGGGAAGAATCGAGGTGCGAGCGTTGCAATGTGCAGTTGGCCGACTTCATGCATTTGGCATGGCTTTGTCCGGGGGTTGCAAAATTTTGGGATTGTGTGTTTTCAGAAATGGCTGCAATCACAGGGCGTGCGCTTGAGCCGGAGCTGGCCCTGGCGCTGCTGGGCTACTCTAAACCTTTGCCTGCAGGGATTCGTAGGTTAGTGGACATGGGGCTTCTGATAGCCAAGTGCAGAGTAGCGACTTGTTGGTCAAAAGGACCGCTGCCTACGACGCCCCTATGGACATCTGATATGCTGTACTGTTGTACCCAAACGGAGTGCTTTAGCGAACTCCTCCCTCCCCGTAATAGGCCTAAGAACTTTTGGATGCTGTATAGTGCGTATAGAGCTGCTAAGGAGGGCGGTAATGAGGCTGCTGAGGGAGAGTGACATGCACTGAGTGTATACAATCACGTGGCATAGTCACTCTGAGGCGCACCTTGGCATTGACGATCGCCCCATAGGGTGCCCGTTTGAAGTGTGGGGATTTGTGGAAGGCCGCTATTTTTAGTGATCATCTGAGAATGGGGGTATAATATTAATTAAACACTTCGATTGTGGGTGAACCCGGACTGATACTGACATATGTTGTGCTACTTGTCTACTGTACTGTATTACCTTGGAACGTAAGTCTGTTAGTAATTACTGCAAATGTAATGTCATGCAAGTGGGAAAGTGTCCTTTGTTTACTGCGTTGTCAAGATTCGATGGTTTGAAATGCAAAATAAATAAATAAATAAAAAAATATATGGTACAATATAATAGACCCACAGTGGTCTAGTAACATTACATACATAATATAATATAGAGAGAAATAGCGTATGAGAGAGGAAAGGAAGGGGAGAGGAGGGGTAAGATAAAAGGCAGACAGCTAAAACAGTGGAAAATGAGAAATGAAAATCAGAAGTGAGAAATCATCTCTCTACCCAGAAAGAGAAGATAAGAGATGAAACAAAACAAAAAGTGAGATAAAGGGAAGAAATAACAGACAGGGTGCTAAAAAGGGAAAATATTCAAGAGTCTCGGAGAAAAGAAGCCCCACTTGTTGGAATATTGCTTCCTGATCCTGTAGTTTATATACTGTACGCTCATGTGATGCCGTCTGGATCATCGCAACCATCAAATCCTACTTAGAGGGAGGGCTAGGTGATTGCCACAATCGTAAGATACAGATTTTGGCTGTAGAAAGTGCAGTATGTAAAAGTCGGCACTGAGGACGTGAAATGTGAGGTGAACTCCCAAGATCATGCAGTAAAATAATAGAAGAGGTAAGAGGAAGTCAAAGAGGAATAGTTTCCTTAAGTGCATCTCCTACTTGTGTCCAGAAATATTGTATAGAGGGACATTCATAGAGTATATGGAGAAGGTCACAGTTAACTCGAGAACATCTCCAACACTTAGAGTGTGGTAGTAGTTCTGTTTGTTGTAGTTTCAATAGTGTCCAGTACCAGTCATGTAAAGTTTTAAAAAGACAAAATTTCAGGAGCGCCTCACGGGTGTTCTTGTCCAGGGCTTCCAGTATGTCCAGCCAAGCATCTTCGTCTATGTTAGTATGTAGGCGTTCCTGCCACTTCTCGTGAAGAGCTTTAAGAAGTGGCTGTGAATATAGGTGATTAGTTAAAGTGGAATATATTCCTGACATTACTCCCTTATGTCGACCCCAAGTATGAAGATAATCCAATATCGGTGATGATTCTAACATCCAGGGAGAAGAACCAAGACATCTCCTCAGGCAGTGCTGTAGTTGTAAATGTCTTGGAGCCTGATGCAAGGGAAGGTCAAATTCTTCACGAAGAAGATCAAATGATTTCAATTCACCACTTATTATAATTTGATCTTATGTCTGGATGCCTTTTGAACTCTAATTAGTCCAGGAAAGCGCACGACCATTGATTCTAATACTTTAATTTCCCCATATTGAAACTTTAAAGTGTAAACGATAGGCAATCCCTAAAAGGCGATGCGCTCGTTGCCATGCTTGATATGTAGCATGAAGCACAGGATGCGGAGGGGAGGTTCGAGGTTTACGGGAGCTGTATAAGAAGTTAAGGCCAAGTATTAGGTGTTCCGTTGTGACCCATTGTGGAGGATCAGTCACACCTGGGAGAAGATAGGCCAATTGTGAAAGGTGTAAGGCTAAGGAGTAGTGTTCTAACGATGGTAAACCTAGTCCATCATGGGCACGACGAGCAATTAATTTAGCAGCAGCTAGGCGAGGACGCATAGTTCCCCAAACAAAGGCCCGTATAAGGTAGTCTATACGACGAAGTGTGGCCAGAGGTACTACAATCGAAAGCATTCCTAGTACATAAGTAAAGCGAGGTATAGTAACCATTCTTACCGCCTGTACTCTTCCCCACATGGAGAAGCCCAAAAGCGACCACTTGGCAAAGTCAGTTTCCATTTGCACTATAAGAGGTGAGATATCCGAAACCATCACCTCTAAACCACAATTAATCAGAATTCCTAAATATTTTAATTGGGATGATTTCCAACATAAGGGAAATCCATCAATCGAAGCTTTTGTGGTACCCGAAGAGAGAGGGAGAGCTTCACTTTTGTCCCAATTCACCTTATAACCAGAAAGGGCTAAGAACCTATTAATAATGTCGAGTAGGGTTGGTAAAGAATGAGAGAGCTTTAAGAGTAAGAAGAACATCATCAGCGTATAGGTATAGCTTTGATTCTCCTCCCGTTACAGGTATACCCTGGATCTGCGATGTATGGCGAATGAGTGAGGCAAGGGGTTCCATCACTAACAAGAATAAAAGGGGGGATAGGGGACACCCTTGGCGAGTACCTCTACGGATTGGAAAGAGGTCAGAAAGAAAAACTTCACAGTTGACTTGGGCTATGGGATTGTCATATAGTAAGCTGACCTTGGAAATAAACTGATCTCCTAGACCAAAGTGTTTCATGGTGGCAAAAAGATAGACCCATTCGATGCGGTCAAACGCTTTCTCTGCGTCCAGAGAAAGAGCAACTGCGTCTTCCGTCGGTTCCTTAGCAGCACATAAAGTGCTAGTGCTAGTGTTCGGAGATGATTTCTAGAGGAACGACCTGGGACAAAGCCAACCTGTGAATGATGTATAAGGGAAGAGATAACATTGCGGAGTCGTGACGCTAGAATGCTCGCCCAAATTTTAACATCGCTGTTTATTAAGGAAATGGGGCGGTAGCTACCACAAGCGAGTGGATCTCTGCCCGGCTTGGGGATAACCGCAATTAATGCCCTATTAGAAATAGGTCCAAGAGAAGATGTCTGGACAGCTTAATTAAAAGCAGAATGAAGGGTGTCAACCGTTTCTTCTCCAGACCATTTATAATATTCTGCGGGGAATCCATCTTCGCCTGGGGATTTATGATAGGGTAATTTGGAGATGGCTGTAGCTACTTCTTCCTTAGTGATGTCACTGCCCAGTAAATGTCTGCCCTCACCTGTAAGGCATGGGAGATCAATATTTGCAAGATATGTAGTTATTTGGTGTTCAGTTGCAGAATTTTCAGAAGTGTATAGTTCTTTGTAAAAGGATGCGAAAGAATTTACTATTTCTTGCGGTTTAGTAAGGATCTCGCCTGATTCTGTTCAAATTGCAGATATAGCCATGGAAGCTTCACGTTGCTTCAGCTGCGCTGCAACTAATCGGCCTGCTTTCTCCCCTTGTTCATAATGTCTGCCTTTTAGACGATGAAGAGCGTACTCCACTTTGGAGGTTTATAAATTATTAAGTGCCATTTTAGCTAACTCTAGGCTCTTGCGGTTGGATACAGTGGGACACGAAGTATATAAATGAGTAAGAGAAATAATTTGAGCCTCAAGTAAAGTACTACGCATAGATGCTGCCTTATTAGCCGTGGCTGCCTCTCTCATTAGTTGTCCATGAATAGTTGCTTTTGCAGCCGCCCAGACAGTTCTACTAGAAGTAACTGATGATTTCTTATTAGTTAAGTATTTAGAGAGATGAGAATGTAATAGGATTTTACCCTGGTGCGAGCGGTATCTTTGAATGTTCATGCGCCATGGTTTTCTACCTGGAGAGGTTAAATCTACTTCCAAAGCGAGTAAAACCGGAGAGTGATCAGAAATAGCGGCTTCTAGAATGTGGGATTCATAAGTGACTGCAACTACTGAATGGGAAATAAGAAAATAATCTATCCTAGATTGTGTACCATGAGCAGAAAAAAGAAAGGTATATTCTTGGTCTAAGGGATGACAAAGGCGCTAATGATCTACTAAGCCATGGTCCAACGTTATATCACCCAGTAAAGCTCTGTCACCAACATTAGATTTGTCTAAGGGACCTGTTCTATCTAAAATCGCATCATGGGCCAGGTTCCAGTCACCACCAATGACGTTTAACTAGATGCTCCAATCTCCACAAGGAGACGATTTAGATTGAGAAAGTAAGAGCGTTTAGCACCTGTTGGGGCATATATTGAGCCAACGCAAAAGATCTTTTCACCGATTTTTAACTTAGCAAAGGCATATCTGCCCTCTGGATCAATCCAGGTTTTGATAGTTGTGATGGGTAGAGATTTATGTAAAAGGATGGCCACACCACATATCCGTGGTTGGTTCTTCTCAGACGAGGGTTGTACTGTCAATCCACAATGAATAACTTTTCCCACCCAGTCCCGCTGTCATTTAGATGACTCCAGAGCATCTAAATGAGTCTCTTGTAGAGGAGCAATATCAGTTCTTTTCTTTTTAAGATAAGAGAGTACTTTTTTGCATTTTATAAAGTGTGTAAGACCAATAACGTTCCATGAAATTATGTGTAACTGATGAGAGGAAGAGAATGTGTTCGCTGCCATATGTGTGTTGGAGTGTAAAGAGTTAGGTAAAGAAGGGGATAAAGTTTAGAAGATATAGAAATAGTGGTTAAACAAATATTGGAGGGCTATCACAGCAAAGAGGAAAAAGAAAGTAGACTATGTAAGGGGGGGAGCAGTTCAAGAAAAGAGGAGGGAAGTTAAAGAAGAAAAATAAATAAATTCCTGGTCAGGAGAGAGGAGAAGTAATCTACTAAAAAAGTCAAAGAAATTAAAGGGTTATGAAAGATTTACTTATATGTTATATTGAGAAGTAAATAAGAAGGAGGAGTTGCGAAGTTCAGGAAGCACTAATGAAAATACAAGGGAAGGAGTGGCAAATGTGCTGTGCAGGGGAAACACTGTTTACTGTGGGTCTGAGCTTTCGGGCTACTCGCGTCGGAGGAGCCCCATCGAGCGACAGAGTCAGTAGTGAAGGGTGCATTTAAGCAATCATAATAACAGTTTTTGAACAGTAGTATAGAATTCGGAGTCATAGATGAAGGAGTAAAGGGGGGGAGATTTACATTTCGATAGTATAGTGTGAGAGGAAATGAGGGAGTTAAAAGGAGAGGAAAGGAAATAAGAAAAATGAATAATAAGAAGAAAGAAGTCAATATATTATGAAAATATCAAATGTAGGGTATAGTCAAATAAACTGTGGATAACATTAATTGTAATAATTAAATAATATAGTAGCGCTAATAATTGAAAATGAGTTCATATCAAATTTGTAACAAAAGGACGGTTATTCATGCATATTTTCAGTTATTCTGATACCTATAATAGAAAGTTTTTAACAATAGCTAATGAGAAAGGAAATAGAGATAATAATGCATCATATAAAAGGTACAATAAAACAGACTTTACATATAATAGCAATAATAATAAATAATATTAAGTGTTTCCTAAGTATCTATTGTAACAATTAGCAGTTACCATACCTAAGAACCAGAATAGTATAAATAGATATCATCTTGATTAAATATCAAAACAGTTAAATATTAAATATTAAAACAGTTAATAACCATCATATGTATAGAATAGATGAGAGAGGAGGAGAGGAAGATGTGTGAGAATGGTTTAAGATAAGAAGAGCATAGTATATATTACGGAGAGCATAGTACATATTAAGGAAAAGATGTAAAAGAGAAGATGAAAACCTTTTGCATCAGCAATGTACAACAATTAAGCAAAAATTCAGATATAGAAAACCAATCGTCATAATCGAGGTAAGATAGAGTTTACAATATGAGAAATACTATTAAACACATTTTGTAAAATATATTTTTTTTTAAATTAGGTATTATCATTGGTTCATATTTAGGGAAGGAGTAGAGGGGAAAATAAGGGTAAACAAATCAAGTGATTGCAAATAATATATAATAAATATGTATAACAGATAAACAGGTATTCAAATACTCATCCAGTCGTCTTCTCCAGCGACCATCAACAGAATGAGCTCCCATCTGTTAATTAATGTAGAAAAATCAGTCAATCAATCATAGTTCAAGACACATCCTCCTCAAATGAAGAAGATTTAAGAGCAGAGCGTGATTTATCCCGGTCTCTTTCCTGTGTGAGGGTAGCCACTGCCTGAAGGGCTTGCGCTCGATCTCCCAGGGAGCGTATGGGTTGATCCAGGTCTCGTCCTCTACTCTGGGAACGGCTTGTATTACGTCGATTTTCACCAGAAGATATCGTAGATTTCAATGATAGAAGTTGGGATCTGTCCTCTGGTAAGGATCCCGCACACTCCATATTTTGAGGGGAGAGATTGTCTAGGAAGTGACAAATGTCATCTGGCTCATAGAACTCTTTGGAAATCTGATCTTTGGTGATCCGTAAGCGCGCAGGCCCGAAAAGGCCGTACTTGATATCAAGCTGACGAAGACGGGGTCTAAGAGAAAGGAAAGCTTTGCGATGGTCATTAGTTTTTTTCGAAAAATCTGCAGCCATTCTGACTTCATGACCTTGAAATACAAATGAGCCTTGAGTACGAGCCGCTGTGATCAGTTGACGGGCTTGTTCATGTCGTAAGAAGCAGGTGATAAGCATACATGGTCATATATTTTTGCCCGCATTGAGTGGACCAATACGATGTGCTCTCTGTATCTGTAATGGTGGTTCGAAAGTGAGACCTGTAAGTCTTGGCAAGGTTTCTCCGAGGAAGGCTTTGGCATCCAACCCTTCTATTATTTCCGGGAAGCCAAAAAAAGAACATTATTGCGACGATTTCTGTCTTCCAGGTCCACTATTTCACTCCTGAGGAAGAGAAGTTCTTGGTCGCGATCTGGTTTAGTATCAAGTCAGTTCTCCACTATTTTCATTAGTGCAGCTAAACCGTCCATCCGACTTTTGAATCCAGCGATATCCGAGCGAATAGATTTGGTTTCAGTCATAAGAGTAGATATGGAAGTTTCCATACCCTCCAATCTTCGGCCAACAGCATATATTTCTTGGAGGATACGCTCCATAGTGGAGTCCAATGATGATGACATCGTAGGATTAGGATGGTTTATTGTCGCAGTAGTAGCACCCTTTACATCCGATGTAGAACGACCTTGGCTTAGAGCTTCTGAGAAAAGGAGCTGTTTTGCGGGTTTCCCATTCGTCTTACCAGAAGGCATCTTTGACTTCTTAGTGTCAGTCCTTTGATATAGAACTGTAAAAGCCGTTTTTTCTTTTAAAAAATACTTCACTCAGGCTAAAGAGTTCATGTGTCAAAGAGTTATTATTGAAAAGCAGTAAATAATAGCTTATTTTATGCTTCAGGAAATAAGTTCAAGTCTATACTTCTGTGTCAGCTTTATATTTTAGGAAACTCTGGTGAGACCTTCTTATTCATCTAATATGTTTATCATATAGGGTCAATCCAAACCTAAACACATTAGTTGAGTGGTAGGCGTGCAGGGTAGAAAGTAGTACGTTAATTGCTAGTATAGTAATCAGACAATCTCAGTCCAGAATGCAGCAAAACGTACTTGTCAGAGATCCTAGTTGGTTATAAACTGTATATATAGAAGATAATTAGTAGTTATTAATCTGAGTAACTATATTGAGTCAGGATCAGCGCAGTGTAGATTCAATAAGTTTTCTGCAGTGGGACAGAATTAATCTCCGTGAGTCAGGCAGGTCTCCTGCAATATATATGCGCTTAATAATATAAAATCCTTACTGCAGATAGTTTTGTAGTATTACACAATAGTTAAGTAAAAATATCCATATGAAGCAGTACACAGTTGCCTATATTAGATAGGCTAACTCCTGTTCTCCAGCGTAGTAAATTAATAGTTATAATATGCTAGTAATTGTTCAATAAAAACCAATATCACAGTGTGTGTCCCACATGTCTTGCCAAACCGGAATTGAGAAGTCAATACATTATTGTGCTGGTAAAAATAGCAAGAGGACAGGCAGGGGCATCGCTTTGGAGCATTCCGGACTATTTGCAACAATGTAGCCGGTAATGCGTGTTTTCTCCTCAGAGCTGCCAGAAACACAAATTAAGTCAAACCTGTCTGAAAGGAGGAATTCTAGTCACAACATCTCGCCGTTGGTAGGGGAAAGAATTTGCCTCAGGGTTGTTAGAAGAGCCAAGACCGACCGGAATCACTCGAATCTGCAAGTCTTTTTATGAGCGCTGTTCCCACGCTTCCTGGAGCGTCTCTCTGCACATCATGTGAGCTCCTTTAGCACTCGATAAAATCTGTGACAGGAATCACCTTTCATCATAAAAGGCATCACATCTCAACCCGCAGGTTCTCCATGGCTCAGACAGCCGATTTTCAGCTGTTGTCGGGTCCTCGGGAAGCACTCGCCACCGTCAGGGGCTCCTTACAACACGGAGCTCCGGATTCAAGCAGCCATCTTGTTGCGCGGCCAGACGCGCTCCAGGTCTATAGTCTTAAAGGTGTTTGCACCATGTACATTTTTCTCTCCTGTCTTCGGTACAGAAATTATCACATTTATGTTTTAGAGGTCCCGAATACAACTCAGTAGAGCATAACAAGGACTCTGACAACCTGATGTAGCAGTGGAGAGGACGAAATGCTTTGGCGTCTCTTGAAACTGCATCTGCTAACCATTTTGAACTAACAGAGGACCCAAGTGTGCGAGATCAAAATCCTCCAAAAACTAAAAAACATGAAGACAACCCTGTGCTGGGCTCAAGGATTTCAGAATTTGATTGATATATTCATAAAGTATAATGAAGAGGGGGGACAGAGAGCCCAAATTAGGAATGGTAGGTCCAGTACCCAGGCTCCCAAAGTCAAACGTTATCACTGAGGGGTAGCTGTTCCTAAAGAAAGGACGATAGATCAACTTATTATGGTTGGGAAAGTGTGAATCTCTCAGTAAGGTTGGATATTAGAAGAAGTATTAGCACTGGATAGAATTCTTAGTTGAATCCTATGCTCCAACCCCTGTATTAAGGATGATCGGCCACGCCGGCTGTCAGCGGTGAGTGCGCGTGAAAATAATCATTCACTCCACAGGGTGCTGTGTGCCTACCCCTCCGTTCTCGCCGCCGCCATAGGATTCAACTAAGAATTCTAGCCAGTGCTAATACGCACTCACACCAGACTGTAGGTACAGTAGGAGTACAGGGCGCCTTTAACCTGATTCCTATTTTTACTCTCACTTGATTTATCACTTTTGCACCCGGTCCTGACGAAGCGCTCTTGGATCCACTAGGGACCGATCATAGCGCGAAACATGTTGACCTAAACGACACTTTTTATATTCACATTTTACTTCACTGATGCGAGAGCAGCGGTAAAATACTCACCCCTCCTCCACATTTGTTCTAAGGAGGACCTCCACATCCTACACATATTTTAACTCTATCTTCGGGACCCCTGAATAAAACTAGGTTCTGTGTACCACTGAAGATATTTTTAACCCACCAACTCACTTCTCCAGGCCCACACACCCGCATGCACAACTGCGGCGTCTCCTTAAAAGATCTCCGCTAAAAAGCCCTCTCGCGGGGCCCGTGGGGGACAGCAGCGCCACCCCCACGAGGAGCAACGCCCGATGATGAAGCATGACACTCGCAAGGGTGTGTGAGGGCACCAAGTCTAAACGGAGAAATTCCCCCACTTCTTCTACTATCCAACCTTACTGAGAGATTCACACTTTCCCAACCATAATAGGTTGATCTATTGATATATTCATGCCTTGGGAGGCGGTGGAAAAATGGTGTTGGTGGCCTGGTTCTGGGATAGGTCACACCCCGGGGAGTCCCATACATAACCCCTGCCTTGAAAGGACTGATAGGACACCATGAAGGCAGAATTATGACTAAAACCCTTCTAGAACCAAGTGAACACCTTTATCAAAAGAGAGTGCTAGAATGATGAGTTTCATAGCTTTTGTGTAAAGAGAATCATGGTTTTATTAAAGACAAAGAGGCTAGCATTATGTGTCAACTTTTGTTCACTACCTCCAAGCAGCAAACACATCAAAGTTCCAAAATTGGAACACTGTATGGCACAAACTAAAACAGTGCCAAAATTAGAACTGGATAGATGAAACCACAAAACAGTACCTCACTACTCATTTTCCCAGAAGACCAAAACAATATATGTTACCCAAAATACATATAAGCATCATGAATCCACCTTTCAGACCAATCATGTCAGGCTGCGGTTCATTATTCGAATCACCAGGACGATATATTGATGTCCAACTCCAGCCCATGGTTAAAAGTTGGGAAACATGTATTGAAGACACAACAGATTTTCTAAGAAGCATTGCATCTTTGCCAGAAAGAGGAAATGAAGAATGGTACCTTTGCACAATTGACGTTGTGGCACTATATACCTCCATACCACACTCCAGCGGTTTAGAAGCAGTAGAGTGGGCATTACTCAGACAATTTAAGGATAAAGATCAAAATATCTTCATGGTTGAACTATTAGAATTTTGCCTTCATCACAGTTATTTCGAATGGAATGAACAATTTTATTTGCAACTCAACGGAACATCAATAGGTTTTCCTGGTGCACCAGCTTACGCCAACACTTTCATGGCCAAATTTGAATATGATCACATTCTGAGAAATCCCGCATGGATGAATGGATTAATCTTCTTCCGACGTTACATAGATGACATCTTTTTAATATGGAATCACACGGAAGAATCATTATTGGAGAATATCAGAATTCTTAACACTAAGGATCCTAGAATACAATTCACCCATACCATCAATAAGAAAGAAGTAGCATTCCTAGACGTTTGGATAGAACTAGTTTCTAATAAGATCACAACCAGAATGTGTAAGAAACCCACGGACAGGAACAATGCATTGCTGTACCGGAGCTTTCACCCCCCTTCGCTGGTTAAGAACTTACCATACTCTCAGTTTTGATAACTCGGAGGATATCTTCAGAAATAAACACTTGCGAACAGACTATTGAACAGCAAAAAACCAATTACATGGAAAGAGGATATCCTAAGGTCTTGTTGGACAAACACGCAGAGCGTGTGATGTCTTTTGAAAGGGAGGATTAACTACAAAAAAAAAAAAAAAAAAAACAACAAACAGAATGGTGTTTGTTTTTCGATACTCCACAGTGTCAAATGAGATGAAGAGAATCACATGTCAACGGTGGGAACTTCTTGAGGAAGAGCCGGATTTTCATGGAATTTACGTAGAGAAACCTCTCTTTGCTTACACAAGATCACGCAACTTGAAGGAATCTTATCACAGAACCAAAAGAAGACTATCCCAGGGAAAGCAGGCACGAAGAAATGCTACAATTGCATTCATTGCAACAACGTGATAGAGGGTGGTATACTTTTACACCCCAGAACAGGAGAACGAATTAGACTCATACATTCCGCTGATTGCAACACAAACAATGTTGTATATTCCATTAAATGTCCATGCGGTCTACTATATATAGGGAAGACTGAAAGAAAAATTAAGATTCGTCTCACCAAGCATAAAAGTAAAATCAGAAATAAGAACATTAACTCAAGCTTGGCCATTCATTGGGAGCAGGATCGACATACTATAGCCCAACTCAAGTTTCAAATCATAGAACGAGTTCCCATTGTTGAAGGCGTAGACAATTCCAGAAAACTCTTGCAAAGCGAAGCATTCTGGATTAAAAATTAACCACCCTAACGCCATTTGGTTTAAATGAGAAGTTTGAAATGGCATGCTTTCTATAAGAGTAGTCATTAAATAATTTCAGTTTTGTCTAAAATACGCAGGTCATAATTAGAGCAACTACAAATACACAGAAAAGTCACTGGAACACTCATATGTAAGGGCATTGATGGTTTAAATGTGCCTATAAGACTGTGATTTCAACATTCTGTATGATGTTTATAAGTATTGTCTTTCTGTTTAAAAAAGCATATTCATGTACGAAGCAGGACACATATGTTGCAAATGGATCTATAAGTGTAGAAGAACACTCACTGAAAAGCTCAACTTTTATTTTGTTACAATGCAAAACGAAGCACCTTTGAATGCCAAGCTAACGCATGTTATATGTAGACAAAAACTTTGTGTACACATTTAATGCTATTGTCCTACACGGAGAAAGTTTACGTTCAATGTTAAGCCGACATTATTAAGAAGGTTTCAGTATAGTTGAGTGATTTGAGTAGCAAGCACATCATACGAACTACGGTCTCGCAAACGGTCAACACAGGGGCTTATAATTATACGCACAGTTGTTGGAGGTGTGTTAAGAAAACTCATTGCTTGTCGGCTTTTAGGGACTTTCATGTGAGCTATCGTGCTGATAGGATGGGTCAATAAAGATCTAGCTTTGAACATCGTTGTAAACAAGATGGGTTAATAAAGATACAAGGTACAGTCCCGGGCACACGTAATGAGGATATAATATCAGGAGAAATGTCTCATGCTGCAGAAATGTAGAGGGTCTACACCAGAATGATAATCATAGGTGTTTAATATAGTAACAGAGCATAAGCAACCAGCCAAAACAAAAGCAACCAGCCGACACGTGTTTCGTCACAAAGGGTAGTAACCCGTGACTCTTCAGGGCTGGGGAAGATACAAAACATAAAATAAACTGACAAGAAAGCAAACAAACGATGTATAGGCCGAAATTAAAAATCATAAATACAAGTGGAAACCTAGTTACCTAACTTACACACAAAATGACAATGAAAGATCTTTGCACCAAGATCAATAGGTCGAGCTGTGAATGTGTAGAGGAAGAAAAATAAATGGAATTGCAGACCAAGAGGCGAAATAATCAGTACATGGTGAATGAGAAGCGACACAAGCCAATGTGATAAAATTGAAAAGGCAGCCTGTAAAGATAACAATCACGCACTAAGCGGAACGTGTTGGAAATACATGCAATGGAGGGCGCCTAGTCATGGCAACCGAACAGGTTCTAAAAGCGGCTGTAAACGCAAAATCAGTGTTCGGTGAAAGGTACTCAGGCAGAAGACCAACTAGATAAACGAGGACTCCTAAATAGAGGATAGGTGTTGGAAATACATGCAATGGAGGGCGCCCAGTCATGGCAACGAACAGGTTCTAAAAGCGGCTGTAAACACAAAAACAGTGTTGGTGAAAGGTACTCAGGCAGAAGACCAACTAGATAAACAAGGACTCCTAAATAGAGGATAGGTCACCCAGGGTTAAAAGGAGGACCTCTGGTACACAAAAGGTAAGACAAAACCGCATAATGAACGAAATGGTGATCACGAGCAAGCTCCATTGTGAGCTGGACGAGTGCAACTGAAAGACATGCAGAGAAAGCGAAAGAACGATAAAGACACAGCCTAGTAGGTGGCTCTGGAGGGAATAGACGGCTGCCTTGAGTGTGTGCTACTAGTAGGTAAAAGAAAAAAAGGGGGAAAGAGGGTAGAGACAAATACCTGAAAGGCGGTGCCAACAAGGTGGATTCTATGGAGAGGAAAAGGAAAACGGTAAGGGAAAGGGGTGAGCTGGAAAAGGATAGATACGTACAGAGAAACTGAAGTGAAATCCTTACCAAGTGACCGTTCAAGAGTCCAAAACGGCAATGAAGAGCAGTGCGAACCACGGTAGGTGGACTACTGCCAAATGTAAGGAAAGGAAGACGGATATCGCTGGGCGGCGTGATAAGCCAATGAGGACTATTGACCTGAGAGAAAACGGAAATTGGGAATGAAGTGAAGTGCCAAGGGTGGGAGGAAAGGGGGAAGGGGAAAGACGAAAACACTAGAGTATCGAGGTGAAGAAGGCTTACCTTCAGAAAAGTCGATGCAGTCTGTGGCGACGAAATTGACCAAGTGCTAAGTAGCACAGGGGGAATATAGGATTAGGCGTGCTCAGGTCAGTAGTCCAGGACGACAACGGCGGATGCGCCGGAGTACAGGAAACTAGATAGTGAGAGAGGGGGAGAAAAGGTGTAAGCAGATACACCAAGGATAGTGAGCTGACAAAGGTCGGCTCGTGTGAAGGGACTGAGTCGCTTACCTGGGAGAAGTGTTGTTCAGGAAGGAAAATGGTTCCGGAAGATGGCCGGAAGAGGAGGGCGGAGGCGGGGTTATAAAGGCAAGGTGGAGAAAGACTAGACCGCAGAAGGACAAAAGCAGAGGTGGGCTACACAGGACGCCATGTATAGAGTGTGCAGGTGTAGGAATTGGTGCTGTAAAAGGGATGTACGCCCCAAGTTGAAAGCAGAAAAAAGGAAAAAAAGAAAATAACATAGACTGAAATAAAAGAAAGAAAAAGGGAACAAACGTACATAAAATACAGACAAACCGATAGATGGAGGATGCTGAAAGGAGAGATGAAGGGAGAAAATAGATGCAACAACTGAGAAAAGTAGTGCTAACTCCTGTGATATGGAGTGCATGTCAGATGCTCGAAACAGAGATGTTAAGACCTGGAGGGAAAAAACAGAAAAGTAGTATACCATAATAAAAATTGCTCTCTGGATTACAACGCATATACAAAACTTCATGAGTAACACTGTGAGAGAAATACTCGCATGAAGCTTAGCCTTAAGCTAACAACCAAGTTACATGAGAAGTAATTAAGGTGACAATGGTGGGCGCCGCTGCTGACATAACGTTCACCCGAATAGTAAAGCGAAGTAACATTATACCAAAAGTAGTGACATAATAGCAACAATAGTGGGTGAGAAACGCACAAGGTGACTAAAATCTCAAAACTCTATAATCAAATTAACAGATAGCTGTGAGATTCACGAAAATGTCTGGTTCATCACATATTCCAACTGGAATAATGAGGGTCATGGTTCATGGAGTAGTCAGTAACCAGTGATTAATCCCCTAAAAAATAATGAAGCTCATGATCCGTGTTTAATCCATGTTGCACCGTCTGAAGGCGCATAATCCATGTTGCTTCCAGACGCCTGAGCCTCAGTTCTCTGTTGCCTCCTCTGGCGTTAGTGGCGGCCACATCAAATCCGAAGAACGAGAGGCGTTTTGGAGGCTTCATGGGACAAGTGGCTGCGTGGACTGCCATGGGGTATATGGAATCCTGGCGTTGGAGTGCTCTGATGTGTTCACCAATGCGTTCCTTCAATGGTCTGATGGTGCTTCCTACATACCATAGTTTACAGGTGCACTCTAGAATGTATATCACAAATTTAGTGTTACAATTGATGTTGCAATTGATCAGGTATTTCTTCTTGTTGATTGCTGTGAGATTTTTGATGCCATTCTGGGCAAATCTGCAGACACCACAACAACCACATTTAAAGAAACCCAGTGTGTGTGTTTTGAGCCATGATTGGCTACTGTGAGGACGAGGTACAGTGGGACTGAGTCTCGCTTTAAGAGTTCTACCACGTCTATAGGTGATCCGAGGTCTCGTGGTGATTACATCTTTAAGCGTAACATCTGCTAGTAGTACACCCCAATGTTTGTTAAGACTCCTTTTTATGGCTAGACCCATGTCACTAAAATCGGTAATCAATCTAACTGGTTGATCCTGTTTGGTAACTGTGTTTTTGTCACATAAAGTTTCATGTCTCTCTAACTTTTGGATTCTTTTCTCAGCTTTATTTATGGTATGTGCATCATAACCTCTAGCCTTGAACCTAGATTTCATGTTGGAGATGCATTTCTGGAATTCTGGTTCCTCACTGCAGTTCCTTCTGGCTCTAACGAATTCACCGTAGGGTATCCCTTGAAGTTGATTAGAGGGGTGGGAACTTTCAGCATGCAGGATGGCATTGCATGACGTCTCTTTCCTATATAGTCGACTATGTAGTGTGTTAGACTTGATGTAGAGTTCCACATCGAGAAATGTGATGCTCGACTTGCTACAGACATTCGTGAACCTCATGTTCATGTCATTGGAGTTAAGGTAAGTGAAAAACTCTTCTAGTTTGTCTTGGGACCCTGACCATAGCAGAAGGCAGTCATCAATGTAGCGTCCCCAATAGATTATGCAGTCAACCCATGGAGCTCCCTTGATACCCCAGATCCAAATGGATTCTAGAACACCCATGTAGAGATTGGCAAATGATGGGGAAAATTTGGAGCCCATAGCTACGCCTTTAGTCTGCTTGTACCATACATTGTCGTAGAGGAAGAAGTTATTATTGAGAATGATGTCCATCATGGCAATCAACATGTTGGTGTGTTGCCAAAGTGTGGCTGGCCTGTTGTGTAGAAGGCTGGTGATGGCTTTGAGACCAACCTCTGGTTCAATGGTAGTGTAGAGAGAAACCACATCTAAGGTTGCTAAAGTCATGTCCGGTTGCCATTGGACATCAGCTAGGATGCTCAAGATATGTTTAGTGTCCTGTATGTATGAGGGTAAATTCTTGACCATGGGGCCCAGAAAGAGGTCAACATATTGAGCAAGTCTCTCTGTGGGTCCGCCTATACCTGATACTATGGGTCTACCAGCAGGAAAAGGGCCCGGTTTGTGTATCTTAGGAAGGGTATACAGCCAAGGGAATGCAGGTCTGTGTACCTTCAAATAAAGAAGTTCCTGATCGTCAATAAGACCTAAAGTGTGCCAATCAGAAAGGTATTTGTTGATCTTAACAGTGAGGGTACCAGTGGGATTTTGATTCAATTGTTCATAACAGGAGGTGTTCTCAAGTTGAGTAAGGATTTCCTTGTGATAATCAGCGTGGTTCATAACCACAACATTCCCTCCTTTGTCGGCCTTTTTGATTATTAAATCAGGAGTGGAACTTAATGTTTTTAGAGCCACCCGTTCTTCTCTACGTAAGTTGTCTTTGGTCCTATGTTTCGAGTGAAGAGTTTTCTTTTCATGTTTGTCTATGTCCGTGAGAACTAGGTTGTAAAAGATATCCACAGAATTGCCCCCTGGGAGAATAGGAGTCCATCTAGACTTCGTCTTGAGACCACTGTTAAGAGTGAGGTCTGTGTCAATATCTAGTTCCAGAAGAAGATCTTCCATATTCCATATTCATGGGAGGGTCGTCCATGTCCGCGAATTAGCTTGAGCGCCATTATTCCTGTCAATACTAAAAACCCCACACTGATACATACTTTATGGTTTCAGGAAAGGCAGCCGCAGCGCTTCAAATATCCATTTCATTGCTATCTGTTGATTAGGCTATGGATAGAGACAGGGTCGCATCAGAACTCTTTGACAACTTATCAAAAGGGATCACTATTAATGCAGCATCCACCAGTGGAAACCCATTACGTAGAGAAGGTCTCAAAGAGAAATTCATAAGACTAGAGAGATTAAAGAGAACAGAGAATTCCAGATGGTGGGACAGTGCCACCTTAAAACAATATCTGAGACTTAACAGGGTCCCAAGAGGACTTCGCTCCCAGATTTTTCCCACATTTGATGATTTGGACGATGATCTTTTAGGCAAATGGGAAGAAACTCTCACTTCTAACTCAAACACACTCATCAACATATTAATAGAGAACGCAGAACGCAAAGTAGCAAATCTCCAGATTGAAATTTCCAACTTAGAAAAAGAAATTGCAGACCTAGATTTAAAAGAAGCTACAGAAAAGAATTATGTCATCTTAAATGACATCCTGTCCAAACACCAGAACTAAATAAAAGACAGAAAAACCCGACAATTAAAAAGAGACGAAGCTGACTACAGAGAGGGACGTGTTTTTACTTTCGCTAGAAAATACGATCAGTTACTTCAGACCGCCACACCTGGTAACAAACCAATTAGACCGGACATTTCATCCATCTCATCCAGTTCCACCTCTCTCAACACCATTGCCAGCAGTGACAGTGAACCTGATAACCCAACAAACGACCTGAACAGATCTACCCTCAATAAATCATCTTTTTACGAGAGGTCCTAACGATACGAAGGGAGAACCGGACACAACAAAGATTAGGAGGCCAAGACAGAAAACCCGTAGAGGGAAGAGGTCAGGACTCAGAAGAGTACAAGAAGAAACTAAGGTCTGGGGACGGGAAAAACAAATAGATTCACAAGATCAAGGTGTGCAGGTAGTTAACCTTTCATCACATACTCTGAACAGTGGGATGATCTCACTTCTTAGCAGAGGCTTAAGTTTTAATCCCCATGAACAAGGAGACACCTGTAGACACAAAATAGACCTCTTTAAATTTATTAGGGGTCTTAAGATCAGGAAACATTTCAGTAGTTTCCCTACCACCACTAAAACCATCAAGAATATCTGCACAGACAATTCTTTGGGTGTACAAAGTATCAAAGACATTCAGGACACCCATTAACTCCTGTCCCTTACAGACATGGACGACCCTCCCATGAATATGGAAGATCTTCTTCTGGAACTAGATATTGACACAGACCTCACTCTTAACAGTGGTCTCAAGACGAAGTCTAGATGGACTCCTATTCTCCCAGGGGGCAATTCTGTGGATATCTTTTACAACCTAGTTCTCACGGACATAGACAAACATGAAAAGAAAACTCTTCACTCGAAACATAGGACCAAAGACAACTTACGTAGAGAAGAACGGGTGGCTCTAAAAACATTAAGTTCCACTCCTGATTTAATAATCAAAGAGGCCGACAAAGGAGGGAATGTTGTGGTTATGAACCACGCTGATTATCACAAGGAAATCCTTACTCAACTAGAGAACACCTCCTGTTATGAACAATTGAATCAAAATCCCACTGGTACCCTCACTGTTAAGATCAACAAATACCTTTCTGATTGGCACACTTTAGGTCTTATTGACGATCAGGAACTTCTTTATTTGAAGGTACACAGACCTGCATTCCCTTGGCTGTATACCCTTCCTAAGATACACAAACCGGGCCCTTTTCCTGCTGGTAGACCCATAGTATCAGGTATAGGCGGACCCACAGAGAGACTTGCTCAATATGTTGACCTCTTTCTGGGCCCCATGGTCAAGAATTTACCCTCATACATACAGGACACTAAACATATCTTGAGCATCCTAGCTGATGTCCAATGGCAACCGGACATGACTTTAGCAACCTTAGATGTGGTTTCTCTCTACACTACCATTGAACCAGAGGTTGGTCTCAAAGCCATCACCAGCCTTTTACACAACAGGCCAGCCACACTTTGGCAACACACCAACATGTTGATTGCCATGATGGACATCATTCTCAATAATAACTTCTTCCTCTACGACAATGTGTGGTACAAGCAGACTAAAGGCGTAGCTATGGGCTCCAAATTTTCCCCATCATTTGCCAATCTCTACATGGGTGTTCTAGAATCCATTTGGATCTGGGGTATCAAGGGAGCTCCATGGGTTGACTGCATAATCTATTGGGGAAGCTACATTGATGACTGCCTTCTGCTATGGTCAGGGTCCCAAGACAAACTAGAAGAGTTTTTCACTTACCTTAACTCCAATGACATGAACATGAGGTTCACGAATGTCTGTAGCAAGTCGAGCATCACATTTCTCGATGTGGAACTCTACATCAAGTCTAACACACTACATAGTCGACTATATAGGAAAGAGACGTCATGCAATGCCATCCTGCATGCTGAAAGTTCCCACCCCTCTAATCAACTTCAAGGGATACCCTACGGTGAATTCGTTAGAGCCAGAAGGAACTGCAGTGAGGAACCAGAATTCCAGAAATGCATCTCCAACATGAAATCTAGGTTCAAGGCTAGAGGTTATGATGCACATACCATAAATAAAGCTGAGAAAAGAATCCAAAAGTTAGAGAGACATGAAACTTTATGTGACAAAAACACAGTTACCAAACAGGATCAACCAGTTAGATTGATTACCGATTTTAGTGACATGGGTCTAGCCATAAAAAGGAGTCTTAACAAACATTGGGGTGTACTACTAGCAGATGTTACGCTTAAAGATGTAATCACCACGAGACCTCGGATCACCTATAGACGTGGTAGAACTCTTAAAACGAGACTCAGTCCCACTGTACCTCGTCCTCACAGTAGCCAATCATGGCTCAAAACACACACACTGGGTTTCTTTAAATGTGGTTGTTGTGGTGTCTGCAGATTTGCCCAGAATGGCATCAAAAATCTCACAGCAATCAACAAGAAGAAATACCTGATCAATTGCAACATCAATTGTAACACTAAATTTGTGATATACATTCTAGAGTGCACCTGTAAACTATGGTATGTAGGAAGCACCATCAGACCATTGAAGGAACGCATTGGTGAACACATCAGAGCACTCCAACGCCAGGATTCCATATACCCCATGGCAGTCCACGCAGCCACTTGTCCCACGCAAGCCTCCAAAAACGCCTCTCGTTCTTCGGATTTGATGTGGCCGCCACTAACGCCAGAGGAGGCAACAGAGAACTGAGGCTCAGACGTCTGGAAGCAACATGGATTATGCGCCTTCAGACGGTGCAACATGGATTAAACACGGATCATGAGCTTCATTATTTTTTAGGGGATTAATCACTGGTTACTGACTACTCCATGAACCATGACCCTCATTATTCCAGTTGGAATATGTGATGAACCAGACATTTTCGTGAATCTCACAGCTATCTGTTAATTTGATTATAGAGTTTTGAGATTTTAGTCACCTTGTGCGTTTCTCACCCACTATTGTTGCTATTATGTCACTACTTTTGGTATAATGTTACTTCGCTTTACTATTCGGGTGAACGTCATGTCACAGCGGCGCCCACCATTGTCACCTTAATTATTTCTCATGTAACTTGGTTGTTAGCTTAAGGCTAAGCTTCATGCGAGTATTTCTCTCACAGTGTTACTCATGAAGTTTTGTATATGCGTGTAATCCAGAGAGCAATTTTTATTATGGTATACTACTTTTCTGTTTTTTTCCCTCCAGGTCTTAACATCTCTGTTTCGAGCATCTGACATGCACTCCATATCACAGGAGTTACACTACTTTTTCTCAGTTGTTGCATCTATTTTCTCCTTCATCTCTCCTATCAACATCCTCCATCTATCGGTTTGTCTGTATTTTATGTACGTTTGTTCCCTTTTTCTTTCTTTATTTCAGTCTATGTTATTTTCTTTTTCCCTTTTTTTCTGCTTTCAACTTGGGGCGTACATCCCTTTTACAGCACCAATTCCTACACCTGCACACTCTATACATGGCGTCCTGTGTAGCCCACCTCTGCTTTTGTCCTTCTGCGGTCTAGTCTTTCTCCACCTTGCCTTTATAACCCCCGCCTCCGCCCCTCCTCTTCCGGCCATCTTCCGGAACCATTTTCCTTCCTGAACAACACTTCTCCCAGGTAAGCGACTCAGTCCCTTCCACACGAGCCGACCTTTGTCAGCTCACTATCCTTGGTGTATCTGCTTACACCTTTTCTCCCCTCTCTCACTATCTAGTTTCCTGTACTCCGGCGCATCCGCCGTTGTCGTCCTGGACTACTGACCTGGCACGCCTAATCCTATATTCCCCCCTGTGCTACTTAGCACTTGGTCAATTTCGTCGCCACAGACTGCATCGACTTTTCTGAAGGTAAGCCTTCTTCACCTCGATACTCTAGTGTTTTCATCTTTCCCCTTCCCCCCTTTCCCTCCCACCCTTGGCACTTCACTTCATTCCCAATTTCCGTTTTCTCTCAGGTCAATAGTCCTCATTGGCTTATCCGCCGCCCGGCGATATCCGTCTTCCTTTCCTTAAATTTGGCAGTAGTCCACCAACCGTGGTTCGCACTGCTCTTCATTGCCGTTTTGGACTCTTGAACGGTCACTTGGTAAGGTTTCACTTCAGTTTCCCTGTACGTATCTATCCTTTTCCAGCTCACCCCTTTCCCTTACCGTTTTTCCTTTCCTCTCCATAGAATCCACCTTGTTGGCACCGCCTTTCAGGTATTTGTCTCTACCCTCTTTCCCCCTTTTTTTCTTTTACCTACTAGTAGCACACACTCAAGGCAGCCGTCTATTCCCTCCAGAGCCACCTACTAGGCTGTGTCTTTATCGTTCTTTCGCTTTCTCTGCATGTCTTTCAGTTGCACTCGGTCCAGCTCACAATGGAGCTTGCTCGTGATCACCATTTCTGCTCATTATGCGGTTTTGTCTTACCTTTTGTGTACCAGAGGTCCTCCTTTTAACCCTGGGTGACCTATCCTCTATTTAGGAGTCCTTGTTTATCTAGTTGGTCTTCTGCCTGAGTACCTTTCACCAACACTGTTTTTGTGTTTACAGCCGCTTTAGAACCTGTTCGTTGCCATGACTGGGCGCCCTCCATTGCATGTATTTCCAACACCTATCCTCTATTTAGGAGTCCTCGTTTATCTAGTTGGTCTTCTGCCTGAGTACCTTTCACCGAACACTGATTTTGCGTTTACAGCCGCTTTTAGAACCTGTTCGTTGCCATGACTGGGCGCCTCCATTGCATGTATTTCCAACACGTTCCGCTTTAGTGCGTGATTGTTATCTTTACAGGCTGCCTTTTCAATTTTATCACATTGGCTTGTGTCGCTTCTCATTCACCATGTACTGATTATTTCGCCTCTGGTCTGCAATTCCATTTATTTTTCTTCCTCTACACATTCACAGCTCGACCTATTGATCTTGGTGCAAAGATCTTTCATTGTCATTTTGTGTGTAAGTTAGGTAACTAGGTTTCCACTTGTATTTATGATTTTTAATTTCGGCCTATACATCGTTTGTTTGCTTTCTTGTCAGTTTATTTTATGTTTTGTATCTTCCCAGCCCTGAAGAGTCACGGGTTACTACCCTTGTGACGAAACACGTGTCGGCTGGTTGCTTTTGTTTTGGCTGGTTGCTTATGCTCTGTTACTATATTAAACACCTATGATTATCATTCTGGTGTAGACCCTCTACATTTCTGCAGCATGAGACATTTCTCCTGATATTATATCCTCATTACGTGTGCCCGGGACTGTACCTACTTCATTTGTGTGGATTTCTATCCATACCATCACGGGGGTTTTAGGGCATATCCCCTGACCTGGCTTGCACCGTTCACACTCCTAGTATAACATAAACTCAGCGCGAATTAGCTTGAGCGCCATTATTCCTGTCAATACTAAAAACCCCACACTGATACATAATAAAGATACAATGTTGAACATTGAAGTTTCCATCTTGGAGTACTCCACTTCAAGATGGCGGCTGAAATTCAGTCATCGCGAGAGTACGCGTCGTTGAATACTGGTCGCCCGGGAGCCGATGTTGAACCATTGAATGAGCAGGGATCCTTTGCAGCAGTGCACGTCGGAGTTAGAGGTAATACTTTAGCACTCGGGATTGCTGGGACATTTGATAGAGATCGCGGTTAAGCATAGTGCCAATATCGGCAACAATCAGTTCTCATACAGCAACATACATAAATAAACCACACGACACCTTTTTTAGTGGAGAAATTTGCTGCAGGTTTATTTGCATAACCAATATGCCAACATGGTGGGTTATCTTACGGGCGATCCCAGGGCAGGCCAGCCCCTATGCCGCCTGCCCGTCTGATAAGCCAAATTGCACCGTGGCCGTCGCCAATCGGGTGGTTACCAACTATTGGGAGAGGCCACCTCTCCCATCAGTGGACCGCCAGTCCACTACCTTACTCACGCCCCCAACAGGTGGGCGGAGCGTTCCAGGCAGCCCCGGTTGCTCAGACCCACAACCGCCCGTAGGACTAACGGGGCGCCGTAGTTCTTCCAGGGGACCCGCTAGACATCCCTGGGTATCCTTGGCTTAGCACCCTTGTTGAGCTGCTGCAATATAGTACCCTTCTGTACCTTGCAGACTCTGGTTCGCCCTGTAACTCCTCCTGCAACACAAAACAATAAGTTAGATTCTTCCCCTCCCGTACTACCCTTTGGCCGTCCGCAGGGTAAGCGGTAGGGTGGGAAACAGCGAGACGGGTAGCGGTCAAGAGACCGTACAGTGGGCGGGGGAAGGCTTTTGTACCCCTGTCCCCCTCCCACGGCCGGAAGTGACGCGGCCAGCAGACCCCCTGGTCCCTAGCCCAGGGAGCCTGGTCAGCAGACTTCTGTGCCTTCCTGTGGCACTAAGGCGGCCGCCCTGCTGGAGGGTCCCCTACGTGGCCCCCTGGGCAGCCTTGGCATAGTGCCAATATCGGCAACAATCAGTTCTCATACAGCAACATACTTAAATAAACCACACGACACCTTTTTTAGTGGAGAAATTTGCTGCAGGTTTATTTGCATAACCAATATGCCAACATGGTGGGTTATCTTACGGGCGATCCCAGGGCAGGCCAGCCCCTATGCCGCCTGGTCGTCTGATAAGCCAAATTGCGCCGTGGCCGTCGCCAATCGGTGGTTACCAATTATTGGGAGAGGCCACCTCTCCCATCAGTGGACCGCCAGTCCACTCCCTTACTCACGCCCCCAACAGGTGGGCGTGAGCGTTCCAGGCAGCTCCCGGTTGCTCAGACCCACAACCGCCCGTAGGACTAACGGGGCGCCGTAGTTCTTCCAGGGGACCCGCTAGACATCCCTGGGTATCCTTGGCTTAGCACCCTTGTTGTGCCGCTGCAATATAGTACCCTTCTGTACCTTGCAGACTCTGGATCACCCTGTAACTCCTCCACAGCTCTGGGGGTGGCCACCGTCACCACCAGGGCCCCCCACCAAGGCAGATATTCCTACCTACAGCCTGTTGCTTCCAAGGCCTCCCCAAGGTCCAGCAAAATTAGGTCCATGCCTACCCTTGAGAGGTGAATCCCATCCACTTCCCAACCCAGTGGACTTGGCATGAAGTAAACCATGCCTGATGAAGCCAATCCCCTTTGTTCCGTGAAATTACGCATGGCGCTGTTCACTCTCCTACGTGATCTCAATTGCGTCTCCCGATCGGGCTCCTTGCCAAAACTGGGCGAGGTAAAAATTCGGACCACCACAGTACACATGCCCTCAGTTAAATACTCAATTGACACATGATGTCCCTCATGTCTTGGAGCAGTCCTCTCCTCCCCAGAGTCGTCAGGTCATTCCCTCCCAAGTGTATGACCAGCATGTGAGGTGGACCGATCCCTCCCCCCAGTCTCTGCTGCAGCTTCATCAGATCGTTCCAGCGCATACCCGGGTAACCTAGCCACGTGATCTCTGTGGCAGAGGAACGTGATCTCTGCTCCAGTGCATGCCTGGGACCCCCAACCCACATAATTTGGCGGTGGGGGAACCCATGCCTCCATTTCTTGAATTCCTCCAATCGCGCCACTCCAGACGCACGGAAGGCCATTCACCCAGACCCTTGGTCCTGGCCAAATTAAGACATGCTCGGTTGCCAACACCCATAATGAGCACTGTACACCCTTTTATACCTACACCCGTCTGCACATACTTACACAATAACCCCCGCAAGGTAGGCCTTCTACTTGTTGCTTTCTGGGCCTCAACCCAGGTCCAACAAAACAGTCCCTGCCCCCTCTAGACGGTGAACCCATCTTCTACAAAACACCCTGTGGACTTGGCATGCTGCAAACCATGCCAGACAAATCCAAACCCACTTGGCATGGCTAACTTTCCTGCGTGAGGTTACCACGGCCACCCTGACCGGGCTCCTCACCACACTAACCAAGGGGTTATCTCTGACCACTATAACCAACATTTCTGTTGACTTCATTTCTTACAGCAGTTCCCTCCTCCCCAAGTGAGTCAGATCATTGCCACACAGGTGTATGACCAGGATGTTGGGAGGGGAGACACCCTCCCCTCTTCTCCCCTGAGTGGCTGCGGACGGATGTACCTTTTAAACACCTTGGGATTCCCATCGTCCCACCTGCCTGATTCACTCAGCTGACAAGCCCGCCCATAACGCTGGGTTTACCGCCCCTTTCTTTGCTGAGCCAGGCCGGTTTTGATCTCACCAAACCCTTGATTGGAATGCCACACCGTCCCGAATTCCTGGGCCAGTAATTGGGACAGTCGTCCCATAGTTAGTTGGCAACTCCCAAGGAAAATTTGCTTACAAGAAGCTGGTAACATGCAATGTTTTTGAAACTGAGGGCCTGGTGAAAAAACTATGAGCCATGTACCTGCACCCTCCCAACTGTGGATGCCAACTGTGCTCTGGTAGTTGACCGTATTTCCGGTCCACCCCTCTGTTTCAACACTGATGGGGTAACGGCACCCTTTTCGGACTGACAAACTCACGCCCCAGCTGACTAAATAGTGCCTATGCGTGTCCATAACCCTGAGCTATCCCGAAGGTGTGCCTGGATTATGCTGAGTCGTAGCTTACTTTGCTGCTGAGTGGCCCACTCCCCAACACAGGTATTTCTTTGCCTTACCGTTTCAGGCTGCCCAATTTGAATGACATTACAAACCCGGGCGAATAAAAGGAAACATCAATTGACACAGGACATGGCCTATTCTTCACCCCCTGTGCAGTGCACTGGACTGTTATGACAAGCGTTGAAAAGGTCTTTCAATCATGTGTAACAGATCTTCTTGTGATACACCTACGCTGGGTATCTGGTACGCTCCTTATCTGTACTACATTGTAGTAATCAATGATGCCAGCAGCGAGGCCATAGTAATCACCCTCCATCCTCCTGTGCATTGATCATCTGGCTAGGCCATGGGGACCCTGGAAAGCTAGTTGAACCTCCTGTCCTCTGCCCCAATAGAAGCGCCACCCAATGTTTTCCCAAGAAGAGAGTGAAAATGTCTTGCTAGCTTGGCCTTCACAGGCGAGTTACCTTAGTGACCATCCTCACCAGAGTATGCGCCTGGCCAGCTACTGGTGCGTGTAAACACGAGGCCTTAGGGAAATGCCTGTTGCAGTACACAATAGGCGTGGTGCCGTGACATAACATGGGCATCTAACCTGAGCCAATTTTTTTTCCTGGTGCAGTCCCCAATTAAGTGATTCCACTGGACTCCTCTGCCCAATGCGCGTGACCTAGGTACTTAAATCAGCTTGCTAGGCGACCTAGCTGTGACTCAGTACACCAGCCCCCAACTGGACGTACTGCTGCTGGCCGAGTCTAACCTAAGCGCCGCATTGCCCCTACTGCGCCTGCCCCCTTAGCTAGAAGTGTCCTGGAAGCACCTATGATTTAAGTACAAATGTCACTAATTCATAGTACTGGTGTGTTTAATAAAACTAATGACAGGTCAACCAAATCAATCGGGCATCCCCGCTTACTTAGGCGTGTTGGATTGAGGGGATCCAGAGAAAATGGAAGATATCTCCTTTGGCATGCCATCCCTTTAACACAACGTTTACCACTTTAGGCATGTCACTAAATCGTCTCCATCATGCGTTTAAGGCTAATTAGTTTGAGTTCTGCTTTAGACAACATCCCTTCTAACAGACAGTATTGCCTAACCACTCCTGTTCGTCTCTTGTACAAGTCGTCCCGGTTTGCCTGGCACTCGCTACTAAAGGAAGCTTTTCACAAGCCCCCTATACAAGTGTATATATCATGTTGCGCAACTTGGGACACTTACTTCATCACCACGTACTTTCAGGCATGGAACTACTGCAAAGGTATCACCACCTTAGTCCTGTTTAACCACTAAATAAATACTGTTTAAGGGAACTAAAGATTACCAGTGCACCCAGACAAGGGGCTTCCACTGCGAGTGAACCCCTGTCGTTGCGTTCTAGCCTGATGATCTGTTTGAGCTGTAACATCTGACAAATTGATTTCACTGCAAATTGTGCTGGAGATGGCGGATTTAGCAGCAGGTCCCTGATGAAAGGACATAAGGCGCGGCATTGCATAGTTCCAGTGACCTGGCTGCAAGGAGCTGCCTTACCCCGGATGGCACCTGTATTGCGAGGTACGACCGCCTCCCCCATTAAAATTAACTGAGACACCAAGTATCGACCCTCCATGTGTACATATGCAATTCAATTCACCCTTTAAGTAGACTGGTGGCACTGGTTCCTGAAAGTTCCTGGAAAGTGCAATGCTCGCCCATGCATGGGAAACTAGCTGCACGTTGCCAGCTACTATAAAGCGGGAATGAGTTTGTAGAGCATCCCCATCCAGCAGCCCCCACTGACTGTTGTGTGACCTTAGCGCTGGGGAGAAATCTCTATTGTCAGATTTAGCTGTAGCTCGCTCTCCAAGGTTCCTAGTTTTAACACAAGTGCAGTTACATGAGGACTCCCATCCTGCCATATTGAAATTGAAATGCTGTGATGTCTTGCTCACAATCCTAACAGGCTGCTCACTGCCAACCCACTTCTATGTAGTCTCCTACTAGGCGCAACACCCAAGCCTACAAGACCGAGTTTCTTGTACAAGTCGTCCCCGTTAACCTGGCACTGTTAGACCAAATGAAGCTTTTAACAATCTTCCTATACACAAGTGAAGCATGTTGCGCAACTTGGGACACTACTACCTCACTATGTACATTCAGGAGTGAAAATCATGCCAAAGGTATCCCCACATTAGTACATGTTTAAATACTAAATAAAATAAATACTGTACAAGGGAACAACAGATTTCCAGTGCACCTGGCCATGGGCCTTCCACTGCGTGCGAACCACCGTTGATGCGTTTTAGACTGTTGCTCGTGTGAGCTGTAACCTTTATGACTTTATTTCATTTCACTGCAACTTGTGCTGGAGATGACCGAATTTGCAGCAAAGTGACCTAAAGTATTGCTATGGTATCCCACAACAGAATGCCAGAACCCTCCATGTTCTTCCCTCACACATCGCTTACGGGATTGCGCACGCACTCCCGCTGTTCTGTCACACGACTGACATACCCCACACATTGCCAAGGGTGCTGCTTAAAATTCAAGCGTCCCACAGCAGCATGTTCACAGGCCATATGTTTGCTGCCGAGCACGAGACTCCCCGCCCGCACCGTGTCAGAATCAACAGGGGAACCCCTAGTGGCCAACGAAAACAACGGCTTGTGTGAATTGGTAGGCCCCGAGCTCTGGCCTCGGCTAACGCAGCTGGGGTTTCTACCACCGGTTAGCAACCTCAGTGCACTGGACGAAACACCGCTACAAGATAGCAGCGCTGCGCAATATATAATGGTCGGTAACACCGATACAGTACCAACAGCACCCATAGAGTGCTCCCTCCCCATCTGCCCACTAATAAGCCCCAGTGCAAAACTGCAGTGACTATTACTGTAAAATAGAAATTGATAGGTGCCCAAATGCCAAACTTGGAGCCAGGGACAAGGCGGGCAGGATAGGCGTTTCTCACTGCAGCGGGTGTAGCCAAAAGAATCAGGCCTAAGTCGGGAGGGTGCGCATGGCATGACCACGCCTGCTCGTTTCACTTCCTCTTCCACACGGTTACCTCGCCATGAGATAGTCTCCCCGTGCTTTGCCCAGCTATCCTGACACCGAACACTTGCTGTTGTGCTCTTTTTTGCCGGCATGTCTCCCAGATTTGTTATTGTGGGCTGCCCTGCGTCAACTCTGAGCCCGGATGTGCCGAGGCCTCCCTGTAGGATCTTTCCACAGTGCTTGGAACCACCAGGGATGCCAATACTTACCACGGCGACCACAGCAAGCTGACCGTCGCCACTGCGCTCAGAGTGTAAAGAAGAGCAAATATGACCTGACTATTCTATCAGCGCAGCCCTGCCTGCCACAACAGCCAAACCAAATGCACTTCCAGAGTCGCCGTACCTAAGCCAGGAGCCCCTTCCTATACCCTAGGTGGAACCAATCTAGCTAATAGAACACCGACGACCGGGCTGCTTAACGAACCTGCGTGCCCATAATCTAACGGTGGAAGTGCCACTCAGGCCAGGAAACGTGCACATTCGTACACTGAAACTTAGGACATGTTCCACATGGCACTTGCAGTTGGAACCTATATCAAGAGGCAGCAACAACGGAACGCTGCCCTTCCCTTGTCAACACGATCCCCGCACTTTCATTTACCCTGGTTGATCACAAGATACTCAAATCTAAAATTGTCAGTCAACACAAATATACTTATTGTACATGCTCAATAGCAGTGATATTTTAAACGTTACAAAGTCATAACTGTTTTCGCATGAGACAAGTTACAACAAATTCACAGGTTAGAGGTCAGTTAACAGTACTGATTATCATCCAGGGGCGACGACGGGCCTGCGCGGCCACCCCGCATTGAGGGGCAAGCCAGGAAGAGAGCAGAAGGATGTCCAAGCCCCGAGTTAAGTGTACCAACCCTCGGTGCCCCTACCCCGGGCCCGAGGGGAAGCCATGGCAGACCGGGACCTCAGAAGACCACCCAGGTCCGGAGTGAGTGACCTGCCCCTGGTGCCCACTGGGGGCCACGCACAAGCACCCCCCCCGCACTGGGAGAGCCCGGACCGAGGGCGGGAGGGGGTCGCGGGCCTGACAGAGGACGCCGTACCCCCAGTGCCCCTACCCCAAACCTCTTGCGGCAGCCGCGTGTGTGGCCTGTGAGGGGGGAGGGCGGTGGTGGCAGTTTGGGGAACACAACTCACCCCATAATACTGCGCGACTCCGGGACAGCTCCGACCCTGTGCACGGCATCCCTCGCCGTGCTGCCCCAGCCGTGCAGGCTAGGGCGGAATGCGGCATGCATGCATGCTGGGACGGTGGCAGCCGCGCCCGCACCAGGCAGCCTGCGGGCTCCCACGCCCCTTCACCACTGTGTATAAGGTTCCCCGGGGCCTCCAGCACTGATCCTGGAGGCCCGACCGCAAACTCCCTGTGCCACAAGCGGTCGCATCACCAGGGATGGCGGCTGACCACTGATCCACCCCAGCCCAGGCCACCAATGCCCCCAGGAAACATGGGCAGTAATAAAGGTCGGGCTAGAGGCCAGTTCGAGTGCGAGGGGCCATAATTAGAGCCCCGGAGAGATACCTGGATCGGGGGATGGGGGAGAGGGGCTGGGGGAATTGGTGATAAGGGGCCAAGCTTACCCGATGTAGACCGCAGCTTAGGCCCGACCCGGCAGGACCACACAGCGTGGTGCGATGACTCTACACACGTGGGCCCCTCCCCACACCCTCGCAGTTGCTCCCAGCACAAGCGCCCCCACCCTTACGGACCGAAATAAAACAAAGGGGAGGAGTGGGGGGAGATGTTCCTCCCGGTAGGCGACTGACCCCAGCCAGGAAGGAATATTAGCGCTAAGCCGACGAGCGGGGGAGCCGATCACTGGACCGGGGGAGCTGCGTAACCCCCCCTCTCTGTCGGACACCAGCCAGGCGATGGCCGTGCGGTGCCGTGAAGATGAGGGATTAGAGGGGGGGGGGATTACGGACTCACCGTCTATCAGCAGCTCCTGGCCGACCAACAGCGAGACGGGTAGCGGTCAAGAGACCGTACAGTGGGCGGGGGAAGGCTTTTGTACCCCTGTCCCCCTCCCACGGCCGGAAGTGACGCGGCCAGCAGACCCCCTGGTCCCTAGCCCAGGGAGCCTGGTCAGCAGACTTCTGTGCCTTCCTGTGGCACTAAGGCGGCCGCCCTGTTGGAGGGTCCCCTACGTGGCCCCCCTGGGCAGCCTTGGCAGAGTCTTGACGCAGTTAACTTTCTTGGCAGGGAGAGGTACGGAGTGTTTCCACAGTGTGCTAAATTGATCATACTGCATCACTCTGAAAGCGATTGGAGTCTCATAACCCAGAGACCAAGGTAAATCACAGTTGAGATAACACATGCTCATGAAATTATCGCTACAAGTTGCTCTGTCAACTAGTTAAAAGAAGTTTTGATATTGTTTACTTTTACAGAACGTCAAAAGACTCCTTGCAGTAACCTAATCTAATCGAACTGAGCACAGGCATTAATCATATAAGTTGCTTCTCAAGGTAGACATTTGATTTTATTGTCTTGGATTGTGCTTTGCACGTTGTAGATGTTGTCGCAAAGTAGAAGAATGCGGTTCCATTTTGTCTATTGTCGGTATCTAGTGGCGCTAAAACCCTCTAATTGGAAGTTGAAAAAGTACCTGTGTTTGTAAGAAGAAGGATTTAACATAAGCTCTGGTTGTGGCATGCCTACATGGCTTTTCTCTACACGGTGGATTGGTGGTGCATTTAATTTCAAAAGATGACACTAGTTTGCCGAACCAGCAGGTTGTGCTGGTGTTAGACTAAAATGTTGTAAAAAGTAGCTATGTTGTTTTTTGGTGTTGAACCACTTTTGTACTTAAACTGACAATTGTTTATTTTCAACAGGTTTTCCCCTGATGAAGGGACAGTCGCCCCGAAATGCATTGGGCTTCGTCATACCATCTTTTCATGATTGAATCGAATGTATATGCATTATGTTAATGATTTTCTGACGAATTAACTTTACAAAATGCGTGGTTTTGTTTAAAATGTGATGCCTTGATAATGTTTTGAAGCACACATAAAAAAACACACAGAGTAACAATAAATATACCCTTGAGTTAAACGATAAAAAGCTGGTCTAAGAAAATTCATTTAAATCTCCAACGTAACGTCAATAGAGCTGTGCACGCTTGAGTCCAAATCGCCTCAGGGACTTGGCCACACTGACTATATTTCATATGCGAGGCAGGCATTTCACAAGCGGAGCACGCTGATCATCCCACATGGTTGAGAAACAATTCTGGAGTGCGCAATCTACCCGTCATCTCCACAAACTAAAACAGAACATGCAGTCCATAAAAACCCTCAATATTCCATCTTCTCCCTGTTTTAGCTTCTGTCCATTCACCCTGCTTGCTCTCTACTCCATTTCAACCAAAGCCGTCTATTGATTGTCTGCAAAATAAAATCAAACGATAAAATTCAATTGAAACAAACTAAAGAACTAACTACATTCCAATTGCAAACAAAATACTTTAACTTATTGAAACATCTCTTTAAAATGCTATGCATGGGGGCGTGGCTAAGTCGCGCATGTAGTGAGACGTATTTGCTTGGGTCTCCGCTCCATGGCGCTTGACTAAAGCTGCCTACGCCGGTCGCCGGGGCTCCTGCCTGGTGTCTTACTGCTGCTAAAGGATTGGGGGTGCTTCCGGTTGCCCGTGGGAGATCCTACCTGCCCTGCCGATCCGGTAACCCGAGCCGACTCCCCACCGCAGCTTGGGCGAGACTCTACGCAGTGCGGACCCCGCTGGATGGCCTTTCTCGACCCAGGAATCAAAGCGGCTGATGCGGGGGAGGCCCCGCTCGAGGTGTCCTGGTGGGTGAGATCAACCCAGTGCAGCGGGACTGACGAGCTGGTATCCTGAGCTGACCTCACCGAAGCTTGGTAACCGCCATCTTGGAGGAGCCCCTACGCAGCGTGGACCCCGCTGGTCGGTCTCCCTCGATCCGGACTCACAGCGGCTGGAGTGGTGGCAGGGGAGAACCCTGTTCGTGGTGTCCTGCATGGTGGGAGCAGTCCGGTGCGGCGGGACGCCCGGTTGAGCCCTGAAGACCAGTGGGTTCTTATTGGGGCTCCACCTTGCATCGGAGATACTAAGCGACCTTTCTGCACTGCATACACCGTGAAAGAGGTGAGCTGGGCCCCCGTGCGCACCCGATCTAGGAAACTCTGCTGAGTCGGGCGCGAGGACCTCCCGGGGCTAAATAGTTATCGGCTTTGGATCCGATACTTTAGCAGTCCTTCCGGCGCCACTTTGGAGGACAGCATTAAGCAATATTTCCCCAGCTCTGGACAAAGCATTTATGGAGCTCTTAACCGAGGGCCCCTGAGCGCCTCCTTAGCCCCGTTGCGAGCTTGTTACTGGGGGCACCTGAACATTAACTTGATAGTGCTGACGGATGAGCCATGGGGGAAGTGCTGGAAGCCTCAGACTCTTTGTCACCCCACAGAGTGGAGACTATATGTGAGAGGGACATATTGGAACTGACTGTTGCACCAGTGGCTGGGGGTGAATACTGAACACAGCAGCTTCCTTGTGGATTTACCTCTTTGTCTCTTGGGAGTTTGCTCTGAGGGGCCCGGATGACACTAGGCGACCTCTCCTCCTACCACTCTTTGGGCCCTGCTTACGTGTCTTGTCCTGATTTGCGTCCTGAGGCGCTCAGAAGACAATTATAATACTCTTCATCAACTAGTGCTCCTTGCCGCGACTAGAAACCCGGGGGCTTACTTGGAGGACTGATAGATTTTTGGTGTCACAACTGCCCTGTGCATTATGGGTACTGCTGATTCTTCTATGCAGTGAGTGCCTACCCCCCTAGACAACTTGGACCAAAATCATTACTAGGGACAGAGGGAGTTTGCTGGCGCCCCTCTGGAGTCCTCCTTTTGTCCTTTGCATTCTGCGCTAGCTACTTCTGGACACGGAGGTGGTGTGGAAAGCCTGCGGCCACAGCGGCGCTTTATAGAAACCCCTTTACTCTGCTCGGTGGATTCCAATGCAGTCTACATCGTCCGAGGGTACGGAGCAAGGGGGGCTCTCCTTTGGGAGGAGCTTGATTGAGTGTGGCCGGCTTTGGGGTCCCCCCTGTATCCCCTCTGCTGACTCTCTACCCCTGGAGGGGCAGATCTGTCGCATTTGCCCTGTCCTCTGTGGAAAGACTCTGTTCACATAGTTGCTACATTACTATCCCCCATATTTCAGTCATGCCCCCCCAAGGCCAAAGCCAACAAGGACCCAGACGCGGCCTCGTCCAAAGATAATCCGGAACCCTCTGTGGTATAAAACTAGCGCCTATTCGTAAGACGCCCCCACGCCTTCGGCGGCTGCTCCTGACCAAGCGGGACTGGGAGTACCAATTACACAGGCCTTCATGGTGTCCTTCCTTCAAGAGATCAAGGACGAAAATTGGCTCCCTCAGACAGGATTTCAAGGCTGGCCTTCAAGACATCTGGAGGGAGGTCACAGAGATAGGTGAAAGGGTGGACGACCTCGAGCGCACGATGGATGCTAGATCCGAGGATCACGAGAGCTTGTGGAAAAGAATGGCAGAGTTCGAGGACCAAAACATCAGCCTGCAGCTGAAGAAAGAGGACTTGGAAAATCGCAGTAGGCGAAACAACCTACGTATTAGAGGAGTCCCGTTGGGGGCGGAAGGCAAAGACATCATGGTCTATACGGCTGACCTCCTACATGCAATCCGAAAGGGAGAGGAGACGCCGCCCCCTTTGCTGGACAGAGTTCATCGTGTGCAGGGTCCTAGCAATAGACCAGACTTCATCCCAGACATCCTCACAAGAGTGCACTTCTTTGCGGACAAAGAGGCTATCTTGAGAAAGGCGCAGGGAGCCAAAGACATTTCTTACAATGGTCTGTCGATCCAGATTTTTCAAGATTTGGCTCCAGCCACTCTGAAAAGGTGTAAGGAATTTAAAGTAGTCACAGATAAGCTCTGAGATCTTAATATCAAGTATCAATGGGGCCATCCCTTTGCTCTGCTGGTCACCTGGGAAGGAAAGCGGCAAGCTCTTCGATCGCTGATGGAGGCGAAGAAGGTCTTACAACTCCCGATCGAACCAGAAGATGCAGACCTTCCCAACTCCCGGGAACGTCCTGGAGGACCCTTACGCCCAGACTGGTCCACGGTCGGACCACCTAAGCACAGACGACACCTACAAGAGCGAGAGTCTTCTCAGGCCAAGCAGGAAATTATTAGCCATATCAAGGCCTTGAGTGACTCCTCTTCGCCATCTCGCTTGCCGGCCCACACGGAATAAGGTGACTAGATCTCGCCTCTTCTCTAGGTGTCTCGCTGCTGCCTGTGTTGTCGGGACCTGGGTCGTCCTGATTTGGATCTTCCCCCCTAAATGACTCTGATCAGTTGGTATCTGGTCGCAGGACATCATACGCCGGTAATACCAAACCGTCACCAGGATTGCTTGCTGCTGGGAAGGTCCCCTGGGCAACGACACCTCTCGAGCCATCACTGGCGGCATCGGCGGCACCCCGGTGCCGGGAGGACTTTACAGCTGATCTTGCACAACTACAGGCGATTGGATGTAGAGACCCACGAGATACCCTGCGCTAGCCGCCCCCCCTTCTCCTACAGGGATCTCTCTGAAAGTGACTTTTCCTGAATGGCCTGTCCTCTGGACTTTGGGCTATTCCTCAGGGACTCTGATACTGTTTGGCTCAGTTGGCCATGTAATCTGGTGCTCTTTGTTTTCCTTCTTTTTCTATTCTTTCTCTCTTCTTTCCCTGTAACGATGATAATGAAGGGAGACGGACTTGCCTGTGGTGCTCTTAAACCTTTGGGAATCCTTGGGAGATATCTAGCAAACATAGAAGTGTTGAGGCGATTCGGGAATCTACAGTTGCGCTATGGGGTGAGTATAGGGGGCTGCAGCTGAATCTGCCATGTTGGCTTAGATGTAGCTATGGGCGAATTGTTCGTTTAGAATGGACCCGGCTGATCCTGTGAAGTTTCTCTCATTTAATGTAAAGGCACTCAACTCTCCCAATAAAAGGCGGAAAGTTTGGCGGTATTTACTTCAGCATGATCCCGACATCATATTTCTCCAGGAGACCCACCTCCTCTCCTCTGATACTCATCTCATGACTCACCCCAAGTATCCCCGACAATTCTGGGCTTGTGCCTCTACTAAAACGGGTGGGGTAGCTGTTTTCCTTAAAGCCGGATGGGCTGTCCAAAGTGCTAGGGCTGCCAAAGACGAGAGTGGGAAGTTTTTAAAGATCCAAATACCCTGGGGTAGGGGATCCCCGACCCTTGTGAACATTTATGCCCCCAATCAGAATCAGGATACATACTTACGTACCCGCCTGCATGACCTCCTTCACTCAGTCACCACACCGATCATTCTTGGGGGGGATTTTAATTTGGTCTGGAACCCGGAATGGGATCGTACGGCGCCTGCTCTCCACAATACTGGAGCAATGTTGGCCATTTTAGAAAATGCTGTCACGGACCTGGGACTAATAGACGCATGGAGATACTTACATCCGGACTCTAAAGACTACTCCTTTTACTTCCACGTACATCGGTCATACTCTCGTATTGATTATTTCTTTCTCTCTTTACCATTATTAAACACGCTCGCCACGGCTGAGATTTCTGATATCTCTTTGTCAGACCATGCGCATCTACTGATATCCCTACAGTCCCCTACGCCTCATGCGGAGGCCACCCCTAGGTGGAGGCTCCCGCCTCAGGTTCTACGAGACCCTGTCGACATAGCTGACATCCGTAAGGAGATCAAGGGCTTTTTCTTGGTGAATGACCTCACGGACACTTCTGAGGCCATCAGGTGGGATGCTTTTAAGGCTACCATCCGGGGGGTTATCTCTACTATCTCAATTGCGAGAATCCGTGAATCCCGCCTTGTAGAGAACACACTCACCGCGGACATTAAAACATTAGAACGGCGGGATCACCTCCAGCCATCCCTTCGTAATGATCGTCTCCTTGCGGAGGCATGGGGTCAACTACGTTTACATCACACTAATAAGGCAGAGAGATTGTTACTTGCCCTTAACCAGAAATTTGATGTGGGTGGAGACAAGGTGGGGACATGTCTTGCGCGGCGTCTTCGGGCTTGGAACACGAGAGCGCATATAGCCAAACTCAAGTGCCCGGATGGTACATGGGCTGTCTCAGAATCTGAAAAGTCTACGGTTCTCTCTGATTTTTATGAGACACTTTACGCGGACGCTCCCGGCCCTCATGAAGCAGTCAGGGAATTTTTGGACCCCTGCCCTTGGGACACTATTAGTGCCCATCATAAGGGTCTGATGGAGGAACCCATTTCGCAGTAGGAAATAGTGAAAGCTTTGAAACAACTCCCAACGGGGAAAACTCCGGGACCCGATGGCCTACCGGTAGCCTTTTATCGGATCTTTTATCCGCAACTCCGAGAACATTTATTACACCTTTTTAACAGTTTTACGGAGGCTTCAGGCCTTACTCCGACTATGGCGGAGGGAGAGATCGTTCTTGTGCCAAAACCTGGCAAGGATCATTCTCTCCCTCACTCGTACCGCCCTATTGCCCTCTTAAATACAGACGCTAAGATCTACACTAAGATTCTGGCGAACTGGCTAGAGCTCCATCTTCCGGGTCTGATTGACTCTGATCAGGTCGGGTTTATCTATCAACGGCAGGGAGCGGACAACATTCGCCGAATCGCCCACATAGTGGGATATACCGGCTTGTCTGGTGTCCCTCGATGCGGAGAAAGCCTTCGATCGGGTAGACTGGCGCTTTCTTCAGGAAGTCCTACGGAGGGTGGGTTTGGGTCCACAAATAATCTCTAGATTGATGGCCTCTTACACGCATCCTACCACCCGTATCCGGTTTAATGGACGCCTCACTGCTTCCATCCCGATTTTGTCATGGTACCTGACAGGGATGCCCTCTGTCCCCTCTGTTATTTGCCCTCGTGGTGGAACCTCTTGCTATTGCCATCAGACGCAATCCTGAAATCCGGGGTATTCCTTTTGGGGGATACGAACATAAGGTTTTCCTTTTCGCAGATGACCTGCTGCTTTCTCTTACCTCCCCATCCTCCTCTCTTCCAGCGTTAGCCACACTTTTACGATCTTTTGAGATAGCGTCGGGATTCCGAATTAATATTGCTAAATCTCACGCACTCAACCTCACCCTATCGGCCTCGGAGGTTCGGGACCTAGAAGGTTTACTCCCTCTCCAGTGGACAGATAAGTCGATCAGATACCTAAGATTAGATTTGACCCCCTCGCTTTCTTCTTGGACATCGACAAACTGGCCTAGATTTAGGGGGGCGATAAGTGAGGAATTATGTAGATGGAAGGGTCTCTCTTTGGCATGGCTGGGATGCATTAATGCTATAAAAATGTTGCTTCTTCCGAAGATTTTGTATTTATTCCAATCCCTCCCCACCCCGATACCTCAGGCGGACATTCTTTCGCTTCAGCGGGACTTCACCTCTTTCAAATGGGGGCGGTCGCGCCCGCGTTTTTCTAACAAGATCCTGATGCTACCCCGGGACCGAGGTGGGCTCGCTTGCCCTAATCTTTTGGAATACCATTGGGCATGTCACCTTCGGTACATTTCAGAGTGGGTGGTCCGTGAGAGTGAGAAACATTGGTTTCATATGGATGGGGCGGTTTCCTGTAGGCCCTTGTGGGACCTGGCTTGGCTTTCTTGTGGAACTCGTCCCCGTAGTGCCTACATTGCGACTCCCACTAAAACTTCTCTAGAGATTTGGGACAAATTGGCGGTATCTCGTGGTCTGACTACTTTCCCCTCCCCTAATACTCCCATTGTGCGTAATCCCATGTTCCCCGCCGCATTGCAACCTCGGACGTTTGGAGCATGGTCTGATGGGGAATGCCAAGGTCATCCAAGTTTTGTTTCAAGGCGATAAATTCCTCTTTTTTGATCAATGCAAATGGTCCTTCCACCTTACAGAGAGTGCTCGGATGCAATACTATCAGTTACGGCATTGGTTGCTTGCTCAGGCCTATGCCCAAGGAGCCACTAGAAAACTCGCAGAGTTTGAAACTCTAGTGCGTCAATTTGCTGGGTCGAGGGGGACTGATCTCTTACACTTACACCGTCTTGCAACACTCACATCAGCCCCTGCCTCACACTTACCAAAAGCAATGGAATACTGACTTGGGGGAAGACATACCTCCAGAATGTTGGGCCCGGTTATGGCAGGATATCCCAAAAATATATCATAGCATACCCCAGCGTGAATCAGCATACAAACTCATGTCGCGCTGGTACTTTACCCCGGTTCGACTTCACCAGATGCTACAAAACTTCCCCCCGACTTGCTGGAGATGTCAGGCTGACAGAGGAGACTTTCTACATATTTGGTGGTCCTGTCCGAGCCTTGAAATGTTTTGGAAAGAGATCCTCAGTCATATAAAGGACGTAGTGGGTTTCCCTATTCCCTCCTCCCCGATGGTCGCCATACTAAGCATTAGACCCACGACAATGACGGCCATGAAATATGCAGACTGGCAGTTGATACTGCAGATGCTGGGCGCAGCCAGGCAATGCATAGCTTTATTTTGGAAGAAACCCCCCCCCCCCCCAATGGCCACTTGGTTTCTACATTTGTGGCACGTTTTAGCCCTTGAATTGCTCACTGCATGTATCAACCACGTTGATACCAAATTCACCCGGGTTTGGCAGCCCATAATACGACATCTTTCTAGTATGGAATATTCTCGATTGGTTACCCCTAGGTTACGTGCCCTGCAGCTGTTCGACGACTCTTGAACCTTATGTGAGGGGCCATAGGCAAGACCCTCCTGAACCGACTTCTTCGGAGAAAAGGCCTCACCTCGCCCTCTACACCAGGACCTCTGTCCCCCTCCGACCACAGGCTATATTTAACGCAACCTCCCTTGCTCCCTTGCTTGGTTGAGCGGTTTGACCCCCCCCCCTCCTCCTCTTTCGTTCTTTCTTCCTCCTCTCTCTTCTTTTCTATTGTTTAATGTGAGCTATGTGCCCCTAGTGTCGCTCAATTTGATCTACTAGGTTGTTTAGTGCAGGAGCAGGTGAGCAGGCTTTCCTTCCGGTTGCATTATATAAATCACCTAATGCTGTTGGCTGGGGAAAACCTCCATAAGACCTTAGTGATGTCTAATGCCTCCCCTGTGTCTTTCTCGAACTTTGAGAGAAGTTACATGATCAGTAGCATATTGTTGCTTCACGCTTTACTTCCTCTCTCTTCCCTGACAGTGTGGGCTAGGGTGTGAAGGTACTAACTCCTTTATTTCCGTTTTATTTGAAATGCTCTGACACCCAAATTGAGTGACGATGTTATTTTTATGTCTTTTTGGTGGGGCTACTTATGCTTCACCTGTGTGTTACATTTTCAATAAACAGATTTGCAACAAAAAAATGCTATGCATTCTAAAATCATAACCTTCCTCCCTTCCACTCCTTTTTATTTTTTAAACATATGGAAAAGGGAGGATGGGATAAAGCTAGCCTTATTGTCTTTAATAAAATCACGATTCGCTTTACACAAAAGCTATGAGAATCAGCATTTTATGGCAAGATAGGAGGCTAGCATTATGCATGGTCAAAGCCTCTCAAAGCGAAGCCTGAAAGATGCTCAACCGGTTTGAAATAAAACTTTCTTAAAACCTCTGTATTTGACCAATCCTCTGCCTTCATAATCTCCTCCAACCTAGACCCTGCACAAAAACCTTCGAAGTCATCGCTCCTCTCATAGAATGTGACTTAAATCTATTAGTATCCACTTCCGCCTCTTCCATAACTGCCTTAACCAATCTAGCAATAGTAGCCACTGAATCTGCTCTTTAAGGGTTTACATATGAAATCAACAGCTGATTCACACCGTCACATCTACACCCCTGCATCCTTGACTCACACTCCTTAATACAACTTGCCACACAAACGTTTGGATATTCTTCAAATTTCGGATAAAAAAAAGAATCTGACATAATTTTTGTTCTTCTCCAGACCTCAAAAACACTCCATCTGGTTGACAAAACCTACTACCTAAAGCCAAAGCTTGCACATCTGACGCGCTTCTGAACGATATTAAAGTAATGTAGCTAACTTTCACATTAACTACCTTAAAAGTAAAAATCTATTCTTTGGCCAACAATAATTCTTTGGCATTATGCAGCACAATTAGAAAGAGGAAAAGGCCTCACAGAATTGTTTTTTTTAAGTGTGCTGCATTCTGCAGCACACATAGAAAGAGGAAAACGTCACAGAGAGTTGTTTTTTGTGCAGGAAGGCGTCTCTTCCTGCACAAAAACAATCCTACCTGCAATGCAGGCACCCTTGAACCATAGCACAAGGGTGCCTGTGTTGGCACTAGGCAGCACATTGTGCCCCAGTGCAGGTAGACAGATGGAATGCACCATATCTTCATAGACATGGCACATTCCTGCGCTCTCCCTTTCACACAAGATGTCTTGCTGCGTTGAATGAAAGAATGATAAATCTTACCCTAAGTTAACATCCCAAAGAATCTCATATCAATCAATCAATCAATCAATCATGTCACTTATAAAGCGCACTACATACCCGCGAGGGTCTCAAGGCGCTGGGGGAAGAGGGGGGTGGTGCTGCTACTGATCGAAGAGCCAGGTCTTGAGGAGTCTTCTGAAGGCCAGTAGGTCTTGGGTCTGTCGGAGGTTGGTGGGGAGGGTGTTCCAGGTCTTGGCGGCGAGGTGGGAGAAGGATCGGGACTTAGGAGGCCTTTTCAACCGAATTCCCCTCATTACCCTACATATCAAAGGACTCTACCTATTGATAAACCCTCTAAAAAGTAAATGACCTGTTGCTGACCTATAACAATTCACCGTTCTGTAGGAAAATCCCTTACCAAACAAATCTGCCAAGAAATCGGCAACCTCTTTCTCATCTGCCTTCACGGGCTCCACATCCCTTGATAAACACCAACGTATCCAGACATTCCAGGCCCTCTTACATCTCTTTCTAGTTCCTGGAGCCCAAGACTCATTGAGCAGCTCCAAACCCTCTCACAAAAGACCAGTGAATGTTCCTGCTACTTTGCAAACTACAAGGTTGAGCATACTTGACTCCACTAAAGGATGCTCCTCCCCTTCTATGCCTACCAACATTTCTCTGCATGATTGAATCAACAAAGATATTTCCATCGCTAACTCCGTCACTGGGAGCTAAATTTGAGTTGTCCAAAATGGTATCACCAGGACTATCTGATATTGTTGTCTCCTTCCCTAGTGTAACACCTTCTGAATCATCCTGAAAGGTGGAAATGCTTAACCGTTTAAACACTGCCAATTCTTAGGGAATGCATCCACTGCCATTGCTCCAGGATCCGGATGGCAACTGAAATACTTCCACTTTTGAAATGTCAAACTGGATGCAAAAAGGTCCATCTCTAGAGGACCCAGGCTCAATTCTATCTACCATAATATGTCCTTTTCAATGCTGACTCACTGGAATCCTTCAGATTGCATGAATTCCAATCTGCTACAACATAGTCCTTCCCTAGTAATTACTGAGCTTTCAAAAGTATTCTGTATTCCTGGCAAAATTCCCAAAAATCCTTCGCAATTTCTGACAACTTCTTTGACTTGCTTCCCCAAATCGGTTTATATAATTCACTGCTGTGATATTGTCATCCATAACAAAACCAAACACTCCTGCAACTGATTCTTGAAGCTACGAAGAGCAAACAAACCTGCAGTCACTTTCAAAAAATGTATATGTTCCTCCTGCTCTTCTAAACTCCATGTTCTTACAGTTTCCTGATTTAGACCCATTACACCCAACCGAAGTGGCTAGCATCGGAATCTAACACAAAGCTGGAGGTGTCCCAAAGACAGCCCGACTATTCGAAGCATCCAAGTTCTTCAACCACCAGGTCAACTCATCCTTCCCTTCCTCTGTCACCTTTACCATGTCACCTTACCAAAGACCCTTGGAAAGAACGGAGTTCTTCAAATGCTGCAAACCTCTGTAATGTAAAGGTCCTGAAAATACAGCCTGAATTGACGAGGCCAGAAGACCACTCATGCGTGCTAACTCCCTCAAAGTCACCTCCTGTTTTCCTATTTTTATCAACTTTATTTTCCTCTCTGGTAACTGTAACTGAACTTTCACTGTATCTATTTTCAAACCCAAAACTCCATTAGCTGATAAGTTTGGAATATCGATTTCTCCTGAATTAAAATGGAATCTAATCTCTGCAACAGATCGTTTCCAATAGAAAATGTTCCTTCAAAATTTCCTTCTTCTGATTCAAGATAAGAATGTCGTCCAAATAAATAATCATTCTCACACCTTGCTCCCTTAACATCCCCTCTTCTGTTTTCATTATTTTTGCAAAACACCATGGGGCTGAAGAAAGACCAAAGTGGGAGACACTTGAATTGAAATAAAAGACCTTCCTATTCTTGTCAAATATCTCTTAACACATGCACACCTTCCATTTTGAAATTATGGTATGTTGCATAACAATTTAAAGACCTTAAATGTATTATTAGATTCCAACCCTTGGTATTTTTCTTAACCAGAAGTAATGTACTTATAAATCTTACTCCTCAGTTGTCTATTCTTACTATAGGTCCCGTCTCCAACATCTGTTTTATTTTGTTCGCCACAATCTCTTTTTGATCCTGCATAAGATACAACTCCCCTAGTTCCTTTTCCTGAAAAGGAATTATTCAGAATTCCACTGCATATCCTTTTATGGTTGCAATAACATAAGGGTCTCGTGTTATCCTTTCCCAGTCTTGCAGGAAATACTTCAATCTGCCTCCCACCTTTCCAAGGGTAGAACCAAAAAAACATTCATACTCACCTTGTCCTGAAGAGGATTGCTTGCCTCTTACTCTTGAACCTCTAATCCTTCCACTTCTGTCTCTCTGAGGAGAAAATCCTTCACATCCTCTAAACGCACCTCTACCGTGACTATAATGGGACTTAAAATATCCTCGGACGTAAGGTCTCCCTCTCCTTCTGGCCCTACTATATAAACCGCTTCCACCAAACACTTTGTGCATTGAATTTTGAGCCCTATCCACGACTGTAAATGTAGACATGTTTCCGGAGGGATTTAACCATCCCCTCACCAAACAAGAAACCCTTGTCAACTCTTTCCTGGCTGAATCTCCCAATTTGGGACTTATACACATCAAAACTTCCTTCCTTCTCTCACCTATAAAGCTTGCATTCACATTACCTAGAAGGCAACTTGCTTCCTTGCTCCAGCCTCTTAAAAGACCAATGTCGATGTTGCTTCCTTTTACATAGGCGTCTTCCACCAATTAAAATATTCTGCCAAAGGACCTAAAACATCCAATAACTTATCTTCACATTACTATAACAAATGCTCGAAACCCTTCCTTGGGTCCCTCCTAACTTAAACAGTTAGGTTACATGTTCCGGGTCTAAGTTTAGTGGCATAGTCTTCTCACCAATAATTGGCCGAGAGCATTCTGCTCTCATTACATTCCTCTCTTCTTTTTCTAAAAGCTTCCTTTCCTTTGTTCAATATACTGCGCACCATGGTTTAAAGGCCATCAGTCTAAATGCCTTGGATACTTCACATCTTTATGATCAAATAACTTCTGACCCAAAGGGTCTTTAAACACACTTTCATGTAGTATTTCCAATTTCTTAATTCTCTCCAAATTCATTTCCTGAGCAATCGTAAGTATCCAGATCAAAAATATATTTATCCAATTCTTTAATTTCTTCCTCAAATGTATGTTTCCATACCCAATCATTTGCAAGGATATCCTTTGTACTCCAAACAAGCCCACTTGCTCTAAAAACAAGAAAAACTGGGCCTTTCGAGACAAGCCCTATTGCCTATCAACAGAGATGCATGCTATTATAAAAAAAGGTCTATCTCCTTCAAAAAAAGGCCTGAAAGCAATGTGTGCCCTTATCAAAGATGGCCCCCATCATTGAGAATGCTTAAAGAAACGATTTGAAGGGAAAAGATTGCCCTTACATGGAAAATTAGATCAATTTGGTGCATGCGTGAATCGTCCTTTGAACTGCGCTCACAAGCAAGGCAGTTGAAAGCCTTTTCTAGCAGTAGAATAATTTCCTCTAAAAGGTAACTCCACATTTTTCAAAAACAATGTCACGTCATAAAATGTTTGAAGTATATCTACACACCTAAAATTCTGTACTTTAAAACAAACAATTCCTCCTATAGTATTAAACATTCTAAGACTCCCTTTGACAAAACAATTCTCTCCAAAAACATTAAAGAGTGGGATCATGTATTCTGGGAGGATCCTCATGAGGAAATTGTGGGACACTCAACAGCTACTTTCTGTCAGCATTCTATTTTCGCCACCGACGTACTTGTGATTGATAGCGTCATCATCGGGTCTTTTACTCCACCAAGAGGTAAAATCCTTCACCAAGGAGATAACGTGGATCAGTACTAGAATAGAGATCTAAAATGACCTCCTATCTAAGAAAGGTTGATTTAATAAAACCTTGATAAGGGTAAGATTAAAAAACAGAGATGGATGTGTGTAGGGAAGTGTTAAGTGTCCCCCACATCATACAGTTAAAAATCAGGTCTACATGTTTCAGCCTTCTTGCGCCCCAGAGGGTCGGCGGCTTTCGTCAGGACCAAAGAGAATTTGAAGGATCCCTTTCTTTTCTTCAATAGTCAGTTGGGATACTGTCCCCTGGTTTTTGCTTTATGTGGTTGGGTTCACTATTCTAGGGCCCGATTCACAAAGGTAAACTGAGACGAAGTTAAACTTTTACGACTTTTGGTATTCACAAAGGGCATTTACGAGTAGTAAAGTTAGACTTTTGTCTCAGTTTAACTTAAGTTTTGGTCTCAGTTAAACTTAAGACCAAAACTTAAGTTAAACTGAGACAAAAGTCTAACTTTACTACTCGTAAAAATGCCCTTTGTGAATACCAAAAGTCGTAAAAGTTAAACTTTCGTCTCAGTTTACCTGAATTGGGCCCCTAGAGTCCAGGACGGGAGGTATAGTCTAAGTACGGACACACTGCACACAAAGTGGGCAATCACACCGCCTCCCCCCGCATACTTTAGGGCCCATGTGACTCTGAAATAGGAGGAGAACAATGTTTTCTCCATTTAGACTAGAAGCGTGAACCCAACCACATATACGAGATGAACTAAAAGGACATTGTTTTTATAGTTACAATTAATCAAATCAATTAAAAAAATTACTCACTAGTAGAGGCTGGAAAAGCCTCTGAATATGATTTAAGTTAGAAAACACAGGAAGGTGATTTGGCAGGTACTGCTCTTTGGGTCTTCAGTCAAGTGGAGGATATTAATTTAGGCACCTAGGACATAGTACTTTTGTTATTTTTGATTGCGAAATGCAAAATCTGTCTATAGGCCTAGACAATCCTCATGTGTTTGGACTGTGATGAGGAAATTCAAGACTTGAAGTAATGATGATTTCTGATAATTAACAGGGCCATTTTTACAAACTACTAGTTTACTAGCCTGAAAATAATCTAAATTTATCATAGTTTAGGAGCTGTTAAGGCACTCACTGCAGACATCAGTGTGTCCAGCACATCTTACAGTACAATACTCCATAACCATACTGGAAGTAAACTCACCTCTGTAATCTTTCACCACAGGTAGACATCACCATAAAATAGCCTAATTTGGTAATGTGCCTACTGCAGACCATTGTGCATAAGCTGAAGTTACACAGGTTTGTATAATAGTAAGATAGCTCAGTAGGTCAATGCACCTGTAGCAGAAATCCTTATGTAACTAAAAGTCAGATTACATTTCCAATCCTTGCAATAAAGACAGTGGGTTATGTATCTACAGCAAGTAGCTGCATCTAACAGGCACTACGTAAAGTTTGAATCCTTGTAAGTTTTAATGTAATTTTCCATCTCTTTAGGTTGATAAAATGAGCACCATTGAGTTGGATAGTATTTAACAGTTATTATTAAGTTCGAAAAACAGTTCAGCTTTGCTTGTGTTCTGTGTAAATGGTCGTTATTAAAGTGATGACACCCTTACAGCTACATACATTACTTGCATGCAAAGCATATATATAGCTAGACATCATGCGCAGCTTGATGAACTAAATGCTTTCATATCTCAGTTTCTCTCTTGGCCAACTTTTGAAGTGACACACAGAGTGCATCTTGTTTTCACCTGATGGGCTTCTGTAACTGAAGAGGGACGAGGTAGCATCCATCTGGGCTGGCTTCAACCTGAGACACTGGCTCCAAGACAGCAAAAAAGGCAGATTGTCATTCAAGTAAGGCACGATTAGGTGGGTGCTGGAGGGGGAAAGAGACTCCAATAGTGTCAGCTCCTGAACAGACTGAGGCTCTGAGTGGCACAATAACAACAGCACACAATAAAGGGATGCAGGGTTAAGCCACACGTGGCCTGGTGTGTGTACACTGCACAAGGACAGAAGAAGACTCTCTGGAACTGGACTGGAAATCTATTCACGTCTGAAAAAACAATGGCTGCCAGAAGAAGAACCCAGCCACTTCCCAATCAATCAGTTACTTTGATTTATATATCGCTGCTAATCACCCAATAGGGTATCCAGGAGCTTTTAGGTCCCAGGAAGCTCATTCGAACAGCCAGGTCTTGACTCTTCGGAATTCCAGAAGTGAGGTGGTGACATTATGTGGGAGTTTCACAGGTCTCTTGCGACAGCTCTGGAAACTGGTTCCAATTCTTTCATTTTCAACTATGCGGACAGTGGTGGCAGCAATTATATTGTCATGTCTGGATTATGGGAATGCCTTGAATATTGGCCTTCCCAATAAGCTGTTGGACAAGCTCCAGGTGACAATGAATGATGCAGCAAAATTGCTGCTTAAACTACTGAGATGGATGCATGCCATGCCGCTGTTGCAACAACTTCACTGGTTGCCAGTCAAACAGAGGGCTATGTTTAAGGGCTTGCGCATTACGCACAAGACACTTTTTATGATACTGTGCCAGTTTACATTGTGGAATGTCTGAGGTACTATTTGACTGGGTGATGCCTATGTTTCTCCGAGGCGAATTTGCTGACCTGTCCATGCTTTAGTAAAGCATCCTAGGGTGGCCAGGCTTTTTCAGTCTTTTTTTTTTTTAAAGATCTTTTTATTGAATAAACAAAAACGAAGACAGAAGAAACAAAAACACAACAAGGTGCAGTGCAGTCTCATTAATTTCCAACATCTCCAGTGCATTAGTACAGTATTCGTCATGACGTTACATAGGACCAACAACTAGCCCCCTGCCATATTAAATCCTTTGTGATCTGAACATTATTCTCCCTCATGGTCAGCCAACAGTGGGGATACGTCGCTGAACGGTGTGCATATCGTCCCTCTACTCACGTTCCACTCTCCCCAGATTTTAGTCCATTTTTGTGGGCATCCTCTACTTTCATATATAACCCTCTCCGCCTGCATGCACCAATCCATATCAGAATCCCAATCCCGGAATTGGGGCTTAGTTACCCCCCTTCCACGTTCTTGCTATGTTACGTTTCGCAACCATACAACCCAGGGAGACCCACACTCTCTCAGTTCTCGATAGGTCAGTTGCATCCCATATATTAAAAAGGCACCAGCGGGGCGAGACCTCCAAAGTTTTATGACAGGTTAAAAACAGTGCCGATGTGACCTTCCCCCAGTATGTCTGAAGAATCGGGCATTCCCACCACTGGTGCAGGTAGGTACCAGCTTGACCACATCCCCTAGGGCAGGCAGGGGAGACTAGGGCACCCATTTTGACATGCACCGAACTGGTGTAGTACGCTCTGTGCAGGAGTTTGAGTTGGATAAATTTAAAACGGGATCGGATCGCAACCTCCCAGGGGGACGCCAAAGCCTCCTGCCAATCTTCATCACTAATGTCCCCAATATCCTCCTCCCTTTTAACACGAATTTTCCCCAGTGTATCAGGTGTATTGTTTAGTATTTTTCTGTACGTCAGTGAAAGAGCCTTTTCCTGAAGGTAATTGTCTAGAAGTCTATCCTCTAGGGGGCGAGGAGACTGGCAGCTCAGTACCTTTTGGCATCGCCCTTTGTAGTGCATTACGGGCTTGGAAGTATCTGAAAGTTTCTCCACTATGTAATTCGTAATCCCGTTGGAGATCACTGAAGGGGACCACCCTGCCCCCCACCCACATATCGCCAACCCTTGAGAGACCAATCAAGTCCCACTTGTCGAATCCTGCGTATTTCGATAACACACCCAGCTGGTCTGAGTCTAGCAATGGGGTGACTCGTGTGATTCTAGATTTCCACCCCAAGGCGACCGTCGCCATGTGCCATATATCGATGGTGGTGGAAGTTGGAGTGTATTGTGGTGCATATTTCCTCCCTCCATAAATTGCCCTGGGGTAATTACCGGGGAGCATATTGTGTCAATCCATCCTGTAGGCTGGGGCCGTTCCTGGCTGGTGTACCCAGTGATTAGTGACCACTAGTTGGGAGCCCCAGTAATAGCTCTTGATTGCTGGCAGGGCTATACCTCCATCGTACCAGCTTTTCGTGAGCTTAGCCAATGCTATACGGGGAGTACCATTGTTCCAGAGTAGAGTGCGTACTTCCGATTCAATGGCATTGAAATACTGTGTCAGAACCAAATAGGGTGTGTTCTGTAGGGCATAGACAAATCGGGGAAGCGCCATCATTTTATATAAGGCAGGGTTTTCCAGTGTTGCACGTCGGCCTGGAAGTGACGCAGGGGAGGAGCCAAATTATGTTCATAAAATGCTGTTGGGTTAGTCTTGGCGTAAATTCCTAGATATAAGAAACCATCAGTGACTGTCTTAGCCCCACAACCCCTAGGTAGGGACGGACGGTCCCCGCACAAAACGTACACCAGTGACTTGTCCCAGTTAATGGTATAGCCAGAGTACTTTTGAAACAGAGTAAATATATGTAGGGCACGATGAATAGAGAAATAGGGCTGGCCAAATAAAGCAAATTATCATCCGCATACAGGGCGATTTTATCCACCCAGTCAGCCGTCCAGTTGAGGCCCCTAATAAGGGGGTCGCCCCTGATCCAACTCGCCAAGGGTTCCAGTGCCAAAGCAAAAATTAAGGGGAAAGGGGACAGCCCTGCCTGGTTCCCTTCTGCAATGTGAATGTTGTTGACCGCCCCCAATTGACTGTGATTCGGGCCAGTGGTTCCGAGTAAAGGAGTCGCAACCAGGATAGAAATCTCTCCCCGAATCCGAACCTTTCGAGTGCAGCAAATAAAAAGGGCTATTCGATCATGTCGAATGCCATCTTGGCGTCTAGAGACATGATCACTGCCTCTTCCTGAATAGTAGCAGCCCTACCCAAGACACCGTGAAGGCGCCGTAGGTTCAGGGCGGTATTTCTACCAGGCATGAAACCGGATTTATCCGGGTGAATCAGTTTGTGGAGTAGGGGTGAAAGAAGCACTGACAAAATTTTGGCTAGTATTTTGACTTCCGGGTCTAGGAGAGAGATAGGCCTGTAAGAGCCACAGTGTTCGGGGGGTTTTCCCTTTTGGTGTATTACGACAATGTTAGCCAATCTCTGCGCTTCGGGTAGGGTGCCCTTACTCACGCTTTCTTCATATATCCTTATGAGAGACGGGGCGATTGTAGTTGCATTGGATTTATAAAGTTCAATTGGAAGGCAACTAGGGCCCATAGCCTTTCCGGATTGTAAGGCGCCAATCGCCTTAGACACCTCCTCATTTGTCAAGGCAGAATCCAAGTCTTGAACATCCTGGGGCTCCAGGACGGGCAGCCCCAGGGTGGCTAACAGTTCTTTTGCCTCCGTGTAAGTGGGGGCCTGAGTGGACGCATAGACCTGCTTGAAGTGATCCGCAAATGCCTCTGCAATCCTAGATCTATCATGTAAGCGCGTGCCATCCTGGCACTCGATTTCAGACACCCATCTATTAGCTGTTTCTCTCTTGTCTAACCAGGCAAGTAATTTACTTGCCTTGTCACCAATATCATATATGCGGTGCTGGGTGGCCCGATGTTGGGCTTTAGCCGCATCCTCGGCAATGTTCCTGTATTCAGTTTGCTTCATAAGCAATTTATGTTTGGTGTCCGGAGGATCTGTCGTTATGTAACTGCGTTCAAGAAGGGCAATCGCGCCTTCTATCGTTTGTAGTTGCTTCCTTTTCTCCTTCCTGTGTCCCACTTTCACTGCCACCCTACTGCCTCTCACTACTGTCTTGTATGCCTCCCACAATACTATGTTGACTGGGGTGAGTGCTTGCAATGTTCAACGCTCCGTCCATCATCCCCTTTGGTTTTGCTATGTTCGCCCTAAGTTGGCAGGGTATGCCCAGACGTAGGTCCCTTGCTCACTTTGCCACTGGATTCAAGATAGCCTGGCTGATGACGGCTGTAAGCCAGAAACCGGTCCCAGGATGCTTGTTTCCGGTCCAGGGAAGACATGGCTTGGCAGTTCGGGCTGGACTGTTCCCATGAGGCACAGGGTCAGACTGATTTGCATATGGCCATGTCTGAACTGGGGTGGCGGAGTGAGCTAAAGAATGATGATGGATTAAACCCAGATCAGTTGACTGGGGGTGAGTGCTTGCAATGTTCAACACTCCGTCCATCATCCCCTTTGGTTTTGATATGTTCGCCCTAAGTTGGCAGGGCATGCCCAGACGTGGGTCCCTTGCTCACTTTGCCACTGGATTCAAGATAGCCTGGCTGATGACGGCTGTAAGCCAGAAACCGGTCCCAGGATGCTTGTTTCCGGTCCAGGGAAGACATGGCTTGGCAGTTCGGGCTGGACTGTTCCCATGAGGCACAGGGTCAGACTGATTTGCATATGGCCATGTCTGAACTGGGGTGGCGGAGTGAGCTAAAGAATGATGATGGATTAAACCCAGATCAGTTGACTGGGGGTGAGTGCTTGCAATGTTCAACACTCCGTCCATCATCCCCTTTGGTTTTGCTATGTTCGCCCTAAGTTGGCAGGGCATGCCCAGACGTGGGTCCCTTGCTCACTTTGCCACTGGATTCAAGATAGCCTGGCTGATGACGGCTGTAAGCCAGAAACCGGTCCCAGGATGCTTGTTTCCGGTCCAGGGAAGACATGGCTTGGCAGTTCGGGCTGGACTGTTCCCATGAGGCACAGGGTCAGACTGATTTGCATATGGCCATGTCTGAACTGGGGTGGCGGAGTGAGCTAAAGAATGATGATGGATTAAACCCAGATCAGTTGACTGGGGGTGAGTGCTTGCAATGTTCAACACTCCGTCCATTATCCCCTTTGGTTTTGCTATCCCACAATACTATGGCGGAGTCTACCGAACCATCATTTTCTGTAAAATAATTATTGGTCGTCTCAGTGAGCTTGTCCCTAATTGACGGCACCCTGAGGTACCAGGGGTTGAGGGCCATCTCGTGGTGCGTAGGGAAGGGGGCGCGACCGTAGCTTGTTACTAGCGGAGAGTGATCAGAGATACCCCTGGGAAGAAGGGAAACCTCCCCGAACATGGGGAGCTGGCTGGCTCTGCATAAGATGTAATCAATCCGGGACAAGCTACCGTGCACACCAGATAGAAAGGTGTACTGCCTGGACGAGGGGTTGCATGCTCTCCAGACATCTATCAGCCCCATGGCCCTAAGGAAGTCTACCAGCATCTTTCCGGGCACTTCACCCTGTCTAGAAGGCTGTCTATCTAGGTCCCCATTGAGGGCCGCATTACAATCCCCTCCCAACAGCAGGTCACCCTCGGGTAGATTCAATATGTGCAAGCCAAAATCAGCCAATGTCGTGGAGTGCAGTCTGGGAGGTACATAGAGTGAAGTTACACTGAGGGATCTGCCCTCCCAATGGCCCGATACCGTGACAAACCTTCCCAGTGGATCACGTGCAACCGTATGGACCTGGAAGGGGAAGGAGTTACGCATGAGGATACCCATTCCTCTAGACCCCTTTGCATAACCCGCGTGGGCCACCAATTTATACCCCCATCTATTGAGTGCGCAATAAGAGGACCCTTGTATGTGAGTTTCTTGTAGCAGCACCACATCCGGGGCTTGCCGTTTCAGATATTGCCAGACTATTCCTCGCTTGATCCGGTCCCCCAAACCATTTACATTCCACAAGAGAAGTTTAAAGTGGCCCAATAACGGAGCCGTTACATGGTTGTCGCACATTTAATTGTTGTGAGTGGGCCGTCTGTGGCAAGGACGTAATATCAAGGATCTGCATGACTGTCAATCCCAATGCACCGGGGAGAATTATCCAAGCTGCACCATAAGGCTTTTTCAGTCTTGATACCTCAGATTTGGAATGGATTGCTGGAGAATCTGAGGAAAGAGACCGCCCTCCTTCCCTTTCGGAAAAGTCTGAAAACTCTTCTCTTTAAACAAGCTTGGCAGTAACATGTTATTACAGCCCTTGGGTAATGGTCAAGAGACCAGTGGTATTTGCACGCTATATAACTGTTATTAACATAACATAACGTGGTAGTCCGGAGTGGCGTGGGGAGGCTGTTCTGGGTCTTCTCTGCGATGTAGGAAAAGGAGCGTCCTCCACTTCTGCTCCAGTGGATGCAGGGAGTGTGGGCAACTGAGAGGGAGGTGGAGCGTAATCTTCTTCCCACTGCCTGGAATCAATTAATCTGATAAATGGGCTTCCCTATTAAAACAGCTTACTTAACATCTGCAACCTTTTCTCTGATCCTGAGGGGTAATCCCTTGACAAAGGGCAGCAGGAGGGTTGTGCTGTGCGAGCTAGGATTGTCATGGCCAACAGGTCAAGCTGAAAGTTTTCTTACCACCATGGGCCTTTTTGCTAGCATATTTGGCCGAATTGATGTTAGTAGCTATTCGCCTGCCTAGCTGTGAGGAAGCGAAGCATAGACCTAAACATACTTGGAGGTGGAAGGCCTGCACCATTCCTGCAGCTGGGGGCAAGGAGAGGGAAATGCTGGAGGCTCGATGGACACCGCAGCCAGCAGGATGGCTGCTACTGAGAGGCAAGGGAGTTCGATATTTAGTCACTCACTCTTTTTCTCAATGCATTATGGGTCTTCCATTAAACCTTTAATTGGACTGCCATTAGCATTCATCCAGTCCTACGATGGGAGGGGGCGGGATAAGAGTGCTTGTAATGGTGTGCATGTACCACCACTGTGTATCAATATTGGATGCGTAATTATTTCGTTTGGCGCTGCTACACATATCCAGAAATTTCTTAACATATGATAGCTGTTGTGGCCGCGCAATGTACATACAGGGTGCCTAAAGTTTGAAACCAAAAAAATGGCCATTATACAAACACTGAGGCAGGACCTCAATTGTTCATCAACCTAGTGACACATAATTACTTGGCTGCGCTCCCCAACAAAGAAAACACAGACAATGAGGCACTTATGTGTAATTAAATGTAACTTTGACACACAGTATCATCTTTATTAAGGAAATAAGGGCAGCTAACTAATCTATGTGAATTAATTTCATGGCTTCATTATGACTCTGTGGAACTGTTGGTTGCGGCCTTAACCTAGCTGTGCTGCCCACTTCTTCACATGTTCACATATTGCCTTTTTGAAAGTGGATAATCTGTTACTCAATAGGATGGAGAATCTATTGGGAAGGATAAAGAAAAAGTTACACCAACAGTACGCCTTTTAACAGCAGAGCTATCTTTAAAGTTAGATTTTTCAGGCTGTGAAAGCGGAAGCTATGGTAGAGTGTGGGAACCCAGTTCGAGACTCAGCAGACACGCTCAACATCCTGTGATTCTGGGCAAATCACTTAATCTCCCCGTGCCTAACAAAATTAATGTGTCTGTCTATAATGCAACTGGTGTTCATGTAAAGTGCTCTGATACCTTCGGGTCGAGTTAGCGCTATATAAAACAAACAAAAAAAAGAATGGGTGGAGGGGATAATTCGGAGGGCGGCAGTTGAGGGAGACTGGAGAGACGCAGTGAGGTGCTGGTGGTCAGTTGTAATGATCTTCAAATAAACAAGACTTTTGAAGACAAACTTTCTAGTGGCATTCATTAACCTGCAAATTGGCAACCATCGGGAGCCTCAACCTCCAGTTTTGCCCCATTTGCCATATCGAGACGTGAATACAGATTCTATTACAGGACCGGAGGCTTCAGATTATTGCTTTTCTTCCTTTACTGCAGTTATTTCAGCAGCCAATGAGAAAACGTTTTACACCATATCAACTACATTTCCCCATGATGCCATGCTCTCTAACCCACCAATCACAGACCACCAGACCCCCATAAGGCATCCATTTTACATAACATGAGCCTCTTTCTTTGCTGCTCGCAGCTGAGTTAAGTGCCTTATACTGTGTTAAATTCTGACATCGTATTGAATGCCTTATAATGTGGTGATTTGTAATTGCATTTGATAATATGCCTGATCCTGTTGAGCGGTGACTGAATTGCCTTTGTGTTTCGATCGTTGCCCGTGCTGTCCGCGTCACGGGTCAACAATCGCTTTCTCTAATCTGCACCCTCGCAGTGCAGAGGTGTTTTCCCTTGTGCGCGTGCTCACCTGCTATGCTCAGCGGCCTTCGCCGTTTTACCGTTGCAGTGATGCAGAGCCCCCCTCACCAGCCCCGCGATCTCAGTGATACAGAGCCAGCCGCGCATAGCCCAATTGGGCTATATTTGGGCTCCTTTGGGCTACGCAACTTCTCCTTTTATTTCCCTCCTCGATCGGATGTTCTTATAACGCTGATTGCCACACTGCTTCCTAATCCTCACGGAGTGGTGGTGACGCCTGTCTCTGGTTGTAAAAACTCGAGTTGGCCTGAGAGCTGTGTGCAGGCTCATATATATTTGGCTCTTTGACGCCCTGTTGGTAAGGGCTGCAATAATTTTTGCTACAGCTTTGATGATAAGCCTTTTTTGGTCAGGTTATCCTTTGGTGCACTGAGGGCTGGCTCCCCCTGACTAATTCCACTGGAATAGGCTTGGCTTATTAGTGGGTGATAAGTTTCAACCTCTCAGAATGGAGGACTGGGCTACCTTTGAGGAGGATGAATATGGCTACTATGAAGAACAGTATGTGCCCTATCTGGAGGACAAGTTGGTGGATGCCCTAGATGCATGTGTCCAGCAGTCTGTTAACAAAGCCCTAGAGACGGCCGTACCTAACATTGTCAATCAGACGCTGGCAGCTGCTTTAATACCTATTATGGCACAATTAGAAAGCTTCGCCAAGTACCATTGGCTCCAAAATCAGGAGGGTTACCGATCTTTACCAGGTTCTGCTGACACTGCTACAAAAGCGAAAGCCAAGTCGTCCGCATGGCCTCATATGCAGGCTTTAGCTAGTCTACCTCAGGCTCTCTTAAGGAACCACGTATATTCTGTTCCTTCTACCTCATCCAGTGTGCAGCAAAAACACAAAGTGGGAACAGATACTGACACAGACACAAGTATCGATTCTTCGGACCATACTGCTCCACCAAAAAAGAAGAAGTCCAAAAGATCCTATGTAGCCAGACCTTCTATTTCCACCTTGCAGGTCAGAAACCCATTTGATTTCAACCCCCAAGACATCGTACATCCTCGATACTCCGACTAGGTTCCCGCCCGGGAGGTTGCAGACTACCTGCATGAAAATCTACGTAAGAGTTTTGATAAGGAAGTGTGCAATCGCTTCCGAGCTGAGTGTTCCCACCCCAACATTCCTGACAGGGTGGCTGAGACCCCAGATATTGACCCTAACATGTTGACTTTCTTGAAGAAATATGTCAAAGCCCAGAAGAAAGGTATCGACCGCGCATGCCGCGATTGCCAAGATACATTACTGAATATAGCTGGACCCTTGGCAAAAATCCTGAAGATGGCTTTAGTGGCCAAAGACACGGGTTCCCCAGTGGACGCTGACATTCTAGCGGGCCGGACACAATGAGCTATTTGTTTTTTAGGAAACGCCAACTGCGCCGTCTCCACGGAAAGGCGCAAATCACTGCTCCTGAGAATGGACTCCAATCTGGCGGAACTTCCCTCTGCGTAAGCGGGCCCCTTAGCCAAAGGCCTCCTATTCGGGGACAGGTTCATCAAGGATGTGTCCAAATATGTAGGTACTTTTACATCCCTCGACAAAGCCCAGTCTAACCTCACGAGAGTCTTTCAAGTTGGCCTTATCGGCAGGGCCGGGCAAGGCAGGGGCCGCTCGCCAGGCTGTTATTACTACCAAGATTCCCCACGAGGCGGCTACGACCGTGGCAGAGGAGAATGGCAGGATACTACCAGAGATGGCATGTTCTACCCCACCAACCAGAGGTTCTCCCGCCATCGCTTCAGTCAAGGAAGTCATAGGGCAGGCTTCCAGTCTCAGTCTGCTTCAGGTAAGGACCCTCGATACTTATTCCATTCCTTTGGGGGGTCGTGTCCGGTAGTTTCTTCCCGGGTGGAAGTCCATTACACAAGATGCATGGATTCTACAAACGATTCAGGGATTCCAGTTAGAGTACTATCAGACTCAATATCAGGAGTCCCCTCCCCAGCAGTTGCATTTTTCCCAACAAGACAACTCTTTTATAGCTGCAGAAATAGGAGACTTACTGTGGAAAAACGCCGTAGCATACTGTGACGGCACCCTCGTGGGTTTCTACAGCAACGTTTTTCTGGCGCAGAAGAGGGGAGGTGGACACAGATTGGTCTTGAACTTGAGGGACTTCAACCATTTCGTCACTTACAAACACTTCAAGATGGAGGGTATCCATCTGTTGATGGATCTCCTGAGGAAAGGGGATCGGATGGTCCGGTTGGACATAAAAGACGCATACTTAACCATTCCCATCTGTCCTCCACACCGGCGTTTTCTGCAATTCAGATGGAAGGACAGGTGGCTGGAATATTTGGTCCTTCCTTTAGGGCTTTCTTCGGCTCCATGGTACTTCACCAAGCTGATGAAGCCAGTGGTGGCCCATTTGAGGGAGCAGGGAATAAGTCTGATAATTTATTTAGACGATATTCTTATCATGACTCCATCGTTGTCTCTGCCCTCCCTTCACTTACAAGTGACTATTTCCCTGCTGCAGGAGCTGGGCTTCCTCATCAACATGTCCAAATCAGTTCTCTGTCCCTCCCAGTCAATAGAATTTCTGGGGTTTGTGATCGACTCCTAAGCGGCGCAACTGAAACTTCCCAATTCCAAGTTGCGTGACTTGATAGCATCGTCGATCCAGGCCATATTTCCGGGTCCTCTTCATTATCGGGCCCTCCAGCGCCTGAAGTTTCATCATCTCCAGAAAGGCTTGTCTTTCACAGATCAGGTTCCTCTGACGGAGGATGTGAGGGACAAACTCCGTTGGTGGTTGGGACACGTGGATGACTGGAATGGCAGAGCTATCTTCGGATCCCTTCCGGAAATAGAGATAGGGTCTGATGCCAGCCATTGGGGCTGGGGGGCTCGTTGCGGAGAGGTATCCACAGGAGGCAGATGGTCCATTCAGGAATTGTCCCTTCACATCAATTGCCTGGAGCTTTTGGTGGGGTTCTTTGCGATTCAGACTTTTACCCCCAAGTCAGTATCTTGTTGCATCCTCCTTCGGATGGACAACATCTCAGTGGTGAGATGCATCAACAAGCTGGGGGGCACAAGGTCCCCGCTGTTGGTGGAGATTGCCAAGGATTTTTGGCATTATTGTCTAACTCATCAGATCTCTGTAATAGTGGAATACAATCCGGGTCAATCCAACACAGTGGCAGACTGGAACTCCAGACACCTGAAGAATTACAGTGACTGGCAGATCCATCCATCCCTGTTTCAGATGATTCAGCCAATTTGGGGCCCATGTGTAATAGACCTTTTTGCCTCTAGAGATTTTCTTCAGCTGTAGGCCAGATCTAGCGAGAGCCACGGAAGCCTTCTCGCAGGACTGGTCGGCAACTCTGAATTGAGCATTTCTTCCATTTATCCTTATTCCCAGGGTGGCGACTCAAATCTTTCGCCAATCAGCAGAACTGGACTTGGTCACCCTTCTGTAGAAGACTCAACCTTGGTTCCCGATGCTGTTGGAGCTAGCGTGCGATTGCTCTCTTCTTTTCCCTTGGTCTCAGACGATGCTCCAGGGCCCTCAGGGGGAATGCACCCGCTGATTGAATATTGGGGCAGTTGTCCCTGATGGCCTGGAGGCTTTCAAGCAACAGTGGACGTTGCCAGGCATTTCGGAGACAGCTTCCGAATTCATTCAACCGGCCTGGGCACCTTCCACCAGGAAGCAATATTCTTTTACCTGGCGATGCTGGGTGGGTTGGTGCCTGGAACGGCACGTGGATCCCGTGAAGGCTGAGTTATCCCAAGTCATAAATTTTCTTTCTCATAAGGCCTCGGAGGGTCTATCTTACAGGTCGGTAAATAACTTTCGATCTGCCATTTCTGCAGGGCACGTCCAAGTTGACGATAGATAGCTATGCATCCATTGGTCTGTAAGCTGCTTAAAGGTATGCGAGTGGCGAATCCTCCTAAGGCTAAGTATTCTTTTTTTGTGGGATGTATCCCTGGTCTTGGCCTTGTTCGGCCGATGGCCAGACAATTACCAGCTGTCCAGAAAACAATTGTTAGCCAAATTGGCTATGCTCTTGTGCCTGTCTGCTTGTCAATGTACTTCGGATGTGAGAGTTCTCGACTTGACAGGTAGAGTATTCACTCCGGAAGGAGTTTCGTTTACTATTTATGGCAGAGCGAAAACTTTTTCATATTGTATTGACTATAATGCTTTTCCTACTAATTCAAAACTATGTGTAGATCAATGCCTGAAGGTGTATGAAGAATGTACCCGTCCTCTACAACCTGACGGTTGTACGAGAGTGTTGATTGCTTTGCAAAAGCCTTTCAAACCTGTTACGTCTGCCACAATCTCTAGATGGCTGAGATCAGTCATGGCAGAGGCTGGTATTGATACGCAAGTGTTTGGTGCACATTCTTTTAGAGGAGCAATGGCCTCTAAGTCATACATGTTGGGTTCTACGATTCAGGATATAATGAAGTCTGCTGATTGGTCTTCTGAATCTCCTTTTAAACAGTTTTATTGTAAACCTGTGGGCGATATTACTTCTTTGGTTTTTGATAAGCATTAAACTAGCAATAATCTGAAGTCTCCGGTTCGGTAATAGAATACAATATTTGCTAGCATTTGCGCCAAGAATTTTCAATTCTATTAAGTACACGGAGGCGAGGATTATCCCGCCCATTAAGTCATCATCATGATTGCTATAATGTGTTGCCCGCCCTTGTCTAGTGGGTGTTTACATGGATATTCATGGTTATTCTTTCGTTTCCGGTTCGGAACAGAAGGCTGAGTGTTCCTGTTTCAGGTTCCCGATTACGGTTGACACTCCGTGTCCTGGTTATGGAATGAGCTGTTGCTCTTACTTCAAGGATGGCCGCAGACTTGGGCAATATACGTTGGAGATCCTCACAGTTTGTTGACAGACTTTTTTGATGCAAAGAAAGAGGCTCATGTCATGTAAAATGGATGCCTTATACGGACTCAGGGTCTGTGATTGGTGGGTTAGAGAGCATGGCATCATGGGAAATGTAGTTGTTATGGTGTTAAACGTTTTCTCATTGGCCTGCTGAAAAGAATTGCAGTAAAGGAAGATAATCAATAATCCTCGCCTCTGTGTCCTTAATAGAATTGAAAATTCTTTGCACAAATGCTAGCAAATATTTCCCTCAACTGGTTGCGGCAGGTGAGTGCCTTTAATTCGGCCTTTCCGTCTTGCCTATGCACAGTGCCAAATATTTGGAAAATGACAACCGCACTGTTGTCTTGTTATTTTTTATGAGACGGAAACTTACGGAAGGCCTGGCACGTGACGTGTCATGTGGTACATCGCACACGAGAGCGGCCATTTTGCCTGACTCTCTTGGAATTTTTTCAGGCTGCCAGTGAAACCCTATCTGGTCTACAGATGCGTGATGTCTCCGGACATGTCCTGCGTAATACCAACCATTTTGCCTGACCTCACCTATACTGCCTGCCACAAATCTTAAGCTTTGCCTGACTATTTATGCTTATTGTATTAACGCCTCTAAACATCGGTTAGTGATCATTGGAGCGGCAGGCTGTGGTTGGATTTTTCTGTTAAAACAATTGTTTAATAAAACAATTTTTTGCAAAATATGGAGGGTATTGTAGCTTCGTCTCTGTTTTTTATCTGAGCCTTGTGTGCCTCCTTTGGATTTCAAAGGTGGAAAGAAGCATACGAGGCACATTTTGAGGCAATTGATGGGGACACTTTTACAAACAAGAAAAAAAAGCCCTTTTAGTTTATAGTTTAGGTCCCAAAGGAAGATATATCCTTAGGACTTTGCCTGTGCAAGAAGTAAAAGTTATAAGTTATTCAGGAGAGTGCGGCAGGAGAAATCATTTATGTGGAATCTGTGGATGAATGAATAGATAATAAATCTTTATTTGTGTCAGTTAATTAAAACATTAACAAAATATATAAAAATAAAGTGATGAAAAGGAATATAAAAACGAATAGCAAAAATGACAAATTATCTCATTTGTACATCTAGAGTCTAGTTCACAATAATTATAGCAGCAGATAACTTGACAGAAGCAAAGCAGGTAACACAAGGCTAAGTTATATATTTAGAACACGGGTATCTCTAAAGTGACTAAGTGCATGAACAATATGCGTAGATCCACCAGGTCAGTAGATTGGATAGGGTTCTTTTGTGCTCACCTCGATAGTAGAATACTTTCCCTCATTTCAGAGCATTAACCGACATTCCTAGCAATACAATAGAAACGTATGTTTTTAACCTAAACACCCAGTGCTTGTATATAAAACTCGATAAATACAATAAAATTCTGTTCGTTCTAATGCATGGAGGGAGATCGGTAACTGGGTAGTAATTTCTTCATTGATTGGTGGTTTCATTAGTACCTTCGATGTCCACTAATATCCATAGTCTACAGCAGGGCTGTTCTGCTTACATGGATTTATTATTCAATTGCTTGACTGCCTGAAGCGTGAATTTCAAATAGCAGGCTGACAATTGCAGGAATTTCCCAGATTGGCAGGCAGCAACTGCATCTCTACAAGTTCTCAAATTTAGTTTCAAGAAAACTGGCTGCAGCCAGTAACTTCTAATCAATCAATCAATCACAGAATTTGTAGAGCGCACTACTTACCCGCGAGGGTCTCAAGGCGCTGGGGAGAGAAAAGGGGGGGGGGGTGCTGCTACTGGTCGAACAGCCAGGTCTTGAGTAGCCTCCTGAAGGTCAGCAGGTCTTGGGTCTGTCGTAGGCTTAGTGGAAGGGTGTTCCAGGTCTTGGCGGCGAGGTGTGAGAAGGATCTGCCGCCGGTGGTTGTTCTTCGAATGCGAGGGACGGTGGCGAGGGAGAGGTCGGCGGAGCGGAGCTGGCGGTTGGGGACGTAGAAGAAGAGTCGTCTGTTGAGGTAGGCTGGGCCAGTCTTGTGGAGTGCCTTGTGTGCGTGGATGAGGAGTTTGAAGGAGATTCTCCTGTCGACGGGGAGCCAGTGCAGGTTCCTCAGGTGGGGGGTGATGTGGCTGTGGCGTGGTACGTCTAGGATCAGGCGTGCGGAGGCGTTTTGTATGCGTTGCAGTCGCTTGATGAGCTTGGCCGGGGCTCCCGCGTAGAGGGCATTCCCATAGTCAAGTCTGCTACTGACGAGGGCCTGGGTGACTGTTCTTCAAGAGCTAGGCCACCAGAGTGCTTAATAAATCGAGGGGCACAGATGCAAATTATATGTGTTAGAGACTCCAACTGGACTCCACAAGGTCGACATGACTGTTCTGTTGTGCCTGTAATTTGCACAAAGCGATATTCTTTCAATGGAATCATGCCACACATTTGACGTAATAAACTTTGCTTCATTGACATTTTCCAGGGCAAATCCCAAAACCCTGAAACCCCAATACCATTATATTGGGAGAGTAGGATTCCTGGTCGCTCCATAGCAGAGACGGCTTTAATGTCCATTGATCTAGAAATTATTCTAGCTTGCTTTGACAAGACACTCTGGATATGAGTTTTAGTGGCATGTTACTGTCCCAGAGTCCTTCTGCTGCTAATGCATTTACTGCAGGTACAAGATATTGATGCCCCTTCAGATGATTGCATGAAATGGACTGCCAAATCTGGTCTCTCATTGTGCCAGTCTCAGCGTTCCGTGCCTTTGCACAATAGGCAATGAAGCAAGATTATAATATTAAACTTTGTCTGAGCAGGTTGAATTAGAAGCACAGGCATGCTGATGGTGCACATTTAGGCAGCAAGAAGACTGCACGACAACATTGGTTCTGGGCGCGATCTAGCCAAACCTCTAAGTGGTCATTAAAGGTAAAGGCTCCACACATTAAAGTTGGCATTAATTTAGAGTTTATCACCCGACACAGTGCAGTTACCTGTGGCCCGTTCATATTTTGCATATCAATTTGCAAAACTAGACCATTAATGCTCAGCCAGCTTGCTTCTGGGCGACTAGATGGTGCTTATGGCTGCCTCAGGCATTAAAATGTACCCCCAGGTATTTGATGGTTGGGGTTCTTTCCAGTTTTTTTGGTGCCCAGGTGCCATGATACTTTTCTGATGTTGTTCCTGCAAATCACTAAGATTTTAGTTTTCCCACTATTGGTTTCAATATTATTCATTTGACAGTACTCATTCATAGCATTCAAAAAGCTCTGTAAGCCTATTTGAGTTTGTTAAAAAAAAATTGGTATAGTCAGCATACTGAAGAAAATGGATCTTGGCCCCTGCTAGTTTTGGCAGAAACACTCTCACAGTAGCTAGATGATTATAAATGCCTGCAAGGTACAAGTTAAAGAGAAGGGGGGCCAGGATACACCCTTGTTTAATGCCCCTTGAGGTCGGAATTGTATCTGATGTTACCCAATTACTTGTAATCCGCACTCTTACCCACGTGTCAGAGTAGAGACTAATAAAGGCATTTAGTAGGGAGGCTGAAACCCCCCCACTTATGAATTTTGTGCCACAGCCATCCCCTGTCCACACAAACAAAAGCGGTAGTGAAGTCAATAAATGCAGCAAACGGGGGAGGGGAGTGTCCTTCTTCATAGCCATATCTGATAAGCAGGCCAGTGCCATTAAATTATCTTCTGTCCTGCATCCACTACGGAATCCCATCTGGGTCAGTGTTATCCTTTTTCCATGGCCCATTGTTCCAATTCTTGAAGTAGGGTCTTAACATATGCCTTGCCTTCTGCATCCAACAAAGCAATTAATCTATAGTTGGTGGGGTTGTCACAAGATCTTTTTGTGTATAGGAACCAGTACCGAGCCTCGCCAGCTCTCTGGAATGGTGTTATACATCCTGCATTGAGTGAATAACGAGTGCATCATCCCTACCCATTCCATACTTTCTGCTTTGAAAATTCTAGCAGGTAGGCCATTTGGTCCTGGTGCACATTCCAGCCACATGGACCTTATGCTCATGTGTACTTCTTCGAAAGTTGGTAATTGGAAATCAAGAGCTAGGCCACCAGAGTGCTCAACTAAATCGAAATGACTTAGTGGTTGCACTTGTTGATTTGTCCAGTACAATTTAGCAACGTAGGTCGACCAAGATGCTGTCGTAATGTTACCATACTTTTGTTGGTTCTTGGGGTTCATTATCCCATGTACCAGCACCCAGAAAGCAGGAGGGTTGGAAGATTTTGCTGCTTTATGTAGTTTTATCCACGGTTTTTCTTCTCATAATTGATAAACTTCCCATCTCTTTTCTTTCTATATTCTCTCTATGCAGACCCTAGTGCTTTCTGTATATTTATCACAAAAAGCCTCGCACAGCAGTTCACACTTTTCTTTAATTGAGTAATTTCCCTGATATAATTGTGGGAGTGTACAGCTACCAGCTTGGTTTTATCAGCTGGTGTACCCGTGCTTTGAAACCTTTTCTCATATACTATATATGATTGATGGGCCAGGTTGCTGTCGAGACTCCGTTTTCTTCGCTCAGGCTGGCCAAGGAATTTGTCAGTTTGATAATGTCTTCTTCCTGAGGCTCTAGTCACCATCTGATTTTCTTAACGATTGTGATATCCATTTGATTGCCCAGTTGTGGAATAGGGTCCAAAGACACGGGCTCACCAATAAGTGGCACCGAAGCATCGAGTGATCACTGTCACCGGTATAGTCAACTTGAAAGTTTTTTGTTCTCTGGAAGTGAGCTGCTGTAATCCAAATATAGTCCAATGTTGATTCTTTGATTCCAGAGATGCGAATGTCTGAAGCAGGCTGCTCCATTGTAAATCTATCATTCATTCTTCAGTATCTCTGATTCTGTCTTTCATGATAGTAGGGTCAAGCAACCATTAACCTTTTTTTTTTTGTTAGTTCCTCAATAATTCCTCAATACTTCAATTCCAGATTACCAGGGCATTGTCACAAATTGCGGGAAGGCCTATAACTGTTTTGTGTTTGGCTCCATTCAACTTATCAGTACCCCTGATAATGTCAGTCCACTAATAAGTTCTACGGGTAAGTTCTATGGAAGTAAGTTTCTTGGGAGAAAAAGGAGTATTGTTTCTCTAAAGGGTGAATGTTCTTCCACATGTCAAATATGCATAATTCTGAAAAGGCATTTGAAATAGAGTTGGCATTCCACTGCTTGTATAGCTGTATTGGGGATGTCTGTCCAAAGAGGGATATTGTACTGTATTAAAGTCCCCAGCCCATATAAATTCACCCACCATCTTATCATTTATTATCTCCATCATAGAAGATATAAATTTCTCCTGGCTAGAATTGGGAGTTTAGGAAACCACCAGGGTTTGATCTTTACTTTCATGTTTCCGTGTTATCACAAACCTTCCTTCTTTGTTATCCCCGATTACCTTCCCTTTTTTTAAATGGTATATCTCTATGAATTACAACCATCACTCTACACACTTCTGTTTAAATGTTGCTTAAAATTGGCAGGGATATAAAGAGTGTGAGAAGAGTGTCCTTGGAGATGAGATATGTTTCTTGTAAGTAAATTATATCAGATGACTCTGATAGAAGTGATGACAATATTATATGCAGCTTAATTGGGAAATTGAACCTCCTAACATTCCATGTGAGGAGATGCACTATTGAGGTTAGCGGTGTTGCCTGCGGACTCCACAATTCCTCACATCGATTGACACATTTTGCAAGCATCAGCATATGTCAAGGTGCGTCTGTGATAGACGGTCTCTGGGCTTGCTCTCTACCTTAACCCTTCCAGCAACAAAATAGAAATGCCTGATCATCCATTATACATATCACCCCAAGAGTGAGGAATTGAAACACCTCAAGTGTGATGGTGAATCCACCCCCATGGCCAACATCTTCCACATTTGCATGCCTGCCTTCCCACCCCTGGCTTATCTAGTGCTTCTGGTAGTACTTCCACTGGACATGTTTCATATTGCACAAGTTTTAACGTGGGTGAGCTCCTACCACATCTTCCTTATGCTGCTTCACATACGTTCCAATCTCCCTCCATTCCTGACTTACATTTGTACTTCTTCCTATGGAGTAGCAGAGGCTTCTTTTCCTGCCAATCCCAAAATCTACTTTCCCTCCTTGGAAAGTCTAATAGAATGAAATTCTATGTCCAGTTTTAATAATCAGAAAAAGGGGGAATGCCCATCCATATCTAATCTGTCTCTTCGTAAGTTCTTTTGTTATCTCTGAGAGGGTTCTCCTTTTATGCAATGTATTCTGCAATCATTCCTGGTATAGCTGGTCATCACAGTCTCTGAAATTGATCCTGAGATTAATTTCACCAAAAATATCTCTCTGTCAGGGCCCCAGAGAAGCCCACTATGCACCCACCATATGAGGTGTAACAATGATTGTGCAGTCATCTCCCTCCTGCAGCACTTGGCAAAGTGGGGAAGTACAAATGGCGTCTATGCCCGTGCATATTCTTCACATTTCTGATCTTTATGTTATTGCATCGTGATCCATCTTACAAATCACCATACGCGTCCCTGAGATAATTAAGCACTTCTGACATGGTAGTAAAAGAGGCAGAGTGTACCTCATCTAGGGTAGTGCCCAATGTTGATGGTACATCGTCATTAGTGCTTACATGATCACCGGAAATTGGCAGATCCTTAGCAAAATCATTCATCATAGTTGTCATGTCTGCTTTTATCATTTGTAGTTGTGTAGAGGTCTTTCTCAGTCTGTCTTGCTAGCTAACTCTTCTTGGAGACTATCGTATTTCCTTGCTCAGTCAGCAGATCTTCCCCAGTACTGCTTTTAGTGTTCTTTCTTGCACCTCCCTTTCCCCACAAGAGAGAAGGGAATGCTAGATTCTTTACCAGTCATGAATACGGCTCTTGCTTGAATGAGGAATAACAACATATACAGCTTGCCAGTGGGAAAAATTGTCAAGAAGTATGCATCAGCAAATCAATCATGTCTCAGTGGTTAACACAGCGGTGAGATAACATAACCACCCCAGCATGGCACCCTTCATTGCTTGCGGGCATCACTTTGCTATCCACAACTTTTAGAACATGAGTTCCCTTAATCTTTTATCTTGCACTTCCAAAAAAAGGAAGTAGACTATCCTTACTAACTGTGTATTAATGTGTCATACTGTCTCTACTTACAGATCTCCCCTGCTAAATCTGTCTCCAAGATATGTTTATCTCTCCGCTTCTTTCTTTGAACACATTCCCCTTGTCATCATTTTGTGATCAACAACCTTAGGTGGTGTCACAACGACTGAGCGAATTCATGTTTCTCCACTCTCGTGCAGGATCTTTTGTTTTGATTCCAGCCAGTGCTCTCACTATGATGGGAAGTCAGAAGCAATTATACCTCTCTCTTTGGTTCTGAGTCCTCCAGCTCCACCAGATCCCCATTCACATTGCCACGCCTCCACCCATTCTCAAGGCAACATACCTCTAGCGTCTCATGGTTAGAAGACCACTTTGAACCCACTGACATTACCTGCTTGCTTACTCTGCATATGTCCTATATGGCCACCGGTGCCATTCACAGAAGAGAACCATTCAAGTTCACAGTGCTGCTCCATTTAAACTTCGCATCCATGACTCAGTTCCGTTTTCTTGGTCTATCTCTCTTTCGACATCCTCTCATGCTGGTAATGTCATGTAAGCCTGGGCCGTGAACTCCGCTCCGTTTGCAGAGTTTGTGGAGTTTTCTGCACTCCGCACAGCTCGCGGAATGCAGAAAACTCCACTCCGTGTAGTGCAGCTGAGTTTTTTCCCCTCTCGAGCTCGCAAATGGTAAGTTGGCGAGCGCAAGCTGTAGCTCCGGTAGAATTTCTACCTGAGCGGCAGGAAGATCAGTGCAAACAGCAGTTCGCACTACACTCCGCCACTTGCGGAACTCCGCAGAGTTTTTTGTCACTTTGCGGAGTTCCGAGTAGCGAAACTCCACGAACTATGCCCATTTTCAGTCAAATACACAGTCTTTTGGGGGAGGGAGGGGTTCAAACATGAGCTCACCGCCTGGGAGTGGTTCATGCAACAGCTCACCACTGGAGAGTATTGAATACCCTGGCACCGGTAACCCCCAACTCAGCCCAATTGTTTCAAAATATTTTACCTAGGTAGAACCACATCCTCCCCATCTTACTTTCTTCCTCCCTTGGGCTGCAATTTGACCTGGATATTACTCCTATCCAGTTTGAAAGTTCTGTAGTCACAATAAAAATAAGACCGCTTCTGAGGGTGTGTGACCATGTTTTAGGTCTGGCTAAAGACAGCTTTAGCAGTTTTCCAGAGTTAATATGATGTATATAAGTGGGCAAATGTCGGCCCCATTTGCCAACGGCGTTGGACTAGCGTACCGGGCAATCTGCCAATGCCAGAACAGCCCCCCTGACAGTATCAACCAATCTGCTAGGTTACAGATTGTCAGCAGGTGGAGCCATTGTGGTACACTGTGATCACTGTCTCAGTCACGTCAGTTTTGGTGGCGGTATGGCTGCAACATGGGTGGTGTCATCATCAGGGATTACATTTAAAATCCACAAATCATGCCAGCAGCTACCAGAAACCTGCATTTCCACACACCTCATAGACAGTTGAGAAGATCCGTCACAAAGTTTAGAGCTGCCACAATTTGCCAATGGGGGGACATTTGAATTATTTTTAGGATGCGGTCACTTTTTTCTTGTTGCCCGGGTTTATTTTTATGTCCCAATCTAACAATGTTTGCCAATGGCTGTTCTAGGTGTCATTCATATTTTGATCAGCCCACATTGACTAGCCTCTATTTGGCTGTAACTCTCATTCACGATACTTGGTGTTTTGGCACTGCATCAGCAATTAACCATGTCTTTGGTGCAGTAGTCAAACGAGTCCGCACAAAAAGGGGCGCTTTTCTTTCCCTTTGTGTGCACAAATGCCCATTAAGTGATATGTGCTAATTGCGGTCAGTAAATGACATAACTAGCAATCCGTACAAAATTGCAACCTTGTTCCCACATTGGTGTCTGTGTCCCTTGCAATGCTATTTTCACCGGGGCGGGTGTGAATGAGGCTAATGGTGCCAGGCCATCTATTGCCTGGTCACTGTGGCTGGCAGGCAAAGGCTGTCTGACACTCAGCATTTAAGCAGGAGATTAAGTGTGGTGAAATAAAAAATAAATGAAAATAGAAGCCAATTAATTTTTAATGACATTTAGGTTTTTTTCTCCAGCCAATGTGGTTCTGGCAGAGAGGACACAAAGTAACTCTGTGGAGCTGTGCAGATCGGAACGGGGAAGTCTCTTTGGAGAACTGGCAGAGGGAGGGCACCTCACACTAACTAAAGCCGTTCACAGCAACTTATTTTCAACATAATTTTGTCGCCTCCTGAGCAAGACAGAGCTGCTCTGATGGTCTCAATAGGAAGTTGAGACACCGAAGTACCTATTTGTTCTGACACAGTGTGACGTGACCAGCTTTGGAATGTGGCGGGCAGGGCCATTTATTGGCATGGGAGAGCTAGGCCTAAGCCCGTGGCATCAATCTTTAGGGGGAATCGAGCTCTGCACAGCAGACTCTCTCTCTTCACTCCGGTGATTAACTTAAAAATGCATTTAATCTTTTTACTTGCTGCTGGTGCCAGTTTCAAAGCTGCTTGCGGACCGGGAAAATATACAGACACTTGGGCATGGACTATAAAGAATATGTAATTGGCATCTGGTGTGAAGCCGCTTTAGATGGAAGAAAGTACTTACAGGATTTATTGCTCCACAACGCTGAGTCCTGAGGATGGTCTCACTGACCCACTGGGCCATGGAAGACCGAAACGTTAACACCACATCCTTCTTAACTTTAATCATCACAATTTGCCTTCTGTTAAGTCCCATTCTTGCGAGTATTTGAATGATTGATTCATTGGGACCGAAGATGATTTTTCCACATTGTTTTGGTTAAAAGGAGTGACTGCACGTCCATTAATCCCCATATTTAACAGAATTTATAGAACTGGAGAGATTTTTTGCTGGTGTCACTGTTGTTATTATTTGATTATATGTATGTACTTCTTGTATATATAATGTGATTTGTACTAATGATGTGTATAATGTAATGAATGAAATATAAATGGAGTAAAATAATAGGATTTTTGCATCAATACATCTGGGACTGTAACTAAAAATTGTATTGGTTAATCATTAAGAACACATCCGTGACCGTGAAAAATTGCTAAAATAATTTGTTTAAAATGACTCCTCAAGGGATATTTTGTATGAGACAACTATTATACCCAGTTCCTTGGGGAAAATTGGTTGCCCTATTGTGCTAGAAGATTTTTAACACCCGGCAACCCCTTTCCTTCTCCTTCTCCTCCCATCTCCCTCTCACCCGCTACTGCCATGCACCAACAACCCCATACCCAGACCACAACTTGGCACCAGCCTGAGAGCTAAGCTGTGGGCAGGGTCGGTGCTAAGCATGGGAAATATGGGCTCTGCCCAGGGAACGGCGCTCAGCTCCAAAACATGGAGCACCACTTTAGTGTGAAAGGCCACTCTTTCTCTTGGAGACCGTGGACTCAGTCAGACCACCTTCTCCTCCTGTGCCTCCGATCGCACCATATCGTCTTTTGCAAGCGAGGTGCCTTGACCTCGCTACTCCATGGACATGGTTGCGTTCCTGGGAGACTACAGGGGAAGGGAAGAGTGGGTGGAGGATGTGGGACATCAGCAAGACCAACAATTGTGTTTGCTAACAAGGTCAGGAGCGAGCAGTGCTTCTGTTAAAAAGCTCTATGTAGCTTTGGTCTGTTCTTTTTGTTTCCAGGCAACACGAGGTGTCCCTGTGTTTCCAGGAACAGAGACAGACATATTAGTTGAGGAGTGGTGGGTCAGTGGAGAAGGAAGCAGCCAGATCAGACTGGCATAACAGGGCTCCAATGTTTATTATGAAAGTGCTAGGCTAGAGCTTTGAGGCCCAGGGGAGTCAGGCTCCTCTTCTCGGTCCCACAGCACTGGATCATAGGTGTGAGGTCGAGGGGCAGGGCACTCTTACCTGGGCGTTGCAGCTATTATCCAGTGCTGAGAGGCCCTGGGTAGCGGGCCTGCTCTACCGCGCTTCGCAGCTCATGGATCATCTTAATATTTTTATAGCCATTGTTGAAATAGATATCAGTGTTTGGCCCTGTAAAGGACATCACAATAGAGCCTGACTTGGGCCCCTTTTAAAGTCAGATTTTAAGTGCTGCCCGGCCTGAAACCCAGAGTGGCCTGGCTCACTGAAACCCCGGCCTCATTGGGTGTACCCTGCTCACCTTACTTTGGTTCGGTCCTGCCTTTTAATGAATGCTTTTCCCTTCCCTCAGCATCGCAGTCATAATGTAGCGTTATGAGTCATGGGAGGGGGAGCCCTCACCAAGGACTTGCAGTGCTGCATAATGGCCACAAGGCCTGTCGAGCAGGGTGAATAATACCTATTAGAGAATAGGAGGGGATAGGGCAACAGATAAAAATATTAGCTTTTCAATCTTTGAATTGGCATTTCAATAGAAAGTCCAAGCATTTTTCTCAATAAGTACAGTGTATATACTCAAAACATACATATTCTGTGTTTTCTCATTTCTGTATATAAAATGACATTTCATTTTACATTTATGCTTTAGGTCCAAGCTATTTAATATATGCAAAAATGGCTAGCCGTGACTGCGACTTTAAATGGAAATAAGCTTCTTGTGCATTAAAGAAGAAAAGGAAGTGAGAACAGACAGAAGGTACAAGTCAGCAGGAAAGTTTATTTAAGACCATGAGAAGGAAATTAACACCAATAGAACAGCCTTCCAGCCCCCAAATCCGGAGCTAGAGAACCCTTCGGACCAGCACTAAGCACAAACTGCTACCTGTGTACTCTCCGAGAACAACCAAGAGGTGAAGAACATTCAGGATGAGGTGCAAGAAGGCATCACCAAATACCACAACTGGTATATCTCCCATTTCCAGATACAGCAGCAGGCGAACACCAAGGGAAAACAGCAAGTTAAAGAAGACATAAGATCCTAGGCTTGGGACTGAAATGCTGAGGATCGGCAGTAAGAAAAAACTAGTGAAGCTTCATAGTTCCAAGAAGTGGAGCAAGGGTACTCAGAGGAACAGCAGCTGGTTAATATACTATCCAAATACTGTGATCGTGAACTACAGAACCAGTATGGCCAGCAGCTGTGTAGAGATGGAAGGTCCACACGAATGTAAGAAAAAGACCTTTATTATACATAAAGGAGCACCAAGGCTGAATAAGTAAATCTCCTCCTCCTCACTCCAACTGCTCAGCTGCAATGCTCAAGAATCTAGAACATTACAACTGAACAGATGGAATGAGAGCAGGAAGAACCACAACATCGTGCCACGAGGTAGCACGTATACTTATAATAACAACAACAAATATGACGTAAACATAACACATCTTCCCTCTGAAGAAAAGTGAACAAAAGAACAAAAGTGAATATACATTGTCACTTAATCATAGTCACAAATAAAGTCATTTAAGTACACAGGTTTGTTTCTTGTTCTAAGAGGTCTATCTAAATTTCTAACATTCTCAAAATTAGTTTGATCTTCATTGAACCCAGAAAGATCCTCATTTACCTGAGTATGAGTTTTGCTAATATCATAATGAGTTCCAGTTGTGGAGAACTCTGAATTGTCGTCCTCAACTGAAATACTCAAACCTTCTGACCTACATACAGAGTTTGTAGATCTTTCATCTGTATAAGCAGGATCTGGAAAACATTCTTCTGAAAGTGGAGTACAAGAAACAGGAGATTCAGAATATACACCTTGTTCTCCCCTTAAAATGGCAATTCTTTTCAAATTCCAAACCTTTCCATCATTCAAACGAACCGCATTCCTTAATACTTCAACAACTTGAAAAGGACCAGAGAATTGACTTTCTCCTTTCTTCACCTTCCATGGAAGCTTAACCTTCACCCAAGAACCCACATGGATTTTTTTTTCTACAGATTCTTTCCCTTTGTTGAAATCATCTCTATATTTCATATGTTTACTAACAATTCTATTTCTTATCTCTTCCACAGACAAATCTGAACTATTGTTCTCAACTAACCACTCCGGATTACATTTAGTTCTGGCATCCCTTCCACGCATCACTTCAAAAGGAGTAACCCCTAAAACATCATGAATGGTGGTTCTGTAAACCCAAACAGTTTTAAACAATTGATACTCCCAATCTAAATTATTTTTCATTGCCATTTGAATGCTTCCCTTAAGCACTCTGTTAAATCTTTCAATCATTCCGTTACCACTGGGATTATAAAGTGAGGTAGTTCTGTGAATTATACCTAATTTTTCAAAATATTCCTCGCTAAATTAGATTTAAATTGCACACCATTGTCACTTATAATTTGCGCCGGTAATCCTTCATTAATAAATACACTGTCCATAAATTTCAACACTTCTGTGGAATTCACATTGTCTACTATTTTAACGACAGGCCATCTTGAAAAAGTGTCAATCATAGCAATGACATATTTGGAAGGAGATCCTACCGGTCCCATGATGTCTATAGCTATGGTATGCCATGGTTTTACAGGAACAATGGGATTGCACATTGTAGGTTTTAAAGTTTTTAGAGATTTGTCTGAATTGGCGCACATGCAACAATTCCTTACAGACCTTTCTACCTCAACATCAATCCCAGGCCACCAATACCACACTAACTCTTTGTTTGGTCTTAACCACGCCAAAATGGCCATCGTGACAAAGGTCTAGAACTTTGCTTCTAAGGGATAACGGAGGTACAGCCCTATCACCTCTAAAAATTGTTCCATTATTGACAGAAAGTTAATCTTTGATTTCCCAAAAGGCTCTCTCATGGCTATTTAGAAAGGATTTGTTTGGCCAACCATACGTAATCCATGTGATAATTTTTTGCAATCCTTTATCATGGGAATATTCTTTAATCCAAGTGTCTTCTGAAACCCTTGGTACACCTTGGTCATGAACCAAAGCTATACTGAAATCATCCCATTCATTGTTTTCACATGTTTCTAAATCAAGAGGCATACGAGATAAAAAATCGGCTATTACATTACTCTTTCCAGGTACATATACCATGGCGTAATTAAAATCTTGTAGTCGCATAGACATTCTTGCAATTCTTACAGAAGCCTTAAACAATCCTTCTGTTGTCAACAGCCTAACTAAAGGTTTATGGTCTGTACGAACCGTGCAATGACTTCCCCAGACAAAAGTACGAAAATGTTCTAAGCCCCAGACACAGGCCAAAGTTTCCTTTTCTATTACAGAAAACTTTCCTTCTGTGGGAGTTAAGGCACGAGAAGCATAAGCAATGATACACTCCTTCCCTTCCTGGTCAGATTGAGATAGGACCCACCCCAAACCCTTATTGCTGGCATCCACTGTAATGATATTATTAAGGTTTGAGTCAAAACCTGAAAGAATGGGGGCTTCTGCGATGGCTTTTTTTACATCAATAAATTCTACCTTACATTTATTACACCAGACAAATTTTGCATTTTTTTTAAGCAGTTGTCTAATGTTAAATACTCTGCTAGCAAAACCCTTTACGAATTTATTGTAAAATTCTATTAGACCCAGAAAAGATCTGAGTTCATCTTTATTGGATGGTGGTGGTGCATCAAGAATTGCTTCAACCCGCTTTGGTTTAGTAGCTACACCTTCACCACACAAAACGTGTCCTAAGTATGTGACAGATTTGACTGCGAACTTGCACTTAGAATGTTCGACTGTGAGCCCATTCTCTTGTAAAATCTTAAAAACTTCCTCCAATGTATCATCATGTTCTGATCTATTTTTCCCAAAAACCAATATGTCATCTTGAAAGCAACGAACATTGGTATGTTTCCCAAAGAGTTGGTGCATAATTCTTTGAAAAATAGCTGCGGCTGACGCTAAGCCAAAAGGTAGACGTTTATATTGAAAGCAACCAATGGGTGTAATAAAAGCTGTGATGTGTTTGCTTTCTTCCTTTAGGCGAATTTGATGATATGCAGCCGACAAATCTATTGTGGAAACACCCTAAGCGATGAGTGATGAAGAAGTAGGTGGGATAGGAGGGTCGTAGAAATTTGGATGAGTAAGGAAGAATCAGAATAATGAACATTATCAGTAAGTAATCAAGGCATAACCTCTTCTTCCATCCTAGTCCCACTCCTTACTACTGGAGATATGCCAAAGCAAAAACCTCTTCATCAGCTCAAAAAGACACTTTGAAACTGTATATCTTAAGGAAGAATTTTTCTGTTATTCAATTCCTGTACTCACCTTAACCAGACTTGTGTTTTCATCTCTCCTTTACACAATATCAACATACACAAACAAAAGGAAAAAGAAAAAGTCAGGAAATAAATGGAAACGTATGGTTCTTAAGTGGACATTGATCCTATAATTAGCTGAGAACCAAAGGATAACTCAGAACCTTGAGCAACATTCAGTCTGTAGTTTGACACAAAAGTTGAAGAGGAGGACCAAGTAGCAGCTCTACAAATCTCCCGAATGGAAACACCTGTCCACTCGACGCATAAGACTGCCATACCCCTAGTAGTATGTGCTTCGGTTCTAATTGGCATGTCCTTACCTTCCACCTGATAACTTGAGAAAATAACCATCTTCACTGATCTAGCCAGAGTGCAAGACAAGGATTTCTCTCCTCTTTTCACAGGGCTGACTGTGTGAGATCGATCCTAAAGGTCCTTACCATGTCTAAGAGGTGTAATAATGAATCAGTGGCATCCCCCGCCTATTGTAACACAGAGAGAATTATCTCTTGGTCCCCATGGAAGGTAGTATTGACCTTTTGAAAAAACTTTGGATCCAAATAAAGGACTATTTTGTCATCGAAAATCTCCAAATAAGGGTGACGAAAGATCAACCTATTTAGCTCTTCTAACCTCCTTACACTGTTTATAGCAACCAGAAGTAACACTTTCAGGGTGAGGAACTTCTCAGATACCTCTCAGATACCTCCTATTAAGGCTCATAAGGATGTTTATGGAGGTGAGAGAGAACTAGAGGGAGATCCCAAGAAGGTAAAGTGGCTCGGAATCTAGGTCTTAGGGGTTCAAACCTTTTGAATTGAATGGAAATCATCTGCTCTACCTGAGAAGGTTTATCTCAGGAAGATTTAAATTCTTAATTGAAGATTATTGGAGTCTATGGGTAGAGACAGCAAATCCTTTATAACACTCTACTGGAGGAATTGGAAAATGTCAGGAGTAGGTGCTGAAAATGGGGATAAAGATCTTGCTCTGCACCAAGCATCAAATGAAGTCCAATGATGTACACCAGATTTATCGGTGAACTTCCTTCTTGATGCCTGAAGCGAAAGGGACTGATAAAGAGAGACCCGTATTCAACAGAACCTCCCTCTCAATCTCCAAAACTAACAGTCTTAATGTGGTTAAGGTATGTAGTGGAAGAAGAGACCAAGTTAAAGGGGATTGGACTAGAGAAAGAATCCACTTGTCGTCTACTGTCTGAAGCCTGAGCATGGGGAACCATGATCTCCTTACCCAGAATGGATGCACCATGATCATCTCTGCATGTTCTCTCTGAAGGTACCTTGTAATTAGAGAAATTGGGGGAAAGGCATTAAAAAGGATGGCTGACCAAAGGCTCATCAAGGCGTCCATGCCCACTGCCCCCTGATCCTGGAATTTTAAGACAAAACAAGGTAACTGAGTGTTCAGGTGAGAGACAAATCGGTCTACCATAGGGATTCCCCATCTTTTTGCAAATTCCCTGAAATTATAAAGATCTGAGAACAAAGCCCTGTGAGGATGCAAATACTCAGTTCAGATAATTTGCTTGCAAGTTTAAAACCCCTCTGATGTGCTCAGACCAAATACTCTGCAGATTGTTCTCCCCCGAAGGGCCACTGAGGTGAGCTAACTGATTTAGGGAAGTGGAACCAGTCCCCAACTGGAGGTTTAAATATGACATCGCTACCCGGCTGTCAGCATATCACAACTGAATCCCCCCTTAGTTGATCAACAAAGAACTATAGAGCCCTCCAAACTGCCATTAACTCCCTTCAGTTAGATAAGTTGGTCTACTCTGACACACTTCAGGGACCTTGCGCTGTCTGGTTTTTCAGAACCGCCCCCAACCAAGACTGCTGGTATCTGTAGTTAGAACCCATCGACTGAGATATACAAAGAGTTCCTCTCTCCAGAAACGGTGGAGTGACCCACCAAGGACGGCACTGTCAAACTGATATAGTCACAGGAATTGGGTGTTTGTAATACTCATGAACAGTGGTCTAGAATGTGACAAACTAGTTGGCTCAAGTGGAGCCAGGACCATGCCACTATGCTCAATGTTGCTGCCTGGGAGAAAAAAGGACAAAGGAAATGAGAAAGGGGTCTTTTCTCCTTAATATTTGAGCTTATAACCCAGGGCTGTCTCTAACCATATTTATCTGGATTCGCAGCCACTCTCTCACTGTAGCTTTCGACATCCCAATCAAGTCCTGTACCAGACTCCTACTTCCTGGAATCAGGAAGTGGGACTAATCTGTGGACTTTATCTAATACTGTCCCTATATACTCCAGTCTCTGAGATGGTAGAAGAAGGAATTTCAGTTGTATGATCGCAAATCTGAATTCCTGAAGAGTCCACATGTCCAGGTTGTGTCCTCTAAGGACTTGCCTTTAGAGAGGCCCTGGATAAGTAGGTCGTCCAGATAGGGAGGAACTATTATTCCTGGAGAATAGGGGAGACCTACTACCGGAGCTAGGACTTTTCTAAAGAAAGTCTTCAATCCAAATGGGAGCACCTGGAACTGCCAACGGTGGTTCCCCACTTGAAACCTGAGGAATGTCTAAGAAACTGGATCTACAGGAGACTGTAATTATGCATCCAGCAGGTCAACTTTTGTCAGCAAATCTCCAGAGGAGATGAGTGGAATAACCTGATGAGCGTATTCATCTTTAAGTATACGATTGGGATGAACTTGTTCAGGAATCTGAGATCTATTGTCATCTGGTATTTACCAGAGAACTTCTTGACAAGGAATTCCTTTGAAAGGCAACTATAAACTCTCTCCTGAATGGGGACTTGGATTATGGCTCTTTTGTCCAAAAGCAAAGAGATGATGTCCTGCAACGCTTTTTTATTTATCTTCTCTGAAGGCCAAGGGTTTTGTCTAAAGTGTGGGTCCTGAACCTCAGATGAAACATTTATAGCATAGCTTTGGGTGACAATTTCAGAATTTACTTGTCAGAGATCTACTCCTTCCAAGTGCGCTGAAACTCGAGAAGGCGACCTCCTACAGGATCGTAAAAAGTCCTGGCTTAGTCAGGGGTTTTATTTTGAACCCCTTTTTTAGTACCTCCCCCAGCTTTTCACCAGAAAGCCTACAACCAGAAAACTGAAATTTTAGGAGGAACTTCTTCTGAACTGCCTTGACTTTATAGCCTCTCAGGTGTAAGTGGCGTCTGGCGGCCACAGTTATTAGCAAAAACCCTCCAAATTATTATCCACCGAGTCTGCTAATATGACATTTTCTGTAGCAGAGCAAGTTTCCCAATCAAGTTTGTTCGAAAAGGGTCCTCTGTAATAGATAATTCTTTCTCTCCCTTAACCAAGGAGTATAGTTTGGCCATGAATCTAGGTTCCGAGACCCTGTCCGGATATTTCCATTCATGCTCCAAAAGGTTTTGAATAGCTGGGACCAATGGAACCTTGGGAAACCTAGGTTTTTGAAACTGTCTAAACCACTCCCCGCTCATGTTAGGCTGGTCCTCCTCACCTGGTAATTGGAGGTTAGAAAAGAGGTATGATATTTCTGGGTTCAAATCGTCCTTAAGCACATATTTTTCCCTAGCCGAGGAGTCAGCTAGAAAACCCACTTCCTCTTCATCATACTTGGGAGACACCCAAGAAGAGGCAGATGAGGGGGGAGTAGACTGACCAATAGCAACCAGCCCAAAGAAGGAGATGCCTAAGAAGGTGGACTCCTTTTGCGATGTCTATTATAGGCTTCCAACTAAGATTTCACCAGCTCCTGGTGATCCTTTTATGTCACAGAAGGAGAATGGTGTCTATGTCTTCCATCACAAACTCCATGAAGGAATCTATCTGGAGATACAAGGCAAGAATCATGCTAGTTCTTTCCCATGGTTAAAAGTGCAAGTCTAAAACAGACTGGTTAAACAGGGGAAGAGAGCTCTTTTTATGTGAGCTGTGGGGCCATAAATAGTAGACCAGTTATCTACACGGCAGAACCATACTCCGATATATATAGCCTCTTAAAGTAGAGCACTAAAGTAAAATGCCATCTCCCATGAGGAATAGGATTATACATATTTCCCCCTCACCTGTGTAAGAAAAAGAAAAACACACAGGCACGAGAAAGACCAACCTCCTATGTCTTAAAAAGAAAGGGTGGGAAGGGCTTTGTAAGCACACCACCATGACAGGCTGACCGGGCGGGCAGGGGTCAAGCATGCAACAGAGGCTAAATCAGTATTTAACTTAGCCCCTATGCACCCCCTCTTTTTGAGTATATTCTATGCTGATGTCACGCCAAATGCAGCCACGATCAGCTTTAATTATATCTACACAAGCAGTTCAGAAAAGAAACTCCTCACACTGCTGCCACATCAGAGGAAGCGCGTGACACCTCTGCAGCTGCTAAAACAAAGGAAGCAGTGCTCCCACAGCCACTACACAGGGGTGGTTTCTCCATTAAAGCTCCGGGGCTGCGCCCCACTGAAATTCCTACACCTTCCAGTACAAATGATAACTAGATCGATATATTTAGAGATACAAGGGTATCTCTAAACAAATCGATGTATTTAAGTCTGGGCTGTCTGCTCCAGGCTGCCTGCCCCACCTCGCTCTGAAGCAGGAGACGGAAGCCAGGCAGTAAATCAACTTTCTGAACTGTGACACACGGTTTACCATTCTAAAGCTCTTCATTGCCATTGTAAGATATGGTAGTATCCACTCTACGATACAAAAGGGGATGATGGACGGAACGCTTGAGCCAATCAAACACTCACCCCCAGTCAACTGATCTGGGTTTAATCCATCATCATTCTTTAGCTCACTCCACCACCCCAGTTCAGACATGGCCATATGCAAATCAGTCTGACCCTGTGCCTCATGGGAACAGTACAGCCCGAACTGCCAAGCCATGTCTTCCCTAGACCGGAAACAAGCATCCTAGGACCGGTTTCTGGCATTCCAGCCGTCATCAGCCAGGCTTGCTTGAATCCAGTGGCAAAGTGAGCAAGGGACCCACGTCTGGGCATACCCCCGCCAACTTAGGGCGAACAAAGCGATACAAAAGGGGATGATGGACGGAACGCTTGAGCCAATCAAACACTCACCCCCAGTCAACTGATCTGGGTTTAATCCATCATCATTCTTTAGCTCACTCCACCACCCCAGTTCAGACATGGCCAATGCAAATCAGTCTGACCCTGTGCCTCATGGGAACAGTACAGCCCGAACTGCCAAGCCATGTCTTCCCTGGACCGGAAACAAGCATCCTAGGACCGGTTTCTGGCAATCCAAAAAACGAGCAGGGTTTTTGTTCTCTTGCAAAGTTGATCCAAATATCCGAGTCAAGCGCAAAGGAGAGAAATATGTGCTTAAAGTAAAGACAGTTATCTGCTGAATGGCAATAAAACTGGCCCTATCTTCATGCCCTTAACATTAATGCCAAAAAGATGGATTGATTTATGAACAATGAATGTTAAGAACACCAAGGCAATGCATGTCAACCCTTCAGTTCCTTTCTTATTTCACAGGTTTTACTTAATCTTGCATTCCCCAAGAGTGTTAACTATATCATCATGTCGTGTTTATGTATTTTTTTCCATGCATCTTATTACTCTTGCATAGTGCATACTTTGAACGGTGCCAGGTGTTTATATATAGTTTTGATTGACAGCTCTGACCCTGAGGTTGACGCCAAAGCAAAGGGCCTGTCAGTGTGTTTCCCTTTTTGAAGCGCACACAGAACAATGGTCATGTATTCCAGTTGCAATTGAAATTCTTTGTAAATGTGTGTCAAGAGGGTACACACATTTAGAAAATATTTACAAGGCAAAAGTAAGAAAAACAGTGCTTAAATGTGAGTGAGCACAATGTATGTTGATGGCAGTGAAGCGAAGGAGATGCGAGGAAGTTCATTCAGGCGCGAGTGAAAAGAGGGTGCTGAAGAGGAAAAAGATGAGGTTTAAGATGTGCAGATGGACGAGATGTGCAGTGAAAAATGGCATACATATCTAATATAAAGCTCACATAACTGAAGGCCAATACTCCTTCCACAGACCTCAGTAATTTAATTCACAGTCTCACAATTTCAGAATTGAAACAGTTCAAATGTTAATTATATATAACAAATCATTTTTATTACTCATTTATCGTAAACAGCTAACAACCATTGACAAAGCCAATAATACTGGCAGGTTTTAGGTGTATGTCAGTTGTGTTATATATCTGAATGCAATAACATCTCAGAGAGAAACCAAAATACCATTTGAGTGGCACACTATGGGAATCACAAAAAATTATTTTATGTGTTTCTCTTTTAGAGAGCCCTCACTTTTTTCATCCCTCTTAAAGACCTGTATGCACATATTTCTATATGACGAGTTGCAGCCAGCCGCTGTGGGTGTTTCCCGAAGCCTGGTTAGAGCATTTTCTTCCAAAGTTGATGCCGCATGCAGTGCAAGGCACTGGGCAAGAACACACTTTAAAGGGCTGAAGTTGTTGCAGTGTAAAATATGCACATTATAGTAATTGTTGAAGATATTAATGCAGTGAGATATGGGGCGGTTTTTAATGTGTTTAATATTTCAAGACTATACGTTACCACTGCTTTATAAGCCTTGCTTTATCACTAAATTCATTTGCTTCAAAATGCACCATTTGCCAATCTTTTTTCAATTTTTTTCTTGCGAGGAGGATCCACCATGGACTCCATGTTTGTCCATTAAGCTTGCCTGTTACATAAAAGGGAAGTTTGCGGGGCACCCCCCCCCCCAGGCAGACAGAGGGTGGTGCAGTCTAGAACTGCCATTTTGTGTTGGGCTACATGTGTAGCCCAAAGTAGCCCAAAAGTATTTAAGGGTCCTCGTTGGGCTCCCTGCCATCATTTTAGGTTTGGTGATCTGTTGGCTGGGAGATAGTTGACCTTTTCGCCTTTTCCTTAGTGCAGGGAGAGTTTATTAGGTGCGGTTACGGGTGTATATATATACACTGTTTGTTTCAGATAAAATGTCACCAGCTGACAGCAAGGTGGCTGAAGCCATGCGGCTCCTCAGGGAGGCTGGGCGGCTCAACCTCGTGTCGGTGGCGAGGCCGTAGTATCATGGCCCGTCAGGCTAGGCGGACCTTAGCGAGAGTGGCAGCCGCAGTTGTCTGCTCACTGCTGCAGAACTGGCGGGAGGTGGCAGTCCCCACCATGAGAGTAAGTGAGAGGGGCTGCTCGGGAGTCAGGAGAGCAGCCCCTCGTGACTCAGGGCGAAAAATTGCCTCAGGTAATGGGGCGGGCCAGACAGGGACATCTGGGGCGGTTTGTGGGCGTGGGGTGGCAGGTATGAGGCATCAGAGCCCAGGGGCCATATTGAACTCAGACTGTGTTGCAGAACAGCAGCGATGTTAGGGGCCCCTCCGCACAGCCTGCGTGTGTACGGGGCCTCAGGGCAAAGACAGCAATGGCGGGGTGTGAGGAGCCGGATGCAGTAGATGGCACTGGCTCAATAATGGGGTGCCTGTGAAGCCTGTTGACATCAGTGGGAATACAGCAATGCAAATGTGTGCGGCATCAAAAGAGCCGCTTACGATGAGGAACAGGTGCTTTAGCAGTGCGCGGAGAGGGGAGGGGCTTAGTGTGCTCACTTTTAGTTGCGATCCGGGTGCTGTCACATGCCCGCTGAAGAGCAAACTGTTGTACAGGGTGCTGGGCAATGCAAGAGGGCAGCACACCTGATTTTGAGACAGGACTGGGGGCTGGAGGACACTGAACCCTATGAATATTGGGAGGGCCCTAATTTGGTGGGGTCTTTCTGGGAGGATAGTGACGTAGGGTACACAAGGAAAGTTAGGGTGGCACAGCTCGATGGCTACTTGAGTAACGGGGGTCGCTGTGTAGTGCCCCCCAAGCATGAGGAGTCATAGGGGAGCAGGAGTGGACTGGGAGAACAGGAGATGAGGGCAGGGTGGGGGTAGAAAAGTGAATGGCACAGGATGGGATCCATTGGGGACAGCCAAGGGCCCTGCGTCCGTTTTAGTGGCAGCAATGCTGGAGTGGAGCGGATACGAGGAAGATAGGGATGTTGAGGCTCTAGAAGAAGTGGAGTACTGCGGGGAGGCTGCGCCGTGGGTGTGGAAGGGGAGGGGGTCGAGGTGGGTTGGGACCTGCTGGGTAAGGACGAAGAGATCAGGGGGTCTGGTGGTGTCTGGTGTTTGGGGGATTTGCAGTGGCAGGCGCAGGGCCCCAGCACAGTCCTCATATTTCCAGGTACAGGAGCAAAGCAGAGTTCCGGACTCAGGAGAGATGGAGGCAGCTCGACAGCACTGAAGTGAAGAGATGGCTGGGCCCTTTGCGGTGCACCCGATGTCGTCGAGGGATCCCTACGTGGCTGGTAGAAGAAGGTCCGGATTGGCCTCATCGGCTGGCAGGTCTGCAACGGCCTGCGGTGCTCACAGCACAGCAGACAAGCGCGTATTGTCGGCGGAGTGGCATGGAGGGATTATCTCAACCCCCCGGGACGCCATGCCTCACCCTATAATGCCTCATTATGTAATGGTTCATGGGCAAAATGTGTGTGCCGGCCCCAGTTGGGGCGGTATGCCGGCCCCAGTTGGGGCGGTATGGCGGACCCGCTGGGTCACTGTTGCTTTATGATGTTACAAGCCTTGAGGAAGGTGAGGGCAAAACAAGGAAAATGGTAATGGTAGGGAGGGGGTACATCTAATGTGCTGTCCAGTATCGTGCAGGCCAATGTGGAACGGCCAAATAAGGCAATGGAGGTGCAGAGGCAACTAGTGAGGCGGCAAGCAACTTTACGTGCACCGTCCTTGGAGCCAGGTAAGACCCGGGCCTTGGGCAAGGAGCCAATAATGGTGTCTACGGGTGTGCATGCCGAGAGGGGCTCAGAAGCAGCTGCTTAAAGAGAAGTACGTAATTGATGTGGTGTGGGCACTGAGGAGCTCAAGGCAGGCGTTAAAGGTGAGAAACGTGAGGCAGGTATGAGGGTGGTAGGTGGCAGTGAGGTGACAGTGGTTGGGTAAGAGTGAGAAAAAGGACGAGCCGGAGAGCAAAGAGCTCAAGATAAAGAGGTCACCATATATGGGGGTTACAAAGCCATTAGGGGCCCACCTTATTTTAGCCACAAAGGAGCCGATTTGGAAATGGGAGTATGTTGAAATGCTTTATCTACTATTGAGAAGTGCGTTCCAAAGAGGGCTCGAAGGAGGAGGAATATGAGCTGGCAAAGTGGCCAAAGGTACCCCTCATGATTGAGAATTGGGCAGCATCATTTTTAATATACGCCAGCGTATACTGTGAAAAGTATCTGGAACGTTGGTGGCCATGTGTAAGTATATGGACGTGATCCGGAAAGCTCAAAGCACGGGGGTGGGTATGCCTGGGGTCAGTACGACAAGGAATTTAGGGCGCGTTTGGCATGGGATCCAGGTGAAATGGGGGGGGAACTAGATTCAGACCTTTGGCAGAACACCATGAGGGCAGCAACCTACCACAGCCCTAACAGCATACAGGGCACAAACAAAAAACAGGAAGGGGTTTGGGTGAGGGAGGTATTTCTGGGATGTCTTGGACCTCTAATAGTGAAGATAGCTTAACAGTGGACTCTATAAAGTGAATGGGCACCTTCACTGCAATGGTAATGAATGGGACGAGGACGGAAGAAGAGGAGGTAATGTATGCTATATTAGTAATTATCCAATGGCTCCCAGTTATATTACAAAAATAGCACTGCTGCAGGATACATCCGTCCGTAGAACAAGCCTTATCTTTAGAGCAACTGAATGTTAAAATAACTCGGTGCTAAAACAAGAGACATATAAACGTGTGCTTGTTCTTTTCTTCTAATAACCAAAGAATACAATAAGTACTGTTCTGTCTCATCTGCAACAATCACTGCTAAATAGAACTCTGAATAAAAATAAACGCAGTCTCACAAAATGGGTTGAAATTGTGCTTGCAAAGTGCTTTATTCAACAAAATGTATGTGCTTCAGAGCGTGCACCGAAACGGATACACAAATATGGGGTTTTATGTGTCATATTTAAACAATTGTCACATTAAACTTCAGAGGGAAAGCGATATTTCACAAATACCTTTAAAAACAAACGCTTATGGAAATCTGTGCACAGCTGGGTACCTTTGAAACCTGTGCACGAGTCATGTATATTATAAGCAAAGAGGTTAAAAATTAAGGTACTGAACACTTCGGACAGGAGTGCACGATGAACAAATTCAGCTCAGGTACTTCCGCAGCCAGTTCATTTGAGATTGGAAGCTCAGTGGTGCCTTTTCTATGGCTACAGCAGAGGTTTTGCAGAATGCATGGACATCAGACTTTACACCCTCAAAAAGGTTGTACGAAAAGTCAGGAAAGTTATCTTTATATTGGTTTCTGTGTCTAATACCACGAGCTCTCCTATTACAAATGTACTAGAACTTGCCCTACTCAGGCCCTCATGAAACTGCACGTGGTGATCCTGATTCAGAAACAAATCAGAGTTGCGCCTAAATCCGTATTAAAAGACGTGAGCAAATATCGATTAGTCCCAGCAGTTTTTCATGCAAAATATTTCCCGACACAACCAGGCAAAATTTGAGCTGAAAAAAACCTAATATTTAGAGGTTTGCCTTTGCAAAGGTGGAAAATAAGTTATCACATTATCCTCCATAAAGAGCTGCGAAACTAGGATTGGGGAGCAGATACTACAGTAGGGAAAACCCAACCCTGCGGTATCGCTATTTCCCTGGGATTACCATGGGTTCCTATAATGAGGGCTAGGGTGGTGGGACTGAAGTTGTGACGTAAGGCACTTTTCATAAAAGAACCACAGACCCAAGACTGCATCCCTACATGTCGCATTATTGTGTAGACCACTGCGTACTCACTTCCTTAGCTCCACCGAATGCCAAGACATTGTCATGTACCGCGAGGGAATGGAAGGTGAGTGCTGTAAATGGAAGTGTCCCCAAAGAGCAAGAATGCAAACATCACCACTCTTTGCTTACTCTTTAGTAAAGTATTTCTTCCCATATACAAACTGCGTCAACAGAGACCCTCGAAGGTATCATAAAACAGGATCTATGTGGATTCACCTGCGCACTCATCCTAAAAATGATCTTCTTGACTGAGGCACGCCTTTTCTGTTTACAGCCATGGAGGTCTGCATTAGGTTTGCTGGCATGTACATATTCCCTTTGTGGTAGAATACCCTTGGATTTTGTAACCGTATTCAACACAGAGCATGCAACCAGCAACAAACGCCTTAGAAGGTTGCAATGGGCAGTACCAAAGCATGAAAAGAACAAACAAGGAGAAATTCTCATATCCTTTGTTTTTCAACAAAGTACGTAAAGTGAGAAGGCAAAAGGTATTTTCTACTAAAATAAGACTATTGGGGAAAAAACTGAAATTAGAATTTTCGATTTAAACAAACATAAGCACAGAGCCTTTGAGGCAAATTGGAAGAACAGGGTACAGCCTTCCTTCAATGGAAAACAGGGGGAAAAAAAATTTCAGTGACAAAGTTCATTCAGTAGGTTTCAGTGACAAAGTTCATTCAGTAGGTTGCTCCAGGATGAAAATGTTTCTCCTAAGCAAATAAAACAAAGAAATGGGAAGGCAGGTCTATCTCAGTCCTTGACTTATAACTTGTGAACTCCCTCACACAAATTCAGGGGACATCTGAGTTTGTGGCTTGTCTCTTAATAAATTAGGTTTGGTTACTGGAATCTTACTTTGTGCCAGAGATTCTACTGGTGATGGTATGCATTATAAATAAATAAAAATTAAATAATTCATTTTGAGCAGGTGCCATCCTAGGGAAGCCGGTGTTTTGCTACAGGTGTCTTAGTTTGCTTCTCTGGCAGAAAGGTAATTCTTACAACAACCTCTCAAGTACTTGCTCTTATGGGGTGTTGCGTTGGATTAGTTCTTAATAACATACATGAAGTCTAGTCTAACTTAAGATCAGTTAATGTGAAGAGAGCCCAAAAGGTCAGCACCCGTAGAGGGGTCATGGAGGACCTAGACCTTGCTGTGCCATATAGGGCTCTCGGGGAGGGTTCACAACTGCACTTTAAGACAAACAGGGGACACAGCAACGCCTTTTCCTCACTGCAGCATAGCACCTGGCAGGATTAGAGAGCATTGCTTCAGATCTGGTGGCTCCCTCACAGCCAGGGGAGTCACCGTCATGGTGAGTGTTTGCATTCGGGTCCCGGCTGGCAGGTTCAGCCCCCTCAGCTTTAATTATGGAGCCCTTCTTATTTACATGCTTCTCTGCACCCTGCGGTCAGGCAGAGGTTCTGATTTTCACAATGTATGACATGGCAGAGGGGTGGGGTGTGCCTGCTCAGGTACGTCTGCTCCGCCGTCTGGATCTGGGTTCACAAGAGACACCGCCGTCCGGATCTGGGTTCACAAGAGACACAAGCCGCCATTGCAGTTTTTGAGGTCAAGGATTGCTCAGGCTCTCTGGGGCGGTAGAAGGCTGGTTTCTTTCTCCATAGGCTGACCTGGGTGGCACTTGTGTCTGCTCCATGCAGCCTTGTTGAGATCGAGTGTGGTGCTATGGTGGCGGGGCTGAAAGGTGGGAAAGTCATGTCCTTTTCTTTTATGCTGAGGGATGCTCAGGGTGCTCCAAAAAGCAAGGCGCTGTTGGTCTCCTGTTTTTCTGGTGATCAGGGACATGTTTCTTTTGCTTCACCTCGTGCAGGTTACTCAGGTTTTTCTGCTGCCACTAATCTTAGATGTTTAAATCTTTTGGCAACTAAATTATCAAAACCTGGTATTTGAAGCAGTGGTTTTGTTCTTGCTTGTGTTTGGGATGCTGACTTCCAGGCTCACAACTGGTATGCTCTGACCTTGTCCTAGGACGCTTGCTTAGTATCCATGCTGTTGCCTTCTGTTTTCCCTTAATTCATAGATGATTTGGTTGTAACCACTAGGCTTTGAGAGACACTCCCAGACCACATGCGAGACCCAAATGTGTGCTAAGGCCTCATGCTTGGTCTGAAAGTTAAGGGTTCAAATCTCGTTATCACCACTGGTCATAAAAAACAAAGAATTCTGTTGTCCTCGTGTACTGCATGGGCTTGGTTTCGGCTTGGTGACATAGCTGCTGTGCAGCCTTCTCCCTCACTTTTTTTCCCTGGTATGTCTTTTCTTGCCTCTGTCTCGCCGGAGCCCTTGCGACTGGCAGAGGTTGAGAGTGGTAGATGGTGTTCCTCTTACTCTCCTCATCTATAAAAGAAAATGAATAAATGACAACAGAAAGCAGAGAACCCGGGCAGCCTTTGTGCCCCTCAAGACTCAGCTCTTCACTATGCGGGGGTTGTAAGGCTCACACATTTCTAGAACACTTAATTTCTCAATCGAGTCAGGGTATCATCAATGGAGGTTACAAGGTGGGGTTTTAATCGATACGCCCAGAGTCAGGTATGCAGGGAACTCTTCTCTGGACTGGTTTATGCGGATCTCTGTGCATTCCCAAGTCCAGGTGATCAATGCCCCTGAAGGAGAAGTGCGCACACGCTTTTTAGATCCTTCGTCAGCCTGAAAGCTCGGATTATTTTCTACCACTCAATTCCTTTGTAGGTGGACAAAGGCGTCCGTTGGAAGTTCAGTCAGGCCAGCATCAGGTTGGGGATCTTTCCTACGGTCTCCTGTTCTCCCCAACAGTGTTTGCAATGGTGCTGGCACCCAAAGTTGTAGTTCTTCGAGACAAGCGGAGGAGGGGCCTTTGTCTACCGGATGATTGATTGGTACATTCCGGTCACAAACCAGCGGGTGTACGACATAGCTTCTCTGTGCTTCAGAACATGGGTGGTGGCTCAACAGGGGGGGTGGAAGGGGGTTTAAAAGATGAGTTAGGCTGTTGACTTCTTCAGATTATGTTTTTGTGGGTTCTGGACTTAATTCTGTCCTCCAGGGACGGTATGCCAAGAAGTAAGTCTTCTGCTTGGACGAAGGTTCAGCAAGTTCATGTTCTTGATGGTTTCTGGACTGCCACATGGGCCATGCCTTCCATGTTCTTCTTTCTTTCCTGTCTCCAGGAGAATCGAGACTAGGAATGGAACTTTGTATCCAAGGTGCTATCTTAGGTTTCCCTGGTTTGATTCTCTTGTGTTGATTTGCATTGAAGCCTCATATGTGTTCACAGTATTTTTGTCTCCGGAGATGTGTTTTTCGCAATGCCTTTGGGTCTAGTAGGTGGCACTGGCTAGGTACAGCCTGATATAATAAGGAACAGCATATGGCAGCGGACCCCGGAAGTAACGGCCCATTTACTTATGGGTAATTTTCATAATTCCTGGGGCCATCTTCCTTGTCCCCCACTTTAGTCTGGCCTTCCAACCGGCGTTGTTTGCTCAGTAACTGACGGTGGGGTTTTGACCATTTTTATTGCTTTTCCAGAGAGCAAAGGGGGAGTGTTTAGAAAAGGTATTAAAAAAACTTAAAAGAAGCCTGTCTTAGAGGTACATTACCTCAGAGTACGGAATGGTTGAGGAAGATGGCGCCGGGAGTAATGGAAAGGACAAATTAGACTTTGGACCATCTTTTTAAAAGCAGTTTATAGTCCCCACTAAGTGGCACATTCCCACGGTTCTGGGAGAGACAGATCTGCAAACGGAAGTAAATAACTGTTTATCAACATTTTACTGTTAAACGTCAAGGCTCAAAGGCAACACTGAAATAACAATTTTATCAACTACTTCAAGCACCAATTAGGAGGGATGTTCCGAAAACTAAAAGAAAAAGCAAACTCCCAAGGCCCTGGGTGACTTAGGACGCTTTTGTACTAGGAACTGTATGACAATACTTCACCGACCCCTAATGCACTGAGTTTCTATAAAAAAAAGCTGCGGTGCTTGTACCTACCTATGACGTAATCAAGAAGAGCTAATATCGACGTGGCTTAACTTCAAACAAAATACCTCGAATGTCCACTGAGTTGTAAGCTCACGGCGGAGGAAACCAGTTCTCTAAGTGATTAATCCATGCAACATTTTTGAATACAAGATACATATGCACCACCACACATCAGTAGGGGCATCCTTCTTGGAAATACTACTAAATATATATTCAGAGATCAGACAATATTTCACAGTACTTGCTAAATTCTGCATTGGAAATGTTTTGTACGGAACCCAACAACATAAATGATCTCTGGATGGACGTCATTGGGCATGCGTCCTCCAAGCGGAACTCCCACTTTCAAAAAAGTACATTGATCGTAGAAAACCTTGCTGAAGGGCAGGAGCAAATTTGTGGAAGCCATACATAATTTCTGCGAAACAAAAAATTGCAAAAGAAGTAATTAATCTGGTCATCTGTGTATTAAAAAAAAAAAAAACATTTTGTAAGAAACTGGCTGCATTTTCATTAAGGCTGTACCAGCTGAGTTGAGTCAAGTTCGTAAGTTACAAAATTTGTGGACTTTCACCAGTTTTCAACAAAAAAATTTTGTTGGGTCATTTTTCGTCTAATTTTTTTTTGTTGCAGTGTAACTCGAGTACAATTCTCCAGCAAAAGGTGTGTGGAGGGGGGATTAACATATTAGCATAGCTGGAATGTTATCACTCAACACCTGTCCTCGGCGCATGGAATGTACGTGAATTTCACAGCATTTTGTTTGAGGCGCCAAATGTGTTTCTCTACAAAGTCAAATGTGTTCGTAAAGTCTCTGGCTCACTATAACATCTGAAACCACAAAACTTTACAAGAAAATCTTATCGGCATCTTCCCAACAAGACTTGCTTGGAGATGCTGCTCTTTTACATTTTGCTTTTCGGAAGCAACTGCCCATCCTTTACAGTTCTATTGTTTTTGCGTGGATCATGAAAGTATAAACCGGCCTTTCATGCCATGATGTTTGGAATAATCGACATAGTGCATATACCAGCAGATAGTGCAATATACCATTTGTTTCACTGCCTTTGGGAAGGTGAAGTAGGGATGAGCTCAAACTACCTGCTCACTCATATAATATTTGACTTATGTAACATCCTGGTGTACAATACACACACAATGCCCAAAATAAATGAGTTAAACTTACTTCTATGCTGGGTCTTTTTTCACATCAAAAATAACACTTTAAATGTTGCATTTAATTTGTTTCACGGTTGTGTTTATAACTACATTAGGCAAGAAGGGATTCCCGCAGGTAAGAGGAATGTGCAAGGTGGTAGGTGAATATTACCACATACCTCCCTGCACGGGAGGGCTACCCCAGTCTATCACTTGGTAAATAGTCCGTCCGGCCGGCAGGGCTGGAATACATTATAATGTCGAGCAGTTAACGGCTCTCATATTGAGGTTTTGTGCATGTGAATACTGTTGTGACCCCCCACGCTCCCTTTAGCATTCGGCTGGAAGCGTAGGAAATCCCTTTCAACCCTGCACCCCCAGCAACAGATGCAATAATGTTTAGGTGAAATCTGCACATAGGTAGCGTCTTCTGACTTAGGACAGAGTTGAAAGTCTTTTTTTTTTAAACCCTCAGATCTTTCTCAATTTCTGCTAACGGCGGGCAGTGCCTCCATGTTACAAGTCAATTTCAACAGCTCTGCAAGCTTTTGAACACAAAGACTAGGAAAAAGTTAGGGGTGGGCTGTAGCACATAGCAAAACTGTTCCAACAGTCCAGTTGCTCTGCAGGACAAGCATGGCTGGGGCAGATCTGACTTAAGCCAAGGCCTATCATGTGACTGACCCCAGCACCACCTACCACACTGAATTGCTTCACCCTGGCCACTTAACTGATGCACATATGAGACTCTTCTCTGCCTCACAGCTGCATTTCAGGGGGGCCAGAGACACTGCCTGGAATGTGGAACACCTGGAACAGCACAAAATAAATATTCTGGGCCCGCTTCAGCACAGCAGTTCCCCCACTGCTTAGAAGTGGCAAGTACTCAACTTGCCTCAGTCTGCAGAGACCATACAGTTTTCTCTTGCATATCACGAGTCAGAGAAAAGCCCAAATGCTGCCATCCCACAGAACCAGTGGCCATGTCAATTCACTGCTTTTTCTTCTTTGTTCACTGTGCTTTGTGGCTGTTTCCAAGAAAATAAGTGCATAGACACTTGCAGCTTTCTCCAGGCGCTGGAGGAGCCCAGGGTAAAGTGGTGCTACATGCTTGTGGGGAAGTCTGCAATTTCCTGCAACCGATGCTCAATGGTCAGTCGGAGGATGGAGTACCTGCAGAATGAAACGAAGACATTCAAGGACTGGTACAAAGACAGACCATACAAGATGCCGACTTCAGATCAAATCCCAGTTGCAACAATTAGTGCAAAACAAGTTGGTAGTGTGAGACTGGTACATGGCGGCAATAATTTCAGCAGAATATGTTATCAGCCCTCTAATGGATCTCAGAAACAATTTGTACAGAATGAGTTGGCAGCAGTGCTTAATTTGAGCCGGCACTTAATTGCCTGAACCTGCACTTATGACAGCTGATACATGGTGGCGCTGTTTGTGTAATTTAATGAAGAGCAGAAAAACAGTTGTTTTTTAATTCAATATACATTAACAACTAATATCTGCCACCTAAGCCATTCTTAAAGCGTTGGCGGCTTCGAACAGTCTGAATCGTCATACTTCAGTGTGATGGTTAGTAGTTGTGCAAGTACAGTGGCAATGTGTGGTGCGAACTGCAGTGGCCTCCTTACGAGGGCTCCGTTACTTATTTTATTTACAAATTAAGCACTAGTTGGCATCTTGAGAAAGGTACTGGTAATATGAATTTGTGACAATGTGGTAGGGAGGTCAAATGTGTGAAGGGAAAGCATAAACAAAAATCCCAAAAAATGTATTCAGGAAAATAGATTTGCACTGTTAGTGTATTTTTACTGGCAACAACTTACTTTCGGACAAGCTTTGTCACCTCCCGGTCTTCCTCTTCCTTCAGCTTCTGAATAAAGCTGGTCAATACTGGCATCTCAAATTTAATGTACTGTGCCACCTGCATCAGAAATAAAAAATAAAAAAAATACAGTTTTCAACCTTGTGAACTTTGTTTCTGGTAAAAATAACTCAGTATGATGAGCACAAACTGCAGACAACAGTCTACATAGCAACTCCACATAAAATCCTTCCTAATTTCAGGAAGTATCACTCTGTTGCACATTATTAACTCCTACTATTTTAAGGCAAACAGAAAACAAATCTCAGATTATTGTCTCTGGTGTGTGTGTATGTTTGTACACACATGTAGGTGCAGCTCCCAAACCATTCTGCATGGCTTTACCATTGTTAGGATCACAAGGATTATGTTATCTTTTCCGCTTTGACAGGAAAGTGCTTTTACCATCTCGCATTTTCTGGTCTTAAATTCTGGATAAATTAATGAATTCCATTTGAATTGATATTGAGAAGGTTGCTACAACCAACTATAACAGACGTGATTCTGATGAAGACTTCCTCAGATTGGCATGTAGAGAAGAAACCTTGTCAACAGCATCCTTTTTTGGACTGCCACACCCAGTAACATCGCTTCAAACGCTGTGAAAATAGAAGTTTCATTTCCAGCCTGTTCTCAATTATATTAATTCGGCAAGGCAGCAAAAAAGACTTTCTTATCCTTTGTGTGTCTCATTTACTATATTTGCACTCTAAATCTTTTGCATACTTGTCACTTATCTAAGCACCAAAATATTGTCACAATTTTGTCTTTTAGCACCATTACAATGTAATATATTGCATACATTAGCTATTGTATTAAATAATATTTCTCATTTCGATTGAAGGTATCAGATATTTTTCTGTGATTTTGAAAATAATCATTACATTTATATACAAAAATATTTATTCCTGTTAGAAATGGGATTTCTGGTTGGCTAGGGCAAACGCCTAAGCCAGGCAGAAACCACCACTCTAGTCAGGGCAAGGGAGTTACACACAGAAGATAACCCCTGCTCACCCCATTGGTAGCTTGGCACGAGCAGTCAGGCTTATCCCAGAGGCAATGTGTAAAGCGTTTGCGCAACACACTCGCACAGCAGCAACACACTAGGCACACCACAAAAGAAACTCCACACAAGGTTATATAAAAAATAGCCTTTGTATTACATTAGAATGCAATCACATATATACACTGTGCCACCTGGCACTAGGTATTACTTTACAGGGGATTATATACATGACAGGGCCAATTGGGCCACTGTCAGAACCCTTAGAACACACAAGTAGGGAAAATAAAGACAACAAGTACCTACTGGCAACATTGCACTTAGCACATTGTGATGCAAACCATACTCAGCAACAGTGCACCGTAGTGAACACTAGTCATGGTACACATCTCATGAGGCATGAACATAGAGCCCCCTAACAGTAACCAGCACCATCAGCAGTGGCGCACACATTATAAATGTCCCATGCCCCTCTCAGGCATTAATCTCAGTAAACTGAGCATAGACATATTAGGCATACATCCTAATCCTTACCTAGCACAACATGTTATGCATCACATAATCAGCAGTTTAGCACATTATACCTATACATCCTCAGCACAAGGTATCCCAGTAAGCACCTGCCAGGGTGCACATCATCATCACATCATCATCACTGTACATACCGTGCAGGTACTGCGCAAGTACTCATTACCCCAGGATGGCATAACAGTTAGAGCCCCACCCGCGCTCTAATGATGGTGCTTTGTGTCCCTCCCGTAGGCTTCTGGACCATGTGCCCGCCTACAGCAGGAAGTGCGTTGTTCCAACCACAGAGGGTCTCGCCCAATCTAACCCCACCAAAAATGACCCTGGTGCCTAGCGCACCCAAATCCGAGGTGGGGGATGCAATACGCTATCCCTGTGACTTGCCTCCTCTAAGCGTGGCCACCCCAGCGACCTCCTCGTGGCACAGCGGGGCCCAGATGGGCTCTCCTCCTGGCGCGGTCCCTCTGACTCAGGACTCCTTGGTCTTGGGGCACCGCCGCCAACTGCGGCGTCCTTGCTCAGCCTCTGCTCCTAGTGCAAGGCTTGTGCGCAGCCCTCCGTTAGGGCTCTTCTCACCTCGGCTGCCCGCAGCACCGCCGCGTCTTTACTCAGCTTCTAGCAGACACGCGGGGCTCTCCTCCTTCCTACGGGGAGCCCCGCCCACAGTCAGGCAATAGTCGCCTGGCTTCCTGCTCCGTTTCCGTGTCCTCAGGTGGAGCCCTCCGCTCCAGCAGTACGCGGGCTCTCCTCTTCCAGGATTAGAGCCCCGCCCACCATCAGGCAACTGTGGCCTGGCTTCCTGACGCTGGCTTCCCCCGTGGCTCCCTCGTTGCTATGGCAACTCGCTGGGGGAGCCGCACTCGGCCTCAGAGACAGAGGCAACTTCTTCCTGCCTGATTTCAGGCCTCAGCCACGGAGCGAAGTCTCCGCAACTTCTCCCTTGAGGGACTCTCCTCCCTGCTGGCTTCGCTAGGAGCGGCCGCGCTGCCCTCAAGGTAATCGTCACACATCCGGGTGGGGGGCTCAGCCCAGACTTCCCTGGCAAATTTACCGCTCCCTTTGCGGTCTCACGAGGCGCAATGCCCACAGGATCGGACAAACAAAGATACAGTTTTCCCCAAGGCAAAGGGGAGGCACCGCCAATAAATCCAGCGCTCTCTTAGCGCTCAGTCTGCCACTGCAGGGCAGGATCCCCAGCCCCGAGATCACTGGGGAACTGGGCCCAGGCAGGCCAGCTCACAGGGCCCTCTAGCAGAGGGGAAGTAATTTGTGGCGGTTCCTCCTGGCGCCCAGCAGTCCTCTTCGTCCTGGTCAAGCACAAAGTTCAACCTTTTCATGGGGTCACAGCCCCAATACTTATACCACTTGCTGTCTTTGTTCTCTCCCCCTGGCACAGGCCTAGGCCCAGTCAAAACCAGTTCTGGGGGGCACTTAATATTTTATTTACAGTGCACACCAATCCTTTTGTTAGTGTAGGCTCTGGCACCAGACACACCACAGGGGGGCGGAGCCAGCATTGTACAAGGCAGGCTCAGACCTATTCAGGGTCAGGGGCTACTCCTCCCACTACTCCAAATGCAGGTCTGCCTATTCAGCCTAGCGCTGACTCACCCGGCCCCTCTGGAGCCACTGAACCTCACCAGCCCCTGTCACTCCAGAGCCAGACATGCTATACACATCATGCAGGCACAAAGACGCATAGCACACAGAAATGCCCACTTCTAAAAGTGGCATTTCTAAAATAGTGATAATAAATCTGCGCACACCATTAAGCAGCATTTATTACCACTATTCCAAACATACCAAACTTGACCACTCTACTCCTCTCAGATCAGGAATTACCACTGAAACATTTATCAGGGAATCCCCAATGCATTCCTATGAGAGGGCAGGCACACAGTAGTGAGAAACCAAAATGGCAGTTTGTCACTACCAGGACATGCCACACAGTTAAGGCACATGTCCTACCTTTTACCTACAATGCACCCTGCCCATAGGGCTGCTAGGGCCTACCTTAGGGGTGACTGATATGTAGTAAAAGGGGAGTCACAGACGTGGCACCCATTTTATGTGCCACGTCACAGCGGCAGTAAACTGCGCGCGCAGGCCCTGCAATGGCAGAGGCCTGAGACAGGTTTGAAAGGCTACTTTGGTGGGTAGCGCAATCAGCGCTGCAAGCCCACCAGTAGCATTTTTAATTACTGGCCCTGGGTATCTGGGATACTGCTTTACAAGGGACTGGCAGGTAAATTAAATTAGCCAAACAGGTGTAGACCAATCTTACCACGTTTTACCATAGAGAGCACATGCACTTTACACTGGACAGCAGTGATAAAGTGCCCAGAGTCCTAAAACCACCAACACCATGTCAGAAAAATTACCAGGAGGAAGGCAAAAAGTTCAGGGATGACCCTGCAAAAAGGGCCAAGTCCAACAATTCCTCTCTAATTTAATAAATAAGTTACATTACTATTCCTAAATTGACATGGGATGAAATAACAGCATCCTTTGAATCTGTATAGCATTTTTTTCTACTGGGACACTTCTTTTGCATAACCCCTAGGATTATGCAGCAAAGGAGAGCCAAAGTATGTGACTGGGTTATCTACATTTAAAAAAAGAAAAATAGCGGAACATTTTCTGGTAGTATTATTTGGAGCCATCAGAACTAGAACCAATATGTTTTTGTGGAAATCTGCAAATTATGCTACAGATTGTGTGGAAAGTGTGGTAAAGACACAATTGTGCAATTAACTTCACAAAATTGTATTATTTCATTGCACCTAACCTTTGTTCATTATTTTATACACAATCTGTTAATGAAAGGAAATCAAGAAACTAAACATCCTCATTCCAATCAGTGGGCCATCTTAGCTGCACTTTGAAGAAATGCATTTGTTTTAAATATTTGGTTCAATGCCAGGGGATGCCTTTGGGCCACCTCCCCCTCCCAAAGGCATCTGATGGCCAGAGTAGGTTCACCCTGCACCCTTATGCCCTTTTTTTCCTGGTTAATGGCAGATGCAACAGAAATTTTTATGTTTTGGCCAGCCAAACAGAGCACAGTGGATGTATAAAAAAAACACAATGGCCATTGGAAGGAAAAAATCTGTTTTCCAATTGTGGACTTTTTTTAGTTTTGATTGGAGGAACTGCAGGTTAACAATCCAGAAGTCTCTAACTTTTTAATCCTTTCAAACCAACTGCACATATTTTTGTAATGTTAATTTCTCAAAACCTACTGAATGGATTTAGAGCAAAACCAAATTGTATTTCAAGCCACATTTGGTGTAATTCCATTTGGCCTTTTTTCTGAAGAGACAGTCAAGAATCAGATGTGGGTTACATTGGGAAATGTCACTTTTCTGACATCCTCACCCCCTTTTTATTCCCCTCCATGAAGGATCTGCACATAACTTGCTGCACTGAACACAAATCTGATTTTTTTTTTTTTACATTTCATACATGTTCATTGAACAACTCATAAAAGAGTATGAAGAAAACAAAAAAAAATTGCTTTTCTGACCCAACCATAATTGGCTACTGCCATTATATAATTATACATATATATATATATATATATATATATATATATGCAAAAACAGAAGCAGAGAACTCTGGGTAGTTCTCAAGTTTAGGTGGAAAGCAGCTCCAGTAAGAGCACTCTCAACACCAGCGACACTCTAAATTTGCTCCCCTCAAATGTCTGCTTTTCTATCAAAGTCTTTAAGCATAGGATTAGCGCAGTGCTATCCACGCCGAGATAGAAAGGGACAAAGTCTTTTGCCATTTCTACAGCAAAGTCTTTAAGCATAGGTTCTCTGCTTCTGTTTTTGCATAATTTATTCGTCACTCTATGCCTGAAAGGGTTTTGTTTTGACTTATACTGGGTGCTCCCTTGTGTCTGGACAAAGCTATACCTCTCTGAAGAGCTCTAACGAGAGCGAAACACTGCTTTCCACCTAAACTTGAGAACTACCCAGAGTTCTCTGCTTCTGTTTTTGCATAATTTATTCGTCACTCTATGCCTGAAAGGGTTTTGTTTTGATATATATATCCATCCACAAACGAGTTTTGCCCCAAAGAGAGAAGCCAACAGGTACGTGTATATTTTCGAATTTTATTCGGACAGCTTGCTGCAGGCAAAGGGCACAATAAAGTTAATCAAATTGTTCCAGTTATGCCAGACGCGTTTCGGGAATGAAATTCCCTTTCTCAATGGCTTCACTGCCACAATCACCAAACAGTCTTTGTTGCACCATTTCTAAACCGGGAACCTGCTACAGTGGGCGGGGCCAATCCGTATGGCCTCTTGGTCCTCGTAGTGCAAACATTCAATAATTTTCAAGTGAGTCTGTTCGATGTAGCGTGATTAAAAAATATTGCCCAAGTGGGTTGATGACCATAAGGCTACCTTTTTAGCAGTCTCTCACAACTGTGTCGTCGAACACCGTCTCCCGTAAAGCAGATGAAGCCATGTGGAACCATCACAGGCCCGCTCCTGCGGTGGGCTTCTCTCGCGGCTGGGCACAGCCGCTACATATCCACAAACAAGTTTTGCCCCAAAGAGAGAAGCCAACAGGTACGTGTATATTGCAAGCTGTCCGAATAAAATTCGAAAATATATACGTACCTGTTGGCTTCTCTCTTTGGGGCAAAACTCGTTTGTGGATATATACAAATACACATATATATACATATATATATATATATATATATATATATATACATATATATACATACTTGAAGATGAAGGATCACAAGAAAACAACAGCCAGCCAGGGCAAAAATCTGGATCCCAAAGGATACAATGAGTCACAAAGAAATAAAATGAAGAAAGAAGTGACTCAAACAGATAGATTCACCAAAGAACAAAAATATATTTCCACTACAACGTTTCAGCTTCCACCTTCCTCAGGTAGTACAAGATGGTTTGCTCAGTGGCTGCACAGATGACACAGCTGAATTTTCAAAAAGCATCATGAGTGAAGATTCCATTTGGAATGTGGAATCAATGCAGTCCTGAGAGCTCTTGAGATATGCAGTAATCAGGTTGTATGGTCAGTAATGTTCAGTCCATCTGGATGCAGTGATTTTAAACGGTACATCCAGAAGTTCTCTCTGGAGTCCAGTAGTTCTTCCTTTGAGACATGTTCCACGGGGAAAATCTTTAAATCTGATAGTAAATGATCCACAAGGTTAAAATGATTGGCTACAGGCTGGTCAATTTTCTTATTAATGATTACTATCAGATTTGAAGATTTTCCCCGTGGAACATGTCTCAAAGGAAGAACTACTGGACTCCAGAGAGAACTTCTGGATGTACCGTTTAAAATCACTGCATCCAGATGGACTGAACATTACTGACCATACAACCTGATTACTGCATATCTCAAGAGCTCTCAGGACTGCATTGATTCCACATTCCAAATGGAATCTTCACTCATGATGCTTTTTGAAAATTCAGCTGTGTCATCTGTGCAGCCACTGAGCAAACCATCTTGTACTACCTGAGGAAGGTGGAGCTGAAACGTTGTAGTGGAAATATATTTTTGTTCTTTGGTGAATCTATCTGTTTGAGTCACTTCTTTCTTGGACATATATATATATATATATATATATATATATTCACTGGGAGAAAAAAAGGTTACAGGGACGTTATAGTTAGGAAATACAATTAAAAAACCTGAGAAATTCACACACAAAAAACAAAGGTTACAGGGTCGTTCTAGTTAGGCCAGATTTTACACACATAAAACCATAGGAATTAAGCAGTTATATTTATAGGTATCTCAAGAAACTATAACTCATGCCCTAAGGTAAGTATAACTCGTGCCCTCGCCATGCACTGCTAATTACCCCACATATCTAATTACCCTACATATTACATCAGTCATGACATCTTCTATGACATCATTGATAACATCACTGCAACATATGCAATAAAATTATTGATGAGAAAACTGTGCATGGTGGGGGGGTGTGAGTGGCTGTATGGGTGTGAGGGTGCCTGTGTGGGTCTGTGAGTGGTTCTCTGGATCTCTGAGTGGATGCAACAGTGACTGTATGGGTGTGTGAGTGGCTGTATGGGTGTATGACGGTGTGTGAGTGGCTGTATGAGTGTGTAAATGGGTGTGTGAGTGGTTCTTTGGGTCTCTGACTGGGTGTGTGCATGCCTGTGTGGGTCTGTGAGTGATTCTCTGAGTCTCTGAGTGGATGTATCAGTGACTGTATGGGTGTGTGAGTGGCTGTATGGATGTGTGACTGGGTGTGTGAGTGTCTGTATGGGTGTGTAGGTGGTTTTCTGGATCTCTGAGTGGGTGTGTGAGTGGCTGTATGGGTGTGTGAGTGGTTGAGTGAGTGTGTGGTGGGTGTATGACTGGGTGTGTAAGTGGCTGTGTAGGTCTCTGAGTGGTGTGTGAGTGGCTGTGTCAGTATTTTGCTGTATGGGTGTGTGAATGGTTGTGTAAGTGGCTGTGTGGGTCTGTGAGTGGGTGTGTAAGTGGCTGTATCGGTGTGCACATGGCTGAGTTAGTTGGTGTTTGAGTGCCTATGTGGTTCTGTGAGTGGTTCTCTGGGTCTGTGAGTGGTTCTCTGGGTCTGTGAATGAATGTGTGAGTGACTGTATGGATGTGTGAGTGACTGCATGGGTGTGTGAGAGGGTGTGTGAGTGGGTGTATGGATATGTGAGAACATGTGTGAGTGGTTGTATGGGGGTGTGAAAGGGTATGAGTGGGCCGGAGTGTGGGTGTATTCTTTTTTTATTGGGGTATTGATCCGTAGATCCATTGCGGATTTACACGTGGGGGCCATACTGAGCACCGTCGTGGATCCACAGATCCTCGCGTGCCCAAAAAAACCCTCCATCAGTCCCATGAGGTCAAGGTACCTATACCCTGACCCCTTCTATCAATTTTACCTTTTATCCCCCTGTCCCCTGACCAAGTCGTGATACACAAATTGGTGGCCGCAACTTTACTTTCAGGTTGCGGTTAGCCAATCACGACATTGCTGTTGGTGCGCAGATCCGCATCTCTAGATATACATAAATCTTTTTTCTTTAATAACTCCAAAACTACTGAAAAGATTTAAACCAAATTACAAAAAGCTTCTCTCTGGACCAAGATCTAGCTTTCTGCCAAATTTGGTGTACTTCCATTCAGCGGTTCGGGCTGTAGTCGTGTCTAAAATCCCTATGGGAAATTGCTTGGGAAAACGTGTTTTGGGACCCCCCCTTTTTCCCTGTCCCCGCTTGACGGATCACCCAAAACTTTTCAAACAGCAGCTGAAGTGAGTGGCAAACTAGTTTTGAACATTTTGTGAAGATTTGTCAAACGATGCCAACGTTATTAGCAAAACAAAAAACGCTGTGTTTATGGAAACTAGGTCCTAACTATAACTACTAACTGGCGACCGCCAGGTGGGTGGGTGTCGGGGGGAGGGGTGTGTGTGTGTGTGTGTTAGTGTGTGTGTGTATAAATATATACAGAGAGAGAAAGAAACAGAGATAGGGGTGTATATTATATTATGAGTGTTAGGGTGCAATGGGGAATTCTGAGGACATGGTAACAGACCACGAAGCTGAAGCAAAGAGGCTTGTGCAGTTCATTAGAACTGCAAGACACAGTTCAACACTAAAGCCACAGAGGATTAGTACTACCTGGAAATTCCCCTTTTATAAATGGCTTGCATTTTCCTTTGGGGTGGTCTCCTGCTACAGCTAGGAATAGTCTTGTTAGCCAGGTCATATGTATGGGGGAGATAGAGCAGATGACACCTCATTTATATCATATGTATGGGATAAAATATCCATTAGTTTTGTTATAGTTACATTCCTCAAATAGCATTTAAGAAGCAAGAGAAGTGTTATAGAATTAGGATCACTTAAATCCTGTACGTGTACTTTCACATACAGATAAATACATATGTTGATGATTCAAAACCAGTACATGTTTCGCCCCATAAAGCTCATCCAAGCCTTCTGCAGTTTTAGCCCCATTCAGATTAAGAAGCCACTCATGCTGAGGGCCTCAATCTTGTCTATGCTGCTTTTGCTGGTAGTGTTGGAACCACACTTACATCGTAGGTGACTTCTTCTACTTGGTCTTTCTCCATTAGAAAAACCCTGGAGACCTGTTCACACGGGCCCTGCAGGACACGGGCGATGAGGGGGTAGTCTGAATCCCTCAGCTTCTGCTTCTCTGCAAGAGAAAACACAAATAAAAAAGTCTGAGGCAGTAAGAACGTACAACCTCACAGTACTCAACCAACTCAGTGATGCTTCAGCACCAGTCCTTACCCACCAACAATGAGCATCAGAGGGGGAGATTACCTTAAAGGGTTTTAGGATAAAGGAGGTTCAAATGGTCCAGGTAAGTGCAGAGACGTAATGATAATAACAGTTACAATTTAAGCAGTGCAGACCACAAAAGTGACCCAACCCCCTGAACTATCCTTTCAAAAGACCTTAAGAGAAACCAGAGGATTTTTGAGCAGCTCAATCAAGAATAGAATAGAAGCGATAGTGTATTCTGTGCTTCTGCTGCCACTTGCAGTTCACTTAGAGATAGCACCAGATTTTCATTTATGTACATCAACTTTCCACAGCAAATCAGCGCCAAGTAACTATTTTGTTTCAAAAACAGCTGTTCTGCAAATTATTTAAAATTCACAGTGTTGTTACCCCCCAGAAGAACATTCAAAGTTACTTTTTACAGTCATTTTTTATAGAATCTTGCTTAGAAAGTTCTAGTCTATTAAAGGTACAATGATCCTCCTTTTTCATTAAAATTGTGTAGGAATGAGAACACCAATCCCTACACTAGAGTTGTATAAAGTGTACATTGTTACCACAACACAGCACATAGAATGCTTTAAAATGCAAAATGTTGTCCTCTTTGTCTGGAATAACTCTGTGTAGGCGAGATCCCACCCACTAAAATGAATTCCATACATTTTGCCTATTTACTGCCCTGCTCACTGCATTCTTAAACAACATTCTATAGTATCTGGCATCTAAAACAACAATACTATCTAACACTTGAAAGAAGAGCTGGCATATCAGTGTTTTAAATGAGTAGGTACTCACCGGGACTGAGTACCGGCCCTTTTTAATTTTCTTCTCCTGAGTACCAGAACTTCTCCTCAGGCAAGGAGAGTACTGGTACTCATAGGGGCCCAGCATCAGCGCATATATTGTTCTGCTCAACAATGTCTATGCAAACCATCGCAGTCGGCACCATCATGAAACTTTACTAAACACATTCCCCAAACCCAAGAACCACGCGTCTTCTGAGTGGCTAACTGCAGCACGTTTCAGCCAATCAGAGAGCAGTATAAATATCTAGCTAATGTTATGGTTGTGCAGCGCCTACTTCATAAATCTTGGTCTTGCGGCGCCAGCCGAACTACTATGCCAAGCACTTTCAATTGGCTGGTTAGGTTCAGCAAGGTTAGTCTCGGTGTGTTGCAGAGTCTGTTCGGTAGCAGACTGTCCTGTCCAGCCCGACCTGGGAGAACTAAAACACACCTCCTGGACTCTCAATCAAACCAAGGAGGAGAGAGAAAGGTTAATAACGCAGTCGGCTTCTGGAACACTAAGGCCCAGAGCTAGTAAAGTGACTCTTTCTCTAAATTGCAGGAATGCTGCCTGTAACCAGCAAGCACGGACAGACTCTAATTCGGTCAACAAGAACAATCACAGCTAACTCTGTAGATGTGTATTTGTGTGCGAAAAAGAGAGCATGTGTAAGGGCCTGTGTGAGATAAAGTAAAAGCAAAAAATGTGAATGAGAGTAGGACTGAGAAAGAAAAGTAGTGTAGTGTAAGAGTTGTGTGCGCAAGTGACAGAATGTTTGAAAGTATGAAAGGGGAGTTTAAATGAGTGAAGAGCAGTGGTCGAAGTAGGAGGGATCGGAGGAGCACAACGTGCCCATACTTTTTTAATTTAAGGAAGACAGTTACCCTACTTTCTGTGAAAAGATAACTATTCCAAGATAGTTAATTCTGAGAGTTGAAGTGTTTCAGCTGAAGTGTAAGGCAGGGAGTCTCCTGTGCTGTGAAACTGAGGGAGGGGCAGAAAGCTAAACAAGCCTTCTTGCTAGGGTGCCTGCTTGCCCGAAAGAAGTGTAAATGTGCACCACGAGTCTATCTGCTAATGTAAAGGGAGCTCAGAAGCCGGTATAGGCTTTAATTAATGGAACCACTTGGCGCTTCCTGGTGAGGCAGATTTATTCTTTTTGAGAGGTATTGGAAAGGAGTTGCCAGCTGAGCTGTGAAGCGAGTGCTTTTTAAAGAGGAGTAACACAGACCCCTGCACCGAAGAGGTTGCAGGGGGCTGTGTTATGCTCCTATCTATTCCCCACTGCTCCAATTAGGATTCAATTCTGTGGCTCTCTGGTTACAGACAGACCTCTGCAGTGAATTAACTAATAGAGGTTTCATAAAGCACTATGATGCATTTCCTACTGATTAACTTAAGTTCCATTAATTTTACATTTAAACTGTGTGTTATTATATATGTACATACGTGAAGGTGAAAGACCGAAAAAAGTTACAGAACAGTTTGTTTTTTTAGCCACGCCTTTAACCCCGCCCCCACTGTGCACAGCATCACAGTTCCCTTACTTTTTTTAATGCACTTCGACCACTGTTGAAAAGGTGTGTTTGAGTCTGTGTCGACGCGCATGCATTTGTGTGTGACTAAAAGATGAGGCCCGTATTTTGACATGTATGAATGAGAGAGTACACATGAGTCTTTAACATCCAGTCTCTTCCATTTCCAGTCCGGCCAAGTTACAATCTTCAGGTATTCGGCATACGTAATTACATGTAGATTAGAAATGAGGTGTGTGCAGCAGCATTGCAGACTCCAGAAACCTCGAAGCCTGGGTGCAGAAAGTGCTTTTTAACTTTTCTTGGCAGAGGAAACCGAATTGACTGTTGGAACTGTTGACATTTTATGTTAATTTCATTAACAAAATATTGTCAGCTTTGAGAACAAATGGTGCAGCAGATTTACCATAGTGGAGTCAAATGTATTTTAAAAATGGGCACTTCTGAACCCAACACCAATTATATTAATCAGGAAGGTCAGTAATGAGTGTTGGAAATGGAAAAAAATACTTTGTGATCCCATAAATTGGGACTAACAGTGGGCCGCAGAAAGTGGACAAAGTCACAAAGAGCAGACTCTGACAGTCAACTTATAAATTATTTTATTTTAAACTCAGCCCCAATTAAATTGGCAACAAGGACAAATGTGAGAGTAAGTATTGATTAGAATGTTGGCATTTATTTAATTCAGGATTTATGTGACCCTCCAAACTTCTAGCATCATTATAGGGTTGTCAAATCAGTTTCAGGAATAACTCAATTAGCTTTGAAAACCCCATCCGAGCCCGATATTGAATTTGTTTGTCTGAATATAGGGAGTCAGCCATATTTTTTGTCTGGTACAATTGTGGCGATGATTCTATCTTTTCCACATCTCATCCAACATTCTTACAAATCATGCAGATTTCTTGCATTCAAAGCTTGAAGAAGTTTTTTTAAAAAAAACCTAAGCCTGCCCCTTGCCCGCCCACTAGTCCATGCTGTATTTGGTGAGTACCTGCACTTTTTTTTCCATTTCCTGTCCTGTTTAACAATTCAATGCCATGGTTTTACATTTGTATGACTAGAACATGATTACTGGCATGATGGAGTCATGATTACTGGCACAAAATGACTAGATGGGCTCGCCTCAGTGTTTCATGTATCCGGGTACTACTGTCCCTATTCCATGAAGTGGCCTGCCGCAGAAGAAAGACACAATATACAAAGTATTTTCATGATACTTTTTAGGTCTCGCCTACGCAGCGCGCATGCGCTGCATAGGCAAAAAGACCTTTTGGAATCGCTTCGGCTTTTCAGCCAAAACGTGCACGCGTTCCATTGCCTTCAATGGCAACGCGTGCACGTTTAGCTATTCCCTTGCGGGAGCGAGCTTTAAAACCATCTGTTTGTAATTAACAGATGGTTTCAAAGCTTGCTCCTGCAAGGGAAACAGGTGCAGGCCCCCTCCCCCTGCTGCCTCCTCCTCTCCTCTTCAAACTTGCGAGGCGCGCGCGCTTGTTATACTGGTCTCTTTTTTAGTCCCTTTGCTGCACGAGGTCACAGGCTGCAAGCCACCCACGTGCAGATGAATCCAACTTCGAGGGCAGGCAACACTAAAATAATCTTGACAATGCCATGAATAATGTATGTCTTCGCAGAAGCCCCCTCCACTCGACTCACAAAGGGGGGACGTTGCACTTACAAAGGAAAGCCCTGCTCTTTGTTGCGGTTCAACCCTCGCACGCAGTTACACTCCCGCCCCGCCGGCTGAAAGCATCATGGCGCATGTACTGGGGGTCGCTCCTACAGGAGGGGGGGGGGCAACTTTAGATGAAAAGTCACAAGCAAATGCAGGACTTGGAAAGTGGGTCGGGGCTCCGAACAGCCCCCCGCCTCTCAAATCCATTCTCATAAAGGAAAAGCTCACATCCGTGACAACCTTTTTTTTTTTTTTTTGGCATATTTATATAGCGCGAACTCGACCCGAAGGTATTGGAGCGCTTTACATGAGCACCGTATTTACATTACACATTCAGGCACGGGGAGATTTGCCCAGAATCACAGGATGTGGACGCGACCCCGAGGCTCGAACCCTGGTTTACAGCACCAAAGTCAGCAGTCTAGCCGACGGACCACATCCTCAACCACAACCTTCAGCTCGCCTTCCCGCCACGGTGTAAATAATACACACTACCGGTTGTAAACATTTACAGCGAGTAACTGTGAAAAGGGCTTGGAGGGACAATTATGACTGCTGTCACGCGAGGCAGTATGCGATGTATATTTTTATCTCAGGGCTATCACAAAGTGCATTATGGACTGCAAGTCGAATAGATAGGAGGTGACAGAAACAGGCCCGTGAACTCGCTCGCATTAACAGCTGTCACCCTCTTTTTACTTCTGTTCATATACAACCACACCACAAGCACAGACGGTCAAACCACACATACCCAACACTCAACCCACCCACACACCACCCAGAAGACTGACACCTAGGTGCACTCAGCAACACACATCCTACACACTTCTAATGAACAAACCCACCAGTCCCAGGAACCCCTCACATGGTGTGATAGCAGCTGCACGCACAACAACTCCTTGTGCCTAATAAACAAAAACAGTCTAAACACAGCAGACACCTGAGGGGGTGAGGACAAGATATCATTGGTCCTCATGTGATTGAAGATACAGATGACTAAAGAGCTCTCACTGTAAAAAGAGTCTGCAAAGCGATCGCACAGCAGTGGTGTGACCTCGTGTTGATTAAGGACTCACATAGTTCTATGAATCCCACCCTGCGACTACAGCTTAATAGCAGGTGTATTAAGAGGTGTACTCAGTGCCTAATTTATAATAAAAACAAGCATTTGCAATGCAATAGGTCTCGCATTTACGCGAGTTTAAGCTTTTGGCATTGTAAATGAAAATGCCTTTTATTTATGTTTTGAAAACGAAAACAAAAATGAAAGGCATTGTTATTTGCAATGTCAATAGCTCAAACTCGTGTAAATGCGAGACCTATTGCATTGCAAATGCTTGTTGTCTTTGGTCACGACTCTTAATCGAATACAAAATGTCAAGAATATTGAACATGTGTTAAAAAAAAATTCAAGTACATCATAAATGTTTAAACCAAAAAAACAGAGAGCCCTGTAAATAGCCCCGACATTTAATGCTTACATTAATATAATAACACCATTGTTCATAGAAGGCAATGAATCTCATTGAAGCCCAGCACTCTTGTGTACTCACCACCACTTGTGTGAACGATGTACAGGGCGAATTCCTCTGCAGAGTTTTCAATCTGTGCAAAAGAAAAAATGCGTGATTGATGCTGTCATATGGGCCAGAGCCTGCGTCCGCCCAATGGGTTTTAGAGTCACACGAGTATTACGTCATTCTACAAGGGGTGAAAGGTCACTTCCTGCAGCTCCAGAAGGAAGAAAAGAAAACGAAAGATGGATGGAGGGATTTTAACGACCAGAGCAAAGAGTGTTCAGAGGGGAAAAACAGAAGTACCACACAGTGGGTCACTGTATTGCCCCTGCTGGAGGCGGGGTGCAAGAAAATACTGTATGAGCTAGAACCGGAAGCTGAGCTACAGAGGGGAAACCGGTGGCATACCCTGCTGGGGGAGGGTCTTGGGTTTCAAGGGATATAACAGTATTTTATTAAAAAAGAGATGACACTGCAGCAAAGACATGAAGCAGGGACCTAGACAGAACTGCTGAAGGGCCATCTTAGCTATTCAAGCCGAGGGATAGTCTGTCGCAATGACTTAGAGGACAGACAGTTCCTGGCCATTTGTCCTTTTTTGGGCTGCACAATATTTTTTCCTGAAGGAATTTGCAAGTTCACTGAGTGCTCCAAGTTTTATTCGCATTTTTAGAGAACCGGGCACTGCAGGCCAGATGGTGTGTCCTACCCTTTACCCATAGCCAAGTGTTACTGCTGTTCCCTCAAACTATTTTACGGTGAGTTGGATTGATTGTGGCAGGCACAACAATAGGTAAAGGGCTTAAGTCTTTTTAAATGGTGGTGAAAACGTCTACTATTCCCCTGCCTTCGGGGAATATCCTCTGTGTCTACCATAACTGGTGTTCATCAGTCCAGTACAACATTACAGTGTTCTCTGAAAGGATAAATCACATGCAGCACAAAATAGTGGTTCCTCTGCTCAGGGTAAGGCGAATCCAACTTCCATCTCACCACAGGCTGCACCTCAGAGACCCCATAGCAGTTTCGCCCATGCGCTATGAATCCCCCGTGATCCAGTGAAAAGCCCAAGTACTCAAAGGGAATGTTGTGGACTGTGCAAAGAGATCAGAATCATGCTGGTGAAAATAAATTTTAATACCCAGATTGTGCAAAGAGTACAAAAGGATGGAAAGACAGGCACATTTTAATATAAAAGGTTGCACAGGCAGATATTTTAATATCCAAGATTGCAAAGACAGGCACATTTTAATATTCAAGATTGCAAAGGCAGGCACATTTTAATATTCAAGGTTGCAAAGGCAGACACATTTTAATATCCAAGGTTGCAAAAGTAGACATTTTAATATCCAAGGTTGCACAGGCAGACACATTTTGATATCCATGGTTGCAAAGGCAGTCACATTTTAATATCCAAGGTTGCAAAGGCAGATACATTTTGATATCCATGGTTGCAAAGGCAGTCACGTTTTAATATCCAAAGTTGCTCAGGCAGGCACATTTTAATATCCACATTTTGCACGGAAAACAAACGTGATACTAAGATAAATACACCCGATCTTCCAAATGAACAAGAATGGGCTATACACTGCTTAGTTTCTGTTCCTGCGAGCCATGTGACTGCAGAAGTTAACATCAAACTAAACCTCATTCAGAGGAATGCGAGCTTGTGCGCCAAAAATCAAGCAGACAATAGATGCAAGCAAGAGAATGTTCCTTTCAGGATTTATATGGTGCTCTTTCATTTTGAAGCATGCCTGTAAGTACATGATTCTGTTCCCCAAATTAAGGTATAAATGTGGTGTTTTCTGAGGAGGGAGGGAGGGAGGGAGGGAGGGAGAGAGAGAGAGAGAGAGAGAGAGAGAGAGAGAGAGAGAGAGAGAGGGGGGGGGAGAGAGAGATACTAATTCTTTATGTAGTTGCTGCCGGCACTTTCTCTCCTACCTGACAACTTGGGATAAAATACAGCAAATGTGCTCTACTTCGGTTTACTGGGGTTAATATTTTTGCACTTCCATATTAGTCCGTTTGGCCTTGGCGTCCCGCCCGAGCCGCAGTCTCTGATAACTAGTGTCTCCCTTGATCCAGAAGGCTGTATTCATCCGAACTCCTGAGATGCTCTTCTGACCAAGCAGTCTAGTTGGTCAGAAGAGAAGTTAAGCTAGCTGCCTTGAATGACTACTGGGCTACTCCATGTGCTATTTCAGGACTTTGAGTTTGGTGCACCTGCAAGGCCCCGATGCTTCCTGTACAATTCCCTGAGCTTGTGAGCCTGAGTCGCCTGTTTTCCAGCCTGAAAGGGATTGAAAGGTTGTTCTGTCTCGTCCTTGGTCTGCACTTTGTGTCCCAATAGGCAAAGGCTGGTGAGAGAATCGGTCATTATTCTGCAGATGGAGATCCTAGTTCACTATTGTGTGGTAGTTTAGAACTTGTTTGGGGCTTTCCATTGTTATTGGCAGTTTCTCAGCAGTATCAGCTCCAACGCACTGACGTGTCCTCACTTGCATCCAAGGCCACTAAGAAACTAGGACGAAGGGCAGATATATAATAGTGCACTGCATAAACTTTAGTATTTTGTCAGGCGCCATTAATCCCATTGAACGGTTGCTTTCAACAAGGGGGGATAAACAATGTTAAAGCCAAAAAAAATTGTGAACAGCCTGAAACTCCCAAACCCACCCAGGACAATAACATTGTCCACTGATAACCATGCGCCTTACAACCAATGCTAAATTTGTGCCGGTGTTTAGCAGTGTTCGGCACAAGCACTAACTCCTTAACGCCAGCTCATATTTATGACAATACACATTACATGGTGGTGCTGCCTATTATTTTTTTTTTTTTTTAATTAAAATAACATTAAAAATAGAGTAATAGCAGCATGTACAGGATAATCATACAATTTTTGGTGACCTATTAGTCCAAGTCGTCATATTTATAGTAGTGTGAAGGCTAGTACGTAGCATCGGTGCTGCAGTTTGGTAGCATTGGCAGGAAGCAGTGGATGGGACAAGCTGCCAGTGGCGGCTCCTCCGCTAAGGCGGAGAAGCGTCGCTGCACTGCTCTCGGAGTAGTGTAAAAGGAAATAATAAAATGATAATAACAGAGGATATTATCATTTTATTTTTAGCATCTTGCAGCCAGGTTAGGGTGGGGCAGGGCGGGGCTGGGCTCCGTTGATGACTTGGTCCGACCAAACAGTCATGCACACTTTGCATGTTCTCCACCGGACTGTAATGCACAGCCTGGGTGGAGAACATGAACAGGCTGTCAGTCCCCTCTGAGCGCCGAACCACAGCACTCAGACCAATCACAAGGTTGCTGTCATGGTGACAGTGTCATGATTGGTTTAGGAGAGCCTGGGTGCTGCCGGGAGCCAGCAGAACAGCAAGAACGAAGAAGAAACTGTGGCTGGTGACCGGCAATGAGCAGGTAAGTGTTTTTTTTTTTCTAAACCAGCTCCCACCCCCGCCACCATTACCTAAAAGCTGCCACTGCAAGCTGCAGTCGTTTCTTGAGAAATATCCTAGGCCCTGGCACTTATTATTATTTTGTTTTTCACAAATTAAACACTGCATATAGCATAAGCATTGCTGAACTGTTTTGGATGCATCTTGGGTCCAGGAGGTGCTTGGACCTTCTGTGTTTTTGTGTTATAATTATTTACTTTTATTTATTTATTTGAGTTTTATATAGCGCTGGCTAGACCCGGAGGTATCAGAGCGCTTTACATGAGGACTGTTACATAAGTTACACATTGTTACAAAAGATACATGAGTTACAAGTTACATCTCTTGGTTAGGGCGTGTGGAAGGGTTAAGGGGGGTAATATAAAAGTGTAACGAGGAGGGAGATACGGCGGAGAGACGAAGGAATAGTCTGCCCAATGTCCGGCTGGGTAGGTGACGGCCGAGGGGGAAGTCCACATCCCATCTCCTCTATAGCCATCAAGGTAGCTCCACCGGGCATCAGCCAAAATGCTAAGTCTCCACGTTTACATGAACTATGTTGTCTGTGTGTAAAAAAACCTATTACTTTGATCAAGTTTGAATGGAAATTGAGTTTGTCAGTAATTACGTGTTTCTTATATTAACTCTGTCCCAAGCTCGCTACCACCTGGGTGAGTCTAAGGGTACAAAGGAACTTGATGTTCATCTAGAGCGCAATGGTACCCAAGGCCATGGGATACAAGCAGTAGATGCCTTGTTGCTTTGAAGACAGCGCTCAATAACCAATGACTGCTTCAGGACACAGAGAAAACCCTGACATTAACCTTGCACTGCTGCGCACAAAGACTCAACCTCAACACAAAAACCTAGAAAATATTTAGCTCATAGTGTACTCTATATAATAATAAATGTTAATCACTCCCTTGATGAACCTCAATACCACATGGCAGACAACATGGGAAAGCAGACAGGACTTGCCTTGAACTTGTTCAGAAGAAGCTTGAGGACCTGTGGTGTGCTCATGGTGCTGTTCACTCGTACATTGGTGATGGACCCATATGCTGGCGTGAACACAGACGTCTGCAAAAAACAAGCAAACCGGTTACCAATCAGTGGCCAACTCTCTAGTGATGTCCTTTGCTTGCATGACAGGCACAGGGAAGTGTTATACGTAGGAAATATTAAGTGGGCACACATGAAGTCTAAGGAACACAATTATGCATCAAACTTCTTATACTGTATGGTTGCAATAACTAACAACGTACACCAGGTTCAAGTAAGCATCTGCTCAAATATCAAGTGAATAGTGTACTTAAAGATTTTATACAAAAAATGTCAACGCAAGCGTCATTGATCCGATTTTTTTTAAAGAAAGGAGAGACCTTAATCTAGGTCGCCAAATGTCAGGACAACAGTAAACAAGTGTAAATAACACTTGTTTTTTATGTTGCATTTAGTATTACTGGGTGCTGCAATAAAAAGGTTGAATATTACCCAATGTAATATTATCTAATTTTTCAACCTGAGAAGAAGAAAAGGTTTAGATGGAATGGCAAAGATTTCTCGTGTCCTGCAGGTAACGTCAGCAGAAGGCATTTAACTCAATGAGTCATCTCGCCGGCATCATATGGAGCTTTTATCAAAAGTATTGGGATAAGGACAAAATGTTCCATGCAAATCAAAATGTACACTTATTCCATGGCCCTCTGAAGGATAAAAGGCATTTCCAACACTCATCGAATTGGAACATCCTACTTCTAGGTCACATTCAATTCAATCCTGTTACACGCCATAGAACGCAGGTATAAAAGGTACTCAATATATGCACATTGCATAATTCTCCTAGTCTCCAAATCCAAAATGGCCGAACCTCTTCAATTGATTTTAAGGTCCACGCTGGTCCGCTCTAAGAAAGATAAAATGGAAACTAGAGAACTACCGGTAGAGAGCACGTGATGATTCTATCTTCTCTCAGTCTCAAAGTGCGCTTTTGTGGTGGTCTTTATGCGGCAGCAGCACCAGGCTGGTTTAGCTTTTCTTACGCTACATAATGAAAGTCTTTTACCGATTCAAATGCTACTTGTGACGAGGTCCGAAAAGATCGAAACACAAAGTAAAGAGCTTCCTTTTGCAGGGATTGGGTCTAGTATTTTGGGTTGCGTAGAACCTTTTAGCCGAGGCCCGGTATACACACAAAATGCATTTCTTTCCTTTGTAAAAGTAGTAAGTGTTCAATATGCATTTTCAAATACAAAATGCAGATCGGGCTCATTGTTGTATATGTTTTCAAATTTGCAAACAAATAGTAGAACAAAGTATAAAAAGCATATGCGGATTCAAATACTCACTTCGCTGTTTAAAGTTATTTTGCTTTTTAAAGAGTCAGTTGTTGCTTGATTCAAACACACAGGAATTTAGACTTTCTAAGGAACAACCAACTACAAAACCTTTGCCTATAAATAAAATAGCGGGAAGTATACAAGGGGGTTGCAGCGTTGGATTCACACCCAGGACAACATAACAAAATCAAGTTTCAGTCTTTCACAGGCTTTAAAAAACAGAATTGGAGTAAAAAGCAAAGGAACTTGGAGGGCGTGAAGTAGCAGTGAAACATATGGGCTGCACAACATTTTTGAAGCTCTTGTAAGCAGTTTGACGTCTAGCCACTAGATGGCAGGATTGCCCAACCAGAGCCGGGGATATGACAAGATGCGAACTAGCTCCTTGACCTTGAACGAGGGTACACACATTTGTGTTGTAAATCTCAGCCAATTCCTGCTTTCTTTACTCTTCCCCACCAGTGCAAGCCAAGGAAACAAAACAGATATGTATTTACACTAAACAGATATTTATTTACACTGCGCAACAAAATGTATTACATCCTGATGCAGATCTGATCCACCACATGATCTACTAACATGACCCACATGCTGCACCATCACCCCAACTCATACACTTTCCACCCTAAACAGAGGCAAACAAAATGAACAACATGCGGGTCTTCACAACTTCGCATCTCCATGTCTATTACACAACATAGCTACTCTACAAAAACACCACAGCTCACCAACTCACTCTCAACCACCATCTCCACCTCCGACACACACCCATCAAAATGCCTTCTAATCCTGCTGGACGAGGAATAAGGTACAGAAAAGCAACACTATTGCTATCCTCATACAGCTAATACCAGCACCAACGACACACCTGCTACAAGTTCAAAAAAATCCTGCTCACTCATCCACAAAACAAAGTCACACCATCACCAAAACACAATCTCTAAACTGCCTACTAATAAATGCTTGATCACTCTCTAAAATCAAGCATCACATCTATGACCTACTCACTGACAGACAACCTGAATTAATCTTCATAGCTGAATCATGGTTGGGAAATTACATGGCTCCAGTTTTGCATGAAGCCTTTCCACTAGGCCAAAGATCTAAAAACTTTTTTGCTTTGAGACCCCCCTAAGCAAGATGTTTTGAAGTCGGGCCCACCTCTAAAACTTTATGAGAAGGACTGGGGGAGTGATAGAGACAGGGCTGAGCACAGGGGGCAAGACTTATGAGATCATTTCAGTGTTATGTTTTCTGTAGCTCACAGTTCACACTGAATATGAGACTTATAAAACAGCAAATACATCAAACAAAACCAGTAATTGACCCAAAAATACTGCTCCCCATAATTGGGGTGTTGTGAGCCCCCTCACACTCCTGGGTCCCAATGCAACTGCATCTGCTGCACCAATGATAACTGAGGCCCTGAGTAGCAGGCTATCACCTCTGCCCCTCTGACCTCTTCCCCACCTTGCCTAGCCATCATGCCAACCTTGCAACAAGCTCTCAGTCCCTTTCAAGAAAAAGAGAAGCTTCCACATGATATCCCTCTTTTATCTGCAAGGGGGCCCTAATGCTACATATGAAAATAAGTCCCCATGACCCCTTTTTAAAGTGAACGTCATAACTGCGATGCAGTGTGCCCCTTAGAACCCTGGACTGCTGGCCCTACTTCACTTATAATAGCTTCTGCCATGCAAAGCGGGCAATCTCCTCTGCCATTTGGTAAAACAGGGCTCCAATCTTGCCACATTCCCCTCCCTGCAATCCCTCTGAGGCTAAATTAAGGTACCTCCTCTGCTTCAATTTTCCCCTCCCTTGAGCCATTGCTCCGAGGCTGAAAGCAACACTGACGTAGCAAGTGTGCATTGGGCCCTAATGCAAGCCAAGAAGGGTGGTAAAACTGCCATGATTGGGGTTTACTTGGCTCCTCAAGCCATGGGTTCCTTGTGCCACTGTACCTGCAGCACCAATGATACTTTATGCCCTTGAGTGTTAAAAAAAAAAAAAAAGCAGCAAGGGTGACCCAGGCTCAAATGCTAGCAAGGACCATGGGCCTCCACAGCCCCTTTTTCTTAGTAAGGAAGACAATTGTGGGCCAGTGGTCACTTACACCCTTGCCTCAGGACCCGTTACACTAGTGATTGTGATGGCCCTTTAAAAAAAAAAAAAAAGCCCCTATATACCACAACCTTCTTAGGGGGCATCTCTCTGAGGAAGTTGTCTCTGTTCATTTGTAAATGAAAAGATTAGCCCGCACATAGTGCCCCCTCTTCTGGGTCATATCTTAGACACTACCCATGGATCTTATTCCTTTTGTGTTTCTCCTCTGCCATTCAGTGGCGTAACGAAACCTGAGTGGGCCCCCCTGCAAAGTACATGGAGGGGGCCCCCGACCCACGACTTACCACTTTGCCCCACTGACAAAAAATCTGGTATATTTTTAAGTGAAACCTCCAACATTTAATGAAATGCCTTTATATTGCCTAGCTCAAAGTTTGAATAAGAAAGTGAGAAAAACTCTTAACATATAAGCTACGCCATTTGTAAAATTATTGTTAAGAGCAGATTATTTTTCTGAGACAGCAATCAGAACAATGCCAAGGAGCTGGCCTATTGCCTCAGGAACTGCCTATCGCTGAAGAACAAAGAACAACTGCATAGGGTCTGGATTAGAATTGACATGGATGGAAAATAACTTGAAACTTTGAAAGACAATCCCAAACCTGCAATTTCACAGACTCAACTGACAATATACACGAGTAGTACACAAGATGTAACCCAGTAACCTGCCAGCTCCAAGAGAAATAAACTGGTGTGAATTATCTGCATGCCACACACTTGCGTCTGTCAGCGGTTGTGAATGACAATAACCAATCTATAGTATTTAAAATGAACTGAGGAAGCAATTTCAATTTCTACCATCATGGCTTTATTAGTTAGCATGACAAAAGCAGGCAGGCAAACAGGGCTGAAGATGGAAACTGCTTGTAGGCTTCAGAACATAGAAACAGATGTTTGTCTGTATTTATCATTTCTGTAGTGTAAACAATGCTAATTACACGATTTAAGGTCCACATATTATGGACAAGTGCAAACAACACCATAAATAACACCTCATGTAGGATAAAACCAAACCATATCAGCAAGTACCTAATGACATAATCTATACTATCTGTAGCCGGTGAAGCAAAGGAAAAAGTGCAAATACTATCAAAGTGCATAATAAAACAATCAGCAATCCAGCAATAAACACAACCCAAGTGTGTTTTGTAAAACAATCCTTTCTTCTTGCATCAAGGTGAAAACACTTTCAAAGTGCATGATAAAAACAAGTCCAGCAGTATGCAGAAATGAAGCCAGGTTGGTCAAACAATTCCCCCTTTGGTTTGTGCATGAAGGTGCAAATATTTCAAAGTGACTGGTCAAACAATATCATGCACAGCAGCATACAAAAATCAAACCAGTGTAATCAAACTATGGCCCTTTGGTTTGTGCATGAAGGTGCAAATATGTCACAGTGACTTTTTAAACAACAACAAGTACAGCAAGCAGCTGCATAAAAAGATCCACGTACTGTCCCACTCCCAGGCACATAGACATCTAGCGCAGAGTCACTACTCCTGCGCAACACTGCACATCTACCTGAAGTTGGCCAAGGGTGAGTCAAGCACACAGCAGCTGAGCTTTTAAAAAACGTGAGTGAGCCTTTAGGCCTCACTCCAGTGACACAGGGCAAAAAGGACCTGTTCACTACACAGTATGCTGCCACCACCTCCCTTGTGCTGCTTAACTCCTGGTGAAGGCGGTAGCCTTCTACCACTATGAGTGCCCCTCTTGGTCCATCAAGATCGCATTCCGTGAGACAGGCCTATGTCATGGCACACCCACATGATCTGTGCTCACCTATGACAAAAGAATCAGCACTAGGAATCCAGACAACAGTACAGTCTTCAGGGCAGGGGTACACGTCTTTAAACATGGAGAGGACTTTTCTACTATATATAACACACACACACACTTTAAGGAGGAAAAATTCATTTGAATGCAATTATTAAGGCATTTCTTGCCATGCTCAAGATCATGATTGTAGGTTTCGAAAACCTATCTCTGAAACCATAAAGGTGTAGGCAAATAGCTTGTTACTCTTCTCTTCAAGCCTGAAGGTAAGCAGTTGAGGTAACACTTTGGTTTTCTATAACATCTCCTCTTACTTTATTGTCTATTTTGAGTTTCTTCCTGCTAAGAAAGATCCACAGTAGGTGAGCACTAATATTTCTCTTCAAGATTAAAATATTTTGCAATCTCTTTTGAATGCTAAAGTGGTATTTCTCACTATGGTTATAAAAGCAGAACACGCAGCAGTCATGGGTCATCGGGTAGGCACTCAGGGGAAGCCAGTTCAAGGTGTCACCAAAAATGGTGCAGAGAAAATAAACGGGTTTAAATCAAAGGAAACAGGAGATCCCCAACATGCATCTGGTTCCAAGGTTACATTGGTATCATGTATGAAATCATGGACCTTCTATGGTTCGTGCCAGAATAACCAGAGTCTGCCATGACAGGAGCATTTGTGGTCTTCACTCTGGTTTCCCTGTCCTTAACAGAGACGTTTTAAGCCATGGGCAAAGTGGGCTCTGGCCCAGGGTCTCAGGCTTTATGGGGGCCCCCATACAGCTAGCTCTGTTCTGCAGAGAGTCTTGCCCTGATGACCTTGAATAATTCAAAAACTGATTCTTTTAAATGCAGTTTTCCTTTAACATATTTTTAAAGTAGGAAACGTATGAGATTCTATTACACACATTTTGCATGGAATGTTTCATGCAAAATCCATAAAAAAATAGTTTCTTTTAGATCACACTAGGTCCTCACAGATGAGAAATGGGAGGACGTCACAGAGATTATTTGCAGGAATATTAGTGAGCTGCTGCTGTGAAAACACACATCACGATCCCTGAATAACATTTAGAATTGGAACCAGTGTGCCTGTGCACGGCCTGTGGCATGAAAGCCTTGATATTGAATCAAAAATTCAAAGCTGCTCCGAACAGGTGCCCCCAAAATCCTTAAGATGTCTCTGGTCCTTAATCATTGGTGCGGTGCTTGGCGTATATTTCTGCAAGCAAATGAGGGCAATGAATTAGCTGATGTCTAAGAGCAAGACCCTCTGAAGTAGCTAAATTCCACACGCACTACACTCACATCAAGTACGATTGCTTTATGCTGGATCGTACCTATTATTCTCACATGCATAGTTTAGTTTAGCATTGCACCACTGTAACTTTATTTCTTTGGTGCAGACTTAATTTAAAAGATAGAAGCACAGAGTTTATAAAAATAAATAAATGCTCCTGCATTGAGAAGTCATTGAGAGGAAGACGGAGAATGCATAGCTTTAGAAACCAAGGTGATGCGGCTTTTTCACAATGACCTGCAGACACACTGTCAAGGCTTGACTTCCAGCTGAACAGCCCTGCCAAGTATCACACATCAGGCTTTAGACTAACGCATTTCAGTGTGGTAGTCCGCATCACCGCACTAAAGTGCATTGTCACGCATTTATAGCGCCTCAGCTGTCTGCAGGAGCGCTGCTATTCAGCACCTCCACTGACTGCCAAAGCTCTTAGCTTGGGGGGATGGCTCAGCTCGTGGCGGCAGGCTTGGGGGCTGGCTTAGCGCACTGCTGGCTACAATGTTACACCCGATACCGCGCATTTACTAAGGTCACCTCAGGAGTCTTAATTTGCCCAATCACCATAGGCGTTGTGGGCGGGCACGGCTGCGCGGCAGTTTCCATTCTTTGGCAGCCTGCGCACTTTGGGCCTGCCGCTTCAGCTCGCCACACACGGCCCGGCCGGCGTAATGATTCGGCCGTGGTGATGAATCAGCATGACTGCTCAGCTGCTGCCTGTAGTCCAGGGCAGCCAGTTCTGCCAATGCCACGAGATTCGGAGTGGAGTGTCCGATCTGGTCTGTGGCCGCGCTGCCCTGGACTGTACCAGGGCAAACGTCGCAGAGCTGGCTCGTACCTTCAATGACCGTGCTCGCAGCTGACACAGTAAGTGAAGTGTCAAGCTGCTATTTGTTCTTGTCTTCCTAATGCAATTTACTTTTAGGAGTGCTTGAGTTACAGACAGCAGCTCTGCACGCAGTCAGTCTGTCTACACAGAGTTGAATTCAGCCGCGCACGTAAAGTCAGGGCTGCAGCAGAACATAAAGAGAATACTCGACTTCTGCATGTTAAAATTAATGCAATACTCTGCTATCAGTGCTAGAAGATTAAAGGGTCGAGTCAGTCTTGATTGAATCGAACTTACGATTTAAAGGTCACACATGCATGTCTGTGAACAGACTGTAGGCAACCTCAATGCTTAATTATCACGCACATCAAGCCGAGCCCGCCTCTGTGAGTGAGTACCTTAAAGCCTAACAGTTCCAATATCCTGCTGCGCGGCGTTGGCTCACTAGTACATCTTAAGCAGTTGAATAGCGCTAATTCGACCCGAAAATATTGCAGGGCTGAGGGCTGCTTTGTGACAAGGTAGGGGGGGGGTCAGCCTCTCCTTACCTCCACGGGCCTGCCAAGTAGGAGTTGCAGCAAAGACAGCACAATGGTGACCGCTTTTTACCGTGGCCGACACTCCCAGGACCGTGTCCTCTTCTGAGTCTCCCTTCTCTTCCACCCCTGCACAATCCTTCTCTCCCTCGCATGGGTCTTGGGGTGGCCTTACACAATTGTTGGAAGGGTGGTAGAACTACCGTCAGTCACCTCCCAGCCCCATATTTCCTGCTGACCACGAACGTTTGCAGCAGCACACTCGCAGATCTCCACCGATAGCCCCCAAGTCCTGCAGAGGCCATGGGTCTATGGTCTGCCCAAGCAAGCGTTAGCACGAAATGTGTGCACTAAAGCGGGGCCCGATAAGAGGACTCCAGTCATCAAAATCTGGCACTCACCGGCCAGGTCAGTGACAAAATTCATCATCGGGAGCGGGATAGTGGTGGAAAAAGAGAGGGGCATACAAGGGTGGACACTGCCAGCCCTGGGCATGTTTAAATTAATATCCAACGCTCAATCACTGCCTGTGTACACTGCACAGGAATGTGCGTGTTTTGATTAACAAAGACAAATTACCTATTGGTACCTCACACCCTCATATCAGGGCCCATACGGAATTGCAACAACATCACATTGCAATCAACATCTTGAACTATGGCCCGGGATAGGTGAGGTTGAGACACTAGGTCCAGTATTCATCATTCCGAGTATGCTCCACAAATTACCTATGTTTTAGAAGTACTGAAGCATTAATGATAAGTGAGGCAAAGGCGTTCATTAACCCTTGGTCAGCCATTCTCCCAGGTGAGGGTTCAAGCCAGCCTGCCCATAGCTGAGAAGGTTTCAGGTTGCTATGTGTGACATTTTCATAATGTCATTGTAATTATGATTCAGCCCGCAGTCCTTTGCACAAGTTTAAAATATTCTTGGTTTCTCGTTGCTCAAATGGGTCTAATTTCTGACATTTTTATGTTTCCCTCATCTTCATTGCTTGATTTTTTGTTCCCAAGAAAGTGTCACTCATGCTTGTTGAAATGTCACTCATAATTCTATTGAAATCATGAAAATGTCACACATAGCAATCTGAAACCTTGGCAGCTATGGCTGAACAGTTTTTGACTGCTGTTTTTGCTTCTATTTCTTTACTGAATCTGGTTCGTAAAGTGATTAACAGCTCCATCCCCACATTAAAAAACTTACCTAACTTAGTTGCTTGCAGGCTGCTTCTGTAGCGTCCATGGAGGCAGGCGCACACTGCTGGTGCTATCGCACGTGCAGTTTACACTGTACTCATGACCCACCCTGCGTGATGGCGCACAGATTGTGCACCAAATGTTAACGTGCTGCCGTGCGGCTGCGTGATCCCAGCCTTTGTCTCTGAGGTCGAGGGCCTGTTTTAATAATGGCCTGCCGCCCGTGCACAGAGGCAGCCTTTGCTGTGCATGGGCGGCAGGCCATTATCATTATATAAATGCTCCTCTGCCTCGGAGACTGTGTCCAGCCGATGCGTGTGGTGACACTGTGCGTTGATATTTAAAGCCAGTCTGCAATGTGCTGAGGGGGCCCCCTGGACCTCGGGGCCCCCCCGCACCGCGGGGGCTGCGGGGGCCTTTGTTACGCCCCTGCTGCCATTACTAATTAATAATGACTTACATATTCACAGTGCTTTCTGTCACAGGCTGGGACTTCATAGCACTATGAATACATAAGTCAATATTCCACACTGCACCAATTAGGATACAAATCTGTGCCTCTCTGGTCTCTCTCTCTCTCCCTCCTCCTCTCTCTCTCTCTCTCTCTCTCTCACACACACACACACACACACACACACACCTCCCCCATCTACAGTGATCACATTAATCAACTTAGATGTCACATTTGGCACAACAAGACTATTTATTTTTTGGGGTAGTTTCATATAGTGCAAATTTGACCCGAGATATCGCAGCGCTTTACATGAGCACAAATTACATTACACAAGGTCACATATGGTTGTAGGCACGGGAGATTAAGTGATTTGCCCAGAATAACAGGGTGTTTAACTTGCATTTTTTTTTCATACCATTGTGTGTGGTTACTTTTTTGCCTTTGTAACTGCATATAACATAACAAATTCCTTACAGAATAGTTTGTTCTTCCTAGCCACCTCTTTGACCCTGCCATCACACTCAATGATCACAGCCCCCATAGCATGGTTTCTATACTTTACACTTCAAGTCTGTTTGTAAATGAAAAGGACCTAGAAATGTGCCAAATAAAGAAGGGCACACTTCCAGGCGATCTTCATTTACACTTCTTTGCTGAGGCATTTGCGCCCCCCTAGGAATGCAGTCATGGACCCCCAGGGGGGCATGCCACACAGTTTGAAGACTTCTGCTCTAGGCTATCAAACTATCACACAAAATCATATAGGCATAGAAGGAGGTGGATTAGCTGTTATATTCACACAAACAATAAATCTCACTAAAGCTGATGACATTTCCATACAAGGTTGTGAGGCACTCTTCACCAAATGCAACCCTACACCAACTTCCTCCTGTAACTTCCTTCTCCTTTACAGACCTCCACCTAGCAATGCAACATTCCCAGCCAATTCTAGACACAGTTTCATACCTGATAACACTACACTCCAACCTATGCATTCTTGGTGATCTAAACATTTGGCTAGACAAACCCAATATGACCTATCCAAAAACCATCTTCACTGGCCTTGAGACACTGAGCCTGCATTAGATCATCAACAAACATCGCTGGACACATTCTAGATGTCATTTTTGTAAATCCAGAACTAGTTACCTTTCAAACCATTACTCCAATCACATGGTCAGACCATCATTTGGTAGCTTTCCAACATAAAACACCACAAAGCAACACACCTAAAACCACCTTACATGCATCCACCTATCGACCGTGGAACACACTAAATTTTGAATACGTAGAAACACAACTAACATCCAACACAGAACTTGACACAATAAATTCAGTTAAAAAACGATATGGGTGGCTATAGGAAGCTTTTGATATCCTATTACCAATCAGAAGAACAAAACAGGACACAAAAGAAAACAGGCACCTTGGAGAAAACCAAAACTAAAAGAGGTCTTTGTGATCATTAGAAAGCTGTTAAAAACTTGGCTTTTTGCCTTGCTGATCTAACAATTTCTTTATTGGCTCTGGTCTTTTGTGATTGATAAATGTGCAGACATCAGAGCCAAGACACATTAGGGTATGTGTTGTGCTATACAAATTTAAATCAAATCAAAGAGATAAAACAACAAATTAGAAAGCTGCAACGCACTTGGCTCAAAACAAACAGCAATCAAGACAAATTTCACCTACAGAAACTTAACAGATTATACAAGTCAGACATCAAAAAAGTTATTTAAAAAATGCACTTTTCAGGCAGAATTCAAAATGTTAAATGTGCAAATAAAGAATTTTATAAAATTCTCACCAAAATTCGTAAACCTAAACGCATAGAAGGAACTCATCCCATTACTCAAGAATTCACAGACAAACTGGCAAATCATTACACAAACAAAGCAGACATGTATGGACTCCTATTTAAAGCAAAGAATACCTCCAGCGCCAACCCATTTCCTAAACTTTCCTCCAAGAGTAGGCTAACCTAGCCTCTCCATTCCTTCAAACAAATATCAAAGTGAATTTATGGATCTGGTCAAAGCAAACAGGCCTTCTGGCAACCCTTTGACCCATGTCCACCACAAATATTCAAGAACATTCTTCTAACTACCTCGGGAATCTTTCCAGAAGACCTAAAAAGGCATGCATGCGCTCATTATTAGAGAAAACTAACTTAGACCTGCTTGACCCGACAACTACAGATTTATTACAAATGAACCTTTCATGGGCAAGCTGATAGAAAGAGTAGCATTTGCCCAGGTGTCACAATTCATTGAAGATACCTCCATACTTTCAGACTTCCAAACAGGATTCTGCCCAAGAAGAGGCAAAGATTCTGCCATCATCTCCGTCTGGGATGACCTTATAAACACAATGGACCAGAACAGGGTTGCTGCACTACTTCTCTTGGACCTCTCAGCTGCCTATGACACAGTTGACCATGCCACTAATACAAAGACTCGATGAAGCCAGCATACAGGGGACTGATCTCGACTGATCACATCCTACCTTCAAAATAGAACAAATGCAATCCATTCTCCAATTTTCTTATCCAAACTGTTCTTCACAAAAGCAGGGGTCCCTCAAGGCTCTATCATCTCACCCATGCTTTTCAACATCTACATGCGGTCATTATAGGAAATGGACCATGAACTTCAGCTCACATGCTGGAAACCGGTAAACCCCAAAGACACTGGAAACTCACAAATTTTCAGCTGCCTCAGAGCCGTTGATCAGTGGATGACATAGAGCCATCTCAAATTAAATGCTTCCAAAACGAAAATACATGTGACTATTGTAAAAATTATGATCCACTCACCCCCTGGCCTATCTGGGACCACCGCCTAAAGTATCTAAGGTAGTAAGAAACCTTGGAATTTACCATGGACTACAATCTATCAATGAATGCCCAAGTGGACAAATTAGCAAGATCAAGCTTCGTTACTATGAAAACTGCAATGCATCTTCCCCCATCTTGGATTTCCACACACGGTCCAGGCTACTATCTCTTTCGGACTGTCTAAACTTGATTACACCGATGGCGTCTACCACGGATCATCTTTATCAACTATGAAAAGACTGCAACGGATTCAGAGCTCTGCTGCCAGACTACTCCTACATGTAAACCCACAAGCCTACATCTGCCCTGAATTGAGGGCCCTACATTGGTTACTGGTTGCCGGTTGTCAGAAGATCCACATTCAAGCTGCTTTGTATCACCCACAAAGCAATATATGGAACAGGGCCGCTTTTCATCAAGAATAAAATCACCAAATACTTTAAAAAAAAAAAAACTTCCTCTCCAGATTGGCATCTCGCCTCTAAATCCCACCATACAGGAAAAATACATAGGTGGCACATATAAGCAGCCAAACTATGGACCTCACTACCCCCAAATACAAATGTATAGCATATCCCTGTGTATATAAGCCTTTAATTTGGTTATCTGTATCTAGATGTCTATTTCGTTGTATAAATATGTATAATAATTATGTTTATAAATATATCAATATTCTTTAGGTCTGCTTAACAAATGTACATATTACTTATGTTACATCATTCTATGCTTAACATGTATACAGGTCACTGCTTAGTTTTCCTATACGTTATTTGATTAGATGTTTATGGTTCTGTTTATTTATCCATCACAATTTATGTACATTTTATCATAACTATTTATCTACAATTGCTTCACTATTGGGAAGGTGGGCGTGGTTAACGAGGCGTTGAGGATGGTGGTGAGATGGATGCTAATCTTGTCTCTGCCGAGTTGAAGAGCTGGTGATGAAAAGGGTCGGTGGGTGATCCTGAGTGGATTGGGTTTATTAGCTTGAATGTGTCGATGCGCTGAGTGGTTTCCATGCAGTAAGTTGGTGGTCGGCAGTGGTGGTTGGCTGATGGCTGAGCCGGTTGGTGATCGAAGAGTTTTTATAGATGGTTGATATCTTGTTGTGGAAATGGTCAGTGAGGGCGTCGCAGAGTTCCTGTGATGCTGGGATGGCGTTTCTGGTGGTTGATGGGCAGGTGAACTCTCGGACGATGGTGAAGAGTTCTTTGGCATGATTGGAGCTGGTGTTGATTCTACAGTTGATGGCCTCCTTTTTCGCAGCATTGATCTGTCGGTGGTATTCGTTAAGCGCTGTTTTGAAGGTGATTTTATTGGCGTGGTTCTTGCTTGTGTGCCATTTTCTTTCAAGTTGTTTGCATCTGCGTTTTGACATGCGTAGTTCCGAAGTGTACCAGCAGGCTTGTTTGGAGGTTATGTGCGTTTTGGCTGGTTTGGTGGGGGTGACTTGGTCGGTGGCGTTGGTGATCCAATTGTTGAAATAATGGACTGCCAGGTCCAGGTTGGTGGAGTCTTTGGGCTGTGTGGTGCTGAGGGCGTCGGTCCACTGTTGCTGGGTGACCTTGGACCAGCTGCGGAAGGGGCCTCTGTGTCCTTCTGTGGGGATGGGGTGGGCCCAGCGGCAGTGAAGTGTACGATGGAGTGGTCCAACCAGGTGAGTTCAGAAGTGTGGCTCTATCTGATTTTGTTGCTGGATGTGAAGATAGGGTCCAGTGTGTGCCCTGCTTTGTGTGTGGGGTCTCTGACGAGCTGCTTGATTATTATGTTGTCCAGTTTTTTCAGGAGTTCAGGGGAGCAGGTGTCAGTTCCGTCATCCAGGTGGAAGCGGAGGTCTCCCAGGAATTCATAGAGTCGGATTCAATAGCGAGCAAGGTAATTAATTTAGTGATGGCGTTGCTGAGGCCGGGTCATGGTCCTGGTGGTCTGTAGGTGAGGGTGCCTCTGATGGTAGTGTTGTCGTTGGTGTGGAGCTGTAAATTCATATGTTCCATGATAGGCATGGTTTCGTTGTGGAAGATGGTGCAGGTGATTGATTCCTTGTGTATAATGGTGATGCCTCCTCCGGTTTTGATGGGACGGTTGTGGCACTTCATTTTGTAGCCGATGGAAGTTGCCATGGGGATGTCCGGGGTTGCTGCTGGGGTGAGCCAGGTTTCTGTGATGAAGGTCACGTCTGGGGTGGGGATGGTGTTCCAGATTTCAGCGGCGTGCTTACTGAGTGATCTGGCGTTGAGCAGGAGGCAGGCAAGTTTTCCGGGGGTGGTCTTGGCTTCTGGTGGTTGCGTGGTGCTGGTTGCTGTTTTGGTGTTCGACTGTGGGGTTGAGGTGAACCGGCAGCCGCGGCAGCAGAAGGATCACTTTTTGGAGTGGGGTGAAGCGAGGCAGCAGTTGTTTTTGTGTCCCTGGTTGAGGGCGCGATGGTCTGTGGCGGTGTAACAATGGAAGTGCAGGGGGCCAAGGGTCGTGACGCTGGGCACAGTCCAGGCACACACAGGCACAGATGGGCCTGCCACTCTCAATCAATTAAAATAAAGGTGCAGGAGAGGCAGAAAAATACAGAGGAAACAAGCAAAATTAAACTGAGGCTTGGCAAAAATTACACGGGGCTAAACCAATTAAAACAGAGGAGCAGTAGAGGCAGACAAATACAGAGGAAGAAGCAAAACAAGCAAAATTAAACTGAGGCTTGGCAAAAATTACACGGGGCTAACAATAGCACGAAATACAGAGGCTACAACAACGCAGGAGGAAGCCAATTGGGTCACCTGCCCTGGGGACAACAGGCTTGATCTGCCGGCTTCGGGGTTGCTGGCCATGCACCAGTACCACGGAGCTAGGGTGGAGGCAGCAGGGGGAGCGGCGCAGGGCCAAAGGTCAAGGGCTGCTAATGGAACCATGCAGCGGCCTCCATAAGTACTCCTGAAAGGTGGGAGAGGTTCTCTGGGAGGCGGGAGGGCGGCCAGGAGCGGGAAGCAAAAACGGCGGGAAGGCGCTGAAGAACCCTCAACCAATTAAAATAAAAGAGAGGCGGAAAAATACAGAGGAAACAAGCAAAAACAACCAGAGGATGGCCCGGTATTCCAGAATCAGTCTGGTTATTCCTCATTCGGAGGTCAAAACTCGTAACTCCCAGGTTTTGGTGTAGGGATACCAGCTAGAATCAAAGACTCTTCTGGCCCTCCTGGCCCCATTCCCCACCGCCACCCGTTAAATTCCTCCACTTTCCCACTGCTTTATACTCACTCAGAATACAGCAAACTTGTCAGCATAAAACTTACTTAGGCCCTCTTAACAAGGGAGGAAGGGAAATAGGCAGGCTGGAAAGGGATGACCATCCTTATCTGACAAAAAGTTATCAATGAAAATGCTTGGATACATCTTAACCACTGGTAATTGTGGTATGCGCATTCCATTGCTTTTTAGTTCACAGCGGTATTAGAGAAGGACGAACTATGCAAATATGACTTCCCTATATTCCAAAAGGGACACTTAGTATTGGTATTCGGTATTGTCGAATCCGATTCGGAACCCTTGTGTCCGACTGAATCGGTCACCCGGACGACAGAGTACGATGCAAGGTATCCATTCGGGCTGTCCGAATCAGTTCCGAACGGGATTCAGGCAGCCCGAGTCATTCGGAATCGAATCGTACAGCCCAATGGAGACAGGCTCCGAACGAGCAAGTACAATGACGGATTCTGACAGCCGTTCCGAATCGCTTTGACCGAGACGAAATGGCTTTCGGAATCGGTCTTTGGGGGCCCGTTGCAGGCCCCCCCTTCACCTGGAGGCGACCGAATGTGGCCTGTGGGGGTACCCACAGGACCCCTCTGCCCAACCATGCACAATGTGGCAGGCACCACGGGGTGCCCGCCAAAGGGTGCAAGGTTTTCCCCCAACCACCCCTTTTTCCAATGGGAGCCTGTATTCGCGTTCTAAACACAGGCTCCCATTGAAGTCAATGGGAATCCCACCGAACCGTGTCCCTAAGCATCCAGACACATCATAATTGGTCGGTAGGACTCCCCAAATACGAATTGTTCAGACACCATTCCTTACCCAATTCGGTGGGAGTGCTTTCCTAACGGTATCGTAATCGGCCCCTTAGTATAAATTGCTAGGCCGCTGCACGTCAATATCAGAGCAGTTTAAGCAGCATTTGCTGCCAAACTTGTTCATGCAATGCAAGGGTAAACTTAACTGCACTGTCTCTACATTTGAACTTAATGGAATTCAATTTTGTTTAACCAGATTCTATTTTCAAAGAGCAAAAGAGTGCCATGTGCTTCTTGCATTGGCACACATACGCTGTGGTAGAAAAAGGCCCCTGAGAACAAAACAATTTTGTAATGTAAAGGATTCAACTTACAAAGTAGGATAACAATGCACTGAACACAATTTGAATTCATGAAACATCAAGTAAAAAAACAGTACTATAAAATTTTAATTTAAAAAAAAGAAACTCTGAACTTTTGAAAGCAAGCAAAGCAAGTACAGAACCAGATAAAATTAAAGGGAAACTTACAAAACTGAGGAACCTACCCTAGAGATCCTGATTTCACGCAACTTAGAAGACAGCCAGCAAAATCATTACTGAATGAAGCGGTGGGGTACAGAAACTATATGCCTTAAAATCTTAGAAATGTATGTACAATAAGTGGGATCTTTTCAGTGGTGATATATTTTGGGCTATTGGGTCTGCAAACAGAGAATTATTTTACATGAAAGTTACTTAGGCCCAGTACACACGATAATGCAGGCATTGTGGTCTCTATCTATCCCCTCGCACCTTGTGATTGTAGAAGTGACCGTTGATGGAGAAGCGATGCCTTCGGATGCGGCGTTGCTCACTCGGTGTGCGTCGAGTACCCCTCCGCCTCACCCCCACATCACTTCGTGTCCTCATCAGTTGGGGCAAATCCTCCTGCTCTGCCTCTTCTAATTCTGACAAAAAAACACAAAGCCCTTTGATCAGCATTAGCACAAACATACTGCACTGTTTATAGACAGGCCACCCAGTTTACATGTAATTCAAGTTGGACACCCTACAATGATTTTACTTTGAATCCTAGCTCTTTAAGGAAAGTGTATTTTCTCCAAATTTCAAAATTTTTAGTGCTTTGCCAGAGTAAAAGAAAACTTGTGGTGTTATGCAAGGGTCAATTATTCGCACAGAAATTCAATACTCTTAGTTGGTCACCTTGGTAATTTTCAACCAATAATCACCATTTAATGTAGTTCTTATTGTTATCCTATAAATGCATCACCAGTTTTCCCATGTTATCAACAATTATTATTGTCCACATTGTCCAAGATATTCCCTTTTATTAGTCTTGTATTCATCAAAGACATCATTCTCCTAAAAACGCAATTAATCTTTACTATTTCAATCATATGGCTGCTTTCTCAATGAAAGTTGGTGATTGTATCTATACAGAAAGCTTTAAAAGGTCTGAATGTCTAAGGCATTTACATGTGTAAATTTACCTTATATACACAAATTGCCGAATTTGTGAGTCCAAATGAAAGTCCTGAGTTCACGAAACCCGAATTTGTACCTGTGAATGGATTTACATATGTGCACTGTTAGTTGTGGCATCCTTGGCGTGGTTTTCCCCCTAACTTTTTGCCTTCAACCCTCCTGCTTTGCTGGCTTTAGGACTATGCACACCTTACCACTCCTAACCAGTGCTAAAGTGCTTGTGCGTGCTCCTTAAAACATGGTAGCATTGGCTTACACCCAATTAGCCTGTTTAATTTACTCATAAGTCCCAAGTAAAGTAGTACTATGTATACCCAGGGCCTGTAAATTAAATGCTGTTAGTTGGCCTGCAGCACTAATTGTGCCACCCAATTAAGTAGCCCTTTCAAACATCTCAGGCCTGTTATTGCAACCTGTGTGTGCAGTTAACTGCCATTTAGACCTGGCAAAATAAACCTTTTACAATAGAAAGGGTATGCATACCCTTTCTATTGTATCTGCCCGGGCATGTATGCTGGACCTTACAAAAAAGCCCAGAGTCCCTCTGTTTTGGTTAAAAATAAACCTTTTGCCAGGACCAAACCTTGCTTTTTAATAAATATACATCATCCCTAGGGTAGACCCTGGACAGGCCAGAGGGCACGGTGCAATGCATTTAAATAGTTGGACATGTACTTTTAAGTTTTACATGTCCTGGTGGTGAAAAAATCTTAAATTAGTTTTGCACTACTGCAAGGCCTGCCTCCCCCATAGGATAGCATTGGAGTTACATTATTACATTTAATAAGGGTTGTATGACGTCAAAACGCATGCCATTACCCCGCATGCCGTTATAACGCATACATTTACCCCGACTTGCTGTCGGGGTGCGCTGGAAGTTGGAATAGTATAATTTACTATTCCAACTCCAGTGTGTCCAACAGTAGGGAAGGTGTTGGAGTTAAATCCTACACCTTCTACCCCCTGCAACAAGCCTTTCGCGTTGTAACGACATGCGGGGTAATGGCATCCATTACAACGCATCCGTTGTAAAGGCTGTTTCCCTTTAATAAGTGATAATTTCCAAATGGGAGCAGGTAAACAGTTCATGTATGTCGTCTTCGGAATTGTAATAAAAAAATCTTTTCTCATGGTGGAGTCCGATTTTAAATTACAATTTTGTAAATGCCACTATCAGAAAGTTGGCTTTTTCCTGCCTTATCCATTCAGTATCTGCAGCCTGTCTCTGTGTCACATACCTTTGTGTAGCTGACAGTTGAGCTTTGTGTATTCCTCCTAGACAGCCACACACAATAGAGAGTTTAGGTATGCCTGGATGGGCCATTACTGGCAAGATGGGAGGGTGGAGCTGGGCACAGCCTATTTACACTTGAATAAGCTGTGTCCTGCCTCCACACAAAAGGCGGCTTACTTCTACTAGTTAGGCTGGAGCCGAGGGGAGGCAGGAAACATGTGGACTTCAAAGGGAAACCTCTATAAGCTCTCCCACTTCAAAGGAAGGCCCAGGTATAAATACTGGACCCCAGACACCAACTCTTCAGTTCACTCATGGACCTATGGATACTCTGCCAGGAAGAAGGACTGCTGAAAGGATTGCCACTCTGCTGGACTGCTGCTCTGAGAGACTGCAGCCCTGCTGCCTGCTACCCTCTTCCCTGGTTGAGAAGGACTGCACCTGAATCTGTTTAACCCAGGACTACAGAAAGACTACAAGGGCTAGATGGCTGGCTTCCTGATAACAGCTCAGGGAGAGAAGGCTCCAACCACCTTGAATCCAGCACCAGGACTCTGCCATTGGTTAGTTCGACCCTGCCAAGTGGTGCCAGCCCAGTCCTGAACCCTTGGAAATGGGCCAGAGGGTGCTCTATCAGCTCATCAGTGGATCCAGAAAAACAGACGCATCACTTCGGCTATGCGGCACAATCCCGAGTAGAGTCGATGAACCACCTCTGCTGCGAGGATTCTCTGAGCGCAAGAACCCAGCATCAACCTGACAGCCCAAATCAGAATCGCCCCGCGCAGGCCCTTGCATCTCAAACCTCTCATAGATGGTAGCCTCGGTGACCCGGGATCTCGTATCACAACTCCACGGAACTGACGCATCGCCTAGACTGCACTATGCATCCTCGATGCAAGAGTGCGCATCACAAGCCCTCCTAGACTGGATCCTTGACAGCCCTTCGGAATCGATGCATCGCCTTGGCTGCAAGATGCATCCTCGGCGCGGTACCTCACAAAGCTCTGCAACCAGGATTGAAGGTACTCTTGTTCAGTGGGCCTAACTGTGTCCCTGTATCTGGCCCGCGCTCCATATCGTTTGACCTGAACTTGTGACTTTGTCCCAGTCCGGCACGACCAAATATCCACAGTTGGCGCTTTGTGATGCTATTTTCATTGAAATCTTTAAATTTGCATATTTCTGGTTCTACTCACTGGATTTTTATGATTTTGGTCTTGTTATATTTATTAAAATGTACTCGGTTTTTCTAAATTGCTGTAGGAGTTTTCTTGTGTTGTGCTTTCACTATTTGAAGTGCAGCATGAACACTTTACACATTGTCTCTAAGTTAAGCCTGACTGCTCTGTGACAAGCTACCAGAGGGTCAAGCACAGGTTAATTTGGGGTTTGCTTGTGCTTCACTTAAACAAGGATTGTGGTTGCTGCTTGAGTAAAGATTCAACCCCCCCTCAACCAGTAACCTGATTTCTTACATGTATTATTAGCCCACGATGGTGTAACATTACACATGTGTTCATCTTACTACATGGATGCTGAGTTGATGTTATAGGGCAGGAATAGTCTGGGAAGTTAAGGGCCAAAAACCTGAATTTTGGGTTATCTTCAAGTTGTTTCGAACCTACACAAACACTGAAAATAGCAAGAGACCTAATTTTGCCAAGGTTTGGAATAAATCCCTTTCCAGATTCGAACGCCATTGTTGGTGGAGGAATAGGAGGGGTTATCCCACAGAAAAAATATTTTCCCTTTGGAGGAAAAAAAGAATGGAAAAGTTGCAGCTGCACGCTTGTGAAGGATTTTTATGTGAACAATTGTACCCTTTGTACAACTAGCCTTCCAGAAATCTTTTTGCATGAACACTTATGGGAATTCTCAAACTATTTGAAATAATGCTGGAAACCTATAACTGCAATATTAAAGTTTAATTTAAGAAGGTCCCTAATCTTACTTTTCAGAGAAAACTTCAATATTTCATTTTAATCTCTGTTTGGAAAATAAACGTGTTAGTATTTCAGAAACATTTCGCAAATTTTAAAATGTTAATTGTGAAATAAGCTACTTAATCACCTTTTACACACATTATTCTTACACTTTCCTTATGGTCTGTAGAACATTTTCAAATTTTTTACTAAGCAAGTTTTTCAAATAATTTATCGAGCAATTATGTCACTGATTTTCTTCACTTATGTAAAATGAGTTTCCTCCTAAGATATAGCATGGATCAGTTACTCATGATGTGCCGTATGTGCATGGAGCATCCAGTTAATGGGTGATTACAGGCCTCAGCTTTTCCATCATTAGTTTTCTATCCATATTGTGATATTTTCTCCACATTTATTTTGTAATTTCTCTGAGAAAAGCCTATAAAACAAATATACATATCCATAACTGTGTGTTTGACTTTTACAAAACCCCTAAACTTTATCTGACATTTACTTTGCCTCAATTACATTGACAGCACCTTTAGTCTGTTTTCACTGAGTTACACCATCACTTTGTTCCAAACCATAAGAAAAACAAGTTTTGTGGTAAATATAATAAAAAATAAAAAAGACAAATTTAATAGTAAATGATTTGTGTTAATGCACTATGGTTAAATGTATTGTTAGATCAAGAGCAACATCAGTTTCAATGTAGTTAAATGAAAAACTAATGTAATTCAAATTAAGCAAAGGTAGGGTTACTGCTGAAAAAACATTACTTTTTATTTTACTTATACTTAGAAAATAAACCAATGAAAGGATGTTTTTAGATATTTTAATTCAATCTAATTTTGGGTACAAATTGATTTGATACAATATATGTCTATTTAATTTGAACTAAATGATTTAAATGGAGTTATATGGTTAGGGTTAGCATTAGGATTACAATATAGTTATTTTAGAAATGAAATTAAATAACATTAGAGCTATAATTATAAAGAATATAACTGATCTAATTTACTGCTGGAGTTAGAAGTAATGTTAATATAAAGTAAATTATTTCTTCAATTAATAAAGAACAAAATTTAGTTAAATGTGTGGTTGGGCTAAGGTTTGATATTAATGAAATTCAATGCAATTACATTAAACTGAATAAAGGATTAAGGTAACAGCATTATAATACACCTTAGATTTAGGAAGAGAAGACCAAGAGAAAATTGGACAAAGTAAACGGGCTGAAGTAAAAGTTAGTTCAATGTTATGAATATGCTGGAAAAGTAACGGCAGAATAAAGCAAATGTGGGGAAGTAGAAGTCATAGGGTAAAAACATACAACCCACGTCTATGCATTATGAAATATAAATATCATGAATTGAGATCGAATAGGCAAATATGTAAAGCCCTATATGTCCAGTATATTGTTTAGTCAGCAAAAATGCCCCACCAATTAATCAATTTTGAGTCAAGTCTTCTTTGTTTACTTGCACAAGTCATTTTGATTGTGCATTAATTCTACAGCACCAGGCTTTACAAAGGCATATTTGTGAGTACAGAGATCAGATTCACAAGCATCATTCAGAAGAAGCACACAATTGGAGTACTGAAAAACAACAATACTTTCCAGTTAAAGACACCCTGAGGGCAATGTAAGGAATATGAGTATAGGAACAGAGCATTAATGAGAGTTTAAGATATACTGTTTCACCACATCAAGCATTTTTCGCTTTAAGCCATGAATAAATATATTTTGCAATGGTTAATTTCAACAACTTTGCCTGGAATTTTTCCTTGTACTTCAAACTAAATGATTCCAGATGTTAACCTAGATTCCATTTATGCAGATACACAAATGCAGCTTATGTTTTCCTCTTAGAATAAATGAAAAACAATCCCTTAAATAATTTCACTGTAAAAACTTGACTATATAAATTTGGGTAATGTGGGTCATTGCCTTATTGGGAGTGGCAGATTTATGAAGACATGGATATGAACTCTAACTCAGAATTATTTCAATAAAGGATTTTATAACCTCCACCTGGTCAACTTATATGCTTTTTAAAAAGCAAACATATGGCAGGCTTCTCACCTGTCCTGTGAGGTTCGTCTGTGTTGCTGTCTGTGTCGGTAATCTGAATATCTGGTATTGGGTTTGGAATGATTTGGGATCTACCGGAAAGAAAAAAATATTTACTTATTCATTTAAAAAAAAAAAAAAGGTATTGATTGTACATGACGCTAAGGGGACAGTCTCGAAGTATTCCATGCATCACTAGCACAAAAGCATCCCATACTACATACTGTCAAATGAGCTGTGTACAAGAGATGTATCAAGTGGTTAAGTTGGCAACTTTCAAATCAGGAGATGCGTGTCTTTATTCCAGTTTGCCAGCTTAACAAACAAGCATTGGCAAAGCCAATAGGTCTCACCTGTGTGAGAGCTACTGACTTTGCCAGTCTTTTAGCCATGTTGTACAGCAGGGTGGCTGCTGTTCAGCATGGTTAAAAGTTAGTGGCATGGCGTGGAATAGAGAGGAAGTAAAGGAGAATGGCGCATAGGACAGTAGCATGGAGTGCCATAGAGTGGAGTAGGGTAGAGTTGTGCAGAGTGGCCTACAGTAAAGTGGCGTAGAGTGGAGTGGCATAGAATGGAGAGGAGTAGCATAGAGTGGCATAGAGTAAAGTGGTGTAAAGTAGACTGGTATAGAGTGGAGTGGTGTAGAGTACATTGGCATAAAGTGGGGTGGAGAACAGTAGAATGGTGTGAAATAGAGTGCAATGGAGTACAGTAGGTTAGGGGCAGAGTGGAGAAGCTTAGGGTGAAGTGGCATAGAGTGGCATGGTGTGGAGTGGAGTCAAGTAGAGTGGTGTGGAGTGGGGTAGAATGGAGTAGAGCGGCGTGGTGTAGAGTGACATGGTGTGAAGTAGAATGGTGTGTAGTGCTGAAGCACAGAGTCGCATGAAGTAGAGTGGCGTAGGGTGGAGTACAGTAAAATGGTGTGAAGTAACAGAGTGCCATGGAGTAGAGTGGCTTAGGGTCCAGTGGCGTAGAGTAAAGTGGCGTGGAGTAGAATGGCGTAGAGTTAAGTGGCGTGGAGTTACGTACAGTAGAGTGGCATAGGGAAGAGTACAGTAGAATGGTGTGCAGTAGCATAGATTGCAAGGAGAAGTGGAGCTGAGTGGCACTGTGTGCTGAAGAGTGGCTTAGAGTATAGTGGCTTAGAGAAAAGTGACGTAGAGTAGAGTGGCACTGTGTGGCATGGCATTGTGTGCAGTCGAGTAGAGTGGTGTGGAGTGGATTCGAGTGGAATGGAAAGGAGTTGAATACATTGGTGTAGAGTGGCATGGAGTAGAGTGGTGTGGAGTAGAATGGCATAGAGTGGAGTAGCATTGAGTGGCGTGAAGTGGCGTGGTGTGCCAAAGAGTGGCATTGTGTGGAGTAGCGTAGAGTAGAGTGGTGCAGAATAGAGTGGCGTGTAGTAGAGTAGCTGAGTGGTGTAGCATAAAGTAGAGTAGAATGGAGCAGAGTAGAGTGGAATGGAGTGGCAGAGTGGAGTGCTGTAGACTGGAGTGGAGTGCTGTAGACTGGAGCGGAGTGGCATAGACTGGAGTGGAGTGGCATAGAAGATAGTGGTGTGGAGTGGAATAGTATGAAGTGGCATAGAGTGGTGTGGAGTAGAGGGGCATCCAGTGGAGTGACATAGAATGGAGTGGTGCAGAGTGCAGAAGAGTGGCCCTGTGTGGAGTGGCATAGAGTAGAGTGGCGAACAGTAGAGTGGAGCCAGAACCAACCAACCTCCACCAACAACCAAAACAAAGACATCAAAAACCTGGACGAATGGATAATAAAATGGGCTGTCTCCCCCGCACTCCGCAAACGCAACATACAGAGAAGAATACAGAAACAGGCCAGCTGGTACATTGAGGAGCTCTGTGCAACAAAACAGTACTGCAAGCAACTGAAAAGAAAATGAACAAACTACCTAGAAAACAACTAAAAGACATACAAGAGAGTTCCTAGACACTACCACCAACAAATCAAAGACAAACGCTCTAGAGGAGTACATAGACAACAGCGGGAAAGAAATCTTTGCAACCATCAAAAACTTCACATTACCGGCCACCAGCACCAACTACATAGCCCCCTTGCAGGAGAACTTCTATGACTTTTTCAGCAACAAAATCAAAACCATATATAACAACTTCAACCTTAAACCAAACCCCTGCACCATAGCCTCCAGTCTACCCTCAAACACCCACAGCAAAATCTTGACAGCCTGGAATACACTCATCATGGAAGAAACTGCCAGCATCATGAGAATCATTCACTCCGATCGCCTACAGACCCTTACCCACACCACAGCTACAACATGGGAGACGCTCCCATCAGTGAAGTCCTCACCCGCATCATGAACACTTTCAACACTTTTGAGACATTCCCAGATGCCTGGAAACACACATTGGTCAACGCACTGCTAAACAAAACCCCATATTGGTAAAGAGCCAAGGGAACCCTGTAAGTCAGAAGGGACCTAGGTTATGCATAGCATTATAAGGAACATTGATCCCTCCAGGAAGGGTATATGAACAATGGTACACAGAAGGAAAGTAAGCTCTGTTATGATATTCTCCTCAGTGGAGATGCAATACATTTATTAAGTATAAAACAATTGAAGGAAAAAAGCAAAACTATATACAGAATTACGTGGGTAAAAGGTTTGAAGTCAGCAGGTTTCCAGACCTCAAGCATTTAAGTACATGGTGACTTTGTAGAGGAATACAATTTTAAACAGTGACAATTAAAGAAGCATCTTATGCTCCACAGGAAATCAAGTGAGTCAGTTCAGAGTCAAGATGCAAGGGTCGGCGAAGTTTCAATCCCCACTAGAATACGGGGATCATCTTCAGAACACAAGGTTTTATGCCCGAGTGATAGCCTGAACATTAAAGGAAGGAAAAATAGGGGGAAAAAGGAGAAGAGGAGGGAGAAGAGAAGAAAGGTTATGGGATTATGACGGTTCTAAATAAGTCTGCATGGCCAAGACACCAGTGTGTAGTGCTGAACTGCCTGGGGTGAAGGAGGAGTGCCAAGGAGCTAAGTGCCATTATGCCCCATGGCAGGACTGCGGGTTACGAATGAACTACGCCACTGTGCACTCAACGGTAAGCCTCAACTGTGACTATCTCAGCCGTGCTGGCCATCGACGTCCTCCACCTTGATTTACGGAGATCCCGCCTGAACCTGTTCGCCTCTCTCCCATAGGCCCGAACATTAACTATCCTCATCGGGGCTCTGATGCAGGAAATAAATATGAAGACGGACAGGGTTACCACACGTCGCCATTGCTTCTGCTAACGTTACTGTAGTAAGTTGACCACCACTGTCATCAAGCGGCTTCCCAAGCTTTATCACGTTGTTACTTACTCTCTAATTTTCACCACTTTTCAGACCGGTGTGCATTAATCAGTCGCCCGAACACTCCAGCTGACAGCCCTACAGCGCCCGCTCTCCATTGGCATCCGATACTCCTTCATTCTTTCCCCCTGTGACTTTGACTTGCAATTATTCACAGGTCAGCTCTTTCAATTATTTGCATGACTTGGCTATCACCCGTCCTTCACAGCCAGTTAGAACCTTGGTCGCAGCCACACTCACAGCGTATGATTTAATTGTTAAAAATAATTTTTGTCTATCCTGGCAATTATTCGGATTGTCTTCCAACCCGTGGGGCATATTGGCACTCAGCTCCTTGGCAGTCCTCCTTCGCCACAGGCAGTTCAGCACTACATACTGGTGTCTTGTCCATGCGGACTTATTTAGAACCACCATAATCCCATAACCTTTTTTCTCTTCTCCCTCCTCTTCTTTTTTTCCTCCCTTCAATGTACAGGCTATCACTCAGGCATAAAACCTTGTGTCCTGATAATGATCCCCCTATTCTAGTGGGGATCGAAACGTCGTTGACTCTTGCATCTTGACTCTGAACTGACTCACTTGATTTTCTGTGGAGCATGAGATGCTTGTTTAATTGTGACTATTTAAAATTGTATTCCTTTACAAAGTCACATGTACTTAAATGCCTGAGGTCTAGAAATCTGCTGACTTCCAACCTTTTACCCACGTAATTCTGTATATATTTTTGCTTTTTTCCTTCAATTGTTTTATACTTAATAAATGTATTGCATCTCCACTGAGGAGAATATCATCACAGAGCTTACTGTGGTTCTGTGTGCCATTGTTCATATACCCTTCCTGGAGGTACCAATGTTCCTTATAATGCTAAACAAAAACCCTTGGCAGACCCTGCGCTTATAGCAAACTACCGCCCAATCTCCCTTCTACCCTACCGAGCCAAAGTCATGGAATAAGCCATAAACATGAAACTCTCTGCCCACCTCAACAAACACCAGCTCCTAGACACTATGTAATCAGGTTTTGAGCCAAACGACAGCAACTAGACTGCCCTCATCGCAGCAACCAACGACATCAGGATGATCTTAGGCATGGAGACACAGCAGCCCTTATACTAGGTGACACTCTGCTGCCTTCAACACGCTCTCCCACCCTGCCCTAATAACAAGACTACACGAGAGAGGCATACAAGGACCTGTCCTCAACTGGATCTGTTCCTTCCTCACAAAAAGGACAGAAAGAATTAACCTGCCACCCTACACATCAAAGGCCAAGAACCTCATCTGTGGAGTACCCCAAGGCTCATCCCTCAGCCCAATGCTATTCAACATTTACATGACTCCACTAGGGGATGCGTCAGATCATACAGCATCAACATACTCTCCTACATGGACAATACTCAGCTGATACTCTTCCCTGTCTGACAAGCTCCCCCCCCTCGTCCCCCCACCAATAAAAAACAACCAAGCCACATGCAGGAGCGCTGTAACCTCATGGATGAAAACCAACTGCCTCAAACTAAACACGAACAAAACTGTAGTAGTGATCTTAGGAATCAAAGTATCAACCTGGGACTCCACCTGGTGGCCACTAACCTCAGACCCTCACCCACCCCCACCACCATAAGAAATTTGGGAATCATCCTGGATGACAAGCTGAACATGACAGCCCAAGTAAACGCAGTGACCTCCACCAGCTTCCACATCCTTAAGATGCTTTGAAAGATCTTCAAATGGCTCAGGCCTTGCTCTCCAGCAGACTAAATTATGGCAACACACTCTAAAAAGGAATCACTGGGAAGCTACAGAACTGGCTTCAGACCATAACAAGCATTTGCAATGCAATAGGTCTCGCATTATTAAAGTTTGAGCTATTGGCATTGCGAAATAATGCAACACCAATAGCTCAAACTTTAATAATGCGAGAGTTTGAGCTATTTTTATTGTAAATGACATAACCTTTTATTTATGTTTTGGTTTTTGAAACATAAATAAAAGCCATTGTCATTTACAATGCCAATAGGTCAAACTCGCGTAAATGCGAGACCTATTACATTGCAAATGCTTGTTTTTTAGTTGCATTTGAAAAATTGTAGATGATGGCTAATATAAATTTATACTTTTAAGTGATCCTCAGAAGTTTGTGTATCTGTCTCTAAAAACGGAGGAAAGGTTTGTTTTTTTGTTTCACGATACACACAGACGTCTCACGTTCATGTGCTAGTCCATCTGTGTGACTGCAGGCTCTCTGAATTACGTGAGCATTTTATCCCCTTACCTCGTAAAGTGTAGTCACTACTTTCAGAATGATTTATCTTAAGATGCGTAAGTTTGTAACTCCTTGACGTCTTGAGAGCCTGCACCATACCATGCCTGTGAGAGAGTCCTCCTTGTCTGAGGCTTGTCTGGAAGGATTGTCTAAGGAAGGGCATATTAGACTGCTGCCTGCTCTGAATGGTAGGATATGTAATAGTGAAGGTTCTGTAGTTCAGAGAGGAAGATTTATCTTTTACATGTAATACAACTTTTTGCCAGAAGAGTTCAGCTTTTTCCACAGGAGCACCCAGTTTGGTGCGATGTTTGGGATCTATATTTTGTATTTTAGTCTGATGCACGTCCGTCTAGCTCTGTGCGCTCTTAACAGTAGTTTCCATTTTTAGGTCTGGCTTGAAAGGGTTGCTGGTTACACTCTGGATTCCAGGCGGTTCCCCCTATGCTTTAGCAGATTCAGTGTTCCCTCTCTTAACATCAGTATAGAGAGCGCCCGCACCAGGAAGGATTAACCTCCGACTCCCAAACTGAGAACAAACAGCTGCCTCTCCGAAATGCTGTAGCCTGGGAGCATGCCACATCTTGTCCACAGACAAATGCTCCAGTAGCCCCTGCAGAGAGGGTGCACTCACTCATGGCAATACCATCTTGCCACCATGATCCCTATCAATGCTAGCATTCTGGGCTTTTCATACTCAATTGATAGTTGGTACAGGATATGCAGGGGACATCCTTCACACCCGACTAACAGATGTTGGGCTTAAAAACAGCCAGGGTGGTTTAAAAGAGTTTGAGAAGAGAATCCGGTTTCAGAGGCAGTGATTAATAATTGGCACACTTGCGGTCATGTTCTGAAGTAGTTATATAAAAGATTATTCAGTTAACGACTAATGCAAAACCGAATCCTCCGCTCTGGAAGTATGGATTGGTCGCCATATCTTGCCTCACTATTCCTTGAGTTGTAGCTACTATTTCCATTTTTGATCAGATTTTACCAGCCTGGAAAAATTCAGCATCATTTAGTTTACAGAAAGGGCACGTGGCACACACTGGCAGAGACACATAGAGACACCTGTTACACGGAGGTAGTGAACAGACAGACAGGCACTGTGGCACACACTGGCAGAGACATTTCTGCCCACGTGGTACACAGTGGTACTGAACAGACAGGCCCTGTGGCACACACTGGCAGAGACATAGCAGGGCACGTGCCACACACTAGCAGAGACATGTCAGGGCACATGGTACAAGGTGGTAGTGAACTGGCAGAGACATGTCGGGACACGAGGCATACCCCAGACTCACAAACACTCTCAGAGCAGCCCCCACCCCGCCAGAGGTCACACTCAAGGGGGGTCACTGCACCTGCCTGCCAGGAAAGCCTTTAGCGCCTGGGCTCCCGTCTGGGCCGCGCTCCCTCTGAAACAGAAACCAGTGGTGCGCACGCACTACAGAGGAGCGGGGGCCAGGGAGCGCGGCAGCGAGGCGAACGCGCGCTGCTGCGCGTTCTGGCCACCGTCGGGAATGGGAGGAGCGAAGGCGGGACATGCGCCCGCCTTTGCCCAATCGCGTGCCGTTTTTTCTAAAAAAACGCACGCTACAGCCAATGAGGGCTTCTGAAATCAAAACCACACGCACGAGCGTGTGGGTCGTTTTCAGAAGCCCTTTCTAAAGGTCTCGCGCTGCGCGAGCAGTGCTGCGCACTGCAACGCTAGGCGCGAGACCTAAAAAGCGCCGCAGCAAGACTCATACTCAACTTACCCCGCTAAACCCATATCAACCGACACCTCCGAGAACTGCACTGACTCCCAATTCACAAACGCACCCAATTCAAACTGCTCAAGCACACATACAAAGCCCTAAACAACACCGGCCCTACATATCTGAACAGCCGGATACACTTCTACACATCTCCCAGGCACCTCCTCTCAGCCAAACCCTCACTGGAAAACATAACTAAGAACCGCAAAGCCACAGCTGCAGACCGTGCCTTCTCTTATGTCCACCCCAATGCATGGAACGTCCTCCCCCACCACATTAGAGGTTCCATTTCGCTACTAGAGTTTTGCAAGAAGCTGAAAATCAGGCTCTTCTACTAACTTACCAGGAGACAGTTGCTTGCCCACCTGCTAAGCGCATGGATACCCTCATGGATGATTATCGCGCTATACAAGTCCTCCTAAGATAGCAGTGGCATAGAGTGGGGTAGAGTGGCATGGAGTAGTGTGGAGTAGCAGAGAGTGGCGTGGAGAGGCATAAGAGCAGAGAAGAGTGGTACTGTGTGGAGTGGCGTAGAGCTGCGCAGAGTGGAGTAGAGTTGCAGAGTGGGATGGAGTAGAGTTGCAGAGTGACATGTAGTGGAGTGTCAGAGTGGTGTAAAGTGAGGTGATGTAGAGTGGTGTAGAGTAGAGTGGCGTAGAGAAGTATAGCTGTGGGTGTAAGTAACTGAAGCGCCAATACAGACAGAAGATAAGGTGGAACCAACATAAATAAAAAGCCATATGCCCGTATTAAGTAGGAAACCACCTTGCACATCCTGGAATAATACAGAAACGCTTCTAAAAAAAATAGTATATTTGAAAAAGATGAGGAAGAGCACATGTACTTCGTCCATGCTCCAGTGAGGAGCTAACACAAGAAAGGAAGGGAAGCGTACGGTAGCAGAGCAAAGAAAAGGTTGCAAATGAGTGACAACAAAAACAACTAATGGTATGCTATGGGAGGGTTGTAAACCGACTGAATTGTAAACAATACATCTCGCAGCACAGTGCAGATCTAAAAGGTGAGACCTAAAAATGCTATTTCTTGTGCCACAAGTTCCATTTTCTGCCAAATTTGGGAGCACTTGAAAGCAAGCTCAATGCCAGTATCGAGTACAATGTCACTTTAGAAGACTAAGCCCTTTCCTTGTACCAGTGTAAAACCATTCAGTATTTTTCAGATATGTGCGTCAAAAAAAGATGTTGGTTAGACTATCACATTTAATATTTTGCATATATTGACATATGCCTTTGAGAACAGTGGGAACTGTTCGGTGGGAGAATTGTTCTTAAATTCCAAAACATATCCTACTGACCGGGGAAAAAGTTTATATTAGCATTCATTTGTACCTTGAACTATTCGAGAACCACTGTAATGTGGTTGATTGAACAACATGCTCTAGCAGCCAATACAGGATGCCGGACGTTCAAGTACCACATTAAGGGAAAAAATCTAAACCGCTCCGGGATATGGGGACATCCCAGAAAAGTGACAAATGTAATTTCATTCCTAAATCAGAACAGGCTCTTCATTTTAAGTACACCTAATTAAAATTGTCACAAGGAGGGTTTTTTAGATGATTTGTGAACTGTTTTCAAACAGAACAAATACATACAGACATGAATGAACAAGTAGGTGTGAAAAATCAGACAATAGAACTAACAAAGGCCAACAGTTGTGCAAAGCAAAGTTTTGGACATGTGGATTGGGCGCATGATTTTGACAGATGCAAAGCCTAGCCCCTGATGCACCTCTACAGTGGGTTTTGGGAACACGGAGACATTACACCATTTGTGACATCATGTGAGGAGTCATGAGCAGTGCTGCATTGGAGGGAGCTGTGGTTGCAGTGCTCACCATAAGAAGCGAATGTCAGTGGTGTTTATGTTTTGAAAGATAGCCAAAAAGTTCAGGTGTACTTTTCATAGATAAATTTCGCTGTTTTAAAAAAAATATATATTAAATGTGATTTTACTTTCTCAGTAGAGTCATATCTTTCCTTTACCAAAGTGAATAAGCACATATGCCTAACACGGTTGCCTGAAAGGGCACAATTCGTTTGTATGTGGTGCTCTAAACCACCATCTCACTCACTTGTTCACAGCCCAGGGGATCACACAGTACTGACCCTTGTGCTTCGAGATTGCAGCCAGAGTGCCAGGAGGAAGAGGAAGGGGGCGGCTTGATCCGCTCATTATCGTCCTGCATCTGTAGACGGATGGGACGACGCAAGCCCCAGGAGATGTTCAGGAGTCCTTCAACAATAAACTCCCCTTCTTCCTGCAACACAAACAAAAAAACAGCATAGGCCACACATCCAGCGGAAGCATAGGGAAAAAGTATTCTTTGCAGAACAGGTATTAAACAATAAAAGAAAAGATACTGGAGTCATTTTTTATTAGTATCTCCTGTAATCTTTGTCTTTTGGTTCCCACCACTGCCAATGTAAGGGAGCCATTTTGTTATGAATTATTTGTAATCTGAACCGATCGGTTATTTTGTGAGTGCTTGTGGCCCACTAGTTCATTTATCAATGACAAGCCCTAATTGTTAACGAGCATCCATGGGTATATGCGCTTTCCAGTAATAGGATCAGATATTAGCAGTACTCCTACCCTCAGGGCTTAATTTGAGCCTGTGCTTGACGGTGGGAGGCACCATAACTTATTTTTCCGTATCAGATATTTACCAAGGGCCAGAGATGGAAAAGCACACAGATCGGGAGATGGAGGGAGAAAAGGGTATGGGGGCTAAAACTGATTTGTAGACACCCTGGAGGAGTATTCCAAGTTAAATTACTTTACTACGAACGTAACTAAAAAGAAAGTCATCGTTTTTGGTAGAGGAAAGATGTGGTACCCTTCTTGTTAGGACATCTAGTGACGTCATAGAACACCAAGGGGACGGAGGTTCCTTGGCCGGCAGCTAGCCTAGGACATCAGGGTTGAGCTGGCAGTTACATCTTATCCCGGTGGGATATCTCCTGAACAGCGTATTTCTATGCAACTACTTACATCACAACAAAAGACTGACAGACACTTGAGGTTAGGGAATCATTTAAGAAATCCCCTGGACTGGATACATTCTCATACTGGTTTTTGGGTAAGAAGTGCTTACATCATCATAGATTTCCTTGCTATGTCGTTTGTTCACACAGATCGGGCCAATCAGATCGTTTGAGTGTAATCAGTCAAGTCTTAAGACAAAACAAACGCTATATAGAGTGTTAATAGTTGTGGAAGAGTAACTAGCGGTACTCGAACTCAACAAGATTATAGGATCAATAACCTAGTACAAAGGATCATGCATAAATGCATGGTGTTGGATCATGGTTAAAACAACTTTAGTGCAGGAGAGATATTCATGCAATGCAAATTTTGACAGTGTATGTTGCAAGCAGCGTATATGATAAGTTGTGTAGCTGTATTTATCAATCTTTATGCGAAAATGAAAACGTATTTGATATGTTTTGTATGGCAACATTGGTTACTAAATGAATAAATAGTACTAATGCCTTAATAAACTGGAACGGATTATAATGAAAAATATATGATGAGCCACAAATGTGACAAAGCCAAGCACGTAAAGCATCTGTCGGTGCCTGTTGCAAAACTGAAAATGTTTCTGGGCTGTACAAAAATCCCCCACTCCAAAATGCTCGCCTGTAGTTCATAGGTCCCCTTGGACTACACAGAAACCAGGAGTACAGAAAGGCCAGTGCTTTAAAAAGGTATCTAACTCTGCCCCAGCCCTACCGTCTTCTATAAGAACCATCCGGTCAGGAGTTCTCCCACCTCCTGCTATCCTGGTTGACTACAATCTATCCCTTGCACCACTCTTTCCTGAGTTCAACAAACCACATCTACTAAAATTGGTGACACAATCTTAGGACATGGATTTCAAATAAGTGAGCACGAGCTGTCAATTCTGATGTGCACAAAATACATTACATTACTTAATGGGAGACTTACACTAACAAGGAGACGGGCTACGATACGGGAAAAGTATTGTGAGTCGTCCTGCGATTCGTCCTGCGAGACATCAATCATATAGAAAGATGGCTAACTCGGCCATCTCACAGGAACCCATAAACCTCTCCTTGGCCTCTGCAGCAACCACCCTCCGGGGAACCCTTACCTCTCGGTGGCGCAGCTGTAAATTCTGTCCTTCATAGTACAGGTTGTAAGTCTTCAAATGGGACAGCAGCTCGTTTCTGGCAGAAGACAATAAGGATTATACTTTAAACACATTGGAATGTGATGAACATATGCAAACAATACCCAGCCTCCTCCAGCGGCCATTTTACTGATTGTCGTACTGTAGAGTGTGCCAAGCGGCCATCTTGCTTGAGTTTCATTTACACCCTCCATGTGCTTCAATTACTTTGTGTAACCCATCTTACCAAATCCGTGTATGTGATATGTCACTTGCTAGGACACTTCTAGTGGCAGAGAGATGGTGTTTTAGAATATAGCACTCACTTCTCCAGATTAACACTGGTTTCTCCTGTACAGTTCTTCTCGCTCTGCCTCTCTTTCTGATTATCCCTTTCATAAGTGTGAAAATTGTATTCCAAGAATATTGTTAGGGTAGCGCTAAGAACTTCAATGAATTAGCTCCACAGCCTTTTCTCATTGATAGAATGGTTATCATAATATGATAATCATTGATATGATATGATTTAAATGATGCTTGAAATGGAAAAATAAAAAGTGCAGGTAGCTACTATCCAAGAGTACCTTGCTACTAATGAGAAGCTCCAGTAGTCTTTTATTATAAATTCTGCATGTACACTGAGAAGTACAAGTACCTCCTTTTCAAATTAAGTCAGTCAGTCAAAAATTCTTTATTTCGGCCATTAAGACCATAAAAGCACAGATTAAAAAAGTACAGCACAATTCATTCATTTGATTTACCTAATAACAATTCCATTGCTCGCCATACCAATATCTTGATAAAGTGCATTTCAATATCATTTTACAACAATTCCATTAAAAAAATAAAAGTTTAAAAGAAAAATGGATAAAACCAAGGTACAATCTTACGCCATTAAAATATTAAAAGGCAACTTAAAAAGAGCCAAACTCTACGGTAAAATGGGATGATCAAATCAAGCAGGATCTTGCTTTAAAATAGCTCGACGGACACACCACATGGAAAGTAAAAAACGTGAGACTGAGTACACAATCGGCATGCAAGTGTCGTATTTTAGTATCGTAAATGCCTGCATGCAGTGTTTAGTTCCTAAATTTCTGCATAACTGCAGAAGCCATCGGTGTCTCGCCTTCTTGTACCCTTGGCAGAAGAAAAGTACGTGATGATCTGTCTCGGGTGCAGCATTACATGCCGGACATTCCATACTTGATGTACCCCCCCCCAATTGTTTATGAAAACACGTAATGGGAGTACCCCGTACCTAAACTGTAAATAAAGCTTTTTTGCAAGGGCTGGCTGGATATCATCAAGAATGGGCTCTAACCTATATTGGCTTTTTATCTCTAAAAACACTGCAGTCAATACACCAGACGCAGACCTACCCTGCATTCGAGAAAGTTTAAACTCCCTATAACTCTCTATCAGAGCCTTCCTAGATGTTATCGAGCAGTTTTCTTCAGGGTTAGCCCACAGATCACCCATTCCCATTGCTGCTAAAGTGTTTTTGATAATGGCCGGCCATGGGAATTTGCTCGCTCCCCGTAGGCTCAGCACCTCCTTTAGCTCTTCTCTGAATGCAGCCAATTCTGGGGTGCTCCATAGGCGACGCCAGAATAGAAGGGGTCTGAGAGCGACCTCCTCTGCGATTGGTCTAACCCCAAGGTCCATACGGAGTGGTGTAAGCGGAGTGCTTTTGGGGAGACCCAGTAGTTGTCTAGCAAAGGAATTCTCTATTTTGGCTAGAGAGTCCGGTGGCCGGTAGCCCCAGATTTCTGCCCCATACAGGGCTGCGCCTCTAGCTTGGGCTTTATAGATTTCTACCACCGGTCCAACCGTTTTGTAGAAACAATTCCTATGTACTTTAGCTAGTCCCCCTGTTGTCTGGGCCAGCTTTAGACTTGCCTTCTTAATTTGTACACCCCAGTCCATTTTTTCAGTTAACGTAATTCCCAAATATTCAAAAACGGTCACTCTCTCTAATGCTATCCCATCTAGACAGGGATTTGATCGAGTACCTGCATTGAATACCATATATTTGGTTTTCTGCAAATTGATCTCTAACCCCCTGTTTTTGCAAAAGAGATAAAAAGTGTCTAGGACCCTCTGGATTCCCATAGGAGACTTTGATCACAGGTGGGTATCATAGGCGAACATCAAGGCTGGTACCTTGTGGTTCGCCAGCCTAGGGGCGTCTATATCCCTCCCCGCAATCAAAGCCTCCACTAGGCCATTAATAAAAAAGCAAAAGAGGGTCGGGGCCAACACGCAAACTTGGCGTACACCTCTGTCTATGGGTATGGGATCAGTGAGCTCACCATTTTTAACATGTCTAATTTGGGAAAAGTTACGTTCATGGAGACGTTTCAACTGATAACATAAGTACGGTGGGGCCCCCAGTTTTAATAGAATGTCCCACAATTTGTCCCTAGGCACCAAATCAAAGGCTGATTTTAGGTCCACAAAGATCAAATAGAGGCTGCCACCCTCCATGTGCACTGTCTTCCAGTGCAATAGTTGTAACCTAAATATTTGATCTAATGTGGACATCCTTTCTCTAAAACCAGCTTGATAAGGGCTGAGAATAGTATGTTCCTCCATCCAACTCTGTAATCGGCCCAACAGCACTCGGGCATATATCTTCTGGCTGACATCTATTAGGCTGATGGGACGATAGTTGGCAGGGAGGAGTGGTGAGCCTTTTTTATAAATTGGTATAATTTCTGCCCCCACCCAGGTGAAAGGAATCGGCATTCCCTGTAAGATGGCATTGAATAGGGTCCACATGTAAGGAGCCCAAATAATGGGTTCATTTCGAAAGAGGTCACCGGGGATCTTATCTAGCCCTGGGGCCTTAGATGGAGCTACCATGCTCAAGGCATCTGTTCTCTCTTTTAAAGAAATTGCAGGAGCATCAGAGCACGTTAACTGGGGGAAGGAGCACTCATTTCTAGCCGGTTCTGCATCACCCTCTTCCCTAACATATAGGGACTCAAAGTGGGCTCTACATACTTCTGCCCCTATATTGGGTTCCATTGCCCTTTTGCCCTCTGGACAACCTGTGTTTACTAGATTCGAGAAAGTCCTCATATCATGAGTTCTTAGGGCAATTCTCAGCCTATCCCACCTATCACCTTCCCAACTTCTTTTTTGCCAATTTAATGATGCTTTTATAGGCTACCCTTTTATCTTTTATTTCTGGCCCATCATTAGATTTAATAGCAAGAATAAGATTTTGCTTTGCCTTACAGCAATCATCATTGTACCAGGGGTGCTCTAGTGGCCCATTTTCTCTTCTTCTTTTGTTAGGGAAAAAAATATTAGCCAAGGCAGCTATTAAGCCTTGGTGGTTAACGGTGATTTCGGGGAGGACGCTAGTAAAATCATCCGTTCCGCTGAGTTGATTTGCGGCCCTGAGAAATGGGATTGCTGTTTGATAGAGGGAGGCTAACTTTTCCTGTGATTGACGAATATCCCCCCATTTGACTCTCCTCCTACAATTAGTCAAAGTTAACCCAGTAGCGGTTACAGATTTAGCTTCAAGTGCACTCTTTGGACATGGTGGAAGCATCTCTAAAATCAGGGCATTATGATCACTGTTGTGCCGAGACACGATCTTAAAGTCTATTACCCTATACCAGGATTTTGTGTCCACCAAGATGTAGTCTAAAATTGAGGCACTCCCCAATCTGTTAAAAGTATAGTTTGCCGGAGAATCAGACTTTGTGCGCCCATTGCAAGCCCTGAGTGAGTGCTTCAATGTAAGAGTGTTCATCTGGAGTACTAGTGGTGTCCAAGCCCGCGTTGGCGGGATATTGGGCTCTGGAATAGCCCAGTGCAGGTCCTCATCGCTGGGGTTACCCGCATTCAGGCCATTCAGGGGTTCGTACTGGCAATTAAAATCGCCACCAAGTATCACCAGGGTATTATCAGGAATAGTGGACAGAAAGGTTGTCAATTGGTCAAGAGTTGTTGACTCTTGGCCAAAGCCCACTGGTCGAGAATAAACATTAATCAGAGCCATTCTAATCTTTGCAGGAAAACTCAAGAGAATGCAAAGAATATCACTATCAGTTTTGCTGTGCACCCTAAATGCACAGCAACCCAGGTACAGAGTCCCCCTGCAGGCCTACCCCTTCCCCCAAATGTAGCTGCAATGCTAAAGGACGCATAGCCTAATCTATGTGTGTCCACCCTGGCCCAAGTTTCCTGAAACATGCAGATCTCATTTTGCTCAATGAACGTCCTCCACTCCGGATCATCCAGTTTGGAGGTGAGGCCCGCAACGTTCCATGATAGTACCTGAAGCTTGGGCATGCCGTTGTTTTACTGAGGGGGGGCACTAGGTTCATCCAACAGTGGCCATAAGTAGTATAAGCATATCATTACCAGTTTCAGAGTGTTCGGTTATGGAAGTTGGAGGTTCTGTAGTCGCCCTCTGGAGTCCATTAAATACCTGCGTGGGTCTGGGAGATAAGCCAGGTATGGTTCTGATGCTGGGGACCCCTTGTGCCCGAATGCTTTGTGCACCTTCCACTCCATCATCCCTGTTAGAACTGGGGGTCTCTAGTTGGCAGAGGTAGGTACCTTTGTCCAAATAGGGACCCTTGCTTCTAGTCAGGGTAAGGGGGTACACTCCTGAAATAACCCCTTCTCACCCCCTTGGTAGCTTGGCACGAGCAGACAGGCTTAGTTCAGAGGCAGTGTGTAAAGCATTTGTGAACACATACAGTAATCCAGTGACAACACTCCAAATGGACACCACACAGGTTGTATTATAAAAATATCTTTTATATAGATTTACCACAAGACCATAAACGACAAAAATAATCCACAATACTGTACTTTAAAGATGGTAGAATTAGCTTAAGTCTCTTGATAATGGAAATGCGACAATTTGAGTTCAATGTACCTTAAGATGCGTAACGCACGGCAACGAAAGTGTTGCAGGGAAGGTGATGCGGTAGTCCCTTACACGCAAGGACGGTGATGCGTTGAAGATCTGGTGCAAAAGAAACAAAGTGGCGTCTTCTTGAGGTTGCGACAACGAAGGGGTGATGCGTGCACGCCCGACAGCGATTTCGATGAGTCTTTGGAGCCGCGACAGGCCCTGCGACACGCTTCCCTGGCGATGCGATGGCGTCTGATGCGAGGTCGACAATCTTCTCCTGGGATGCGGGGCACGCCTCGTGTTGCGATGCGTCGGCGTCTGATGCGAGGTCAATGCTCTGCCCCGGGGATGCGACGGCGTCTGATGAGACGGCGACACTTTTCTCCGGTGCTGCGAGGCGCTTCGAATGATGCGGGGTGTCAGCGGCGCGCTTCTTCGGGGATGCGCCGGCATCTGATGCGACGTCGACACTCTTCTCCGGCGATGCGAGAATCAGCGGCTGCGGCGATACGCTTCTTCGTCTTGAGTCGCGCTTCCAGCTCCCAGAGACACGCAAGTGTGTCAGAAGGTCCAAATTCCCAGCAAGGGAATACAGGGGGAGCTGGTGGGTGAAGTCTGTTGTCCCTGAGACTTCAGCAGGAGGCAAGCTCTAAAATCAAGCCCTTGGAGATCCTTCACAAGTTGATGAAAGTACACACAAAGTTCCCTTCTCCTTTCTTTGGCAGTCAGGCAACCACTGCAGGCAGATCCCTCTAGCTTAGGGATAGTCTTCTCCTCAGTTTCTTCTTGGTTCCGCTCCTCAGCAAAGGTTTCTTCTTGTTTCCCAAAAGTGATCGAATTTCCTAGGGGTCTGGGTCCCCTTTTTATACACCGTTTCTCTTTGTTCTCTGGAGGCAGAGAGGCCTTTGCCTAGTCCAAAACCAGTTCTGGTCAGTCCTGGAGCACTTTGCTTACAAAACTCCTTCTTTCCTTTCAGAATGTGGGGCAGAGTGCTCAGCCGCCCGGCAGGAGGTGGAGCCAGCATTGTGGAAGGCAGGCACAGCCCTATTCAGACCCAGGTGCAACTCCTCCCTCCACTCTGGATGCAGATCTCTCTATTCAGCCCTGTGCTGACTCACCCTGTTTCCTGGAGTCCCCCAGCCCCTGTCACTCACAAACCCAGACAAGGAATACACAACCTAGCCTAGGCAGGCTTGGAGAGTTAGGCAAGAAAATACCTACTTTCTAAAAGTGGTATTTTCAAACACAGAATGTTAAAACCAACTTCACTAAAAGATGTATTTTATCATCCTGAGTTCAGGCATACTAAATTCGTTTTTCTACCATGTTCCCTGGGTCAGTTAGGATTATAAGGTGTAATAATCAAACTGCCCAGTCTGGCCTATGGGGAACAGGTAGCCTTGCAATAGTGAAAAACGAAAATGGCTGTAATTCACTATTAGGACATGCCACACACACCAGGGCAGGTCCTACCTTATACCTACAATGCACCCTGCCCCAGGGCCTACTTTAGGGGTGACCAACATGCAGTAAAGGGAAGGTTTAGGGACTAGTAAGTGGGTGCACTCACCAAGTCGACATGGCAGCCCTAGGCTGCACACAGGCTCTGCAATGGCAGGCCTGAGACACATTTTACAAGCTCCTTCTGTGGGTGGCACAACCAGTGCTGCAAGCCCACCAGCAGCATTGGATTTACCAGCCCTGGGCACACTCAGTGCACTGTACTAGGGACCGACAAGTAAACCAATCATCCAATCATGGAGTCACTAATACATAACACAATTTATCATAGAGAGAATATGCACTTTAGCACTGATCAGCAGTGGTAAAGTGCCCAGAGTCCTAAAACAGCCAACAACAGGTCAGAAAAAGTACAGGAGGAAGGCAAAAAGTTTAGGGATGACCCTGCAAAAAGGGCCAAGTCCAACAATCCCCCTCTTCATACTGTCCACTTTCCTGTCTGAGACACAAGGGACTCCGTGAAGGCTCTCCCCGTTCTGTAAAACCCCCCCGGGGCTCCCTATGCAACTTAAGTTCCAGTATCGTAGAATATACCGGTTTGAGTCAATCTACTGTCTCTAAGGACGTAAATCTATTTGTTAGAGGTAAATTGAAAAATAGTGGGCTTGGTTGATCCTGTCCCAGAGCGGTCCTTTGCTTAGTCTGCTACCAGGTCCCACCCCCGTGGGCATTCCGCATTCTATTTTTTAGCATAAGCCCTGGGGGGTAGAAATACCCAAATGGAAAGGGCCTTATACCCTCCTCCTGCCTTTGTTGATTGCGGTCTAGGAGAGCTCTTACAACTCTGGGATTTCTAAGATTAATCACGATACTATCACCGGGTATATCTTTCGGCCTCTGGCCCACCCATCCCACCCTTCTTGTGAACAAAATCTCACCTGCAACTTTATAGGAGAATTGCAACTGCTTCACCAGCCAAAAAATGCATTTGTTTTTTAATTCGGAATGTGATTCCCTTTGTCCCAAATTCAATTCCGGTACTCCGGTTAAGATCATAACATAAGGGGTGGAGTCCGGGGGGAGATTGATACAGGGCAGGGCTGTTCTTGCATCCGATGTTTCTAATCGTGCAGAATGACTCTTATCAGTCCTAGAACTTGTCCCTAATTGGGGCACATAAGCTCCCACTAATGGCATTACTGGGCCGGATCTATGTTGATTACAAACCTCCGACCCCTGTCTGGGCCCCTGACAATGTATACTATCCTTATCTGTTGGCTTATTAGAGATAGTTACATTTCTGTCTACATCCCCCTGGTTATTCTGGTTTAATGGAGTGGGGCCCGAGTTACTTGTAGGAGTATGATCCACCCTATGATGGGAAGGGGGGACTTGCAATACCTGTTTGTGTAGGGACTCAACCACCTTGTGATTTGCTTCAGCCCTACCCGCCCAGGTCTCAACCATAGTTGTGAGCTTGTCTACCCGGGTAATCAGAGAGTTGAGTTCGTCCATAACAATATCCCTTATTTGGATCTGAAATTCCATCATCAAATTTGTGATCCAGGTTGGCTGTTTTATACCTGCAACTGGACAGTCACCCGGCCTTCCCTTCCAAAAGTCACCATTCACTGTGGGATCCGTAGCACACTTCTTCCGTTTGGTCCCAGCTCTTACGGCTGATTTAGTTTCCCCTTTTTTAACTGGACCAGTGGGAGAGTCCTCCATGATCATGTCCGAGTTGGGTATTTCGTGGACCAAAGCACATGTCCTTGGCTGTGACTTGGGGGAATCAGAAACCACAATTGGCGGTGTAGGTTGCATATCACGATTAGTCAGAGTAAAGGCTAGGTCCGGGGTTAGCGATAAACGCCTTTCAGTCAGTTCAATTTCTGCTGACACCACCCCTATGGCTCTCTGAAGCATTTTGTCAATAGAGGTAGGTTGATGGGGTGTTGGAGAGTGCGTGACTAAAGTTTGTTTTTTCCCTGGACAGGCGCGCTTCCCCATAATTTCCGTCACACGTTGAAATACCCAAACTCCACTTTCCACCCGGGCACTGGCTCCAGCTAACGTTCACGTTAAAGGAACCAATACAAAATTATGATGGATTTGCAAATCAGGGATTGCATGTAGCTGGAGTCACTCACCAAGAGGGTAGTAGAAGCAACTGATGAACTCACAATAGTACAACAGGCAAGATATAATAGCACTGACCTTGGGCTCCAGCCCAAACGATTTGATCTTGGGCCAAGTTTTCCACGTATGGGCCTAAAGGGGGTGGCCCAGCCCAGCCTCCTCCGGCCTCTGACGGGCGCAGACGGGCCCGCCCTTGGATCGGGCGTGGCCCGGCACGCCCACACGAGTCCCGCGCTGCGGGAGTCCTCCGGTGCTTAAATGCGCCTCCGGGCGCTGCTGCAATGACGAGGCGGTGGAGCGAGGGAGCCTGGGTGTTGGAGTCCTGTGTACCTGCTGTGCGTGGCTCTCACCCCCTGATGCTGCGGACTATGGTGTCCCGCGCTGCGGGCTATGGTGTTCAAATTAAAGAAGTGCAGGTAATCAGTATATGTTGGTGTTGTGATGTGTTATGTTTTGTGTTATGTATGTTATGGTGCCCATCACCTGCAGTGGCGTAGCAAGGGGAGAGGGGGAGAGCGGGGGGGCGCACACGAGTTGGAGCCGGCGCCCCCCCCTTTCCAGGCAATCGCAGGAATATCGCAGGCACCCCCCCCCTCCCCGCTCTTACGGCCCCGCAGGGCGGCAAAGACAGGGACCGCCATGAGCGGCAAAGTGGCTAGCTACGCCACTGATCACCTGTGAAGGTATCCTGGTACTTTTGCAGATATGTGAGTCTAGCCTTGAGGCCAGGTCTTCAGCTTCTTGTGGAACTCAAGAAGAAAGGAGGAGGCTCTAATGTGGTATTGGAGCTTGTTCCACTGATTTTAAAGTTATATCAAGAAGTGAAGATATATGGACCAGGGTCATTTAGCCTTCTTTCAAATTATGCATTTGTAAGCTAACCAGATAGAATGACGTAATAAAGAATGCAATACATGAGGAATTTCAGACTATGGAGTATTATATTAGGTTTTGGGTGTATGATCAATCTCTTTTTCTACTTGTCAATACAAAACAAGCATTTGAAAAGCCAACAGGCTTTAAAGTGACAATTCATGTAATTACAGACATTTAATAAATGCCGTTTACATTCATTCCATGCTCAAATGATGTTTCACATTAAGGCTTACCTTAGTACCTTTGAGTTGTTTAAAAGCAAACCAAAAAATGATTATTGTATGTATGGCCAGCATGCAGAAGACAAAAAATGAAATGTTACAAACCGTGTGATAGTTGAGGGTACTTTTCAAATGTAACCTAGTCCTTGCTCTTTCTGGAAGGCGGAATGATGCACCAAACAGCTAATAGTAAGAGGTAAGAGAGTGGTTCTCCTCTGGGTTTAGGCAAAGTCAAATCTGTATATTTTAAAGAATTGGTGACGGTAGATATTGCAGACTTCTGAACTGTCAAGCAAGACCTCAAAATCTCAATTTCAAATAGAAAACAAAATTCTGTCACAGATGATGGCAATTTATTTATTGCCATCCCTAAGCTCATCAGCTTGCACTAACTCTCATGTGTGCAAAAAAGCATAAAGGGAAGACGGCTACATCATAGTTTCCAAAACAAATGTCCTCTCTCAGCAGCCTGAATTACCCCAAAAAATGAGACTCAATCACATTTTTCTGCTTCTTTTGCTATTACTCTGGCACTAGGCTCTCTTCCTACCATGCATTGTAGCCCAGGTAAACTCATCCCAGTTAAACACCAAGATCTCCCCTGGCACTCTCAGCCCCCCCTCATAGCCATAACATGACATATGACTGCAACAGAACCCACAGTCCATACTTATTATTTTTTGTATTCTCCACCAATCTCAGCATAAGGACTGTAGAGGAAATTTGATTTTATGTTCAAGGAAAGGAACCAGCCGAAATCAATGAAGAAAACATCATGCATACTAAACCCTACAATTGCATATTTGACGTCACACAATGGCACCAGAGAAATTTATGTCAGAAAATTTCAGATCTCACATTTGTAAGCAGAACTAAACCCTTGTGAGCTACAATGCAATTTCCACATATGATGGCCAATGTCTGGTAAATCAATGAATTAAGAAAATAAACATGGCAACCAAAATACTGGTGAAGGCTTGCTAACTCAACGGAACATAGATCTTCTCTTCTAACTTGCTTCCATGTCATGTCCAACAATGTTGCTATCAAAGGAAGCTCGCAGGATAGGATTCTCTTCAACACACCTCTGCCCATAGAGCTTCCCCCTGCTTCTCCAGGGACAGCCCGGCACTCCCCTGTATATCCCAGACAGGGTGTAAACCATACAAACAGCGGAGAGATGGAGGTCGGATGAGGGCCACAGGATGCCTCAAATGCCCCCCCTACAGTGGTTAAGGAATCTTACCTGGAAATGTATTTGTCCTGTCCACAAGGAACCAGGCATGACTGGGAGTAGTAGTCCATGTTGGAGTTATTCTGTCATGCGGTTAGTCCACCTGCAAATAAAGAAGAAAGAAAGGGATAAACAGGAATGCATGTAATGTGCTCAGTCTGATTATTAGGCAGTGTACAGCAATAAGACACTCTGGGGCATATTAGCAAGACCCACGTTAAAATTATGGACAGCCAATCCCATAACTATTCTGCACACCCAGTCCTGCAACCGTTCACCACACCCACACCCAGGTCCACTACCATTCTCCACAAATACTCCCACAACCACCCTAATCTTCACTCCTAAAACAAACCCCAAACCTTAGTCCTACCAACAACCACCATTGGAAGTCACACAGCTATCCCCATGAGCCCCCATAAACTTTTCATTGAAGATCATTAAATAGGTGTCCAAACACCTTCCCACGTTGCCAGTCCAATAATTATCCCCCAGTTGTAGACCCACAACCATCTCTTATACCATTTGCTTAAATATCTCTAGTTCTGCAACAGTCCACACTCTTAATACTAATGTTCTATTTCCAGTCCCACAACCATCGCCCAATCTCCAGTCCATGAACAATTCCTCATCACCATTTCAACAATCATCCCCAATCCCACAAAGGTTGCACGTTGATAGCCGATAAACTATTCTCTCTCAGCTGTTCAACAACCATAGTAACATCGCCAGTTGAACAGCCATCTTTCAACCCTAGATTCAAATCCATCTCCAATACAACAACCACTGCCCATCGTCAGTCCAACAACCACTCTTAGTCACAGGCCCCGTGCCCAGTTCAACAACCAATGCCCCATCCGGCAGTGCAGAAAGCTTCTCTCATCCTCATCTCCATCCCCATTCTCAGCTAAGGATTGTGTCCTAGAGACTAAAGGCCTGGGCAGTTTATTTTGTATAGTAGCAAAAATAGACGCTGTTCACGGAATTCTTCTGTTCACAGAATTCTGCTTCCACGTTCCACAAAATAGTTGGGAAACATCTGCTAAAATGCTACAACAAAAAGTAATTTAATGTTTTTGGGGTTTTTTTGTTAAACACTGTGAAACAACTATTAATTTACAAAGTATTGTAAAACTCAAAGCGAATGTGTTCCACACACGAACTTGAACCACAAACGGATTTTGAGTGTTTTGTGCCTTTCCAGAAAATGTCACTAAAAACTAATCACACTAGAGGATTAATGATTGATTAATTAATGACCTGTGTTTAAGACAGTTGCCATGGCTCAATGGACTAATGCATAAAATGCAAGACTCTCTGTGTCTCCATGTTTATAGGTTCAAAATCAGCGCCGGTTCACTCAGCCTTCCGAGTCAATAAAACGACTGGAATTGAGGGTGGTAGTAAAAACACATCCACTATACAAACCCCACAGACTGAAGGTAAAATTTACAATTACACGTTAAGCATTTATTGGGATTTACAAAATACATACTAAACAAAACTGAAGGTGGGAGGAGATTTGAGGTCCTTAAATGAGAAGAATTACTATATTTATTTGCAGATTTATATAGCGCGAACTCGACCCGAAGTTATTAGAGCGCTTTACATGAGCACCAGTTACATTACACAAGGACACATTCATTTTTGGCAGGCACGGGGAGATTAAGTGATTGGCCCAGAATCACAGAATGCTGCTGAGCGAACGCCGAGGATTGAACCTGGTTCTCCCCCTGCAAAGTCGGCAGCTCTGGCCGTGAGGCCACATACTCTTCCCATTTCACCAGAGCCTCTGCGACTCAGAGCAGCACGTGACACTTTACAATCTGAACTAAATTTAATTTAATATGTACGACTCCAACACATACATGCGTACCTGAACATGAGAGGTGCGCATACGACACGGGTTACCTAAGAGATGTACTGATCATGCAGGACTCGCTTAAGGACCTTGGTCAACACCCTCACCCCCTCCTCCCGCCCCTCCCCACCTGTCTCGCCTCCCTTCCCACAGATGAGAATCTACGTGGAGGCTTCATGCACCGGAAGCGCTCTAAGAGTTCTAGGCATTGTGAGGAGAAGCCGATGACAGCAGGGAGACGGAGGCTGACAGCTGGCTTCTGTGGAGGCGGGAAGCCGAAAACAGCTGCGGACGAATGGGAGTCGGAACCTCCGGTATGAAGTTCCACAGCTGGGCTGGAGCCGGTGTTTACCGGCTCAATCATGCATGGGGCCGGAAGTCGAGGCATATTTAAAGCTCTTTTACCTCTCTTAGGTATTTCAGAAAACATGCGGGGGGACACGGAGTCACCCGGCAAACAACAACAGCTTTACTTCGGCAAGGAACTCAAGGTTCGTCATAACCTTTGATGAAAAATAAACAAGTTTTCCGGCCTTGGTTAGGTGGGCATTATAGTCCTTGAAACGTGTTTATCTGGATATAAACTTGATTTCTTTCACCAGTTACCTGTACCAGATTAGGGTTCTACGTGAGATTGCTGTGGCGATAAACCCGGCAATTTACCTCATCAATCCTGCCATCATTCCAGTCCTTACACCCCTGAGGTTGGTCTACCTCCTTTAGCTATCACGTGACCCGGACATAGATAAACTTCTCAACATCCTTCCCCTCCCTCTTCTGCCCCTTGGGCCCCTCCCTCATACCTGGGGCCATAATGAGGAACATGCTCATCAGGCTGGGCCAGGGCCTTTTTCCAAGTAAGATTTAAGGAGAGCTACGTTACTTTTTATATTTGAATGGCTTCCAGGTTCACCTGTAACTGGGCTTTGGCCAGCACCCAGATTATGATATATTACAGTATAAGGTCATCTCCCTTCTACTTTCAGGTTTGGGCAGCTTGATCATCACTTTCAGAGGACTGAACATGTTCATCAACAAGACGGTCTTCAAGATGGATACAGTGCAGAAAAGACCTGCACTGGTTTATCCTCTGGTGATGGTTATTGGCCGCAGAGCTTCAGGATGGCTACCTGCACATTCCTGTGATCCCAAAGTACCAAAGGTCCCAACGGTTTTCTGTTATAGGACAGGATTGGCAGTTTCAAGTACTTCCCTTTTACACAAAGCAGGAATTCGTGCCCACTCTTATCTGGACGATTGGCTGGTCCAATCTCCTTCTACTGCAGAAGATTTCCAGGATCCAGTGAGGGTTTGTCATCTCCTGCAGCAACATGTATTCCTGATTAATTACAAGAAACTGCAGTCCAGGATCTGGAGCTCATAAGGGAAGATTCCAGGCAGAGATAGGAGGTGTGATTCCTCTGTTTTTGTAAGGAGCCAGGTTGCAACAGTACTTACTTGTATTGCAGAATCGACAATCTGCCCAGGCCAGAATTTTGGCTGCTGGTGCAGGGTGAAATGGGGAGTCCTGATCTGGGGAGCTTTAGGGGACTACCAATTGAATATGGAATAACTAATATTTGTGGTTCTGTGTTCTTTTGTGTCTGAAGGCATCTTCAATATTCATGGTACCGAGGGCTCACTAGCATGTGTGTTCCCTGGTTTGGCATCTACAGCAACATTGACTTCCTTCTCAGGACATCAGAGGTACCTACTTAGGTGTCTTTTCTTCAGCAAACCTAAAACAAGGAGTTGCTCTCTCCCTCTCAGCTCCTGTAATAGTCCCAATAGAAACCAGCAAGCTGGAATTGGGGAGAACTATGAGATTCCTTTCAGTTTATGGGGCAATAGCTTCCTTCCAAATGCATTCATTCTTCCAACTAGATGCATCAGAAGGCAATTTCTCCTCAGGTTTGTGCCACGCATAAAGAATAAGGAGGCCTGAAACAAAATGACAATGCGGTATAAGACTCTTTTGCCAACAGACAGTCAAGGATGCGCTCTCCAGCATTAGCATCTTTATCAATCCAGATCAGGAGCTAGGAGAAATCAACAGTCTAGCTCTTTAAGCCCCCCCATATTCCAGGAATTCACCATGCCGTGGCAGAATGCATAAGCAGGTCCTTTCCTCAATCCCACTTCGCCCTAGTTCGAAAGAGTATTGGCACGCAATAGTGGACCTCTTCACAAGCGCAAATGCTCTCTTTCCCTGCTTTCTGCCCCGATTTCCGTAAGTGGGAGCTTGGAAGGTGGATGATCTGGCCTTTATGTGGCCTCTATGTGGATCCAAGGTCTTCAGTATGCCTTCCTACAATTTCTCCTAATCTTGTAGCTCCTGATTTGCCTTCTCTGTGAGAAAGTTGAACTTATTTTGGTTGTTCCATTTTGGCCCCATGTGGGGTGAGACCCATGCCTCTCGTCCCGAAGTGTATATTCCCCCTGAACCATTATCTACTCCAGAGTCCTCTTCTCTCTCAGGTATCTTGTCAAGATCTCAATCTGTCAACGTGGAGGTTGCGAGGAGGGCTTTAAAGGACTGACCTACTCTCCAACTACTTCCATTCAAGAGTCCAGAACTTTCCACTCATCAATATTGTGATAGTTATTGGGCCTACTTTTCCTTTTGGTTTGTAAAACAATACCTAGACCCCAGTGGCTGTGAGCCTAAATAGCTACAACAATTTCCTCAATATGGTTTTGATCTGGGGTTAGAAGTTTCCACCCTCAGAACGTAGTGTGCAGTCAGGTCTCCTTTGGATGGTCTTCCGGGAGCCCTAGAAGTACGCTGCTGAAGCGGTTTTCTCTTCTCCGTCATTCTGTTCATTCTACGGTGACCTCTTGGGACTTAGCCTTGGTTCTCAAAGCCCTTTAATATCCACCTTTCAGACCATCACACCACCGCTGATGATTTTAGAATTTTGACCAAGGAAGTATTCTCTTGGTGGCCCTTACCTCTGCACCACGGTTAGGTGAACTGGGATCCTTATCTGTTCAGGCTCCTTACCAACAGGTTTTTCCTAACAAACTGGTATTTCGACTAGGACCAGATTTCCGTCCAATGGGGGTGTCCACTTACCACCAGGATCATGCAATTACTTGTCTTTCCTTTTTTTCCTTTTTCACCTGAACAAGAGGCATGGCATTTGTTGGATATAACACATGCAATTTAAACTTATCTTCCCCGTTCTGCAAATTAGTCCCAATGAGACCCTCTTTGTCAATTTTGGTGTCTTCCTGGAGGTGTTTAGGGCTTCTACTTCTTCTCCGAGTTGATGAATAAAAACTGTAGTTTCTCTTGCGTTTGACTCCCGGGGTTCTTTCTTACCGGGGTCTGCCCAAGGGCGATATCCACTTGTGGCATGTCTGCCTCTTGGGTGGAGGCTAGAGGAGCTCCCATCCAAGATATTTGTTAGGCAGCCTTCAAACCTTGTCTGTCACCACCATCTAGAGGTACGGTACTGGCCACGCTGACAGCACCAATGAGTGGTGCAAGGGGAGTGGACTCCCAACAAGTGCCCTGGCACTTTTTTTTATTTTTTTTTATACAAATTAAGAGAATAAAAACAATATGTTCATACTTCAAGGAATTGGTGGCAGTTGACCAGAGGGAGGTCTGCCCCGGGTATTTTGGGGAAGTGGAGCAGTCGGACGACTACTAGGGGGGGTTTGGGCTTTATTTGGGCTACTTTTGTAGCCCCAGGGTATAAAACCGGGACTTTTGTAAGTCAGCTACCATTTTGTCAGGTGACATGGTGGCTGGCAGTAGTAACTTTTTCATAGGGTAGTTTTTGTCCATAGTAGTAGGAGCCCTTGGTGTTAGTGTGGTTTTGTAGGTGTACTCAGAGCATAGGTGGCACTTACAGCGATGGCGTCGGCTGGAGTATCCCAAGACGAGCTGGTGGCCCAAGCGATGCGGCTCTTGATATTGGTGGCTGGGCACCTTGATTTGCTGGCAGAATGGGCACCACATACTAGCGGTCGCCCTAGCAGGAAAGCGCCAGGAGGGGCTGCGGCCGCAGTGTTGGCCTGTTCACCGGCACGCCGGACCCCCGTGGCATCGACTCGCGGACAGGTGAGAGTGAGGGGCTACTCTCATAGAAGGAGAGTGGCCCCAGGAAGGAAAAAGTGCGGGCAAGACTGCATCCCTGCGTGCAGCACGGGTGAGCCAGAACGCAGTGTGGGATGGCCTGGGCGGGTCCAAAAGCAAGGATTCGCTCGCAAGGCCTTCGGTCAGGCAGAGAAGGCCTTGCGCATCATGAAAAGGGGCGGGCGGCATCGAACACACAAGCAGCCTCACAGAAGGGGAGGGAGAGGTGGGCTGTGGCAAGGGGAAAGCAGGGAGGACCCGGAGCGGCCTGTAATAAGCGCCAAGGGTTCCTTTGAGGCAGGGAGGGAGGAGGGGGATAAGGCATTAGGCCAGGGGGGCAAGGAGGCAAGAGGCTCTTGTGAGGCTGTGGATTTCAGGGAGGTTTCTTATGAGCTCCTTGATGATTAGCAAGAGGAGACTGTGGAAATAGAGCATGACCAGGGGTAACACTATACAGTGGGACAGCTCTACCTGGCTGGATAGGGCCCGTTGGGTGTGCAGGAGCACTGGGCTGAGGGAGGGAGCTGAGGCAGGGCCCCATCAACCACGATTTTTGGGGATAAGAGTGTACAGGGGTCCCTGGGGCAAGCCTGGAGCTACATGGGGAAGGGCAGAGGGAAGGTGCTGAAGTAGCATTGTCAGGCGCCCTCTTAGAGTGGAGCGATGACGAGGGATCGGAGGCAGAAGAGGCAGTACTGCTTAGGCCCCGAGAAGGAAGCTTGGCTGATGCCTAGGCAGTAAGGCCTTGCACTAAAGTCTATGGTAAGGTGGGCATCTCGTGGAATGGCGAGTCATGGCAGGAGGACACCCCAAGTAGGCCTGTGGCCCCTGGTTTTTCGGCTGCAGGGTCAAGGGGCGAGTGGGTTAGTGGCATCAGGAGAGGGTCAGAGCAAGGAGTGCAGCAAGCTTGTCACTTCACCAGCACACCGGGCTTGTTTTCATCTTTTTTACAGGTTGATGCAAGTATAGGGGGGCTGACTCAGGAGAGCCTCGTGCAGCTTATCAATCCTGAGGAGAAGGGAAGGCGCGGTCAAGGCGGCCAGCTGGACGTCAGCAAGTGACTGTGACACCACTGCCCCAAGACGTTTTAGCGTAACCTCAGCAGCGCAACACCTAGAAGGGTTAGGAGCAGCCTCCAGTGCGGAAGATCACAGGACGGTGCATACTGTATCTTTGGAGTGGTGGGTAGGGCGAGGTACGGCTCCCTCACATAAATTAGTTCTAGATGCTTTTGGGCAATAAGGGTCAGGATCACCGACCAGGTGGCTGATGAGGTCCAGGACATGGGCAGGTTATATGCAAGCCAGCAGATGGTACTTGACTATGACGCTGATGACATTGAAAGGTTAGAGGAAGGGGAGTTGAAGGACAAAGACGAAGTTCAGGCAAAGGAGTCTGTTTGATGGCAAAAGAGGATGGTGGGAGGTTCTTCTAATCGCTCTGCCACTAGTGTTCTGCATGATACCGGCACGCGGCAACATCATAGAGGTCGGAGCAAAACCTGGCTACAAAAGAGGGTAGCGAAGTGGCGGGCCCCCGACAGGGCACCAACCTCGGCTCCAGCTACGCTGTTGCATAGCAGTGAATACCCCTCTTACATGGTATCTGTGGGAGTAGAGGCGAAGGAGCCTCAGGAGAGTGGGGAGGCCCGCCTCCAGAAGGGTTTATATGTAAAAGATACTGAAGTAGGTACAGATGAAAGCTTAACAGAACGCACACATTCAGTTGTAGAACAAAAATGCAAAAATGAGGGAACATCTACTGGAGAACCAGGTCGGGAACAGCCTGAGGTAGCCAGCAAGGAGGAGGTAGGTATTATCTCGGGGCCGGGGAAGGGGTCAACAAACGAGGAACAGGAATCCACAAAGACAGACAAACTCAAAAGAAAAGAAGTGCAATTTAAAAAGTTGCCGGTGTTTAGATGTCCCCTACATGGGGGGCATTTAAACCAAGGGGAGCACCTCATGCTCTCAACAAAAGAGAGGATTTGGAAGGGTGAATATGATGAAATGTTGAAGCTCCTCCTTAGGGAGCTTAGATCTAAGGAGGGATCAAAAGAGGAGGAACTAGAGCTTTCCAAAAGACTGGGAGCGCCAGTAACCATTGAAAATTGTACGGCAGCTTTCCTCATATACGAGAGTGTTTATTGCGAATGGCACCCGGAGAGCTCCATAGCACTCATTAAATATATGGATGTAATAAGGACGGATGATGAAGTGGCAGTTTTACAAAGAGACCATGGCTTCGTCCCTACCCCCCCCGCGAGGACCATTTCAGACTTACTAAGGAACTTCACCAATTCTTTCAGAAGATCCGCCTATGGGCTTTTTTCCATGATAAAGATACCCCGGATCGTGAGGACTCGGGTCGGAGGACATCATCGAGATTCACCCCCAATGCGGGTATGACACCAAAGCTATCTTGAAGGACACTGCCCGATTAAGGCAACAGAGAGCCATTATGACACTGACTGGAGACCCTTCTATCATCATAAAACCAGCGGATAACGGTGGGGCCACTGTGGTGATGAATTCCATTGATTTTGACCAAGAGTGCCTACGCCAGTTGTTAGACGACAGATACTACCGTAAATTAGACGCAGATCCCACTAACACCCTGTCGACAAGGATTAAAGCATTGGTCACGACAGCAGAAGCCCAGGGATGGATTTCGAAGCACGAAACTGAGTTTTTGGTAAATACATCGCTTAGGACTGTATTTTTATGTATTGCCAAAAATACACATCTCCTGGGAGACCCATCGTGTCTGGAATTGGGTGTTTACTGGAACCACTGAGTCAATTCTGTGACTACTACCTACAACTCCTGGTGCAAGATACACCATCATTCCTTAAAGACACAAGGGACATACTAAATAAAGTCACAAATATGGCAGTCAATGGGATATGACCTACTGGTCACCCTGGATGTGGAGGCACTATATACAAACATTGCCCAAGATGTCACGCTGGATGTCATCATCACCTGCCTGAAAACAGCTACTCTGACTAATTCATTGTGGAATGAAGACCCAGCTATACCACCAGGTACAAGGGAGGTCGATGGGTAGTACCTTTGCCCCCAGCTTGGCATGTCTGTATATGACCCATTTCAGGCTCAGAATATTTTTACGGCTTCCAATCCCTTTATGGAGAATATCATTGCATGGAGACGTTATATAGATGGCATTTTGATCTTTTGGAACAGTGATGAAATGAAGTGCCAGGATTTTGGAGATTGGGTAAATATCCCGAATCCTTTTCTCAGGTTCACTAAAACATATTCAAGGAAAGAACTACCATTCCTTGACCTACTTATTTCCATTAAGGATGGCTCCCACTGTACAAAGACCTAAAAGAAAGAAACTGACTGTAACAGCCTGTTACTTTTTGACAACCACCATCCTAAGGCGCTGCGTGAGAACTTACCATATGGACAGTTTTTGCACCTACGACAAAATCGCATCTCATTAAAACACTGACACACAGGCTCAAGCCTTTAACAGGAGTCTCGTGGCTAGGCACCATCCGTCCAAAGTCATACCACAAGCAGAAAAGAGAGCCTGCAATAACAATCGGAATGCTCTGTTGGAAACCATCTCATGACCAACAGCGGATGTTATGACATTCGTTACCACTTTTACATCAAACTCTAACAGGATAAGGAACATCATTAGGAAACGTGGTATTCTTAATACTGGTTCTATGCAATTATCGCAACCTCGCTTTGCATTTAAGTGCAAATCTAATTTGAAAGACTTTTTGGAACATACAAGACCACGTGTAAAGCAGACCTCTACACAAAAGACCCAGTGGGCCCTTCCCCCTGTTACAGGACACTATCGCTGAGGATCGTGTAGCGCTTGACCTTTCACTCAAAAGTCGAAAGAGGTGACATTTGGAGCTAACTCTGTATGGACACAAAGACAACACACTAACTGTTACATCAAGAACTGTATTCATTTGATTACATGCCCCTGTAATCTCCATTATGTGGGGATGACGACCAGAACAGTCATAGTCCGCATTGTGGAACATAGAAGTACTATCCACTGTGGACGCAGTGTCACAAGGATGTCTAATCAATTCAATGAGCTTAAACATTCACCTGATGATTTGAGATGGACTATCCTGGAAGCAAATCCCATGTGGGATGCAACATATCTGCTCACCAAAGAACAACGTTGGGTGTTTTGTCTGAGTACAAATAGTATCAGTCTGAATGACGAAATACCTTGGTGTGAGACGTAACTTGACACTTGAGTAGATGGCAATTCTTGGGCCTGCACTTCTATTCCAGCAGCCTTCTAGGTCTGGATAAAACATTTATGAACCTTTTTAAGATGGTCTCCATGCTTGCATGATCTCGCTACTTTACTCTATGTGTTTGGACCTCTCGCCCGCCTTCGATACCATCTCCCCCTCACACCCTATGCACAAGACTCCAGAATGCCGGCATCCGCGACAAAGCCAGGGAATGGATCCGCTCCTTCTTCACCGGCTGAACACAAAGAGTCAGACTACCACCGTTCCACTCTGAACCCACAGACATCAGCTGCGTAGTGCCTCAGGGCTCCTCCCAGAGTCCCACTCTCTTCAACATCTACATGGCCCCGCTCGCAGCCATCGTCAGGGACCATGGACTCAACATCGTCTCCTACACCGACACCCACCTAATTCTCTCTGTCACCAACGGACCCACAGTTGCCAAAAGCAACATCCATGATGGCATGAAGGCTGTCACCAACTAGATGAGGAACAGCTGTGTGGTAAAGTGTAAATTTTACGTTAGCATAAGCGACAGCCATTTTTGGCTGTGGTGTCCATTTCGCTTCCTTCGTAATTCTTTCGTCCTCTGCTGTTCGCCTTTTCACCCTGCTTGTGTCATCAACTTTAGTTGACCTCTTTCGACATGGCTAAGCAATGTACGTGCTGGGGGTTTGTAGCTGCCGGTGCACCTGGTCTTAGAGGCTATCTATTGACCGTTTACTGCTGCCATAAACATTCCTGCTCCCTTTCTTATTTACTGACCAAGTGGTCATCCATCTGCCCTTGTTTGCTGATAGCTATTTTCTGTGTCTAAACTCGCTCTTTCCATTTCTGTCCATATGCTTGCATTGCAACAAAATTGTATATATGGACAATGGTTTGTGAATTCAGTGTACCTCCTCCTACAATACTTGAGAGTGTTGTGTGGACATGGTCCCGCCCGCTCATGAGTGATTAATAAACTTGTTGTTTTACTTCAACTCCAGTGCCGATCTCTTTTTGTTAGTCTTTGGACCCGTGGACGAGAGGGTGACCCTGCACCAGTGTGCTCACTTTTGGGTACATTTCCACAGTTGGCGCCCAGCACGTGGGGCCCCATCGGAGACGCGGCCGTCCGAAGGAGTGGTCTCAGCGGAGGATCGAAATATTACTGAGGATGCCCACTGCATGAGGAGACCCCTTGTCTTTGCAGGCCGACGTGACTTTTCCGGTTTTCCCGATTTGACCCTCCGGGAGGTGGCCGGACTCGACTGGGGCTTTCTTTGGCGTATTTTGCAGTGACCATTAGGTCGACCAGAGATCAGCAGGTGGGAGTTGAAGACTTCTGTTTGGTAAGGTCGCTGATGCGGCACTCTTGTTTGTTTGGTTTGGTTTTGGTATTCATTCTTTGCAAAGACTGAAGGCAGGTAATGTGGAGATTTTTCTCCTTTTGGAATATTTGTTTGGAGTAGTAATATTTTACATATACTTGTGAAAACATGCCTGTTCTCAGCACACACCGTAAGTGGTGTTGCGGCTCTTGTGGCACCAAGAATGCTTTAGAACAAAGTCAGCCGGCTCCTCCAGAAGGGACGCCAAATAGAGAGATGTATATTAAATATGGTATTTGTCCCATAATGTACGGTTCATTGTGGAACAAATACACAAAGAAAGAGTCCGATTTACAATGGCCAGTGAATGGGTCATTCGTTTCTAAAAAAAGTTTAGTATGTAGAACAGTGTTTATTTAAAAGAAAGTAGGCAGGATATGTTTGATTGTGTACGTATGTGGGATAAAGAAGTGCGAGAAAGAGCAAAGAGAGCGGAAGCTATAGCAGAGAAAGAGCAGCAAAAGACGATATATCAAAAAGGGGTGGAATTAAAAGACAAAGAAATGAAGGAAAGAATAGAAAAGGAAGATAGAGAACGTCGATTAGCGATAAATGGCCAGTATCCTATTAGGCGCCCTATCTATCCACTACTTAATACGCCTCAGGATGATTGCATCCTATTAGAACGACCCCCACATAAATTTCCCGCTCCAAGTGCCCCTGAGGATGAGGCTTCTGATGAGGAGATCTCTTCCTCAGAGGATAAAGATAAAGACAAGCAAGTTGGGCGACAGACTCGCTCTACTTTGACTAAAGCAGAAAAAGATACATTAAAAAGCACTGCTAAAGAGGAAGCTCATCGGACTACTACAGCGACGATCCTCATAAATATGGTTCAACCTTGGAAAGATATAGACCAGTTATATTTCGTAGAAAAATTCTGTTGGGAGGTAATATATGGTTGGCGGCATATTTCTGACGAGACAGAACCAGCTGATCTGAACGTTGATATACCTGATACGAGTAGACGAATAGTTAAATTACGAAATGAAACATTACATTTACGTAAGGAGCAAGAATTAGCTAGAAAGAGTAAAGTAGTAGAAGCAGTTCAATCCCAGGCAGAGAAAACAGATGTTCCGGTGAAAGAAGGCAATTCCGGCAGTAATAAAGTTACTATGAAACCAATGCGTGAAGCCGCACCCCTGTATGTTCCCCCGAAGGGTGCAGGAACAAATGATGATAAAACTTCGGATGATGCAAAGGGATATTTTATATATAATTGGGTTTACACTCCTTGGAGTAGAGCAGATGTTATGCTCTTAAGGCTGCTTTGCCCGACCCCCGGAAAAATCCCGCTGCCTTCTATGAGGAGGTGGAAGGAGCCATCAGCTCCTGCACTATGACCTTGCCAGATATCGATATGTTCTTCGGGCTTATTTTGCCCCCTGATATGTGGAGAACAATACGTAAAATAGATGACAATGTGGCATTTGGTGATACCTGGGAACATTTAGAAGAAATAGATGCGGAAAGAGAGCCTGCGCAGAAACCTCAGAAGGAGATATTAGATCTTCCTAAAGCTATTGTGACTAAGTTGAAGACTCTCATACCCCCTAAGAAAAATAGATTGGACTACGTTAGCATCCTGTAAACAGAAAAAGGATGAGTCAGTTTCTGATTTCTTTTCTAGATTTGAGGAGACATTCCATGATTTTAGTGGCCAGTCACTGGCCGATGACACGGGTAAACATTTGTTTGTCGACAAATTTGTCGCTAATATGTTACCGGAAATAGCTAGTCGCCTTAAAGCCAGTGAGAGTTCTTGGACCACGTCTTCCCCAGTTTCCCTTTTGACCATGGCCCAATATTATGAGCGACAGGAAGTGAAAGGCAGGGAGGATAAGAAGGTTAAAGAATTAAAGACAAAAATTATGATGGCTCAAGTATATGGTCCACCATTTAGGGGAGGTGGAAGAGGCGGACGTGCAATGTATACACCCGGAGCGCTCCCTCTTTCTCGAACAAATTTGTCTCCTGACACAATAGGCACACTGATCTCCTGATCAGTGTGCCTATTGTAAAGAGACTGGGCATTGGCGTTCTGAGTGCCCTCTTTTGCGAGGTCAGCAGTACCAGCGGGGAAGGGGAAGTATGAGAGGACGCCCAGGGAATTCAGGAAACGGGGGAGGTGCAGGAGCTCGTCCCAGGTTTGAGGCAGTTGAACAAGGACCAAATTATTCTAATACCTTTGATAGACGAAATCAATACCAAATGTCTGATTATTCTGCTGATGCACTTGCAGATTCCGATTACGCATAGGGATGCCTAGGATGGGGTAAGGGACCGGTTGAGGTGCCAGTAGATCAAATGGGTCCTTTTGTTGACGCAAATGTCTTAGGCTCTACTGATTGGTTTCTGGTTGATACAGGGGCTACCCGTAGTGCTCTGTCTAAAAGATTGGTTCCTAGGGCTCCCCTGTCCGGCGCAATGATAACATCGATAGGGTTCGATGGAACACCTACACCTAGCCCGCTTTCACAGCCACTTGAATTCGGACTTGACAAATTCACTGCAGCATGTCCATTTTTGCTTTCCCCTAACACGCCGGACAACATTGTGGGTATCGATATGCTTAAATATTTTCCTGCTACAATACGTTGTTCTCCGGAAGGTGTGCGTGTTATTTTGAATGACAATTATCCAATGGTTGAGAGATCCTGTCTTATCAATGAGGATGCCGCTCTGGCGTCCCTACCTTGTACCTTGTGGGCTAGATCAGATACTGATGTGGGTCAAATGGTTATTCCACCAGTGCAAATCCAAGTAAGGGAAGGTGTTTCATTGCCTCGACTGCCCCAATAAAAAATATCCCGAGAAGGTGAAGAAGCATTAGCAAACATTGTCCAGGACTTGATTAAAGTGGGGGTAGTGGAAGAAGTCCCCTATAATACTTGCAATAGCCCTATCCTTCCTATTTTGAAAAAAGACACCGACACTAAAATTTACAGATTCATTATTGATTTGCGGGAGGTTAATAAAATTGTAGTGCCCCAATATCCGGTAGTTTCTGATATCACAACCCTTCTCACTATGGTCCCTGCCACTACATTTTCGGTGATCGACTTGAAAAACGCATTTTTCTCAATACCCATTCACCCTGAAAGCTGTTATCTGTTTGGATTCACATTGAAAAATAGATCCTTCCGGCTCTGCAGAGCTCCACAGGGGTATACAGAGAGTCCTAGTATTTACAGTCAGGCTTTGAAGAGACAACTTGATTCCTTCCCCGTACCAAAAGGGGTGGCCCTTATTCAGAATGTTGATGACATTCTATTAGCTGCTGACACTCCTGAGCAATGTGAAGAAGGTACATTGTTACTGCTATCGTTTCTTGCATCACAATCACAAAGTCTCTGCAAAAGAAATTGCAATATTGTAGACAGCAGGTTACCTATTTAGGTCACCTCCTGTCTAAGGAGGGACGTGCACTCACACCAAGATCGCATTCAGACCATTTTAGATACTCCTGTGCCCCGTACTCAGAAGGATGTCCGTGCACTGATTGGCCTTACTTCTTTTTGTAGGCAGTGGATCCCCAGTTTTTCGCACATTATTAAACCTTTGTTGGCCCTTTTGACTAAAAACACTCCGATGCCCCTCCCATGGACTGCTGAATTTCAGAATGCCTTCCAACAGTTACGCCAAGCTCTTTGCTCTGCACCAGTATTAGGAACTCCAGACTAAGTGTAGTGCACACAAGAAAGTGACTGATAAAATAGGAGCAGGTAATGCCTTTGCAGATCACACAGCCCGTGAGACCGCAATGCAGCGAAGCACCACATCTATGTATGTGGTTAAGTCACAAGCTGAACGTTGGCATGATGCCAGGCAGGAAGTGTTGGATATGCAACAATCTGCCTCCTCTGAGGAATTAGACCAATGGTCTAAGGAGGGAGCATTGGATGATGAGGGCTGCTGGAGGAGCAAATATATGACTAAATGGAAGTTGCCCACTGCATACCTATATCCTTTGATTCACATGGCACATGGGCCGGCACATGTTGGTGTATCCTCAATGGCAAAACAACTCATGCAAGTTTGGGATCATCCGGATATTGCCGGCACTGCTTAAAAGATAGTCCAGTCTTGTCTGGTCTGTCTCCAGTATAATCCTGGAAAGGGAACGCGAACTCCAACAGGAGGGTTTGCGACACCATCTGCACCTTTTGAGGTCCTGCAAATGGACTACATTCAGTTTGAGTGCTGTAATAATTATTGGGCAAGTTGTAGAATATTTCATGAAAGGGTTGGGGATTAAGCAGAAATTTCATGCTGCTTTCCACCCACAGTCAGCAGGCCTGGTGGAACGCTACAACTCCACATTGAAATTGAAATTGGCAAAAATACAGGCTTCCACTTCTCTGAAATGGCCTGATGCATTGCCTTTGGCACTGCTTTCCATCAGATCAATACCTCATACATGCTCTGGGCTTACCCCATATGAGATCGTGTTTGACAGGCCCATGAATATTTGGGGTGTCCCTAAGCCTCGCCCTATACATGATGTGCTTCACGCATTGATGAGTGATTATCTGCCTCAGTTGACTGACAGCTTACTTTCTATTCATCAGCAGGTTCGAGAAGCTCTCCCGGACCGGTCGCAAGGTGATGGACATGACCTGCGTCCGGGTGACTACGTTATGGTGAAGGTCTTCCAGCGGACGAACTGTCTAGAACCTCGCTGGAAGGGTCCGGAGCAAGTCCTTCTCGCCACCAGAACTGCAGTCCGAGTGACCAACAGGAAAAATTGGACGCATGCCACGCACTGTAAAAAGGTGCCACACACCCTCGTGGATCCTACTGCGTTGAAGGATCACCACGACATCTTGGTCACAGAGACAGGACGAGCAGCGTCACCTGAAACAACTGAGGAAGTCTTCCCGGACCACACGATCCCCGGTGTATCCAGGTATCTACTCCGACCCAGGAAGAAAGGCGCTTCAGTGCAAAACAAGACAGGTGAAGCCATTGTCCTGAGTGGTTAAGTCTGACTACAAAGGGGGGTCACCTATTAGTGGTACTCATCTCAATGTCAGTGAAGAGACCAATGTCCGCTCAGGACTCTTAGGGCGCTACCTTTCTTGTCGTTTGCTGATGAAAATGAGCTCGCATAAGAAGAAGGAGATCGCTTCGAAAATGTGTAACGGCTGTACAATCTGTATCCTTGGTCTGACTCTGACTACTGCCATTGTCGCTACTGTAATGTGGGTAGTGGAGGAAGCAATGCCTGGAGCCTCCTTGCCTAACATTACTGTTGCATCGCCTGCTACAAAAGAACACCATCATTTTGATTTGCCGCAACATGAACAGGGATACCGGCAACATTTGAGAAACAATTCATTTCTTCAAATGTTGCATCAGACACACCAGCTAAGCAATGCTACTAACTGTTGGGTTTGTGGCAAGATTCCTCCTCACCAGAACATAAAAGGAATCCTGTTGTCCCCATTGCCATTTTCTCACAATGGTTCATGCCAAGCTTGGTTTAAGCTTCTATATGCTTCTTACAAATTTAACCTCTCAGAAACATGGGATGTGGGCAACCTCAACGCCAAACTGAATAAAGCCTGCTATCCCAACGAAGATGGGGATCCACAAGCAAAAGGGACTGCCTTGGAAATGGAAGAATACAGTAGAGGAAGTGCAGCAACGTACTATGTGTATCCAAACTCTAGGTCGGCTAAAGGAAATGGGCCACCTGTTATCTCTGTTGCTCTGACTACTGCCCCCCTTTGTGTACAGAGTACAGGCGATGCGCCAGTGGCCCACAGTAACTGTACTACAGTGTTGCAGATGTGGAGCTAAGGCATACTACTTCCTGCCTCCAGGCTGGTCTGGTACCTGTTACATAGCCTTTCTCTTACCACCTGTGTTTCTAGCTCCCCCAACATACCACCAAGATTTGCAATTGTTCAATCACCACGCTGGTAGTAGGCGAAAACGTGCAATTGATGTCTCTGTAGTCAACCAGACAGAGACCACATGGGAACAATATACAGAATTTAATAAAGGATTCTTCTTCTTCGTTGGCCCAGTACAGAACAGTAAGCTGGTCCGTCGCCTCACCCGTACAATGGAGGCAGTGATCAATCAAACAACTGTGGCCTTAGGAAATTTGACAGAAGAACAAGCATCGATCCGCATGGTTTCTTTACAGAATAGACTTGTTCTAGATGTTGTCCTAGCTGATCGAGGTGGAGCATGCCACATCATCGGATCCAGCTGCTGTGTCTTCAACCCAGACAATTCACCTTCTGTCTATGCAGCCATCTCCAAACTGCACAAAATAGCCACCGAAATACATCAAGACCCAGGAACATGGACTTGGTGGTTTTGGAACTTACTTTCAGCTTGGGGTTTAAAAGTACTATCAGTCCTGTTCATATTAATAGCTATTATCTTCTCTTGTTGCTTGTGTATTCATTGTGGACCAATGCTCTGTTCCCTCTGTACTTCTGCCTGTACTGCCTGCATACCGTCTAAAGTGAATGTCCAAAATGTAAATGCCCGTTTAGCAATGGAACAAGAAATATATAGATTTATGGCAATAGATGTTGAGGACGTATGAAATTCCCCTATGAAGGAACAAAACTGTCTTAGCTTATGCTAAAAGGGTCGTTTGTGGAAAAGTGTAAATTTTACGTTAGCATAAGCGACAGCCATTTTTGGCTGTGGTATCCATTTCGCTTCCTCATAATTCTTTTGTCCTCTGCTGTTCGCCTTTTCACCCTGCTTGTGTCATCAACTTTAGTGGACCTCTTTCGACATGGCTAAGCAATGTACGTACTGGGGGGTTTGTAGCTGCCGGTGCACCTGGTCTTAGAGGCTATCTATTGACCGTTTACTGCTGCCATAAACATTCCTGCTCCCCTTTCTTATTTGCTGACCAAGTGGTCATCCATCTGCCCTTGTTTGCTGATAGCTATTTTCTGTGTCTAAACTCGCTCTTTCCATTTCTGTCCATATGCTTGCATTGCAACAAAATTGTATATAAGGACGATGGTTTGTGAATTCAGTGTACGTCCTCCTACAATACTTGAGAGTGTTGTGTGGACGTGGTCCCGTTCATGAGTGATTAATAAACTTGTTGTTTTACTTCAACGCCAGTGCCGATCTCTTTTTGTTAGTCTTTGGACCCGTGGACGAGAGGGTGACCCTGCACCAGTGTGCTCACTTTTGGGTACATTTCCACAGCTGCCTCAAGCTCAACTCACAGAAGACCCCTGGTGGCCCGCAGCACTCGGAAACCCGCCCCCCACCTACAGACCACGTACGAAACCTCGGCATCATCCACGACTCCTCACTAACCATGAACCACCAGATCAATGCCGTCTCATCATCCTGCTTCCACATGCTACGCTCGCTCCGAAAGATCTTTAAGTGGATCCCCACTGAATCCAGAAAGACGGTCACCCATGCACTTATCAGCAGCAGAATCGACTACGGCAATGCACTGTACGCCGGCATCACCCAGAAACCTCTCAAGAAACTGTAGAACATTCATAACACCTCCGCCAGACTCATCCTCAACATCCCCCACCGCAGCCACATCACCGGCCACCTGAGAGACCTCCGCTGGCTCTCAGTCAACAAAAGTCACCTTCAAGCTCCTCACACACGCCTACAAAGCCCTACATGATGCGGGACCTGCATACCTTAACCTTCACCTCGCATTCCACGCACCCACCAGAGACCTCCGCTCCACCCAACCGGCCCTGGCTACCGTCCCACGTATCCGGAAGACCACAGCTGGAGGAAGATCCTTCTCCTACCTCGCTGCAAAGACATGGAACACACTGCCTCTACACCTCAGACAATCACCGTCACTGCCTCAATTCAGGAAGGACCTCAAGACCTGGCTCTTCGACTAAACCACAGCGCCTTCGGCAGATCAGCAGCCCCTCCCCCCCCAGTGCCTTGAGACTCTTACGGGCGAGTAGTTGCGGTCTACAAGACACTTGAATAACATGACGATATGCATGCGCCCATCGCAATTTACATATGATGACCACTACACAACACGATTGGCTTCTTACACGTGATGATCCTATATGGCCACGCCCACATGACGGAGGCATTGATTTACCAATACGCCCGACTGACATGGCCGATGCACTCCCGCCCCCGACCTGACACGGACCGCAGCTGATTGCCATAATGCTTAATTGAGTTTAATAAGCAGCTTTAAATACCGACCACCCCCCCGCTCTGCCTCAATTCGGGCGAACAGTGGAGGGTAGGTCATTGGCAATCGACGCTTAAAGGACACATATGTGCAGCAATCTATCCCGCTAGCCTGGGAATCACTACTTCAGATACTTTACCTTATCACCTTCACTGAAGGACATATATGTTTCATAATACATTTTCCTGTGTGTTTTCAGCTAGCAGCAGAGCGCTAGCCTCGGTCTTGACCCATGAGCCTATAATTGATTGATTCAAAGGGTAAGCCCATCTATATCATTGGGTACACATTGTTTTGATGTGCGTTACCCTGTGTGTCACCTGCATGTGTTTCATGTCAATATGTGTAGGTTATATGTCTGTTTGGTTATACACCTGGCTACAATGCCTGCACAGTATGCATATTTTCCTTGTTTGGTGACTATTTAGCACTATTTTGTAATATGAGTCTACCGTTAGAGACTCTGTTGCATGATGAGGATCTCTTAGAAATAGAGACCTGAATGTAAAATGTCTTTGACTCTGATCTCCATCTCTTGGAGTCTTTCTCTTTCTAGGTTGGACAATCATGTTTAAATTTGAGAAAGTGGGTAAACTTCCTTTTAGAGGGAGCACCTTTCTAACACAATAGGTGTGGGGTAGGCCCAGTACCCATTTTTCTGGTACTGAAGAAGCACCAAGGATCGTTGTCAGACCACCAGGGCGCGAAACATGTTGACCCATTTACTTTTTATTCACACATGCTGAGCTACCAGGGCACATCATATGCCTACAGTAGCCTCTACCGGTTATGTTTTTTAACTGTCAGGAGGATAGTTACATTAAAACATGAATAGATATCTCCTAGATAGTTTTAACTCACTCAATTTCACAGTCACCCTACACACTTGAGACTCCCTCATACTTGCACCCTTCACCATATGGCGTTAAATCTCAAAAGTTCTCGCCCTTCGGGGACCCATAGGGCACTGCAGCGCCGGTCAGACAAGGAGCAAACGCCCAGTGATGAAGCATGACATGAGTGTGTGAGGGCAACAGGAAGTAGTTCTTAATGTCTCACGTAGGCTCTCTGACCACAACCTAGTTTTCTTGAGCTTTCTTTTCTATGTCTCTAGAAACAGTACCCCCTTTCGTTGAAATTGTAAGAAGCAAGGCCCAGTTACTGAGGGTATGCCATGGCGCATTATAACAAGGAGTTCCGGGCTTGATGTAGACAGAATGGTAGGTCTACTCGCCATACACCGCGACTATCCACCATCTCTGCTGCAGCACAGTCTCAGTCCTCTGCCCTTACCCAAGGTGCATTTTAATTTTAAATAAAGGTTGGATATCCACTCTCCCTTTGGTCATTTGACCACTAGGTACCTCTGTGACCTACTTATATTTATGTGGTGGTATCAGAGAATACCCCACGAGACACGAAATGCCCCCACATAACCCAGATTAAGAGTAGGGATTGCCTCGCTCCTGTTTTGGTCCTGATGAACTGCCACGGATCCCTCCTGGACTACTGAGGTGTGAAACATGTCGGCCCAGACCCACACACACTGATAGATTGCCTTTCTCCATTACGAGAAGCTCACAATCTACATACACCTGTTAACCCTACTGCGGGGACCCCGGATTAAAATATAACATTGAGGTACCCCTAAAGTAGTTTTAATTTACTACCACAACCGCCTTTCTCTTTTTTCCCCACACACCCGCACTCACCATCACGGCTTTCTCTACAAAGATCTCCGCTAAAGAGCCCTCTCGCGGAGCCCGTGGGGTATTGCAGCGCAGACCCCACGAGGAGCAGAGCCCGATGATGAAGCATGACACCTTCACAGGTGTGTGAGAGCACAATTTCCTAATAAGGAAGATTCCTTTCAATTCCCCCTATCTTTTTTCCAACCTGTGATTTAGCATCATAGGAACAGCTACCCCACAGTATTGTCATATTTGTTCTTGTGAGCAAGGGTACTGGACCTCTTTTTTTAGCTCCCCGTCCCCCCTTCTTATTTGATATTCATGCAGTTTGTCAATAGGCAATCAGCGAAGGATGCCCAGTTGTTGAAATTATTGAGAGTCTGTCATACAATGCCTACATCGTGACATATTTAGGGCTCGACACATGCTAGGTGTGGACAATGACATAGCAGATGCTTTTTCTCATTCACAGTAGGAGAGATTCCATGGGCTGGCCACGGAAGCAGACAGAGTCCGGACCTCAGGAGCTTTGGTCTGTAGGACAGAGGATGCTTCAGCTGGTAGCAGGTTCCATAGTGCCATCGACACAGAGAGCTTATGCTCAGGCTTGGTCTGAATCTTTTGCCGGGGGAGCTAGGCAGAGACAGGAGAGCTGGTTTAGAACAGAGGACGTAGTTCAATTCATGATGTCCCTCATAGAGAAAGGACAGTCGAGGGTGACTATTGTGGGTAAATTAGCGAGCACAGCATTCATGGGTAAACTCCTTTGGGGTTACACTCCGTCAGTGGGTTAGCTAGGTAAGTGGATTATGGAAGGTTGGGCTAGGAAAGAAGGGCGTTGAGGGCCCAAGAGGAGGCAGCTGACGTTAGATATTTGGGAAAGGTGATGGGAGCCCTTTCAGCAGTATGTGCATCAGATAGTGAGTTGGCACTATTTTCAACTCTCATGTCATGGATGTTCTTTGGGGCCTTTAGAGTGTCAGAATGTCTGGGGGTTAAAGGGTGTAAAGGAGTCAAATGGGAGGAAGTCTATAGTCATCATGAAGGCCTGCAAATATGGTTATACAAGTCCAAGACGGACCAGAGGGGTAAGAGCAGGAGTGTATTCCTTAGGGAGTATCTAATAGCACGCTTATACCCTGTGCGTTGGGGGGCAGCCATCCAACAGGGGGAAGTGCCAGGGAATGGAAGGGTCTTTGAACACATAGACGGAAGACCAGTCAACCCTCCAGCTGCTGTCAGTAATGTGCAAGGCGCTCAGCTTGAGCAGAGTAGATTCACGCTATGGTGCCCATTCTTTCCGCATAGGCATGGCTACAGAAGCAGGTAGGGGGGGTTGGGAGCCAGAAGGCATCATGGATGTAGGCAGGTGGTCATCAAATTGCTTAAAGCAATATGTCTAGGGGAGGGAAGAGCCTTGCTAAGCTATGGATCGGGTTGCCAACTTTTGTTTCTACTCCATGTTCCGTCCCCGGCCCCCATGCGGCAGGTTTGAAGATATGTATCGTGAGGTCTACAGGGCAGAGGACGAAGTTGGGTTTTGATGTATCCATGTATGACATTAAGTGGTATGGTAAAGGGGGAAGAGATGGTGGGAGCTCCTTACTTGTCTAAACAAACTCGTGGTAGGGAGGCATTGCCCGGACATCCTGTTGATTCATCTATGTGAAAAATGACTTGGTGGTGCAGAAAGGGTTGGCACTGATCAAATGCATGAAGGCAGATCTAAGGGAGATACTAAGTTTGTAGGCCGGCTGCCATGTGATCTGGGCAGAGTTCATACCTGGGAGAGTGTGGAGGGGGCAGTAAAACCAGCGGCTATTGATAAAGCAAGGAGGAAACTGAATAAGGAGATGCGTTTTTTCTGTAGGGACTTCGGGATAGGTAGGTTAGAGCATTCGGACTCTGTTACGACGATCAGGAGTTTTTCCACTGGGAAGGAGTCCATTTATCATTCATGGGCATGGAGCTTTACTTGTTGCAGATTAAGCTGGTCCTGGAAAAAGTACTTTGTATCAAGTAGTCCTGTAGTAGACGCCTGCTGGCGATGTGGGGCGACCTCGGCCTCTTTTCTACATATGGCGTGGGATTGTCCCAGATTGAATGAGTTTTGGTCCCAGATTTTTAGATCCATCAATCAGATACTGGGCTTGTCTCTATCTACGTCTCCACTTTTGGGATTATTGGGATATGTAAAGGACACGCACATACGTCAGCGGAAATTACATGCCCTATTGTTATTGTTTGCTAAGAGGCAGGTTGCAGTTCATTGGGGGAGGAGGCGAAGGCCTACCATTATGGAATGGGTCAGGGAAGCGACATATGGTCGGGTCCAACTAGCTACTTTCTGGGACTTGATGCCCCCTGCTTCTAGGCCCCGGGAGATATGGGAACCATTCATTGACTGGGTCCGGGAGCGCTCGAGCGTAACGGACGCCGACCGGTTGGATGCAGATCCCCCCGAGAGTGTGTAAAGTCATAACAAATGGTGGGGATATAGATACGGGGAGGGAACGTGATGCTGGATAGGAACTAAAGACTGTTTCCACAGCTGTTACCTCTGGGACAGTATTGCTGCAGGATAGCTGATTATGATGCTACAAGATCACAGAAATACCATGAATGTAAGCTAATGGTCAATTGCTATAAGGTATGTTTTGGGATAATTTTGTTCAGCCGGTGCACCAGATTTGTTTGTTCTTGAATAAACAATTGTTATGTTTTATTAAGAAATGCCAATAAACAAATTAAAAAAAAAAAAAAAAAAAGTAGTCCTGTAGTACACATCAACTAAGACAGGGGGGGCAGAAAAAGGCAGGAAGGAGCTGGGGGGCTGAGCACCCCACCCTTTTCTGGGTGGTGGTTGGCAGAGAAGTTGCCATGGTTCACCGAAGTTAATCGTTGTTGTCAGGGGCAGTTCAGAATTAAAGGGAACTGGTAGGCAAGTTCACGCTCAGTTGAGACAGGAAGTTAAAGCTTAAATAGGAAATTTAGCGGGCTAAGAGATTAATAGATGTAGGAAAGAGGGAAGGGGTTTTAGAGGTCTCAGTTACATTCGAACAGCCATTGATCTTATACAATATTGATGTATTAAGCAGTTATGAAGGGGGAGGGATAACTTAGGGCTGGGGAGTAGAGTAAAATAGGCTTTTAACTTTGTATGGTGAGGTTGTAGTTTTGTAAGGCGAAGGCCTAGGTTTTGGGATGTGCACCTGTTTCAATAAAGCGGCCTTTTTCACACAAACCTGGTGTCAGTGGTCTGTGCTGCTCCCCTCTTCCCCAAAACTCTGACAGAGTCAGCTGGAAGAAAAACAAGCATTTGCAATGCAATAGGTCTCACATTATTAAAGTTTGAGCTATTGGCATTGCTAAATAATGCAACACCAATAGCTCAAACTTTAATAATGCGAGACCTATTGCATTGCAAATGCTTGTTTATTTTGCAAGGGAGAGCACCGGCACTTCGCAAGAGAAATGTAATACTTTTTAATTGGAGAGTACCGGCACTTCTCAGAAACAAGCCGGTACTCTGGAACAGAGTACCTGCACTTTTATTTTTCCATTTCAAGCACAGGCTAAAGCCAGACTTTAAAAAAAAAAAACTGCACGGATTGGTAGTGTCTGATTAAAAGTTAAGAGGTGCGCAAATGAGTGAACATTCTGGGGTCGCACCACAGTTACATGACTTGTGACACAAAACCACTGATTTGAGAACACAATACATTTTTCAATACATTTTACAAAGACACAACTACATCAAATCATCAAGAGCAAAAGGTGGAATTAGAAACACACCAATGTGCACCCACTCACCAATCAGTGGTAAAGGCCATAAATACGGGAAATAAGAAAAAAACACTACTACAATACAAAAACAGCTATCTATGTATCTGATCAGTTCAGGCAAGTGCGATAGAGAAGTGAAGGACAAGACGCCGACTCCGAGGAAATCCGTTATTCCCTGTACAGATTAAAAGGCATATGCTTGGCATTTGAAACAATGTTTTTACAAACTTAAGTTTGAAAATAAAATGCAGAGGTAAACGTCTGATTTGGCAGACAGCCTGCTATTTTTACAAACATTGCAAAGGTGTGGGAGATGCGAGGTGGCACTTCTTCGACTAATCCGGTAAAAGCGACGAAGTGTCATTATTCCGAGAGGGAAGGCATCGAGTTGTTTTTACAATCTGTACGGGGTTTTTTTGGGGGGGGGGAGGGGTGTAAAAATCCACAGCTCGGAAACGTTTGTTTTATTTATTTATTTTAAAGGAGGCTGTGACCATCAGTCCCCAGGCACCTCCCACCATAATTAGCCAAAAAAGTAATTTAAACTTAATTGCCAGGGGGGTTTGACTTCTTTGACTGATTTGTTTGTGTGCTATGTGATTGTGCGGCCGAGTGAGCTTCCAATTTTGTTCCTCTTGCATGACACGGGCAAAACCTAAGAATATATAACTTGGAAGTCATGACGTTTCCCAGTTGTTGGGCGGTGCTAACCGGATACAACGCAACTAACCAATCCAAGGGAGTCCCGGGCTGAGAAAAAACATTCTGTCACAACAAAACATGACAGCACTGAAACCTCTCCAGTGCATCTGTGAGGAGGAGGAGGCCGCGTAGTGCAGTTACTCAAAGCTGCACAGAAGAGGTCACAGTGTAACAGGCCGCTTTCATTAGGGCTCATGATCTCACCAACTCCCAGCCAGCTCTTCACACCCACTGTTCCTTCACAACATTGCAACAGCATTAAAAAAAAATTTGTAAGTAACCTGTAGCGTGCGTCTTCCACAAAACCTGAACAAACATCGAAAGCAGTAAGCACTCGAGGTATTCCGTGTCAGGCGTTTACTGCGCTGGTTTTATTATTTCCACTCTGGTACTTGTAATTTTGTTTTCCGTTATAAATCCCAGAATGCACAGGTTAAAAAAACAAGGTTCCGGAGCACAAAGGTTCCGCCTCGCTGTCAGCTGAGCGACGAAAGCTATGGTTAACAAGCGGCAGTGAAAGCGATCGCTACTGTTAAAAAAAAAACAAAAAAAAAAACACGCCCGCGAGTGGTGCGCGCGCGCGCCACAGCGAGCCATCTGGTTTCCATTATCGCGCCCGTGTCTGGGCACGATAATTGAAACCACATGGCCTATTGGTGTCTATTACGCGCACCAAGCGCGTAATAGACACCAATAGGCCATGGGCGGAGCAATGCGCCCGCCTTTGGCCAATTGCGTGCAGTGTTTTAAAAAAGACGCACGAAAGGCCAATGGGGAGCACAAAAGGAATCGCACACGCACGAGCGTGTGCGATTCCTAGGTCAGTGCTGAATCCCCATTTTTCAGATACTAAATGTCTCGCGCTGCGCAAGCACTGCTGCGCAGTGCAACGCTAGGCGCGAGACCTAAAAATGAATAAAAAGAGGACTTAACTCGGATGCTTAAAAAAGAGATCAGTTTCCACCCCACTTCAGTATGTCAGGGGGGATTACAGGTCATTTAATTGGGCTGCCGTCTTTGCAGATGTGCGCTGGGCCCGAAATAACCAGATTAAAAAGGATTTCCTTCAGCCCATTTTCTCTCATATGGAAGAGGAAGATGCGGGTGAGGGACATAAAATGTCAAAAGGGGGAGAGCGGGCAGGGGTGGCACTGAGACATCACGGAGTGAGGGGAATTAATGTATATGAAAATATAAAGAGGGGCAGCGGGATGTACAGAGAGGTGGGGGGGGGGAGAAACACTGAATTTGACATCTCGGGACCGCTGTATTGATCCCATCTGCTCGAATCACTAGCATTGCGTCGTCTTAACTTCACCCCATATGCACATCGAGCCAGCACATTAGGGCTGGCAAGTCTTGCCTGCTGCTCTTTACACACAGCCAGGTTGGTCTCCGGCTTTACCCTTGCTTCCTGGGGGGCACTTCACAGAGGAGGGGAGGGCTGAGCCAGCTTCTCCCCACTGCTCGGAATTACAGGGAAGCCAAGGCGTCAGAGGTTCATTAATAGGGCCACTCTTCAGGGACTCTGGAACTAAGGGTTGACGGAAGGAGGCCAGAGCATCCCCCCACCAAACCACAATAACTTTGAAGATTTTAGACTAAGAATAAATCATAAAGAGGCTTGTGAAGTCCTGTTCCTATGACAGCCCTTGTGATTTCAAAGAGATTAAAATAGCTTATTTTCCTTTCACTCACTGCAGAGTGAGTGTGAAAGGAGATAAAGCATGAGAACTTCTTTATCCGAATGTAAACATTTACTGCAAAACCAAACTTTGCAAGTGTTTTCAGATGTTCAAGAAGCATGCTGAATATATGACAAAAAGATGGAAGTAGGTTCAAGTAAGTAAAACAAACACACAGCTAAAATTGCTCCGATTTATTATGTCATGTTCCCAGTGTAGCTGCAAAATCAAAATTCACTGAATGTTTTGGTGTAACAGGAAAGTTCAATGTATTATAGACATACAATGCCTACCTTCCATTATACATTTTAAGAAATATTTTAAAATTTGCATAAGTGCAGAGATCAAGGGGCATGTTTATGAGATTTGTCACACAGTGCGGCGCAGCAAGTCAACCTTGCTGTGCTGCACTGTGCTGCGTGACAGGGAAAGGGCAGGAATACGTCGTAATTAAAAGAATATGGCGCATATCTGCCTTTTCCCCTGTGCTGGCGCCATTTTGGCTGCCTAGCGCCAATGCAGGCACCCTTGCACCATGGTGCAAGGGTGTTTGTGTTGCATGCAGGATTGTTTTTGTGCAGGAAGGAGCACCTTCCTGCACAATAACAATCCTGAGAGTCATCTGCAGCACACATAGAAAGAAGAAGTAACGGGGAGAAATAAAGATATTTCTCCTCGTTATGCCTCTCCTGGGAAGGAGTATTTTTTGGGCGCATTGCCAAGTTTACCAGTTCTGGTAAATCTGAACATGCGTCAAAAACAATGGGAGTTGCGTGGGAACACCCATGCAACGCCTATGGAACGCCTCCCTAGTGCAAAGTAAGGCAACGCAGAGATGTACGCTGCTTTGCTTTACTCGAGATTTATGAAGGCACTTAAGGTCATGTAAGGTGGCCTTGCGTGGCTTCCTAAATCTCACTTTGATTTTTGTCGCTCATGCACCACGTTGCGTGGTGCAAGAGCAATGCAACGGGGCTAATAAATATGCCCCCAAGTATCTACAGATATTACTGCGAGCAAGCACTAGGAGTGCAATAGTAAAACCACATGTAATATGTTTTTACCACATCGGTGACTAGGTAAATTTTCACAACGCCGATGCCTTAAGGGAGGTGACGTTGATAGGCTCTGTTGTGAAAGTTGTTCCACCACCACTGTCGCTCTTGGGGCTTTCCTACCAGGTTCTAATGGTCTTTCAGAGGCACCAGCCTGTCAAGAAATGTCCGGATTTCCCTACAGGCCTGTATCCACCTCTGGTGGCGTTAAGAGCAGAGGTGTCTGTCGATAACCTCGTGATACATCTCAAACATCTATTTCATGTTAATCTAGGCCCCTACTGACACAAAAAGTTGAACATTTATTCATGTATGCTGGCACCTAAGTTTTTATTAAATTCCCAAAGTTTTTGGAATTGTCTAAGAATACAGGTATTCTCCTAGGCTCGGTCATACATTCACAGAAGTACTCAGATCCGTAATTCTTATCACACATATAAATTTCCGCACAGGGACATCTCAGCTGAAGTGGATAACAAAACCTGGATCTCATCACTTAGTAGATCCACTCCAAAAATCTCGAATTTCCAATCATGGAGTGCGAGTTGGATAAAATGAGAACCACTGAGTCGAATAAAAAACATCCATTATCTGTCAATAGTACCAAGACACTTTATCAAGGGTGAACATGGCACTCTGAAAGTATGCATGTTACGTGGCCTTCTAAACTTTTTATTTCAATACTTTCTTCATGTGGAAAATATTTTTATCTTGCAGGATCTCGCTTACACCCCATCAATTTTGGTCATGTTCACTTCTCATTCCCATCCTAAAAATAGATTCACCACTGGCCTTGACAGCAATAGGTTTCTGACCATTTGCAGGGCGGAATGTGCTTACCAAAGACTTTCAAATACCAGCACACTTGCCAGTTAGAGGGTGTTCATCTACTTGTGTTCATGTGCCACCCTCAATTGTTCACCACCCCCCAAAAGTAGATTTGCTTACATTGAAGATTTTGCCACCGTGGTAAGCTTTCCTGTGAATAAATCTATCTGAGTGCAAATGTAAGTTCTTTGAATCACTAAAGTATATGACAGTGCTGCGAGGTCTTGCTCAAGACAATACAGCACTATGCAAATTTCTCTTAACATAACATTTATTTGCATTTGCAAATGATGCTATTTGCACAGCTACAGGCAAATACCTTAGAGAGTTGGGCAGTAATAGACAAATGGGCAAAAATAAACATTGCATGTTTATTGTGCCATGTCTCCATCTGTGGCACTTGCAGGCCTGTGTGGGATACCGGAAAAGGTGGGGGGTGAAAACAAGGGGATGAAGGGGAAGGGTTGAAGGCGAGTCTTAGTCTGACAGTGGCATAATGCAAGACAAGTGGACGATTTGGCGTGAGCAGATGGGCAGGCTGGACATCTGAACATAAATGGTGGTCCCGCTCCATTGAAAGACCCGTTGGGGGTCACCAGGCAAGTCTGAAATAGAATGCCCTGAACAGCAATGTGTACGATTCTGGCATTTTCATTCCTCTTTTGGATTTATTTCTATGCCTACTTAGGCTTCTCAAGGACTGATCTGCCCTGGTGCTCATGTCTATACACTACTAAAAACACTGACAAAGTCAATCCTTTTGGCTTTAGTTTACTGGAAAGATTTTTTATCAGCTTGTCTTATACACACCGCACAGGTACAGCATGCGGTGCAAGCTTCCGCCACACACAGAAGTTAATACAGTACAAGCAAAAGCATAAACAATGCACAATTTAATGCATTTGGACATGTGTGTGCGCGCACACACACACACACATATGTATGCATGCTCTGACACAATGTCATTTTTCCTAACACACACAGAATAGAGGCAGCAAAGGCAGCAGCAATGCAAGCTTCTCTTGTCCACCTTCAAATTCTCGTAAACTATGATGTCAAAGGGGGAAAACAATATGACAAGGCGGGTCCATTCGAGGAATACTGAGATGCAAAAAAGAATGGAAAGCCAGCAATAAAGGGAGGTTGTGTTGGTACTGTACAGTGTACACATCACAAGTAAGTCCTCACCTGGAGTACTGTGTCCATTTCTGAAGGGGTCATCCAGACTGTGTGCCTAGCTCTCCAAAAGTACTGCCGGCATGATCAGATGTCACATCTGTCAAACTGTGTGCAGTTTTGTAAGCAACACCTATAGTGTGCGGTCTCATTATGGAGGGTTATCCAATGTACTGTGTAAGGTGCGTGAACCACCCTCAGTCAGAACGAGGCTACTTCTGGCATACTTTTTTCGAAACTGGAGGCCACGCGCAGAGAAATGTACATTTCCGGAGATTACATCATGGGTAATGTGTCCAATTCTTAAAACCTTATCCAAAGTCTGGTGTTCAGTTCTTGATACCATTTCCGGCTTAATGCGTCACATTTTGAAGCCCCTATTTGTAGTTTTGTCCAGCTCTGGGGACAATATCTGCAGCACTGATATTCAAGAGTAAATACACCTTCGGCAGAGGGAGGGGGGTATCGGATTGTTGTGTTATGTGCAGCAGTATACAGCACTTCAATTCGCCAGCTGCCTTACTTCTGGTACCCAAAACAACAAGCATTTGCAATGCAATAGGTCTCACATTGGTGAAAGTTAGAGCTATTGGTGTCGGAAATATCCCAGCAGTAGCACAAGTAATAAAAGAAAATTCACATTAGTTATGCCACTGCTGTGTTTTTTCTTTGAAGAAAAAAAAATCTAACAAACATTATCATTTGCAACACCAATAGCTCAAACTTTCACTAATGCGAGACCTATTGCATTGCAAATACATGGCAACTGGAGAGTACCACGAATGGCGATGGGCGGTCTGGAGATGGTGTACTGCCCCTCTGTTGGCTCGCAAGAAATTACTGCGCCAAGAATTTCTTAAAGGATTGTGGCAGATAGGCATGTTAACAGGATGTTGTAAATACTAAAATGTAAACCATCGGTGACTTACACGTTGCTAGGAAGCGGTGCTGTGCAAGTTGCCTATTTCCTTGGATGCTGCCTGCTCTGAGAGTCCCTGGGTTCAGCTCTTAAGAGTCCCTGCCCGGCGAGCGGAACAAACTAATTTTAATTTGAGAGACTAGGTGGGGGGGACGGGACCAAATGTAGAGGTAACTTTGGCGACATATGTTTCTGCTGGAGAGAGATCAGTGTTTTATCTAGTGGCTGTTTCCACTCATGCTAAAGTAGCGCAGAGGATTAAGATGCCTGCTGCAAAGAACATCTCCCTGTGTGTCCAGAGCTTTTCTGGCAACAATACAAATGTAAAGGCAACTTTGACGATTAATTTTCCTGCTGGATAGAGATGGGGTTTTATTTAGAGGCTGTTTCCACTTATGCTAAAGTAGAGCAGAGGATTAAGATGCCTGCTGCAAAGAACATGTACTTGTAGGTTCAGAGGTTTTCAGGCAACAATACAAATGTAAAGGTAACTTTGGCGATTAATGTTCCTGCTGGAGAGAGATCGGAGTTTTATCTACTGGCAGTTTCCACTCATGATAAAGAAGCGCACAGGATTAAGATGCCTGCTGCAAAGAACAAGTCCTTACGTGTGCAGAGGTTTACAGGCAACAATAAAAATGTAAAAGTAACTTTGGCGATAAATGTTCCTGCTGGAGAGAGATCAGAGTTTTATCTAGTGGCTGTTTCCACTCCTGTTAAAGTAGCACACATATTTAAAATGCCTGCTGCAAAGAACATGTCTTTTCGTGTCCAGAGGTTTTCATACAACAATACAAATGTTAAGGTAACCTTGGCGATTAATGTTCCTGCTGGAGTGAGATCAGTGTTTTATCTAGTGGCGGTTTCCGCTCATGCTAAAGTAGCGCAGAGGATTAAGATGCCTGCTGCACAGAGCATGTGTTTGTTTGTCCAGAGGTTATTAGGCAACAATAAAAATGTAAAGGTAACTTTGGCGATTAATGTTCCTGCTAGAGATAGACTGGTGTTTTATGTAGTGGCTGTTTCAACTCATGTTAAAGTAAAGCAGAGGATGAAGATGCTTCCTGCAAAGAACATGTGCTTGTGTGTTCAGAGGTTGTCAGGCGACAATAAAAATGTTGGAGAGAGATTGGGGTTTTATCTAGTGGCTGTTTCCACTCATACTAAAGTAGCGCAGGGGATTAAGATTCCCGGCCCCAGTTCAGCGACTCCATCGCCGACTTCGTCAGCACGCACGCACGCCCTGGCCTCCACAGACTACATCCTCCTCGGAGACCTGAACTTCCACCTCAAGAACAACAACGACATCAACTCCACCACCCTGATCGACAACCTTGCCAACCTCGGACTCAGACAGCTCGTCACAACGCCCACCCACTCTGCCGGCCACACGCTTGACCCCATCTTCTCCGCAAGCTCCCACGTCACCTTCAGCCACACCACCGAACTCCACTGGACCGACCATCGCTGCATCCACTTCACCTTCCGGAAACCCACCACGCACCACCGCACTCAACAGATCCCCCGCCGCAGCTGGAGCAAAGTCACCGAAAACCAGCTAAACACCACCCTCGCCCGTAGGCCACCCGCCGATGCCACCGACACCGACGCCCGCAACCTCAGGCGATGGATCGACGACTGCGCCAACACTCTCGCCCCGATCAAGAAACCCTCCAACAGACGCACCGACAAGAAAGCCGGCTGGTTCACCGCGGACCTCCAGGCCTCCAAGCAAACATGCCGGAAACTAGAGAAGAAATGGCACCGCAAACAGACACCGGACAGCTATGCGGCCCACAAGAACGCCATCCGCAGACACCATCACCTCATCAGATCCGCCAAAAGGACCTCCTTCAAGGACCGCCTCGACAACAACGCACACAACAGCAAAGAGCTCTTCAACATCGTGAAGGAACTCTCCAACCCCAGCTCCAACACCAACGACATCCCACCATCGCAAGACCTGTGCGACTCCCTAGCCACCTTCTCCCATCACAAGATCGCAGACATCCACGACAGCTTCAACAACCAGACCGCCCCGGCAGCCTCCAACACCTCAGTCCCGCCGCCCACCATCCACTTCGACCCCCTGCTCGCCTGGGCCAACGTGAACGACGACAACACCATCAAAATCATGAACACCATCTACTCCGGCTCTCCGTCCAGACCCATGCCCGCACCACATCTTCAACAAAGCCAGCGCCACCATCGCACCCCATCTCCGCAAGGTCCTCAACATCTCCTTCGAGACCACGACCTTCCCGGAGAGCTGGAAGCACGCCGAGATCAATGCCTTACTCAAGAAACCCAAGGCGGACCCGAGAGACCTCAAGAACTTCCGGCCCATCTCCCTGCTCCCGTTCCCGGCGAAGGTCATCGAGAAGATAGTCAATGGACAACTGTCCCGCTACCTCGAGGAGAACAACATCCTGGACCCGTCCCAGTCCGGGTTCCGCAGCAACCACAGTACCGAAACTGCCCTCATCGCTGCCACCGATGACATCAGGGCCCTGCTGGACAACGGTGAAACTGCGGCCCTCATCCTCCTGGACCTCTCAGCCGCCTTCGACACTGTCTGCCACCGCACCCTACGCACACGCCTCCACAACGCAGGGATCCGAGACAAGGCTCTGGAATGGACCACCTCCTTCCTCTCTGGCAGAACCCAGAGCGTCCGCCTCCCCCCATTCCGCTCCGAAGCCTCCGAGATCATCTGTGGCGTACCCCAAGGATCATCCCTCAGCCCGACATTGTTCAACGTCTACATGGCACCGCTCGCCCACGTCGCCCGACTGCACGACCTCAACATCATCTCTTACGCCGACGACACCCAGCTGATCCTCTCCCTCACCAAGGACCCCTCACCGCCAAAACCAACCTCCACGAAGGAATGAAGGCCGTCGCCGAGTGGATGAAGAACAGCCGACTGAAGCTGAACTCAGACAAGACGGAGGTCCTCATCCTCGGCTCCACCCCCTCAGCCTGGGAAGACTCCTGGTGGCCCACCACACTGGGAGCAGCACCGACACCCACCGACCACGCACGCAACCTGGGGTTTATCCTCGACTCAACACTCTCCATGACCAAGCAAGTCAACGCCATCTCATCCTCCTGCTTCAACACCCTCCGCATGCACCGCAAGATCTACAGATGGATCCCCACCGAAACAAGAAGAACAGTCACCCAGGCCCTCGTCAGCAGCAGGCTGGACTACGGAACCGCCCTCTACGCGGGAGCCTCGGCCAAACTCCTGAAACGACTGCAACGTATACAGAACGCCTCGGCATGCCTGATCCTCGACGTCCCACGCCACAGCCACATCTCACCCCACCTGAGAGACCTGCACTGGCTCCCTGTCAACAAGAGGATCACCTTCAAGCTCCTCACCCACGCACACAAGGCACTCCACAACACCGGACCGGCATACCTCAACAGACGACTCACCTTCTACGCCCCGAACCGCAGCTCCGCTCAGCCAACCTCGCCCTCGCCTCCGTCCCCCGCATCCGAAGAGCGACCACCGGCGGCAGATCGTTCTCCCACCTCGCCGCCAAGACCTGGAACACCCTCCCCATCCTCCTACGGCAGACCCAGGACCTGCTAACCTTCAGGAGGCTACTCAAGACCTGGCAGTTCGAGCAGTAGCAGCACCACCCCCCCCCCACCCCTCCCAGCGCCTTGAGACCCTCATGGGTGAGTAGTGCGCTTTACAAATGTTCTGATTGATTGATTGAAGATGCCTCCTGCAAAGAACATGCCATTTCCATGTGCTACTGCCTCAAGGGGTTCTCTGGCACCCATTCCACTGCATCAGATCAGGTGCGCTTAAGGTAATTTGTAGGCAGGCCACCTGTGCTATCCCACAGACTATCAGTGCTGCTCATTAAACTCGTATTCGCTAGAGGACTTGTAGTTTGTGTTATGGGTCCTATTAGTTTGCTGTATCTTAGCCTTCCATGTGGGGATGGTGGCAATGGTGAGTGTGGCCCTGTGTTGCACACCTAGCGTACTAACATCTGCAGTCCTAGACCAAAGCCCTCTGCGTTTACAAAGGCAACCTACAATCTCAGGATTCTGGGAACAATTCTTCCTGTTGCTGTGGGAGGAACTGAAGGTTGAAGCGGACGGTTGACACGTAGCGCCTGTTATGGCTAGAACGGCCGAACGTGGGCAGTGAAAAGAGAGTTCATTGGCGCATCCCATAGTCTGAGAGCTGCCATGTTCACAGCTCAGAGCAATATTGGAGAAATGGCGGAAAGTGGAGTGGGCTGAGAAGCAAGAGCATGTGGCGGACGTGTTGTAAATGCTCCTATATGAGCTCATGCGTCAATTTCAATAGTATTTGTATTAAATAATACAGCGTTCGTCTCTCTAGCTTGTAGTATTCACCGATGAAATCAAACTATACAGTCTTTTGTCATCTGTATTTTGTTATGTCGCTGGGGGAGCGGTAGAATACATGGGAATAGATGCCTGCACATACCTCCCTTTATGCATGGATGGAGCGCGACCTTCAGTATGTTAAGAATTCGATTGGATTAAAATGTAGATTTCTTGGCCCGAATGAAGCTCAACTCGGAGAAGACCGAGGTCCTCATCCTCGGACCCTCCACTTCCGCCTGGGACAACACCTGGTGGCCCTCCGCCATCGGGAGTCCGCCCACCCCGACAGACCACGCACGGAACCTCGGCATCATCCTAGACTCCTCCCTCACCATGACCCGCCAGATCAACTCCATCGCCTCCACCAGCTTCAACTGCCTTCGGATCCTCCGCAAGACCTTCAAATGGATACCCCCAGAATGCAGAAAAACCATCACCCACGCTCTCATAACCAGCAGACTGGACTACGGCAACACCCTCTACGCCGGAATCAACAAAACCCTTCTCCACAAGCTCCAAACCATCCAGAACGCCGCAGCCAGACTCGTCCTTCGGAACCCCACGGCACGAACACATGACCCAACACCTACGTGACCTCCACTGGCTCCCCGTTGAGAAGAGAGTAACCTTCAAACTGCTCACCCACGCCTACAAATCACTCCACAACATCGGACCCAAATACCTCAGCAAGAGAGTCTCCTTCCACGTACCCAAGAGGAACCTTCGTTCCGCAGACCTCGCCCTCGCAGAAACCCCCCGCATCCGCAGAACCAGAGCAGGTGGAAGAGCTTTCTCCTACATCGCAGCCAAAGCCTGGAACGAGCTCCCTGTCAACATCAGACGCTCCCCCAACCCCCACACCTTCAGGAAGAACCTTAAGACCTGGCTCTTCGACTGATCCGGAGCTGTACCCCCTCCCCCCCACCCCAGCGCCTTGAGACCCTCACGGGTGAGTAGCGCGCTTTATAAATCTCTGATTGATTGAATGACGCAACATTACAGCACACATCACGTGACCTCACTGCAAATGTTTCCCACCAGCTCGGAGGCTGCTTGGTCCTGGTTTTTTTTCCTGGACCGTTCTGTTTTTCATAATGCCCCAAAAACATGTCTCTGTAGCGGACCCTCGAGCTGTGTGTTGTGCTGTAAAATGCTGCAGCTTGTGTAACAGAGCGCGCACTTGTCATGTGCTTTGCCCAGTATTCTTGTCACTGTGGAATGCTGGTACCTCATTCGCAGGAAGGAGAGAGGAGTCAGGGAGTTAAAAAAAAAAAAATAATCGCTCAGGCCTGATTTAAGACTGATTATTTTTCTGAAGAGAGGGACTTGTTTTGAGATTAACCTCCGTGGGGATTGAGGAAAAAGATCCAACTCAACGTACGCTGTTGAAATGTACTGCTGGAAAAGCAACTTCAAGAAACAGTGGGGGGAAAAACAGACCTCGGTCTTTGAGTGCACAGTAAATGTGGCCAGATAAGAGCAAGATTTACAGCCCTGTTTACAACAGAGCTTAGGGGAAAATCATTAAAGAAAATAGTGTTTACAAACTTTAGATAAATCAGACCATGTGACAACACAAGTGAAAAGTCCAGTCCTTATGAGAGGTTACAAATGCAGACAAGGCGTTACTAAGGAGGGACTAATAAGCATATTCATGAATCAAAAGCAACCATTTAGAAATGACAGTAACAGGAGCCAATTGAAAAGATGGGTGGAAAATGGGCGGAGTACCTGTACCCGAGTACAGAATGCCTCACAGAGCAGTGCATGCGCTGCCCAGGCTTGACCTAAAAAGGGATGCCAATCTTGGTGAATAGACAATGGAAACTGACTGTAAACCCAAGTTGCATTTTCATTATCTTCCCGCTACAGACCTACCAAAACACCACATGTCAAAACACTATGGGCCCGATTCACAAAGGTAAAGTTAGATCAAAGTCTAATTAGACCAAAAGTTTAACTTTATTACTTTTCGGTAATCACAAAGGCAAGTTACTACTAGTAACTTTACTACTAGCAATTTTACTAGTAGTAACTTACGTTTGTGAACACCGAAAAGTAGTAAAGTTAGACCTTTGATCTAACCTTACCTTTGTAAATCAGGCCTAGAGTTGTCAAAGAAAGCAGTCCATGAGGAGCTTTGTATAAAACAGCTGTGGGACAAGGACAGTCCCTGCTCTTGTCCCACAACCAAGGACAGGGACTGTGGGGAATTTAATGGCAAACCCCTGACACACTGCAGCGTAAATCTGCAATCAATATCGGGCATGACATCGAGTTGGAGAGGTGAGAAGGGGGCATGAAAGGCGAGGAAAGGAGGAAGTGAGTCGAGGAAGGGTGAGTTTAAAAGGGTGACAATGAGATGAGGATAAGGTGAGAGTGAGGTTCATGTGAGAATGAGGAGGTGAGATGTAGGTGACAATGAGGTTGCAGTGAGGTTGAGCGGAGGCTGAAGCAAACGAGGTGTTGTTGAGGGTGAGGTTAGGCAAAGATAGGGGCAGGTTGAGGTGAGCTTGAAGGTAGCTTGATGAGAGTTAAAGTTGACATTGAAGGTGGCTGAGGCTCATGAAGAATTAGACTGAGGTGAGGGTGGAACGGGAGGCTTAGATAGAAGTGTAGTTGAAGGTGTTGTGAGGTAATGGTGAGAGTGAAGTATGTTTCAGCTGAGAAGGGGTTGAAGTGAGGTGGGATTGAGGCTAAGATTAAGTGAATTTGCACTGAGGATGGGTTGAGGCAAGACGTAGGCTGTTCTAAGGTTGGGTGTGGCTGTGGTGAGGAGAGAGTGAGGATGAGGTATGGTTGAAGATGAGGTCAAGATAAGGTGAGAAGACAAGGTTATGCTGAAGCCGAGGAGAGTTTGGAGTGAGGTTAAGTTTAGTTTCATTTGAAGTGATGTGCCCCAGTTGTCAGGACATGATGCAAGGTTGAGGTGACGGTGAGATGAAACTACAATGAAGAGGCAAGTATGACTCCAGATCCGCTCACTGGCAAGAGCACGCCCCACACCTGAATATGGGCAATCACAGATCACTACCCAGCTCCACTGCTGGGCTATTTATTAGAGCTCACATCTCATCATCGAATGCTTGTCAACATCAGAGGTCCTTAGAAGTGGACCAAGTGCAGATATTCAGTGTTATACAAATCAATGGGCACTTACTTACATTTCTTTATTTTCATTGTTGTTACACTATCGAAATGCTGACGGGGTAATCAGGATGAAGTGAATATTCAACATTGCATGGTGATTAGGGAACGAGCCTCTTGTCCATTCGTCAGCGTCATTCCCCAGGTATGAATACTGGAAGCAGATACACTGGTACGATTAAAAAAAGCCTTTTAAAAAGCCAGAAATCTGTATACTTGGGTTTCCTCCTCCCTCTATAGTACATAATCAACTTGTATTAAATCCACAAAAACTCAAGAGAATAGTGAAATTCTGGCAGTCAAAGCTTTCCAGAATTCCCCTTTCTCATCCTCTTGATGGAAAATCTGTACTACATTTTATAGCACAAATGTGCATTTGTGCAGCTAACTTTTTCTCTTTTTTGCCACATTTAATATATTTTTCCTGTGAATGCGCCACTTTCCATAAACATCCATTAGATTTGGGAGTGTACAATTCCAATTACCACCTTGAAAACAAGGCTACTACAGCCTTTTTCAGGACAATTTTTTACACATTTCCAGGGTGTGAATGGCCATGGAAAGTGTCTATGGGTACTCCATAACTTTTCATGATAACCCTCCTAAGCCCACATTCCCACTTGCAACCCTGAACTTCTAGCAGAAACAGCAGCTTCAAGTCTTTCCGAACCCTCCAGCATGTACCTAGTCATGAAAGAGGACAGAAAGCAGTCACATTAGGATAGATATTAACAGTGCAGCAGGTGCAGTGCCACCAGAGACCAAAGCTGTGATGAGCCCACTTCACCCAAAGAAGTCACTTTTTACTACCAAAACTGGGGATGGGGAGCCCAATGTCTTTGCTTGCATTAGAGCCCATGGTGCCCGTGCTAGGCCACTGGCCCACTGGATTTTACTATTGGTCCTACTCAATTTTTGCTTATATGGTAGGTAAAAATTAAGGGTGGGCGTAGTTCGCGGAGTTGCGCTACGCGACGCTACGCGAAGCGGTAAAACTGCGCTACGCGAGCAGCGTAGTGCGATAGGAAAATGCTGTTCGCGGTGATTGCACAGTGCCGGATGCTTGTCCGCACTCTGCAATCATTGCAAACGGCATCATGCACAGTGCAAGCGGTCGTTTTCTGCCGCTCGAGTAGATTTCTACTCGAGCGGCAGCTTTCTCAACGCAAACGGGCAGTTTCTCATCGCGAGCGGTCGCGAGCATACGCGACCACTCGCAATGAGAAACCTGACCCCCCCCCCCCGCGTTGAGAAATCTCGCCGGGAGGTTTATTTTCCACGCTCGTGCTCGCCAACTTGATGTTGCCGATCGCGAACGAGGAAAAATGTCGCCGGGATGTTGATTTTGCTCGCTCGCAGTCGCCAACTTGACGTTGAGGAACGCGAGCGAGCAAAAATGTCCGCTACGTGTAGCGGATTTTCTCTGCACTCCGCGAGATCCGCGTAACGCGGAGTGCAGAAAACTCCGCAAACTCCGCGAACGGAGCGTAGTTCACCGCCCAGGGTTAGTAAAAATGCATCTTTTTAACTGAAAATCTGCTTTTTGGTGAATGAGAGCACAATTAATTTGCTTCTGGGGCTCCAAAACTCACTGCTCCGGTCCTGAATACAAGCATCGGTGGCAGACCAAAGTTTCAGATTAGGCCATAGCTTCTGAATGTCAATAGGCTTTACACCATAAATATTTGGGAATGATAGTTATGTTTCATTATGTTACAATATGTTACTCGCATTTGTATAGCGCACTCTTGCAATTTTAAAGCCTCCTGTGTCAGGTAGCACTATACCATTGGTGCAGTGACTTGTTTATAGGACTGGCTGCAATATTTTTCTATAGACAGGCTACTATGCTGGACTGTACTAGACCATCTATGCTGTGACAAAATTATAGTTCAAACTATATTGAAATGCATCTTCTGGGAGCAGAGGCAGGCTGATGTGTGGTGGGCTGCACTTCGCCTTATGGTCAGCGACCATCAGTGTTTTCCTGGGTGCTGGAAGGGTGGGGGCCGGTTTTGAAGCATGGGGGCCGGTTTTGTTACTGGGGGCCGGTTTTGCAGCAGTGCTGCAATATCAGCCTCCAGTAACAAAAGCAGCAGTGTTGGGGGCCGGTTTAGTTAAGCAGCAGTGCTTCACACTTGCACCCCTACCTGTCTCCTGCCACCCTCCTACCTCCCACAGGGCAGGTCCGATAGATTTGCCAGGGTTGCTTTGTGTTCTCAGTTCGGCCCTGTCAGCGACAGATCTCGCCTCGTTCGTAGCATGTGAGCCTCCTCTGCTCCAGTCCACTCCATCAAGTCCCTCCTCCGTATCGTAGGGGATCATGGACTAAGCCATCATATTGCAAACATTTCTTGGCCACTACAAGGCCCAGAATCGCAAATGTCTGGTCAGTTTCTTTTTGGAGTTCTCTGGGATCCGGCCTAGTAGACATTGTTTAATAGTATTGGAGATCGCCCATTCCATGGCAGATTTAATGTGGGTCAACACCTTTGCCCAATCCATTGTAATGCCTGAGCAGCGCCACACTGTGTATAAAGTCAGCTTTGACGTGACGCACCTAGTGCACACAGAAGAACTATCGGGGTAGATAACGTGGAGTCGTCTTGGGGATAAATAGGTGAAGTGCATGTAGTTATACTGCAACATGGATTTTGGCTCAATGCCCAGATGTCGGGGCTCTTCACAAGCCTGTTGCCAAGTCTCCTCAAGTCAGAGTGGCTCCACCTGACGGTCTGCCCAGAGTGCCCGGTATATATGTGTTATATATCTACGGCCACCAGTTTGGGAGAGTATGGTAACCATGGAACCATGGTTAACATGGGCTCTGGGGCCTCAAGGAATGTTGGTCATAATTGTCAGGCTGTGTCTGAGTCCAAACGTCTCGGAGGCATCCTGCATAGTGATTAAATGGCCCCTTGGATATAGGTCAGAGAGCATGAGACAGCGGCTCTCTTTCCATTTTTCGGTCTACATAGTCTGCGCAATTAGGGCGAAGGGACGCACTATCCATAGGTCTAGATCAGGAGCGAGTGCTGTCCATGTTATTTTAGTGAAGACCCTTCGCTATTTACAGAAGTCAGACGGGTGGTATCAGAGTGTATTAAACAGAATCAGAGAGGCACTGTTGCACCACGTCAGTCCTGTGCGTCATGCAGTAAGACCATGGCGGTATTAACAGACAGACAGTTAAGTTGCGTGTTAATAAATAATGACTAATATGATTATTGCAATAACTTAATTAGTGCAATTAGTAGAAGTGTTGGTCTGCCTTACATGTGTGACGTACAGGTATGAACGTAATGGGGTTTAAACGATGAGTCGCAATTCCCAAGCCTGGTGTCAATATAAACATGGAGACTTCCACATGCACGTGTGTATATAAATAAATCAGGGACACCTTCTTGCAAATGCACATAAAAGGTTCACTTAAAAAGTAAAAATGTTTACTACCAAAACCTGTAAACCAAAAAGAGAGGAAGGACCTTGGAAGACAAAGAACATGTTAAACAAAGAGGGAATAAAATGGAAAAAATATTGTAAGATCCTGCTTACCCACGCTGATTCATTAAAGAAAGAAACAGGAGCACGTAAAGGCCCACGCTCTTGCGTGAAGTGGATAGCACTTGGGGGCTGATTACAATGCGGTAGGATACGGCTCCGACCGTCGGTCGGAGCCATTCCTACCGCATCATAATCAGCTGGTCGGATTCCTTTCTGACCGACCCATTATGATGGTGTCGGTCAGAAAGGAATCCTACTGGTCATTACGACTGGCTTCTGACAGGCTCGGAGAGCCCATCCGCCAGTCGGAATGACTTCAGTAATCCGAACGGCGGCTCTTTCCGCCCGAGGGATTACAATATCGGATTCCTACAGCCTTTCTGTGCCGGCCTTTCCGACACAGAAAGGTTGTAGGAAGTCGACTTTGGGGGCCCCCAGCAGGGCCCCCATGGGTGCACGGCCTCCAGTTGGAGGCCGAAGGGGCACCTATGGTGCCCCCCTGTTGATCCCTGCACCCCGTGGCAGGCACCTAGAGGTGTCTGCCACAGGGTGCAGGGATGAACATCACCTCGTCGTTTTACAATGAGAGCATGAATCCCGGTTGGAATGCATGCTCCCATTGTAAAGAATAGGAGTGCGACCGAATCCGAATTGGTCGGTCGGTCCCGCCGACAGGAGGTCGGTCTGTCCCAGTACTGAAAAGATGTTGGGAGGACCCAAGTCCGCCCGACATCGTAATTAGGCCCTTTGTGTTCAAGTGGCAGAGTAAACGGAGCAATGTTTTAATGCGCATCTATAACTGTAAGCCATCAGGGAGATCGCTTACACTTCATCGTTATTTGTATCCCAGGCCAGAATCCCTGGTAGCAGCTTCTACTTTTATGAAAGCGGTATAACATTTATTAAAAGTGGCCACACAACAGTTGTGCACCGAGGAACTCTATTTCCCTCGGTTTTGAACCTTCTGGACAGAATGCCCAGATTTTGAAAAACAAAAACAAAGGACTACAATTTTACATCAGCTGAGGGGCACAGAATGGCTTAACTGACGGTGCTCCTCGACGTAGAAAGCAGACAACTAGGGACTAAAATGCATCTTTTAAACCCAGCCTAATGAGTGTTCATTAAATGGCTTTCTAATAAGATCTGCGAACTCGCCCTGCCTTGGAACACATAAAAACACGCTCTGTTTTCAGTCTACCGTCTATGGAAGCCGGCACGTGCTAAATTTGCTGAAATGGGTCGGGACAGCAGGTGAAAAAACAATACTGTCTTGACCATTTCGGGAAGCCTGGTCACTGTAGGCAAAATGCTATGTAGCAGTCGGGCGGGTCAGGCTGCATGCATGGCACCTTCTGGACAGTGGCAGACTGCAGTGCTGGAATGCAATCTACCTTCGGGCAGAAACAGCAGTGAGGGCCAGGCTGCATGGCACCTTCTGGACAGTGACAGACTGCTGTACTGGAATGCAATCTACCTTCGGGCAGAAACAGCAGTGAGGGCCAGGCTGCATGGCACCTTCTGGACAGTGACAGTCTCCTGTGCTGGAATGCAATCTACCTTCGGGCAGAAACAGCAGTGAGGGCCAGGCTGCATGGCACCTTCTGGACAGTGACAGACTGCTGTACTGGAATGCAATCTACCTTCGGGCAGAAACAGCAGTGAGGGCCAGGCTGCATGGCACCTTCTGGACAGTGACAGTCTCCTGTGCTAGTTTGTAATGTACCTTCGGGAATAAACAGCAGGGCGGGCCACGCTGCATTGCGCCTTCTGGACAGTGGCAGACTGCTGTGCTGGAATGGAATGCAGCTTCATGGCAGAAACAGTCGTGCGGGCAAGGCTGCATGGCATCTTCTGGACAGTGGCAGTCTCCTGTGCTAGTTTGTAATGTACCTTCGGGCAGAAACAGTCGTGCGGGCAAGGCTGCATGGCACCTTCTGGACAGTGGCAGACTGCTGTGCTGGAATGCAATCTACCTTCGGGCAGAAACAGCAGTGAGGGCCAGGCTGCATGGCATCTTCTGGACAGTGGCAGACTGCTGTGCTGGAATGGAATGCAGCTTCATGGCAGAAACAGTCGTGCGGGCCAGGCTGCATGGCATCTTCTGGACAGTGGCAGTCTGCTGGAATGGAATGCAGCTTCATGGCAGAAACAGTCGTGCGGGCAAGGCTGCATGGCACCTTCTGGACAGTGGCAGACTGCTGTCGTCTGCCTAATAGGACATTTAAGGCATCACCTCCATCACGTCTACTTCTTCTCTAATAAAACGAACTTACAAAGTTTTCCAAAGCTACAACATTATGGGGGTCCGGCTGACTTTGAGATCCCGAGCTGATGCCCAGGTGCCAAAAAAGAACTCACAAGACTATTGTTAAAATCAGGAGAAGTCCTCTCAACGGATTGTGAAAAACGCAATGCTCGGAATAAGTCTAACACTTCTGCAAGGAATGACAGTCGGTCACTTCATTCAAGGATATATCGACTTAACAACACGTAACTGCACCATTACCTTGGGGTAGTTCGACATCCTGGAACACCACAAGATTACACAAAAGCATAAGCAGTCACATGGGGGAAAGGAAAGTAACTACTACGATTCTAAGCTTAAATTAAGGGAGACACCTATTCTGCGATGTAGGAGGGGGGAAAAAGTAAAATCCCTGCTGCAGGGCCGACTCAGCTTTTTATCCTTACGTGGTCGATAAAAAAGAAAATCGGTACATTAACAACACTGTCGTTGAAGGAACAACGTTTGTGCGCTCTATACCTGGAAAATATGATTCACTTTTATTTGTCAAAATCATGCAGTTTCCGTATTATTCTAGGTTGTGCGGCATTTTTAAGTGTTAACGAATGTCAAATGTTTTTCTTTTCTTTTTTTTTTTTTTTTACAGACAATTATACTCCAACTTTGGAGCTCCCATATGGCTCCAGTGAAGAACAGAAAAGATTAGCAGTAAAGTAAGTAAATAAAAAACGTGTAGTCTTTGAATCGAAATAGATCAATGACGCACAAATATATTACAGGTTGTTAAAACGTGGTGGAAAAGAGGAAAGTGGCAAACTGAAGACAAATATATTTATTTACGGAGTAACGAATTATGGTGTTGAGATACAATGCATCCTTCATTTGTGTTAATTTGTATACATATGATAACACAGTTAAAAAAAAATAAAAACACTAAAAAGGTAGCTCACCGCACCTATCCTGTGTCCCTGAACATTTTCTAGTGAGAAATTCCAGTCTGTGTGCGCACACAATATCCGCACCTGCTGCCAAGATGCAGCCCTGGAGCAAGGACATTTCAAATTGAAACACAGTAAAGGTGCACCACAAGTAATGACCATATAAACACATTTCCAAATAGAGTTTCAAGGTATTTGCAATTCTTCTTTTCATTCTTTTTTGTTCTTGTATAAAATATATGTCGCCAATTTTACAGCAGAAACAGCCAACGCGTTTCGTGCATAGCAATAGACTTCTACAGGGCAAAGTTGTATTCAAAGCTCATATCAGGCCACTTTCATACACGTATCAGTCATCCTCCGAAACACGTCAGTGTGGATCAATAAATAGTTGACCCCCAATAAAAACAGACAACGTGGCAAGTGGTAACGTCCAAAGGCATTAGAGTAACAACATTTGGTGGATTCTCAAGACATCCAACAGAAGTTATGTTGCTGAATGTCAAAGAAGGGGTCCATCCACCCTGCTGTGGCACTAGAATAGGTGCCATAGACCGCAGACGAGCATGCGTCCGGTACCCCGTCTGCGGCCTACGGCACCTGCTCTAGTATAATAATTTAACGGTTTTCCACACAATTTATCCTACTAGGGCCGGCTTTAGGGCGGTGCGTCTGGTGCAGCCACACTGGGCGCAGATCTGGACGGGGGAGGGGGTCACTGTCCTGTGGAGGGGTGGCTGTGTTTAGCAATAACTTACGATTTAAGAGCACCTGATGCAGAGTTCCTTCAGCCTCCAGCTTTCAGGCAGCAACAAAATGTCAAGATCACTCTTGTGCTTAATGTTCCTGCTAGAGAGAGAGAGAGATCAGAGTGTTGTCTAGTGACAGTTTTGACTCCTATAAAGTAGCGCAGAGGGTTAATATGCCTGCTGCAAAGAACAGATCTGTATCTTATGTTGATAGCCCAGACCATTTGTAAAGCCAGCCTTTACCAGCGCTCACAATAAATGAAATGTTTGTGAGAGAGGGGCTATGGAGAGATGAGGAGCACTTTGCCGGGTGGTAGTGAGGGAGTCGAAGGAGGAGGCATTTGGGGGGGGAGACCTTTGCCCAGTGCTTAATTTGTGCTGGTGCTTTCCGGTGCTAAGCACCAGCACTTATTTATCAGGGCCGGGTCTATGACATACCTGCCAACTGACAGGGTGGAAATGTGCGTCACGCACTATCAGCACTTCACACACTGTCTCCCGGTGAAGAGCCGATATGAGCTGCCGCCTTTGGCATTTGGGGTGTAAGAGAGAGTTCTAAAGACCGCGTGAGGAAGACGATTTAAACCTTGTTCCTCTGGACAACCTGATCTCACACTTCCATGACAGCAACAAGCTTGATGCAGGGTAACTGGCCATGACATTACAACAGCAGTACGGCTGCGTTTGCCAGGCGTGAGGTTCCAAGAAGGCTCAATGTCACCAATAGCGCAGTGCTCCAGTCTTAGGTCTTTGTTTTATAAAGTATTGCTTTTAGCAGTATTAGTTCAATTGGAAGAACTGGGGAAAATTAGGACCACACCTCCTAGAGTGCATTATGTTACTAAACGAAGACCCATGACTGGAAAACTATTTCCTTGGCGAGATCATCTGTTAATCATGAACACGAGACAAGTACTCTTTTCGCTTACTTTACAAGGGTGGCTGAGTCATAATTTCACCTGAATGGTTTCAGGTCAAGGTTATGCCTCCACATTTTATCAAATGTAGGCCAGGCTCCTTATTTCATTAAAAATGTTAGTGCCCGATCAGTTCAGTATGGCCTCCAGATTTTTTTTATCAAATGTAGTCCTCGCTCCTTGGAACATGTAGCTCGTATGTTGCTGTGCCAGCAGAATTTACACAAATAATAATCGCAAATTAGTTTGCATAAATGCCACCATAAACAAACTAGATTATAACTGCCTAGCAATTATCAGGGCGACAATGTTACTAACACCGAAGCATCTCACCAATTCAGCCATTTGGAATCTAACTTCGGTCTTTGGCAGGGTGGAGCCGGCGTGGGCCTTGGTCCTGAGAACGTACGGAGAAACCCAACGAAGAGTATCCGGTAGGCCGAGAACGCTTGCCAGCACCTGAACGGGCTGAAGATCGCGGTGAGTGCACCGGGCGCGGGCCCATAAGATTGCTCTCCCTCCCCCCCTCACCTCGCTGTTCCAGACACGGCGCGGCCGCGGCTGATCTTGTCGTGTGCTGCGCCATACGCTCCTGCCACTCCCGGAGGCCCTGCGGGGACAGGGCCCGCGGGTGAGCCTGGGAGGCGGCCACCCGGCCGTTGCAGGGGCATTAGTGGGGGAGGTGAGATACAGAGTACACCGCTTCCCGTGCCCGGCTGTCCCCGCGCAACGATTGCCCGCTTCGGCTCCACCGACAATGCAGTGATCCTTGCGGGCCCTTCACCAAACAGCTCTCTTCGGCCCGGAGCCGGTGGGCGGCCGCCACAATTCAGGCGCTAATCTGCTCCTGCCCATTTCTTCCCGGGATTATTGGCTGGGCAATGCACAATTGCTGGGAACCCGTATCACGCCTCCCGCCCCACCATCATCATCAACGAACCGGGAGCGGTCCCGTCAGAGGGCTTTAAAATTGAGTGGGCCACGCAATCGCTTCAAGTTTGGGCCTCTCACGCGGTGTGTGTGGGCGCCTGCAATCATCTCTTTTCCTCCCGCCCGCAGCGCAGAATAATTTGAGACCGCTCCTGCTCTGGGCCGGGTGCCACTCTAGGCGCTTCTGTTTCCCCCCACGGCCTGGTGTGGCTGAATCCTGCGGGCGTGTCCGAGGCGAGGCCTCTCGGCGGCTTGACCTTGTGAGTGGGTGGGAGGACGCCACTCTACCGCTGCATAGCCAGTGCCAGGCTGCCCCACGATACTTTGGTTTCTCCCCGGAGTCAACGGTGGCGTGCTGGTGATCACGGGCCCATCATTTGCCAGCCTTTACGCTTTCGAACCCGATAAGTTGCCCTCCTTGTAGCAGTTCCGGCCCGTCTCCATACCTTTTCACGGCACAGGATTAAAGGTTGTGATCCATTGGAAAGCCCTGCATTATCCATAACGCAACGCGCCGCACTATTCAAGCCATGGCACACCTCAGCCTCTGACGCACCACAGCGCTCGACCACCTGAACGTCTCCTGCCATACAGTAGCCTTTGTTGCTTAAGCCAAGCTCCATTTTGGTTCCGCTGCAGTGTCCTTACAGCGGTTCCATTCTCCCTTCGCCATTTGCAGGCCCGTATACACTGCTCATCAGCCCCACAGCTGCCAGTAGAGTTTCCATCTCGTTGATTCTCTAATTGCCCCACACCGCGGAATGGGCCGCAGAGATCCCAGGCAGAAGGTTTTGCCGTTTGAAAAGATCGTCGAAAAAGTCCAGGAAACGAGCCCAGAGATGGAGGAGTGGGCAAGATGAAGGTCACAGAGAAGATTGAACGGCCAACTCCACCTCACTACTGCAGGAAATGAGAGCGGGGTTCAGAGCGCTAGACGGTCGATTTGATACCCTCGACCAACGGTTAGATAGCCTGGGTGCCAAAATTGAGGCACATGACAAGCGTTTCGACATGGCCGAAGCCAGAATCTCGGATATCGAAGATGGTACTGCGCAATCTCTCAAGAGATTAGAACGTGTGGAGCGTATCCTCAAAGAAGTAGCAGTTAAAAACGAAGACTTAGAGGCGCGCAGCAGGCAAAATAACATTCGCATTTTGGGAGTGCCGGAAACTACAAACACTGGCTGCATCGACCTCTTCGTAGAATCCTTACTCGTCGACATGTTTGGGAGGGAGGCCTTCACCCCGGACTTTGTGGTGGAGCGGGCTCATCGCACCTTGGGCCCACGTCCCAACCCAGGCTGCCCACCCAGGCCCATCATTGCTCGAATTATGAACTACCGGGACAGAGACACTGCTCTGCGCCTTGCTAGAGAGCGAGGAGATACCACTTGGCAGGGCTCCAAACTGGAGCTGTACCCGGATTTCACAATCATGGTACAGGAGGCCCGTCGGAAATACAACGGCGTCAAGGCTACTCTAAGGAACTTAGGGCTCAAGTATGGCATGCTTTACCCGGCACGATTACGGGTGGACATCAACGGCAGGGCTCGCATCTTTGATTCTCCTACTGAGGCACAGGAATTTTGTCATACTTATAAGACCAACAGTAACCTGTCCAAGGCAGGCGGTGCGGGGTCCTCCCCCCCCCCCATGTAGTGGCTCCAACCCTAGTGTGGAACTCTATTCCAATGATGGAACTGGTTAATACTCGCCTGTTGTAATCATTTAGGCGCAGTCGTTTATATTTGTTGGGATAGTATAACATGTCACATATATCCTCCTATTCAGCTGGGCACTCGCCGGAGCATTGCCACCCCTCATGGTGTATACCACTGGAAAGTTAATTATGATTCGTGTGTATCATTTCATTTATTTTGCATTCCAATTCGGAGGTTTATTTGATGCCATGCATAGTTGTCTGAAGGGGTTTGATCCTTGCGATATGGGACGCAAGGCTGGGTGGGGGGGGACTAGGTTATATGCATATTTGCTCTTGTATATTTACTGTTATGCTCACTGTTCTGCTCGATTTCTATGTTCAGTATCTTGATTTTGACACAGAAGCCAAACCTCACAGATGGCGACGATAGGTATTGAGACCGGCCCCTCCGGTCTATCGCTGGTTTCATGGAATATAAGGGGTCTTAACGATCATAGGAAAAGGAAGCACGTCATCCATTATCTTCAGCGACACAGCATAGATATAGCCTTTTTACAGGAGACACATTTACCTAAATCGGACTCCACGCAATTTGCTCGGGTTGGGGGCAACATCGTTATTTCTCCAATTTTATTACCTACGCTAGAGGCACGGCTATTCTAATTCACAAACATGTACCCTTTCATTTGTACACAACACTCCACGACAACGAGGGCCGATACACAATAGTTACGGGGAAGTTAATGGGACACAACACTACGCTGGTATGTGTTTACGCTCCGAATATCGATTGCCCCGAATTTTTTCATGTATTGCATTCCCAGCTTGTGAAACTAGATTCAGATAATTTGATTATGGGCGGGGACTTTAATTTGCTCCTTGACCCTACATTGGAAAGCACCTCCAACTCCTCGAACACCAAACCACGTGCCCGCCGGGCATTAATGGAGCTGTGTGAAGCCCTGACTCTACGCGACATATGGCGCCAGCGCAACCCTACTGCGACTGACTATACGCACTTTGCCGGCCAATATAACACGTGGACAAGGATTGACTATTGGCTCCTCTCTCCCGGCACCTGCCGGTGGTGTAAGTCCATAACAACCCTCCCCGGACATATTCAGATCATTCTCCAGTGGTGCTCCACCTTCGCGTTCCCAGACCAGATGGCTACGAGCGTCAGTGGCGCTTTCCTAGTCGCGCTCTCAATGACTATTTATTTTACACAGAGGTTAGGGAGGCAATTGTAGACTATTTTAACATCAATACTGGGTCCGTGGATACCTGGGCGGTCCTCTGGGAAGCTTTCAAATCATACATCAGAGGTGTCTGCATTGCAAAACATGCTGGGGTATTAAAAGATCTGAGAGCCACACTGTCCCGTTTAGAACAGCAATTGGCTGCGTTAGACAGAGATTCAGTGACCCATGCCGGGCCTAATACGGTCAAACAACGGATTTCACTCCTCTCCAAATACTCTGCTGATCGGGAGATTCTCTTCCTTAGTAAATACATGACTGCCCGCCGTTATGGGGAGGGCGAGAGGCCGGGCCGTGTGCTAGCACAGATGCTTAAACCCCCATACAGTAAAGCCTATATTACTGACCTGCGATCTGCCTCTGGACAATTGCTCACGGACTCTACAGAGATCCGTGAAGAATTTTTGGACTATTACAACAACCTGTATACCACCAGATCTGCGCATGAGTCATCTGCGCAGGAGGACTACCTGTCGGAGATAGCGCTGGTTTATCTTGACAAAAATATTCAGGAATTCCTGGCTGAGCCCTTCTCTGAAGAAGAGATCATTAGCGCTATCGAAGCCCTTAACGGTTCCACGGCCCGGGCCTTGATGGCTTCACCGGAGAGTTTTATAAATCCTACAAGGATCTACTAGCGCTTAAACTTCGAGGTGTATGCAGAGGCCCTTGAAATGAAAATTTTGCCCCCTACTTTACGGGAGGACGTTATCGTCCTTCTACCTAAACCAGGCAAAGATCCCTCCTTAAGTGGCTCATACAGGCCATTATCCCTATTGAATTTGGACTACAAAATCCTTGCCAAGATGATAGCCCTTCGCCTTTCCCTCCTGATGGACACAATTATTGCTCCAGCCCAAACAGGTTTTGTCCCTCACAGGTCTACCTCGCTAAATCTCGCTAAATCTCAGGACACTATTCTCGGTCCTGCATAGAATGAACCCAGAGATCTCCGCAGCTGCAATTCTATTGGACACTGAGAAGGCGTTTGACTCCTTGGAGTGGTCCTTTTTTGTGTCCATAATGCGTAGGATGGGCATGCCCCGAGGATTCATATCGCTTACGGAATTGCTCTATAGCGGCCCCACTGCTAGAATACGTCTGAACGGTACGCTCTCCCGCTCTTTTTCTCTGTCCCGTGGCACTAGGCAGGGTTGCCCCTTATCGCCCCTATTATTCATCCTGGCCATGGACCCCCCTAGTCCGGCATTTCCAAGAAAAACACCTACAAAGGGGGCTCCAATTTAAAACTGGGCCTCTTCTGGTTTCGCTATACGCGGACGATATCATTCTTTATGTTCGGGAACCCCAAGTCAATTTGGGTCCTTTAATACAGGAGATACTGAGGTTCGGACTATATTCTAGCCTGGGAATAAACTGGCGCAAATCGGTAATATTTCCCTTGACGTCTAGCACTGCCCAATGGGACTGTGAATTCCCTCTTGAGTGGTGTACGGAGTCGACTAAATACTTAGGCATCCACATTCATATAGACACCACCCAAATACTCAGACTTAACTATGGCCAGGCTGTCCACACCCTTGAATCACAGATTGAGAAGTGGCTGGGACTTCCTCTCTCCCTTGCGGGCCGGGTTGCCTTGATTAAAATGATTGTGCTCCTGAAATTTGTATATCTCTTTAATAACATCCCCATTCCCCTTCCTAACAGTTTCTTTTTGAAAATACGCTCACACCTTCTCAGATTGGTGTGGGGGGGGTAAACATCCCCGAGTGAGGTGGCGGGTCCTGACCCTGCCATATGACAGGGGAGGGATCGGTGTGCCGGACCTACAGCTTTATTATTTGGTAGCCCAGTGTAGCTATGCTCATGCCTGTTATCACCCTGACACCAGGATTCCATACCTGCGCCCCGAAGCGGATATGATCCTTCCTGACACTCTTACCGTGGTGCTTCCCAGAGGAGAGGCTAGAGACCCCAACGATATTCAGACAGTGTCCACAACAAGCTGGGCCTGGGAAAAGCTTCAGCGCATCACTGGTGCTCCCATACTGTATTCCTCAGCCTTCCCGATCCCTAACGCTCGCTGACTACCAATAACGGGTGAGAGACTTGTACAACGCACTCTTACCAGTTTTGACATTAGCAAATTCGGGGATTTATTCCCTGGGGGACACATATTTTCAATGACGGACGAGGAGCGTTTCTCCACTGCCTCCTTTATGGACCGATTTGTTATCGGCAGGATACGCTCTGCCTTACGGGCACTCCTCCCCAGCTTTCCTATTGAACCGGATTCATTTGCTCCGCTCACCACGATTATAGAGAGGCCTGGGGGGGGGTTCATCTCGTTTCTAAATTATACCGTGCATGCTCCGCCGTTATCCCTGTCAATGATGACAAGATTCGTAAAGCTTGGGAGGAGGACCTGGGACACCCTGTTCTTGATGAGCAATGGGATAACTGCTGTGCAGTGACAAAAGATGTATCCCTGAACAGCCGCCACAAGTTAATCCATTTTAAATTTTTACGCAGGATGTACATCACCCCAGCGAAATCCCATAAAATAGACCCGAACAGACCCCATTCCTGCCTCAAATGCGGGGCACCACAAGCAGACTTTGCCCACCTCGCTTGGAGCTGTAGCAAAATACAATCATACTGGGAGTCGGTACACAAGGCATTAGGTGACATGGTAGATCTTACTCTCAACCCCACGCCTGAAGTGGCCTTATTGGGATATGTAATGAACTTTCCGAAAGGCGTACGGAAATTTGTCTCCCTTAGTTTGCTGCTGGCGAAAGGGAGATTGCCATACACTGGGGCTGTAAGACTACCTACCCCCCCCCACTTTAAAAAAATGGCTAAATAGTCTAACATATTGTAACACAAATAGCGAACTCTATGCTAGCACATTACTGCGTTCTTCACGTCCCAAGGACATTTGGGGCCCGCTCAGGAGTTATGCGGCAGCGGATCATCAGGCGTCCGGGACACAACTAGAGCAAGGCAGAGTCCCTACCAGGGTGGGGTAAATTGCTAAAGGAGCCATAAATTATATGTTGGGTCATTCTGATACAAGCCATTGTAACCGATTTCAATTGCATGATCTGGGTATTTCATATACTGCATGGAAGGGGGGGGGTGGGATCGCAGTGTAGCTCTCCATGTGTATGGCTTGGGCGGAACCTTGGGGCTGACGTTACCACAGGATGATGTAATTTGGCTTAACTCCTATTGTCTAAATGATTATTGTTATACTACAGCAGATATAACAGTGAGCACTCCTATCGTTTTTGTTACCTTGTGGTTCAAAATGGTAAATAAAGTTAATAAAAAAACTTCGGTCTTTGGCACCACCCTAAATAACCTGAATGGAAAACATCACACACTGCACGGTAACAGCTTCCGGATTCTTTCACCTTAAATGTAAGCAAAAAAGACAGAACAGTTTATTTTTCAGTGTTCAGTGCACTTTTCTGTTTTAGGGCCGAGTCTTTTTAACTGTTCAACAATTGAAAAGGAAATAATTAACATACGACTACAGATTCCAAAATGCAACAGGCCTTTTGTAGTTACAAACACACTTGTAAAATTACAATCAATAGCAGGCCAATGAACAATATACTATGGGTAATATATAGATCATATCTCGGGTGACCAGATCTCTTTCTCTGAGACCGTTTAACAAGATAAGGATAGATTCCCGGTGCTTTTATTTAAATTGACGTATCTGTGACCACGTGTGACCGTATGTAATATAACTAGTCCGCAAAGCGCTCCCATAACTTGGGTCGAGTTTGCACTATTTTTTGGGGGGTTGCAGGGCCTGTGTTATGCCCCTGGTGGCGTCAGCCACAGCTGGGAGTGGTGTGAAATCACAAACATTAGTGACACAACACCTATGTGGTGCGTACAGCAGAAGTGGCATGAGCCACAGCTCAGTGTAATGGGGAATAACAATGTTTCACATCACATGTGTAGATGCCCAACAAGTATACATGTGAGCCAATTCTTTCTGGGAATAACATATGGCTTGGTTACATCAGGCACACAGACGGAGCTGAACGTAGTCGGTGGGGTGGTCTTGAGCCCTCCCTCTCCATGGAAGCGTGGATATCAGCACACAGGTTGACTACTCGTGTCAGTACCCGTTTCATGTCCCCCTGACATGCTAACGTGGCTTCCTACTTGCATTTGTCTGACATGAATCAGAGCATTGACATGTAGCGTCCAATAATGGGCATTGTGCACATTCAGCGTGCCTGTGAACAACAGGTGTGATCTCTGGCACAAGACACTAGAGGCCTACCTCAGTACATTCAGTGTGTCCCTGTGCCACCCCTCCACCGGAGCATCGGACCCTCGTCTTTAAGAAAAAGGTTGAAAATGGGAGGATGTTGGCGACAGTGGAGCGGTAAATGGTAGCCTGCTGGCAGTGCTGGGAGGGGGCCAACAGGTTCACCAATCATAGTAGCGCTGTGCTAGTGAGAGTCGGGCCAATGTAGAGATCAGTTTCCTTACTTTTCTCCCACCCCAGCGTACTGCGCAGCCGCAGCACTAGCCAGCGAGTTGATAGAAGAAGCAAGCAGTATTTCAGATTCGTGACTCATGCAGCAGCAGGCCTCAGATTAATTAAGGCAGTAAGTAATGATTTCCTAACATTGGGTGAACCGACAGGTACTCAGGATTTTGGACCTGGCCAAATCAAGTTCTTGCCTTGACCTCTTGCCTTCTCTTAAACGAGGTCCTTCCCAACATGGTATATCAGTGAACGAGAGGATGTGGCGTAACAGCCAGATCTGCCGACCTTGGAACTGGGGAACCCGGTTCAAGTCTCGGCATCGGCTCAACACATCCTGTGATTCTGAGCAAATCATTTAATTTCCCCATGCCCTACCTACCTAAAATGAATGTGTATTGTCGATGCCACTTAACTGGGTTTGCAGACCCAGACATTTCCTTACTGGAGTCTTGACATGCACAGCACCCTTCGCCCCTGCTGCCCTCTCCTCAGTACAGGAAGACAGACATCGCTTGTCACACTTCCAGCTTTATCACTCTCTTCTAATATTATATCTTGCCCCCAAATAAGAAGCAATTGAGATGTGCCTGTTGATTTGTGGAACCCTGCTCGTGCTTGCTAATATAGACTGCATGCCACCAGTAAAGCTGAGAACACTAAAACCCCACTTGACTACATTCAGCTAACTGCGACGTTCTGGACCTTCCACTCATATAGGTATTACGTCTGGCTTTCAGCAGTGCCAGTTGAGGATGAAGGTGAAGCCAATAGAGTAAGTGGGTGGAGGAAGTGGGTGGAGCCGGGGAAGTGGATGTGGCCTCCTACAAAAATTTGAGCACCTGCACTTAATATTTTACAAATTAAGCACTGCCTTTGCCCTCTTTACATTGCCATGCACCTGACCTGAACGCAGCGGGGCTATTAAGATGCCTCTTCACCTTTCGTCTCAAGGGTCAGCTATTGACCCCATCAGGCCGGACCAGAGAGATGCCTTCATTCGTTCATTCTAGCAAATCTGTTCTCCATGTCTCTTCCGCTGGGCCCCTAGGGCGCAGCCATGGCACTGCAAGACACCACCATTAATAATCCTATCTAAATGTGTAATGGGTCTTACGACCTCTGCTACTTTCCTATTGAGAACAGCTTTCAAAAGGGCGGTACCTGTGGAAATTTAAGGGGAGAAGCCCACCTGCTTTTTATTCAAAATAAACTCAGACATAAAAAATAAAAATTCAGGGAGTTTGCCTGTCATTTCACAAATCGTATGACAAATGGACTTACCGCTCCCCGGGAGCCCAGAAGCAGCGGTTGATGGCTCTGTCACGCTGTCTTGTAGTGTGCCGTTCACTTCCTGTTTGTGAACTTCTCAAAGCTAAATCCGGAACCCGAAGCTGCGCTGGAGAGGAGGCCGCTTCCGAAAACCGTCTGCTTGCTTCCTCTTTCGGAGCGCTTCGAGGCCGCGCCGGATCTGTGCTCAGACAGTCCCCGTCATCCGGGCCCGAGCCTGCAACGTCAACTGCAAGGAAAGGAAGTTTGTTGTGTGACACAGAATCTGGTGACGGGCAACTCTTGCTTAGTCGTGACACATGACCTCGTCTCCAACTTTACCGACGTTAACTCAACCCTCTGTCACACACAAAAGCCCTTTTTCAATTGTGTTACTTTCTGTTCCTTTCATTTTTCCTGCACGCTTGGATCACATATTTAATTATCTCACCGCGAAAAAAAAAAGTTCAATTTTACTTGACAGCTTCTTCCCCAGTCATAACTGACATTTATTTCCCACTGCTCTGACGTCACAGCTCGAGATCCCACACCGAACAATTATTTTTCCAGGTCCTGTTTCCTAACACAAAAGAAGGCCCCACAATTCCCGGAGGAGAAGTGATCAACTACTTAAATGTAGATATATTTTTTCACAACTAACCTTAAATAAAAAGCAAACAGTACCCCCTGCTCTGTTACATTTAAAACATTAGGGACCCGAATAGAGTTTGGCGGAAGGGTTCTTCATCACAAAGGTTACTGATATCCCATCCGCCTTATTACAAGTGTCCTTTGATTATAATGCTCTGTAAAAAGGCATCTGTTATGTTTATGATGGAGTAGCCCGTTCACCAAACTCTAAATCAGGCCCAAGACGTTTAAAATGGTTTCATGATTTTGGGCTGCAAACAAAAAAATATAAAAAAGGGAACTAACAAAAACAGAAATGCTAAATTTTCTAATATTCAAAATAAATATATTATGGTAGAAATATTGCACAGCCTTTTTTTTTAAAATATACCAAAAAAGGAAAACAGTTTTGCATAAAATACCCATCTATAGGATCCATTCATAACATAAAATAGTACATGTGTAGTAGGTACCAAGAGGAATGCCTTTCACCTTGGCGACAAAAGACAGAGAATGGATGGTCGGAATGCGGAACAAATCAAACATTCACCCCCAGTCAAGAGATCTGGGTTAAATCCATTGTTCTTTAGCTCACTTCACCACCCCAGTTTAGACCCAGCCATATGCAAATAATTCTTGGCCCTACTCCTCATGGGAACAGTCCAGCCCGAACTGCCAAGCCAGGTCCTCCCTGTACCGGAAACAAGCGCCCTGGGACCGGTATCGGGGTATCACCCCTTATTTTTTTTCATAGGGCTTGTGATTTAAACCATGCATATTGTGATTGTCCTGGAGCAGCACCTCCAGGAGTACAAAGAATGTCAGTAAAGTCAAGCGTCCTGACTTTGCTGACATTCTTTGTCCTGGAGCAGCACATGTTTGGCGCAATGTCAGGAAGTCACACAGAACCTTTTACAACGCCGACGTAAAATAACTTTGTTTAGGGGTAGAGGAAGATGCTCATACTCAGTGATTGACACACACACAGGAGCAATCAGTCCTGATTAATAACATTAGGATACGCAGGACATGAATAGAGCTCAACAGGAATACGTGTCCTTGTCCTTCTTTGATCCTGAGGAGGCCTAGATTCAGTATAGCCGAAACACGTCTGTCTTTATTATTTAGAGGAGTCTATGCTATGTGAATAAAATGGACTCTGGCTGATTCACTTTGAATGCAAGGAGCATGGTTATTAACGAAGGGTTCTTCGTCCTACTGCGTGATATTTTAGACTACCTCCATGTGAATTATTAACTAAATAAGTATATAAATCCCTATATCCTTAAAGACGTACAACGAGGCATAATGAATAACATGGGCTGAGGAAACTCGTAATATTCTTGGTGGGGCCGCAGCGGCCCCTCCACGCATACTACGTTCTCAAGACTGCGGCGCAGTGGTCCCAGGGCGGCCCAACCTCCCTGGTCCTAATATGGCGGTTGGAAGACTACCATCTCTGCGCACCCACGAGTCTGGTGGTCCGTGGACCGCCAGACTCGTAATAAGCCAAGTGTGTTGCATGCCTAGATCCTAGAAAAATTAAGCTTCTGAATAAAATTCTAATGTGTGTGTGAGACCGCCATATGATTATAAACCTTATTTTCAATGCTATTTGTGCAAACAAAATAGAGAAGTTTCCATTCCCTATTGTGCACACAAGATTTCTGTATTTCAGAGCTAATCATTTTCTGAAAGTTGCAGTACAAAATTACAAGGTCCTTCTGCCTTGCACAGATTGCTTTTTGGAAGGAAATAAGAAAAGAAACATTTGCTTAGCATTCTGTGTGCCTCTACAACATTTGCCTGCTGTCCGTAGCTCCAGTAACAGAGCCATTGTCTACTGTTACAGAGTCATGATATGAGAAGCTGCACAAAAAGCAGCTTCTCCTTTTTTTAATAAATAATCATTGGAGGGACGAGTATAAAGAGTGGTGAAGATATGGAATGAGCAGCACGCACAGACTACTATTGCCGACAAGGGGCATGCCATAGAGCGGGCATCCGACTGATGGCCGGCAGCTCGGAGGTATGCGCGGATGGATACATGACTTGGCATATCGACCTATTTATACTAGAGAGATTACTAACTGCTCCGATAAGCTAATCCTGGAGCTAATAAAATATACATATATATTCACAGGTGTTCGGTAGGAACTAGGCTAATCTAATATAGGAAGCAGGGATGTATGGTGTAAAAAGCTTTAGGCATCTTTAATGTTCCTTTAGGTTTTTATTAAGACTCCTGAGATTATTATTACCATCATTCTGATACACAAAACATATGAGTTGATTTTTCATAACAAATTAGTTTGTGTTGTAAAATACTAACTACTGTGTGTGGGTCCACAAAAATAAATAAATATATATATATATATATATATATATATATATATATATATATATATATATATATATATATATATATATATATATTTTCTCCCTGTAAATAAGAGTTGCTCTGACAGGGTTGTCTGACTTCTAGGACTTCTTGGTCTTAAATAAGCCTAACTCGTCACAGATAAGAGTGAAGGACACCAGCCCATTCTCCGTTTCACCATGGGGGTGCGACAAGCACTGGGCTAGGGAGTGCTTCCAGGAAATGTAGAAGTTCACGGCAATGGTAATCCAACAAGAGGGAGGGAAATATCCAATTCCATGAGCTCCACAGAGTGCTGTGGAATGACCAGCTCTATAGTCGTGGCATATTCAAAGGCATAAAGGTTGATGTCTGGTGATTTGTTGCCGCAGATAGGCCAGAAAAGGTGTAAGAGAGTCTTTCGCATGTCAGGAGATTGACTTTCACAACTCTACCACTCTGACACAAGCACTGACCTGTTAAGATACTGGGACAGGAATGTCCCCTGCATGGGATGCAGCCATGTTCCCCTACCCGAGTGCCTAACTGCATGTATATCAGGTATTGTGACTTTTCTTTTGGCCCTGGTGTCATGCTAGTCTACGTGAGTGTGCAGTATCCTCGCCTAGGCCTGTCCCAGACTATGTAAGGTCATTGCCCTTGCCTGTGACCTGGACAGACACACCAAGCATGCCCCTATTGTGGGTAGTGGATTACTATCCTGTCCTGGCTATAGCACCTTAAGCGGAGAGGGTAGCATACCTTGTTTTTAGAAGGATCAAACGTTGGAAGTGTATTGCATGCACTTCCACAGTTAGGGGGATATAAATCAGACACTGCAGTGAGGAGGATAAAGGCAGGGATACATTTAGAAATTCCATGTGGCATTTTGTTACAAAGGAGCTGCTTAGTAGTCGTCTTTGGCACTGCCTTTTGGTGGATAGTAAGGGTAAAGGGTGGGACTGCAGTCTGTGTTGTGAGTGGTAAGGAAGGTTCTAGGTGTGGGTTGCCTTTTTCTCTGTCCCTAATTACGTCCTCAGTTGTGCTAATGACAGACAGGTGCAAAAACCTGGGTGCTCCAGGTTGGAGACAGACCTATTGCTACCTACTGTGAGAAGCATCACTCTGCACAAATGCTGTATCTGGAGAGCTGCCCGGGGAGGACACTTGAAAGAAGGCCCACGACAAACAGTTTCTACAATTTGAGACAGTAGCTCTACATCTCCTATCAAGTTGTGCACAAATGTGGGACCCAAACTGCACTACTTTGTTCCAGTTGCAAGTCATTTATGAACAGAGAAGGAAGTGCCCTGTAGAGTGCGCAAAGGATCGCTGTGCAATCAGGGCTGGTTTCTCCATGACACTCAGTCTCCCAGGGATGAGGGATATCACCTGAAGTCTGCGCTTTCTACCGGAAGAGCTGTAGATCTGCCCTGAAGAACCTAGAAGCCTGTTGAGAGAGGGAAGGAGTCTGCCTATCCCCGCAGGAGGAGAGAGGCCCAATGTGTCCTCAGTGGCTGTGGGACAGGGACAGGAACAGGTTAAAGAGGACATTGTGCCCTGTGCCTCCTCCTCCAGTCTCTCATCCTGGTTCCCTGCAGTAACTGCAAAACCATGATCACCTCAAGGACAGTCGGGGCTCAAACTACAGTGTTGCTGTTGGCCTGGATGAGAACTGCAACTGTGTGATTGCCATAGGCCAAGTCGGGGGCTGCACCTACCTCCGGTCCAATCAGAACTTCAACTGCCGTGATAACCTTTGGGCAAACCCAGGCTGCATCTGTCCTCGGTCCAGGCAGGTCCACATCACCGTTCTGCTGCGACCTTTGCTGCGACCTCTGCTGATGTCATAGGAAGTAGGAATAAGAGACAGAGTTTGCATTTGACTGTGTGCCAGAATGTTGCACCTCTGTTTGATTTATGCTGTCTCCTGATCAGGGACAGTTACCTGTGTGACTATTGTGGTTGTATAGTATTTAGTACATCTGTGTAAAAGTCTTTATGTCTTGTAAAGACAAGCTTTGAGCTGGACGTTGACATTATTGTGTCTGTTGGTTGATTGTTGAGTGCTTTTTTTTTTTTTTATTAGCCATAAGTATAATACAATACACCAAAAACGAGCACATAAGTAAATACCATTCACCAAATCCAAAAAAGGAACACAAGGGAGCACAAAGAATAAAACTTGCATTATACAGACAAAAAATGAACTTAAAGATATCTTAGTAAGCATGACTAATAACAGTAACGAACACAAACAAAATTCATGTATGACAAGTTCTAGTCCCACTGAACACTGGACCACACCCGTTGAATTTTTTGCCAAGAACGTGGACCTCTAGCTTTGGCAAGAGCCATCTCCATTTCGTAGATTTCTCGGAGCAGGACCCAAAACTCGTTAATGCTAGTACATGTTTTTTTAATCCAAGCACGAGCAATGCACAAACGGGTACTTACAATTAAAATTGATACAAGTAATCCCGTAAGACAACCTCAATCCTGTACTACCCCCAATACGATTTCCTTCTCAGTCATCTGAATATCATGACCAGCCAGCATTGAGAAAACATGATTAACCTCAGACCAAAATAAGCTCAACCCTGGACACGTAATAAACATATGTCGTAGATCAGCGGCATACACTTGACACTTTGGGCAACTTGTTTTGGGTAAAAATGATTGATTCGCAGCCCATTTAGAAATAAGCTCAGGGGTATAGTACAGCATAAATATAACCCTGTGCTGCTGTAATTTCAAATTAACCGAGTGCTGAGCTCGAGCACCCCCACAGTATCTTCCTGAGATACCCGTCACTGCGTGCCCTTGATGCCCTGAGTATCAGTGTGGAAGGGGTTGTATTTGGCCCAGTTGCAGAACCATAATAGGACGGAACCCTGGATATCTGTGGCAGACACCCTTAACACTCACCGTTGAGGCCCTGTAGCCCCTGCCTGTCCCGTGGCCCCCAGAGCGGGGTGTGACAAGACATTTGCCATTTTTATCCTACAGGCCCATTCATCGTTAGGCAAATCTCTGGCAAGATGATCTACACCAAAAAAAAAAAAAAAACAGAAAGCACTGGCAAAGCCAATAAGTCACCCTCATAACTGAAAGTGCGTCTTTAGTCACTGGTAAGTTCAGGCAATCAATAAGTCATCTTACCTGCACAGTATCACTCATAAATCCATTTATCCATGAACTGACTCATTCTTGCATTCACCCATATACCTATCTACAACTAAATACACACTCAGGCTTAACCAGCACATGGAAGACATATCAAAAGAAAAGAAAAATGGAAAAAGATAACATAACATGCTGTTGCCCAAATGTACAGGGTGTATGGTTGCAATAAAAAAATAAAAAAAGGAGGCCATCTTTCATAGGTTTTGAACTTAGTATACTGTTGTTTTAAAGTTCCAAAGTGGCCTCCATCTTTAGAAGCAATGTGTACCCCATGGTGGAGTGGTAAAGTGATTATATCCTATGCACAATACCATTCAAAGATGACTGCTCGTTATACATGTGCAGGGCAGCCATTTTTACAATGGTATTGTGCATAGTGTACCACTGTTATACCAATTCAACATAGTTGACATAATGCTTCTAAATGTAGCAATCACATTGGAATAGTAAAACAATGATTCACTATGGACAATGTAATTCCAAGATCGGCACTCGGTTTACAAGCAGGGGCCGCAAAGTCTGTGGCACGCTCCAGATGAAATGAGTGGCAAGCTAGTGGCCCAAGTAGCATTCTCTAAGGAGCTGTAAGATGCTAAAGAAATGCATTTAAAAAAATAGAAATAAAGAAGTTAAAAGCAACCAAAAAGAGAAAAAGGACACCTAAAGGATTGGCACCTCCCAACCATGACAGTAAAGCACACTCATTTTCAGGCAGATAAGCACATGTGATCAGGCAAAATGCCATCACTCACTGGGCAATAGAGCCAGTGGCTGAAGCGAGCTATCCCACTGACCAGTGCTGTATGCGATCACAAGCAGAAGCAGAATGTGAATGGCACTTAAAACGGTCAAAAGAGACTGATACCAAAAACGTCTGTGTGTGTACATGTGTATGTATGTTGTTTATGACTTATCAATTTTCAGGGTGCACATTTTCTACCCCAAAGGTACCTCAAAGGCATAACCAACACCTCAGACCATTCCTACTAAGATAAGTTGTGAGATTCCATGTAACAAAAGACCTGTCAATAGTTTTTAAAGAGCCACCCTTACAGGCCTATTGTCTTTACACATGCTTATCATAAGACATAAGCCCAGTGTACTTCCTTTGTCATAACTTTGCATAGTGCACACATCAGACATTTATCTTCTGAGATAACTTTTCCTAATTAACTAATCAGGCCTACATCCTGTAAAATTGGCTTGCTACCATAACCAATTCAGGCATGCTATTTTAAGCATGAGCTTTTCCATAAAGCAAACATCAGGCATACAGTCATACCATTTTACAACATTGTACATTATACATATATGTGGCAACACAACACACAGCTCCTCTACAGGAACCTAACAAGGGTTCTAACAGTGCAAGTGTTCTACACCCAATGGTTTGTCAGGGTTGGTGACTAGCTCCAAAACCCTTTCCTACCACTGTATTCTCTGAGAGTCAATGTAAGCACACACCTGCCAACAGCCTTTAACCGAGCATGGAAAGAATCCACCCTTGAAGGCCTATTGGCTTTAACGCATGATTTTCAAAGTAAATAAATCAGGTCTATTGCTTTGTCGTAACTTTCCATAATCAACTGACCAGACCTATGGCATTTGACATAACTTTCACCAATCAACCTATTAAGCCTATAAGCTTCATCAGTGTCTTGTCACCATCACCAGCTCCGACCTACTGTACACATCAAGAGCTCCCCCCCAAGGCAAGCATCATATGTGCAGTGATAAAACTGAAAATATACTTAAAATTACAGTTGGCAAAAGAATATCTAATAAGGATTGTCACAGGGTTTGTCAAAGGAGATAATTAATATCAAAACCTTGCCTGCTACAGTAATCCTCGGGATTCCATATAACAAAATACCTGTTTACAGGCTTTAACACTGTGCAATAACAATCCACTCTTAAATACCTATTATCTTTAGGATATGCTTTTCACAATAGACATGTCAGACCTACAGTCTTTGTCGTAACTTTATATCATAAACAGATCAGGCTATAACATTGATCACTGGCTTGTCACTATAACTAACTCAGTCCTGCTGTATTAATCATAAGCTTTCCTACAAGGAAAAAGTTGGAATACATGCACTCTTCTTGAGCAGAAGCATACAACTTCTGCCGGATCTACGGCTGAAATGAAGGTGAGCAACATGTGGGTGGAGCCAAAGCTCCTCTCTCACTATTGCTTAATAAAGCTGTTTTTCTGGTGATCACATAAGGCAGGGCGATAGCTAGGTTGTCAAGTCAGACTTAAGCGCAAAAACACGTGTTGCAAGTTCAAAATCAGTACTTGTCCTAACATGAAAAATAAGACCCTCGGGAACCCATCCTGAAATCACTCCACCAAATCTCTGTGGCGATAATAAGTTCAAAATAATTTGTCCCAAGCTAACAACTTCTGGGACCAGAGTCCATGCTAACTGCTAAAGGTATCCCTTTCCCAATAAAAACTCAAGTTGTGGCTTAGCTTGTTACGTTGTTTGTACCTAAGAGACATGGAGGTACAGAGCCTATGGCACAGCCTCCCACACCACCACTTCTAAAGTAATTCTGAGACGCATTAGTCCCTCCCCAAGAGCTCAACCAAACCACCTACCTTTATGAAATATCTGAAAACTCCTGTGACAAATCTAAGACCGCCATTCAAGGGGATTGAAATCAACCCAAGTTTCAGAGTCTCTGGAACTATGCGGCAGTGGAACACCATGTGTAAGAAAGGACAAATTGTGACAGCATTATCAATTCTTTTAACATTTTAAAAACACTGATTAAAGAGGGTTCACACTAATATTAAAAAACATAGAAAGAAAAATATACACATTCAGCAGATCCTATTCAAAATGTTATTTAGCAACAAATAATTTTGTCTGTCATGGAAGCGTCAGGATATAATTCCACTAGCATGTCCTTTCTACCTCCCAGAGCAAAACAGTAAACATACTGTATAAAACATACACAAAATTGCATTCTGCAGAAAACAAAATACATATACAGGCACGCGTGCTGTGATAAAAGATGTGCACTAGTTATTCCTCATATGCAAGCTATGTTCAGTGTTAGTGCTACCATATGCTTGCACTATAGAGCATCAGCATGTCTTTCCGGTAAGGAACAGCCCTGCTGAACAGCAAAGCACCGTGAGCATGTATTAATCATGCTTCTCACCTGGAGGTGTTTCAGGTTTCAAGACATCACACCTTGAAAAGATATGCAAACGGTTTCGGATTCTTTTAAAGTCTTAGTTCACTCTTGAAATAACTGCGTTTGTGAAGACAATGTCTGTGATATAAACATCAATGCGTTTGAAAAGCGAAATAAAACATGTTTATAACACAGATTAAATCATTCCTCACAATATGCATGAATTACATAAACGTTTTAGGATTCTGTTTAATTCAGCACACAAAACCCATTCTCTGTGATCGTCAACTGGGGATGTTTACACTAGATATGCAAATGGTCACCTTTTTAAAATTCTGAATACAGAAAGCCCCAGTTCATGCGCCCAGTTAACTGTTGCAAAGTGTAAGGTGTGGCCTTGCACGCCGTTTACATCGACTTTAATAACTTTTGATCCGTTTGAACTCAAGACTTTTTAAAGCAGAACAGATCTAGCAGATGCCAGATTATATTGTTGCATACGTGCACAGAAAAAAACACGGCACTGTATTTTCCAGTGGCGCTGCACGTAACCATCAGATCTGATTGAGCGAAGTGCCACAAAAGTGGCAGTTGGCAAGCTGGTTTCAGCCCCTCCTTCATTCAACAGCACTTCCAATCGGACTGCATGGATCAGGAAAGCCGGCCAGCGGCCTGATCATGTTGTGTGGACCCCCAGACCACATGCAGTCACGGCCGTGGATTTCCTAGGGTTGGAGAGGGCGCAGAGGAACATGCAACAGGGGCACTGCCTTGGTACCATCTTCAAAGCTGCCAACTGCTTCCTACTTTGGATGACGACAGAACTACCCTGACATGGGGTTAAAGAAAAGGTAGAATACAGGAGACGCTGAGGAGGCTGGGATCCCATCTGAAAGGCTTTATGATCTCACGACTCTAAAGTGACTGTTATGGTCTTTTCTTCCCGGCAGTGATTCACAGCACTACTGGTATGCGCTCATCCTTCCGTTCTCTTATTGAAATATTGATTTCTGTTGGTTTGATGTTTTCAATGCCTCGTTGTCCAGTCTAGGCCTATACAGCGATATATATTCCAACTGACCCCAGAGATCAGGATCATCGACCATAAGCAACATAAAGGATGAAATCACACCAGGAATTACATCGATTCCTCTTTTGTGTGTAACAGGGCAGCAGCAGCCATCCAACACTTTGGTACTGTTCCAGCATCCCGGGGCGGCTCTACCGTAATGACGGAGGAGCGTCGCCCCACTGGTCAGAGTCTGTCACAGAAAAAATAAAATGATATTAAAACAATATAATTTTATTTTTCTCTGAGGGGCTCTGGCTGGGCCACTGCAGGAGTGGTGGGCACTTAGAAGTGCGCATGTAAGGTAGGCCAGACCGTCCTAGGCCGGCCAACCAGACATGCGTACTTCTATTTCTCTAACCTAGATTTGTTTACAGCCGGGTTGGAGAAAAGCCACAGACTCCAAGGCAGTGTCTGAGCGGCAGACCAGGCTGCTCAGAAAAATACTGGCGCTGCTCTCATAGGATAAGAGCAGCGACTGGATTAGCTGGGGAGCGTATGCCTTCCCAGAGACTGGCAGGAGCGAAGCACAGAGGTGGCTGTCGGTGTAGCGAGCGGTAAGTTATTTTTTTTTATATTACTTTTACCCTTAAATCCCGTCTTCCCTCCCCCCACTTTCGTTGTGCGCAGCCGCCACTGCCAGCATCTTAACTGGCACGCAAGGAGGGTGGCTAGGGCACTGTTGCCCTGCAGTCAGTGAGCGGCTGGGAGGGCAATTCTGCGTAGCTGTAAAGTGTCTCTGGTCTGAAGGGGGCTTATTCTGCTTCTTCTATAGTATCTGCCCAGTTTTCTGGGTGGCACTGGTTACCGGAGGAAAGGGTCTCATTCCTCAAGCACTGATTCTCAGGAATTATTGTGCAAAGAGCCATCACAAGCACCTGAGATGGTACTAAGGACATGTGCCACCCGAATGACTGTCAATAGTTACAGCAAAAATTAAACCAGAAATCCACACAAGAAACTTCTGGGCTCATATAGGAGAACTAAAAACAGGAAATGTGCTGAAAATTTACTCTACTACCTTGACTGAATAAACCCAGTTCTTTTTCTGGTCTTTTCTCAGTAAGGTCCCTGATGACTTGGATTGGTTCTTATTTTTTCCTTTTTTAGGTCGAAGCCTACCAGACAGCTCAGCTTTCTGGTTTGCAAAAGAGATCTTAGGGACATTCGGAAAGCTTCCCTGGGAATGCATTCCACCCATTGCTTACAATTTGCTTTGTGGTTTGTAACTCACATTTCCTTGCTTTCTATTTGCTGGCTTAACTTGTTTTAGGCTATCAAGCTTGAGTTCATCCCTTCCGTGGAACTAGTTTACATACTGTATCCTTCAGAGCGCTCTCGTTTCTGTAAACTGGCCTTTAAATCTTGTTCTAATCTTGTCATATTTGCTGTCCATTCAAAGACAGGTCAAATGTCAGGCTCTGTCTTCCAAGGGAGCTTTGAGTTTACTTTTCTTTTTCTGACTTCAAAGCAAGAGGATTTATGTGCCAATCTTGCAGTGAAAGAAAGGCTTAGTTTCTAGCACAGAACACATTTTAAATGTCTGTAAATGAACTGCAGATATGTAAGAAAAATATCAGAATTCGCAAAGCACAAATGAGAGCACTTTTTTGTAATTTTGAACTGCAGTGGAAACAAATATTTTAATACAATCAAAACAAATCAATTCAATAGGTCAGCGCTTCTTAACATTTTTACTTCTGTGGACCCCCTCTGAATCATTATTGAAATCTGGGGACCCCCTACTGAATCCTTATTGGAATCCGGGTACCCCCAACGAATCATTGCTGGAAGCAGAGGACCCCTGCCTAAGCACTTTCGATGATTTGAATCACAAAAAAGTATACACAAAATGCAGAAACAAGCATTAATAAAACAAATACACAAATTATGAAATATTTAATTAGCAAACCAATGTAAAAAAAAAAAATCTGTTTTAATTTTAATAGGAAGGTTGGAGCTTTTCTAAATTCAATTGAGGCCACTCATCATCCATAGTATATTCTGTTTGATGCACTAGCACTGCTCCCACAAATCAATCTGAGGATGCTAACTTAATTTTTAACTTCCAATTTCAAATCCCTTCACATTTACAGACGTTTTCAAATTTTCAATTGTACATTTTGCTTTTTTTTATTGATATACTCTTTATTAATCTGTTAAAATTATTTAATTTTATAAACAGTCGTGGACCTCCTGAGTAGGATTCCGGAGCCCCCAGGGATTCCCAGACCACAGGTTAAGACCACTGCACTACATGATGACATTTCCACACATTATCATGTTTGCGCTGTACACTTTTGTCAGTAAAACTGTATGTCTGTGCAAAGGTAATGGTCAGTTGAACTGAAAATGTGTTGTCTGTAATGCCAGTGCGCTACCACATCATGCGCACTCCACTTTACGCCATCCCACTCTAATCTGCACAACTCCATGCCAGTGCACTATATTGTGCCCCAATCCACTCTATGCCACTGTACGTCACTGCACTCTAGACCTCTTCACTCTACGCCTCTCTACTCTACTGTACACCACTCTACTTTATGCCAATGCACTCTACGCCACTCTGCACTCTTCGGCCAATGCACTCTAATCTAGGCCACTATACAACACTGCACTATATGCCATTGCACTCTACGCCTATGCACTCTACGCTACTCTACTCAACACCTCTCTACTCAACGCCTCGCTAGTCTACCCTGCACCACTTCACTCAACCCTGAAACCATACACTCTATGCCACTGCACGCTACACCACTGCACTGTATGCTACTCTACTGCACTCTGCACCACACCACTCCACACCACTGCACTCAAAACAATGCACTCTAAGCCACTATATGATACACCACTGCACTCTACATCATTGCACTCTATACCACTCTATACTACACCACTGCACTTTACGCCACTCTACACCACTGCACTCTATGAAAAGCTACTCTGCCACTGAACTCTATGCCACTGCAACAGAACAGCACTCTATGCCACTATTTTATGCGCCACTCTACATCACTCCACTCTATGCCACTGCACTCTGCGCCATTCTACTCCGCAGCACTCCAATCTACACCACTGCACTCTACTCTATACCACTCTACTCTATGCCACTACATTCTATGTCATTCTACTGTAGTCCATGCCACTGCACTTTATGCCACTGAACCCTACAGCACTGCACTCTACAGAACTGCACCACTGCACTTAACACCACTGTACTCTATGCCACTGTACTCTGCGCCACTGCATTCTAATATGCTGTGACACTACACTCTATGCCACTGCATCAAATGACACGCCATTCTACGCCACACCACTCTACACCACGCCAAACAGCAGCCACGCTTGTGTACAACATGGCTAAAACACATTGGCAAAGCCAATAGATCTTGCATAGGCGAGACCTTTTGGCTTGCCAATGCTGGTTTGTCCCCGCGCCCTCTGATGTCTGAAGTGTCCATGTTCCATAACTGATAAGCCATGTGCATGTATTATCACCTGCTCTTACTTGGGTTATATCCCAAGCTTTTCTCACACTGTGTAGACTACAGAGGTGTGCCTGTTTTCCTTTTTTTTCTCACGTGTTTTCAATTTATGTTATGGACCTTATGCTAGTTTGATTTTCCCAGTGTCTAACTCACATAACAATAATCTCTGTCCTGTATACCTCTTGTGCTTCGAGTCTTCCTGGCTAAATGTGCCTTCATCTGAATTAATTAGATTATTTTGCATTTATGTAGCACCAGATACCATTGTTATAGCATTGCAGTACATTGTCTTTTCTGAGCACCCTTTAATGGAAGTCCCAGAAGGTTATCCATCAAACTCAACAAGGAACTATCATTTGATAGTGCATGTCATTTTCTTGGTGTTCGGTTTTGTGTTATTATTATTAGAGAGTTCGTTTATGGTAAAGTTTCAGAATAGTTTGGATGCGTAGGTGTGAAGCGTGAAAGTAATATTAATTTAATCATGGAGGATCTTTGTGGTGTTTTAGGCATGTGGGTGAGTGTGCTGAAAGACTTCTCTCTTTTCCTGTCATTTGGGAGGCAATGATTACTTTATACTCTGCTCTTACTGTTAATTTGGCCTCAGTGGCGGCTCCTCCGCTAAGGCGGAGGAGCGTTGCCCCACTACTCTCTGCGAGCAGTAGAAAGGAAAACTAAAATGAAAATAACCAGCGTTATTATCATTTAAGTTTTCCATTTCCTGGTGCGGCGGTGCGGGACGGGGCTGGACTGCCAGAGCAGGGGCCAGGAGGAGGAGTGGTTGCTCCACTCAAAAGTACGCATAACTGTTTGGCAGGCCCTCTCTGGCCGACCAGAACAGTTATGCACATTGAACATGTTCTGCACCCAGGCTGCATTACAGCCTGGGTGCAGAACATGCCCAGGTCCCCATTCCCCATCTGAGCGCCGAACCACGGTGTTCAGACCAATCACAACGCTGCACTGCAGCTTTGTGATTGGCTAAGGGAGTCAGGAGCCTGGGTGTTTCCTGGTTACTGCTTCCGAGGCGGCAGCAAGCGGACTGAGAGGCGGCAGCCGGCCGGGTGGCCAACCTGAAGGTAAGTGTTGTTTATTTTTATTTACAACCCCCCCTCCTCCTGCCCCGCCCCCCCCTGTAAATAGTTTGACCTCTATTGGCCAACTGTATGGCTTTGGGGCTGTGTTGTGCCCATGATGGTGTGAGCTCTCCGTCTACTTTTTGCTATATGAGTATTTCCATTTATGGGTGTGACTAGAACTGGTGGATGTCTGATTAAGCGCAAATATGGTTTATGGGAGCAGTGATGGAAGCTTGTGTTAAGGACTGTCTACAATGTACTAGCTGAGACTAGGTGTTGTGAGCCTTGGGTTGGGTGTATGTGCATCCCGAAATAGCTATTTTGTAATCTAGGGTGCTGTCTATGCCTTTGTGATGCCTTTTAAAATATGTTTATTAGCTTTTGAGTATACAGCATTTACAACAGCACAACGACACAAAGGTTTCAAGCATATCACAGTACAGAGCACAATTTCCAGCCAAGGGACCTTTCCTTCCTAGAAACAGAACCACATTTGCCAAGACCTTCCCCCAATCCATCTATAAGCAATACATCAGGTTTCTTTGTCCTGACCTCCTCAAGGTGGTCTATTATTCGGGGGGTTCAAAGTTCATGTACGACTTTGCAAAATTTGGGGTGTACACATACACAGATGTTCTATGTGTACCTGACATACTGATGTGACAGATTATCTTTGGAAGCCTTGGAGAGGAGTAAGGGGCTACTCTGGAGTCCTCAATGCAGAATAGAGCTTATAGTGTTGAGTGTGTCTCCATTCCTTTGCCCAGAAGAAGACCCAAATAGATGACTAAAGCACACTCACTCATAACGGGTCGAAACATTGACAAAATATACACGTGGCCTGCACTGTAGGACTGTGTGGGGATATAAGTAAAATGCTTTATTCGTCTCCATCTTCAGATTGATATACAAGAGACTTTACACCAGTGCCTCCTACACAATTGTACAAGAGAAAGAAATGTCACAGTATCTTGCGCAATTTTCACACCACACGAGCACCTTGCTTAAATTGTTTTGTTGATGACATATTATGAAATTGCTTCAACAATAATATATATTATATATATATATATATATATATATATATATATATATATCTTAAGCATGTTTGTTTCTTGTAACGTATTTACATTTATTTTATATGAGGAATGATTAGATAACTGCCTATGAATTATGGAAATAATGGCCAATAAAGTCCGACAGAACCACCGATGTGTTGTACTGTTAGAAGCCCAGGTTCTGAGGAACACAGGAATTAATATTACGTATGCCCTTGAAAACAACATTTTCAAAGAAAAACGCCCTGAAAGGCAAAGCGCGAAAGAACCACATAGGTCCCATTTCAGGCCACCCCGTTTGCCATCTTTAGAAAGGCGTAAGACAGGAGAGTGTTTTGCATTATATTGTAAATCTAGGCTCTCCGTTTCGTGCCAGCAGCCCGTCAGACATAACACACATGTGCAAATCTGTGTTCATGTCATGCGTTTCCCCACAAATCCTGTAGCATATCAGGCAAGGCTCCACGCCTTCCATCCTTCTACATTTTGAACATACCCTCAGACTTCCTGCCCTCAATGGCTGTAGATGCAAGAGTTTCACTATAGAAGCCAAATTAGCAACCTATGGTTAGGACTTGAAACACAGAATTCCTTGTCGAGGGCCTGGCACTAGGGTAACCGAGCGGTACGGCCAGAAAAGTCCAGTAGTTTTCGGCCTCATAGGCTGGTTTCAGCCCAGTTTAGAGGAGTTAAGGGGCCTCATACTAAGAAAAAGCCAATAACCCGTAAAAGAAAATAAAGGAAAATAACTACGTTGAGCTCATGCCCGTCCATGTGCTCAATGCCAGAGTGATGAGACAAGAGGCAGAAACGGCCATTAGGCCCCCAATGAAATGTTTCTTCATAATAGTATAAATGTAAGAAGTCGTGACTCAACTCGCCCTTTTCACTGTTTTTATCGTGCTAAATGAAGAGTGAAAACGCGCTGGCATTAAGTGATCATAATGTGTGGTGACGTTGCATTAGAAAATACATTCTGTGTAACAGAGATGGAAAGGTTAAGCCTGTAATGCCGACGTGTAGCAAAAAGCAAGATACAGTGAGTCCCCATGCTCTAGTCACAACTGGCCGTAGCCATGGCTTATTAGGGCAATTACTGGGCAGTAATTAAACTCTGCCCCAGCTATTGTGTACTTTTAATCAGCCAATTATTGGGTCAGTATCTAAATCCCTAACTAGGTATGGTGCCCATTCTATCAGGCAATTATTGGGTCAGTAATTATTTCCCCACTCAAATTATTGTGCTCGTTATTTCTGGCAATTAGTGAGCCAATAAGGGCATGATTACCAGACAGTTATGTTGCCAATAATTATGTCCCTAGCCCAGTGGCGTAGCTGGGGGGGCGGTACTGTTTTTTGGGGCGGCGGAGGTTAGCAAGTCGTGTCTGTCGACTACCACCATCACCCCACCAAAACAATACGTCCTTCGGTCTTCCAGCCCACTCCCCCCTCCCCTGGGAACAAGTCGGCCACCACCCCCCCTTACCTGCACCACCGGGTGGCAAGCATAGGGTCCGCCCAGAGTGGCAGTAGGTCTAGCTATGCCACTGCCCTAGCAGACAGCTGGTGTGCCAGTAATCGTGCCAGATTATGCAATAAACCATGTGACTATCAGACCTTTAGAGCAGCAGAAAACAGGTCCTCAAAAGAAGTGGTTGTGGCAGTACTCACGCACCCATTAGGTGGACGGAGGTCAAGTAATCACCTCATCGCACCTTTAGTGTGCCACTGATCAACCTCAATCGGGTTCAAGCAGAACCCTGGGCATTCAAGTCAATTCAATTCAGACAACCAAACAATTCATTATTTGACACAGTCACTATATGCATAAATTGATATGAAAAACTTCGGGACGGGGGTTACCTTCCATTGGTGCAGCGGGTGGCGTGCACCGGGGCCCAAAGGCCTGAAAGGCCAGCTGAACCCCAATTATTGTTGCATTTTAGAATTCAAACAGCAGCAAGGGGGTCAATTTCCTTTTTTGCACTAGTGCCCGCGACACACTGGCTACACTACTGCTCAGGGTTGGAGCATGAGTGCCCAGTAATGGATCATTATATATTGCATCCAATAGTAATAATAATAAATAACGATACCCTGAGGATCGGTATTTATCCGATGCGGTAAAGGACTCCAATTACATCATATCAGATGCAGATTTCGGTGCTTACCATTATTTACTGGGCATTAACCTGCTGAAACTTACCAGTGGAAAATTGTGAAATTGTTGGAGGTGTGATGTTTGCATCCTAAACTTCCAATTGGGAAATATGCAGTAGCATGAGTTACGGTACATATTGCAAGGCACTCGTAATCAGACCTTATTAAATGTATTGAGAGGACTAGGCCAACATTTGGGAATGAAGCGTAGACATCTGTAGGCAATGTGTGCCCCCAAAATATAATTGATATTCAGGTGGTCTCCTACGCAGACGATACCCAACTGCTTCTGACCTATAACAACAATGATCCTGAGGATAAAAAGAAATTTGCCGCCTGTTTGCCAGCAGTTAGCGGATGGCTCAAAAAGGATCCCTGCAGTGCAACCCAAATAAAACGGAGATCTTGCTATTCCATGTCGACCCTCTTCCTGGATGGTTAGAGGCATGGCCAGCCAGTTGTACCACTCCCCCCCCCCCTACTGAGTTGGCCAGGAACCTAGGGGTTCTTATTGACACTTGCCTATCACTCCAATCCCAGATCACAGCTGAGGTTAAATCCACATACCGGATTTTAGGGATGTATGACTTTACATCACATTCCGTTGTAACGCATGCCTTTACCCCGAGTGCGTTACAACGCAAATGCCTTTACCACGCTTACCTTTACCACTCATGGTATCTCAACGAATATGCCTTTACCACGCTTACCTTTACAACAAATTTTATTGTAAAAGCATGTATGTTAAAGGCATATGCATGTCAAAGGTTTCCCTGACCCCTACCCTAAACCCTAATCCTGCTCCCTGGCATACCCCACCCTCTGGCCCCCCAACTCTCCTCCCCTAAACCCTACAAACCTACCCCTGCACGACCCCCTGGCCCTTAGCCCTTCCCCTACCCTAAACCCTAAAGCACTACCCCTGCACTCCCCCCAGCCCTTCTCCTATCCCCTAAAACACTACCCCTATGCTGCCCCATCCGCCAGCCCTTTCCCTACCCTAACCCTAAAACACTACCCTTACGCTCCCCACCCATCCTCCAGCCCTTCTTTAATGCAAACCCTTAAAATTGTAGCCCGCCACCCCAGGCCGAATCCCCCTTGCCTCTCTCCTTATGTAGGCAGCTCGTCGGAGGGGCTGTGCACAATGCTATAAGGAAGCATAAGAGTCTCTCGGTTTCCTCCTATGACGCAGATTGCCTACCAACGCAGCTGCTTCCACACATATGCCCTTACTACTACACATATGCTGTTGTGCAGTTCCTACAAATCTATACGTTCTTTCAAGACAAAGTGAATGCGGTCTATAGTGGGTTCTTACAAAGTGCTGCCCCAGGGTCAGTGCTATCTTTAGGGACTCCTGGTGCCGCCTCGGTGGAAAGGGAAGCCTCCCCAGTATCCGCTGATAGTAATGACCCTCATGAACTTCTTTCCTTTCCTCTACTAACAATGGAGGAGGTTAAAAATCTCCTGTTGTCCACCAAATCTGGGTCCCCCATAGATCCCGGTCCTCCCAACATTTTTCATCTTTTGCCAGAAGTCTTTGCTTCGCATTTGACCCCTATTTTTAACCAAATGTTTCTCTCCGGAATCTTTCCGGCTAATTGGAAATTGGCATCTGTTCTCCCCCTTTTAAAGAAAGCCAATCTGGATGGAGCGCATCCTAATAATTACCGACCAATTTCCAGACTCCCCTTGCCCGCAAAGATGGTGGAGAAAGCCATGAACAGTGTTATTTCTGATTATATGGAAAAGCATGCCTGTCTAGATACTTCCCAGTTTGGCTTCAGAAAGCAACACAGTACTGAACTGGCGTTGATTTCAGCATCTGAAATGATTAGGCAGACCGTTGATGCAGGAGGCAATGCAACACTTGTGCTGCTTGACCTCTCTGCGGCATTTGATACAGTAAACCATCAGAAATTATTGCAAGTCCTGGAGGGGATTGGTATAAAAGGGAAAGCGCTCGCTTTACTAAAATCATTCCTGTCAGGTCGGGAACAGTTTGTGGCTCTTGCGGAGTTCAAGTCGCCTAACTTTACACTGCCATGTGGAGTACCACAGGGCTCGTCATTGAGCCCTACCCTTTTTAATATCTATGTTGCTCCACTGGCAAGGCTAATTAGATCCTTGGGTTTCTCTGCTATCTCGTATGATGATGATACCCAGATTGTGGTCTCAGTGACAGGTTCTCCAGATGATACAGCGACACAGGTCCATACCTGTCTTCGCCAGGTCAGGGACTGGATGTCCTCTAATTGTCTGAAGCTGAATGCTTGTAAGACTGAAGTCTTACTTTTTGGCAATCACACAAACTTTTGGGCCCCTGCTCTGTGGCCCTCAGAGTTGGGTTTGCTACCCAATCCAAAAAACAAGGTAAAAAATCTGGGTGTCACATTTGACTCCATGCTCTCCTTTGAGGGCCATGTTAATCAGGTCACCTCTGTCTCCTTCTACACTCTAAAAATATTGAGAAGGATTCTTCCATTCATTCCAGTTGATCTGAGGAAATTAGTGGTTTCGGCTCTTGTTTTATCCAGAGCCGACTATTGTAATGGTCTCTTCATGAACCTTTGCAAAAAATGCCTCAATAAGTTGCAGATTGTGCAAAATGCCGCAGCGCGTTTATTGTTGAATATCCCAAAACATAAATCGGCCTCCACGGCGCTCAAAAAGCTTCACTGGTTGCCAGTGAAAAGGCGGATAGAGTTTAAGGCTCTCTGCATTGCGTTTAAAGCCACTCATGATACAGGGCCAGCAATTTTTAAACAGAACCTGCATCCTTCTGTTCCTGCCCGCCTGCTTCGTTCAGCACGCTATCATAACTTGGTAGTTCCCAGGTTTAAAAAGTGCTCCTGGGGTGGCAGGAGTTTCATGGTCAGTACGACCAGACTATGGAATACACTTCCAGTGCGGCTTAAGGAAGCAACTCACCTGTTGCCATTTAGGAAGGCATTAAAGACGTGGCTTTTTAATCTCTGAGGCTGCCTTTACTGGTCCGGTATGTCCTGTGTTGAGCTAGCGCCATGATACCCTCGGGTGAATGTCTCGCGCTTTATAAATTTCCTTTTCATTTCATTTCATAGGATCTGCGTGTTTAGACAACATAAACTAAGGGATTGGTGTCCAGACTGATTCCAGGCACCCCCGAAGGATGTTAGTCTGTAGACCAGCTAGCTCACAGTGCCACTATTTGCCCCTCTTACCAAGGAGCGAATAGTTTCTGGCAACTATCGAACATGACAACCCTGACCCCTCAGGGATCTTGGAAACAGTACAGTACTTTTCGCTCAGTCACTCGTGCTCATTTTGTCTCAGATGGATGCACAGAATAAACGGTGGGGACGTTTTCAATAAGTATTTATTGAACCAGAGTCATTCTAGTATAAAATACGTGCGCTGCAACAACCATTAGACAAACAGATATATACGGTTATGAGCACCAGTAGGGTAAAGAAAAGGTAGAATTCTACCATTGTGCTAAAACAATGAATATATGCAGACATATAGATACATAATAGTAATAATGCGTACTCCTCCGATGCGAACCCTAACTAGATGTACCTAAATGTACCTAGCATGTATGTAGGTGTGTAGCCAAAAATCCCCTTAGGATAGAGCCAACCCCATTACCTGATGTGGGAGAGTGAAGGACCCCGTCTTGGTCTCCAGATGGACACCCCGCAAGGGATGTCATACCACCGCGTGCTGGAATGTCTGCGTGCAGAGACCTCAGCGTCTCGCATCAGCATGGAAGTCTTCCCCCTCTGATTTGCGCAGTGAAGATGTAGTGCTTATATACCCGAAAGGTACCCTCAGGGGTTCTACCTAGAAGTGTACTGTGGGCATGTCGTGCAAAGATGACGATAGAAGTGACCCTTATACAGTTATTATGCAGAAGATGGTAATCCTGCTGTGATACTGAGAATCCTCATGCATAATACATGAGGCTAGTTTTCAGAGAAAACCCCACGACAGTCGTGTAGCACCTAACTAGGTAAAAGGTCAGCGCCAATCCGTTATGTAGAACAATGGTAGGTCAGATGTAGGTAAAAGGTTGTGTAACTACCTGGGCCTATATTGGGGTATATTGGGGTTCATAACAATGCCTTTACCATACACACCTTTACAACAAAATTCGTTGTAAAGGCATGCGTGGAAAAAGCATATGCATAGTTAAAAATGCATAGTTAAGGTTATGCATTGTAATGGAGCGTGCGTTTCCTAGATTTTAGGGATGTTGAGTAAATTCTTTAAAGTCCTGCCATGGGAGGCCCAGAAAACTGTGGTACAGGGATTGATTTTGTCGAGACTGGGCTATGCTCATGTCCTATGCATTCCTGAGTACCTTATTAATAGATTGCAAAAAATTCAGAACATGCCAGTACACCTTCTATTCAATCTTTCTAAGAATGGCTCGATCACCAAGTACCACAAACTACTACACTGGCTACCAATAAAGAAAAGGATCATTTTTAAGGCTCTGACGATAGCACAGTCAGCTTTCTATAAAACTGGTCCCTGACACCTGCATGAAAGACTAACCTGGTATTGCATCCAAAGACCCCTGCGCTCCCAGTCGGCTCGTCTTCTGTCCTTACCCTTCACTAAAAGAAAGAAGTGGGGTGGCTCATCCTGCTCGGTGTTAGCTGGCAAATACTGCAATGATCTTCCCCTTCCCCTCAGATGTATTCCAGAGAAGAAACTGAAACTTGAAAACCCATTTGTTTAAAACTAACTGATGCCGTTCCTTTTTTGGGCCATTTCTGCCCCAGCGCCGGGACACTCTAGTAGTAGCTGAGTACTTTACAAAATACATCAGTCATTCATTCATAATTCTCTGTGCGCTTTGTAGCCAGTTTCCACTCCTAGACACCTTATCACCTCCCCTGCTAATTGCTCACTTGTTTCCCGAGTCCCAACCAACCAACCTCTCTTTCCATCATAATCTCTACCCTGCTCCCCATCCCGCCCCCTCACCAAAATATCACACAAGGATGTGAGCATCTTGGCTGGATCAGCAGCCATACCCAATAACCTCATAACACAACTAAATACAACAAAAATATCCTAACACTGCCTTCTACTTACTTCAGCTTATAAAGAATACCAGAGTATGGTTTGTCACGGAATCCTTAAAAACGAGGCAAGCGGATACCAAACACAATTGGGAGTGCCTAGTCATACCATTAACAGACTGCGAACCTTATATATAAGTATTAAGCAAGAAAACACAAATACTAAGCTTCAACGCCGTTAACTGCCTAGGAGACAATTACTAGCCTTGAAAAAGTCTGAGAGCTGTCTAACCACAGAGTGAAACACGCATCAGCATACGTTCACATACAGCAAGCTTTTCTACAAATGAAATATTCATACAGTTTCTGGACAACTAAAATAATGCTAAAAAAATGAAATAATTCTGCATGAATTTAAAAAGGAAATTACAAACCACATCATACCATGAATAACATGAGTGTTGGACAAAAACTCTCATTCTGGTCGGGAAGGGCTTGACATTACTACAAGCATTTACCCATTACAGTCTTCTACAAGTGAAGAACAATATATAATGCAGCATTTCCCTTCGTTTTGCTAACAACATTTCAGATTTATTTTTTCCTTACACATACAGATAACGGAGTTAAAGACTTGCGTTTTCCGTTTAGAATTTCTGAAATATTATTTTTCCTTGTACAAAGAACTATTGGAACCTGTAACAAGACAATGCAAAAAGCTGGTGATTTTACTAGTACTATGAAAGTCCGCCTCTACTTGCAGCTTCCGGGTTCTCCAAGATCTAAAGTTTAGATCTCAAGCCCCACAGAAGACACACAGAACAGGCCTAAGGGGAAGTTCAGCTCTATAGTTCAGTGAGGCTTATAATGTACGCATGCTAGCAGTGAACTCGTGAACACATATCTAACGACTGAGGAGCAATATCTGCTAATGGGGCAGCTGCATTCAGATGTATGGAGATGGCACTTTCATACAAGGACCTTGATACAGATGTATGCAGAGAACACTTTCATACAGAGGAACGCCTGGATGCGGATGTATGCAGAGGACTCATTTGGCAGAGGGACACCTGCCCACAGATGTAGGCAGAGGCAGGGTCGGATTGGGATACAATTTGGCCCGGGCACTGACAAAAAAAGTGGCCCACATTCGCGGGCGTGCCCTTTCATGAAACACACAAGGAATGTAAGTGGGAGGATATTGTTCTTGGGAAGGACACAGGACCAAGGTGACAATGTCCTACAAGCTGAGCAACTGAAAAACAGCGAGGCCCCTTTCTATTACAAAAGTATTCCCCAGCCCTCCAACGCAGGAGCATCTGAAAACAGCGAGGCCCCTTTCTATTACAAAATTATTCCCCAGCCCTCCAGCGCAGGAGCACCTGATAAACAGTGAGGCCCCTTTCTCTTAAATAATTATTCTCCAGCGCAGGAGCAACTGAAAAACAGCGAGGCCCCTTTCTATTACAAAATTATTCCCCAGCCCTCCAGCGCAGGAGCACCTGAAAAACAGTGAGGCCCCTTTCTCTTAAATAATTATTCTCCAGCGCAGGAGCAACTGAAAAGCAGCGAGGCCCCTTTCTATTAAAAAATTATTCCCCAGCCATCCAGCGCAGGAGCACCTGAAAACAGCGAGGCCCCAGCTATTTGTAAATTACTCAGCCCTCCTCAGCCCTTCACTGCCTCAGGGCAATGGCCTGGCAGGAGAGGGGATAAAGCAAAAAACACAGCTGCTGTGGGGTCCATGGGAGTGGGGAGGGGGGGGGGGAGGTGGCTAAGGTGAAGATGGTGCCAGTTCCCAACATGGCCTGGCCCCCACAGGGAGACCCATTTTTCCTCGCCCACTATGCCCTGAATGAGAAGGGCTGTGGGCGAGGTGTTAATGCAAACACTGTTTCTGGGCTGTGTGGGCCCCATGGGGGCAGAGGTGACAATGGCTCAAAGGCCTGAGCAACACCTGGCCCCCAGGGAGGCCGATTCTGGCACACAATCACCCCTCCCCAGCCCACCATCAGCATGATTGCTTGGCAGGGCAGGGGGTCAAGGAGAGGCCACAGCTGATAATCGCTGAACGGCCGCCCAGCGAAGCTGCTTTCCTCTCCCTGTCAGTGCTCTCTGTGGAATGGGAAAGGGGGGGAAAAAATGGCCCACAGAGTGCACTGAGACACCGGCCCTTCGGCCCATGCCCGAGTACCCGCAGTGCCAATCCGCCCCTGGGCAGAGGACACTTTCACACAAAGGGACACATGGCTAAAGAGGTATGCAGAGGACCTATTCGTACATAGGGACACCTGGTTAAAGATGTATGCAGAGGACCGTTTCCTACAGAGGGACACGTGACTACAGATGTATTTAGGGGGCACTTTCATACAGAGGGACAGCTGGCTAAGGATGTATTTAGGGGACACTTTCATATAGAGGGACACCTGGCTAAAGATGTATGCAGAGGACAGTTTCCTACAGAGGGACAGCTGGCTAAAGATGTATTTAGGGGACACTTTCATACAGAGGGACACATGACTACAGATGTATTTAGGGGACACTTTCATACAGAGGGACCCGTGGCTACTGATGCATTTAGGGGACACTTTCATACAGAGGGACCCATGGCTACAGATGCATTTAGAGGACACTTTCATACAGAGGGACACCTGGTTAAAGATGTATTTAGGGGACACTTTCATACAGAGGGACACATGACTACAGATGTATTTAGGGGACACTTTCATACAGAGGGACCCGTGGCTACAGATGCATTTAGGGGACACTTTCATACAGAGGGACACGTGGCTACAGATGCATTTAGGGGACACTTTCATACAGAACACGTGGCTACAGATGTATTTAGGGGACACTTTCATACAGAGGGACACGTGGCTACAGATGTATTTAGGGGACACTTTCATACAGAGGGACCCGTGGCTACAGATGCATTTATAGGACACATTCTTACAGAGGGATGCCTGGCTACAGATGTATTTAGGGGACACTTTCATACAGGGGGACACCTGGCCTCAGATGTAGACAGAGGACACTTTCATACAGAGGGACACCTGGCATCAGATGTAGACAGAGGACACTTTCATACACCGGGACACATGCCTAAAGATGTATGCAGAGGACCGTTTCATACAGAGGGACACCTGGCTACAGATGTAGACAGAGGTCACTTTCATACAGAGGCTGGCTAAAGATGTATTTAGGGGACACTTTCATACAGAGGGACACATGGCTACAGATGTATTTAGGGGACAATTTCATACAAAGGGACACATGGCTACAGATGTATTTAGGGGACACTTTCATACAGAGGGACCCGTGGCTACAGATGCATTTAGGGGACACTTTCATACAGAGGGACACATGGCTACAGATGTATTTAGGGGACACTTTCATACAGAGGGACCCGTGGCTACAGATGCATTTAGGGGACACTTTCATACAGAGGGACACGTGGCTACAGATGTATTTAGGGGACACTTTCATACAGAGGGACACCTAGCTACAGATGTATTTAGGGGACACTTTCATACAGAGGGACACCTGGCTAAAGATGCATTTAGGGGACACTTTCATACAGAGGGACACTTGGCTAAAGATGCATTTAGAGGACACTTTCATACAGGGGGATACCTGGCTGAAGATTTATACAGAGGACCTATTCGTACAAAGGGACACCTGGCTAAAGATGTATTTAGGGGACACTTTCATACAGAGGGACACTTGGCTAAAGATGCATTTAGGGGACACTTTCATACAGAGGGACACTTGGCTAAAGATGCATTTAGAGGACACTTTCATACAGGGGGACACCTGGCTAAAGATTTATACAGAGGACTTATTCGTACAGAGGAACACCTGGCTACAGATGTAGGCAGAGGGGAATTTCATACAGAGGGACACCTGGCTAAATATGTTTTTAGGGAACATTTTCATACAGAGGGACACCTGCTGAAACATGTATTTAGGGGGCACTTTCCTACAGAGGGACACCTGGCTAAAGAGGTTTTTAGGGGAAACTTTCATATAGAGGGACAACTGAATAAGATTTATTTAGAGGGCACTTTCATATATGGGAAACCATGGATACAGGTGTACCCAGAGAAACTTTAGGCTGAAATGAACAAAAGGTATATTTCATTAACATAAATTAATCATGCTATGTTACGTACACTAGCAAACACAAGGAGATGATGGATGGAGCGCTGAAACTTTTCAGACACTCACCCCCATTCACAGATCTGGGTTGCATCCATCATCGTTCTTTAGCTCACTTCGCCACCCCAGTTCAGACACAGCTATATGCATATCAGTCTTGACCCTGTGCCTCATGGGAGCAGTACAGCCCGAACTGCCAAGCCATGTCTTCCCTGGACCGGAAACAAGCATCCTGGGACCGGTTTCGGGCTAACAGCCCTCATCAGCCAGGCTAGCTTGAATCCAGTGGCAAAGTGAGCAAGGGACCCACGTCTGGGCATACCCTGCCAACTTAGGGCGAACAAAGCAAACACAAGGAGATGATGGACGGAGCGCTGAAACTTTTCAGACACTCACCCCCAGTCAGAGATCTGGGTTGAATCCATCATCGTTCTTTAGCTCACTTCGCCACCCCACTTCAGTGAACTGGGGTGGCGAAGTGAGCTAAAGAACGATGATGGATTCAACCCAGATCTGTGATTGGGGGTGAGTGTCTGAAAAGTTTCAGCGCTCCGTCCATCATCTCCTTGTGTTTGCTTTGTTCGCCCTAAGTTGGCAGGGAATGCCCAGACGTGGTCCCTTGCTCACTTTGCCACTGGATTCAAGCTAGCCTGGCTGATCAGGGCTGTTAGCCTGAATCCGGTCCCAATCAATCAATCATATCATTTGTAAAGCGCACTACTCACCCGTGAGGGTCTCAAGGCGCTGGGGTGGGGTGGGGAATGCTGCTACTGCTCGAAAAGCCAGGTCGTGAGGAGTTTTCTGAAGGTCAGCAGCTCTTGGGTCTGCCGTAGGTGGATGGGGAGGGTGTTCCAGGTCTTGGCAGCGAGGTGGGAGAACGATCTGCCACCGGAGGTCGCTCTTCGGAAGCGGGGGACAGTGGTGAGGGCGAGGTCGGAGGAGCGGAGCTGGCGGGTGGGGGTGTAGAAGCTGAGTCGTCTGTTGAGGTACGTTGGTCCGGTGTTGTGTAGTGCCTTGTGTGCGTGGGTGAGGAGTTTGAAGGTTATCCTCTTGTTGACCGGGAGCCAGTGCAGGTCTCTCAGGTGGGGTGTGATGTGGCTGCGGCGAGGGATGTCAAGGATCAGGCGTGCAGAGGCGTTCTGGATGCGTTGGAGCCGTCTCAGGAGTTTGGCCGAAGCTCCTGCGTAGAGGGCGTTTCCGTAGTCCAACCTGCTGCTGACGAGGGCCTGGGTGACCGTTCTTCTCGTTTCAGTGGGGATCCACTTGTAGATCCTGCGGAGCATGTGGAGGGTGTTGAAGCAGGCGGAGGAGACAGCGTTGACCTGTTTAGTCATGGAGAGGGTGGAGTCGAGGATGACCCCTAGGTTGCGTGCGTGGTCGGTGGGTGTTGGGGCGGTTCCCAGTGCGGTCGGCCACCAGGAGTCGTCCCAGGCCAAAGGGGTGGATCCGAGGATGAGTACCTCCGTCTTGTCCGAGTTCAGCTTCAGTCGGCTGTTCCTCATCCATTCAGCGACGGCCTTCATTCCTTCGTGAAGGTTGGTTTTGGTGGTGTGGGGGTCCTTGGTGAGGGAGAGGATCAGCTGGGTGTCATCGGCGTAGGAGATGATGTTGAGGTCGTGCCGACGGGCGACGTGGGCGAGCGGTGCCATGTAGACGTTGAACAAGGTCGGGCTGAGGGATGATCCTTGGGGTACGCCACAGATGATCTCGGTGGCTTCGGAGCGGAAGGGGGGAAGGCGGACGCTCTGTGTTCTGCCGGAGAGGAAGGAGGTGGTCCAGTCCAGGGCCTTCTCTTGGATCCCGGCGTTGTGGAGGCGTGTTCGTAGTGTGTGGTGGCAGACCGTGTCGAAGGCGGCTGACAGGTCCAGGAGGATGAGGGCCGCCGTTTCTCCGTTGTCCAGCAGGGACTTTATGTCATCGGTGGCGGCGATGAGGGCAGTCTCGGTGCTGTGGTTGCTGCGGAACCCGGACTGGGAAGGGTCCAGGATGTTGTTCTCCTCGAGGTAGCGGGTCAGGGTCCCAGGATGCTTGTTTCCGGTCCAGGGAAGACATGGCTTAGCAGTTCGGGCTGGACTGTTCCCATGAGGCACAGGGTCAGACTGATTTGCATATAGCTGTGTCTGAACTGGGGTGGCGAAGTGAGCTAAAGAACAATGATGGATTCAACCCAGATCTGTGACTGGGGATGAATGTCTGAAAAGTTTTAACACTCCGTCCATCATCTCTGTGTTTGCTATGTTACGTACACTAGACATTTGGCAGCAGCAAGAAAGTCAAGCCTTGGTTTTCTGAAGAGCATAAAAAAGGTAAGCTTGACCTCTGTGAAGCAGAAAGATAATATGATTCCAAGCTCCAAAAGAATCCGAAGTCCGAGATCACCACACCGATTCCGATGCAGGCCCTGGTGGGCGGCTGCAAGAAACCAACGCATCGTGAGACCGCCGCTATTGAGATCAACGCAGCGATGTTGCCACCACATTGAGAACCAACGCATCCCCGATCCCCACGCATCGCACTGGGGTGCCAAGTCTACATCAACGCCTGGGCCACAGTAAGAAACCGACGCATCACCTCCTCGCACAGAAAGAAACCGACGCATCACCTCCCCTTCAGTAAGGAGCCGACGCATCACCTTCCCTGCGTGGCAGTAAGGAACCAACGCATCACCTTCCCTGGGCGTAAGGAACAGACGCATCACCTTCCCTAAGGCTGTTTTTGTTTGTGATTTTGATGCATCCAAGGTACTTTGTGTTGAAAGTGTATCTATAGTTTGCTATGGACAGAACTAAAGTCATATTTTGATTATTGTACTGTGGATTTTTGTCATTTTGGTCTTGTTTGGTTTAGATAAAGATCACTTATTTTTCTAAACTGGTGTGGTGTCCATTTGTGGTGTTTTCACTGTATTACTGTATGTGTGCACAAATGCTTTACACACTGCCTCTGAGATAAGCCTGTCTGCTCGTGCCAAGCTACCAAGGGGGTGAGCAGGGGTTATTTTAGAAGTGTATTCCCCTTACCCTGAATAGGAAGAATGGTCCCTACTTGGACAAAGATGCAAACCCTTGCCAACTAGAGACTCCCATTTCTAACATCCATTCTTTGCTGAAGAAACGCTCCTTAGATCCTACCGATACTGAAAACTTCCATCCTATTGCTCTTTTGTCATTGCTGCCTAAGAGTCTAGAAATCATAGTTCTTACTCGATTGCAGCATTATGTAAAATCTTATGCTCCCACGGAATACCAGATCTGGCGGTCGAGACTTCTCCTATATCGCTCCGAAAGAATGGAATGACCTGTTGCCACGCATAAGAGCCTCCTGCGCACTTCTTGAATTCCACAAGAAACTGAAGACCTGCCTTTTCGGGTAGTCACCTTAGGTGTGCCTAGTCTCATACCGCCTCAGCACCAGGATACCCTCCCAGGTGATAGTAAGCTCTACAAAACTGCATAACATGCTCTCCCATACTGTCAAGAAAAGGGTTTCGCACCAAATTAGCACCAAACTAGCTGTGGTTTCAGTGCTAGATGACCTTCAGAGAATGCAGGATGCCCAGAGGCGCAGGAGCCCTTGTGCCTCCTGGACCTCTCTGCAATACTCTTAACCAGAATGTCTGAAATCAGTATCAGGAGCCTACCACTATCTTCTTTGGAGTCCTTCTAATTTGATAGGAAGCAAATTTGCTCCACTCCTCCATTCTCCAAGGTTTTAAGATATGGTGTTCCCCAAGGCAAGGTTCTGCCCCCCCTTCTTTTCCCTCCTTTGGTGCACTTATTACATCAATTTGGTTCAAAATTTCTCATGTACAATGATGATACCCAACTTATATTAAGGGTGTCTCCAAATCAGAGTATCAACTCATGTTTATCCAAATGTCTGGTTGATGTCCACAAACTATTTGAAACTGAATCCCAACAAGATGAGCTTTTGCTCACCTCCCTAAAACTAATGAGAGATATCTTCACTGGCCTGCCTGAACGTTGCTTCGTCCTGAACCTGCAAAATCCATCCGTAGTTTGGAAATTTACACTGACTCAAATCTGGGTTTGGAGACAAATGTTGCTAATATGTCTAACTCTTTCTTAAAACACTAAATCATATTTCCCCTTTTCTTGACCACAACATCAGAATTGCTGTAAATAATACCATTATTCAATCAATATGAAGGACAATAACATTCAAGGCATTTGCTGTGGAAATAGAAAAGGCAGTGTCAACATATCTTACAGTACAAGATTTAAAGACAAGGATCAGACAGAGGTATTTGGGTCTCAGATTCCTTAAACAGTGGTGCCAATGGATTGTCTTGGTCAGAAAAACAGGTGAATAGGAACAAATTACTTTCTGAACTATGGTCACGGCCCTAAATATAACTAACAATTGTACTGGGAGCCAGTTAAGCCCTCTTCTGGACTTTATGATGGGGTCATTTGTTTTAACCCACACGGAAACGCACTGCTGCATTCTGGACCAGTTGGAACTGGTTAGGATATCTTTTGGGGCCCAACAGTAGGATAGCATTACCTTTCTACTGGCGGCCCACAAAATATACCGTGCCTGACATTTGGAAAAAGAACTACTGGAGTAATGCTGGTATACATAGGCCAGGGAGTCACCCAGTTTGGATCCCACCTCCCCTCCAACTCAACAGAGTCCATGACAAGATAAGACAGACTTGATTTTGGATTCACCACCTAGGTCATGTTTATTCAAAGCATAAAAAAACACATATCATATATGTGAGTTATCACAATTAACAATTTTAAAGTTATTAATGACAATTTTCCTAATAACATTTTTGACACATTAAAAGAGTCATATTTTTTTATCCTAATCTACACAAGCTCCACATTGCACTGTTTACACTTGCTGGTTGCATGTTTGATTACGCAGCAATCAGTTACATATCTCCATTCCATCCTTACACACAGGCAAAACCCCTCACATCATGAGGGGCGATCCCTCACCTCTGCCCTACCAGTCACCTGTTATCATCCCGCCATCCGTCCCCAGACACCAGATTATAGGTGGCCCATCCCTTGCTGTGTAACTAGGAGCTCCAACCCCATTGCCTGCATTGATATCTGAACCATTAACCTTCACCCACAAGCCCTAGTAAACCACTCACAGAGTGAAAATGTTGTATGCCAACCTCAGTGCCATCCTCAATTGACTGGAAGGAAGGAAAAAACATTTATAGAGCGCATGGCTACCCGGAGGCATCCCAGCGCTAATAACTGACACGGGGGGCAGAGGGCTAGGGGAAGAGCAGGGTCTTTAATTGCTTCCGGAAAGCCAGATGGTCATGGATTGTGCGGAGGTGGAGAGGCAGGGAGTTCCAGAGTTTGGAGGCATTATAAGAAAAGAGTCTACCGCCACTCCTAGATTTCTTGATCCTGGGGATCTCTGCCAGGTACAGATCATCTGATCGGAGATTCCGGTTGGCTTTATATGGACGAATCATGCTGGAAAGAATAGGTGGACCAAGTCCCTGCATTGACTTATGTACCAAGCACAGAGCCTTGAACCTGATCCGTTCCTGAACCGGGAGCCAGTGAAGGGAGCGGAGGGCCGGTTTTGCTGAAAGTCTATTGGTAGTACCCGGTCAGGAGTCTTGCTGCACTATTTTGTACTGATTGGAGTTTTGTGACCGCAGAGATGGGGGCACCCAGATACAGAGCGTTTCCATAGTCCAGTCTCGAGAGTATTAATGATTGGACCAGTACTTTCCTGGCCTCGAAAGGAAGGAGGGGCAGGACTTTTCGGGCCATTCTGAGTAGACCATAACAGAGGGCTGCCGCTTTTCTGGCCTGGGTCCTAAGACTTAGGTCTTGCTCCATCCATACACCAAGGCTCTTAATCTCTGCTTTCGGGACTGGGGCTGGGCCCATGCTGGGGGCCACATCATACTAGGGTTGAAACTGAGAGTGTTGCCCAGAATCATAATCTCAGTTTTTCCTCCGTTAAGCTTCAGCTGGGAGGCATCCATCCAGCTGGAGATATCATTTAAGCAGGAGTACAGGGCATGGGTTTTTAAATCGGATTGATTAAGCCCGACCACCAATTGGGTGTCATCGGTGTAGGTAATCATCCGGACTCCATGAGGGGCCACTATGGCTGCCAGAGGGGACATATAAACATTGAAGAGAGTCGGGCTTAGGGAAGAGCCCTGTGGCACACCACTCGACAAAAGGGTGGATTTAGATTCAATGTTTTCATCAAAAACCTGAAAGGTTCTCCCCTCCAGAAATGAGGACAGCATAGAAGCGCCGTTCCATCCACTCCTATATTCCTGAGCCGCCGGATCAGAATTGGGTGATTCACCGTATCAAATGCGGCGCTCAGGTCCAGGAGTAGAATGGCCGCAGAGCCTCCTGAGTCCAGGATTTTCCTACTTTCCTCAGTCACTGCCAATAGAGCGGTTTCGGTACTTTGGCGCGGGCGAAACCCAGTTTGGGAGGAATGAAGCAGGCTGTGGCTTTCAAGAAACCCAGAAAGAGTTAGGTTGACATGCTTCTCTATTACCTTGCTTATGGCAGGCAGAAGGGATATGGGGCGATAGTTGCCCAATTCTACCGGATCCAGACTGGGCTTTTTAAGTAGAGCTTTAACTCTCGCCCCTTTCCATTTGTGGGGGACTATTCCAGAGGACAGCGAGGCGTTGATCAGGTTTATCAGGTTAGGGGCTATTATTGGGGTAACCTGTTTCAAAACGTTTAGTGGCGCCGGGTCAATGGGAGAGCCACTTTTTATCGTGGCCAACAGGGAGATGAAGGCTTCCTGGGACACAGGAGGAAAGGCCTCAAGGATATATTCAGGAGGTTGTGAGTGAGAATCTATCTGATGCTGTATGGATTCCTCCTCCTCCCCCTTAGATGGGATGGATTCCAGAATCCGCTGGATTTTAATATGAAAAAACTCGGCCAATTTATTGCACCGTATGCCAGAGGTATCGGGGGTCGTTCTAGGGGTGGGGGCTTTCAGTAATTTTTTAATAATGTTAAAAGTTTCTTTGGGCGAGTTGGAGGCTGCTAAAATTCTATTTTCATAGTAGGAGGCTTGGGCTTTTCTTAATTCAACTTTGTAAGCAAGGATAGCTAGTCTATAGTCCTGTTTTTTGAGGGAAGAAAATCTTTCCTCCAATGTCTTTCTTTCACTTTACATTGCTGTTTTAAGATGCGCAGTTCCGGCGAAAACCATTGGGCGTTATGAAGCCCCGCCGTTTTTTTTGTCTTGATCTTGGGGAGGACAGTATTGAGTGACTCCTCTATCCAATCTAAGAAATCCTCATTCGCTTTGACCGGGCAAGGGTTTAGGCTGGGTTTTGTCCTTTCCAGCTCCTGGGACCATTTAGCTAGAGGGAGTTTATTCCATGGACGACCAAAAGTCCAGGTGGATTGCATCCTGGGTCTAGAGGTCTGAGGTGACCAATGAAGGTTTATCAAGAAGTGATCCGTCCATGGTAGTGGGGTAGGATCAGTTCCCTTGAGGTCCACTAGATTAGAGAATACCTGGTCAAGGAGGTGTCCTTTGGCGTGAGTAGTTTGGCCATTTTTTTGGGAAAGTTGAAGAGAGGCAAGGTCTTTGATCAACTCGCAAGCATTAAAAGCTTGCAGATCATCAAAATGGATGTTGAAGTCTCCAAGGATCGTGAAGTTACTCGCCCCACTGGCCAGGTTTAATGTAGCCTCAAGTAATGATTTATTAAATGCCCCTATTGGCCCCGGGGGACCATACACCAGAATGCCAGTGAATGCGAGAAGTGGTGAAAAATCAATAGAGAAGTGAACATTCTCACAGTCTTCGAGAGGGTTGCCCAGAAGGCGTCAGGAGAGCTGAGTCTTATGCACAATGGCAATCCCGCCCCCTCTGCCCGTGCGTCGGTCACTTCTCTGTAACACAAACCCGAGGGGTAGTGTTTGCACAATATCTGGGTCTGAGCTAGGATTAAGCCATGTCTCCGTAAGGAAAAGTACATCGGGGTCAAGGTCTCTGAGAAGCATCCAGATCTCGGCCGTATGTTTAGGTAGGGACCTACAATTAAGGAGTAACATCCTAAATTCTGCCTTAAGGGAGGTATGCACAGGCCTGGGCGTGGTAAGGACCTGCTTACATCTTGGACAATGATAGGGAATTTTATCGGGGGGACAAACATGACCACACTTAGTGCCTGGGGCACCATTTAGTTCCCTAAGCTGAGCACTGGTATAGAGGTAGTAGGCTGATGTGATCGAGGCAGGGGTCTTGGCCCCTGGTCCCTGCCGGGCGCAGACGGGCTTGCCTTAGGCGCGCCCGCGGCGCGCCCGCTGCGCGGACGCATCACAGTGCGCATTAAATGTACCTCACGCTGCACGTGGTCTAGCAACTAGCCTGCTGACCCGGTGCTGCCAAAATGCGGAAGTGGACTGCCCCTGACCCCTTAGAGCATTGAACACAGCTCTATTCCCCGCACACAGTAAAATACAAATCTTTACATAAAACTATTTAAAAGAGATAAAACAGCGTTTTTCAGTACAATCAGCGCTGACCTGCAGCCACACTCAAACGCGAGTGCTCTGCTACCGGCCCGTGTCAATTAGCGCGGTCGCGTCACAGTGCGCATTAAATGTGCCTCACGCTGCACGTGGTCTAGCAACTAGCCTGCTGAACCGGTGCTGCCAAAATGCGGAAGTGGACTGCCCCCGACCCCTTAGAGCATTGAACACAGCTCTATTCCCCGCACACAGTAAAATACAAATCTTTACATAAAACTATTTAAAAGAGATAAAACAGCGTTTTTCAGTACAATCAGCGCTGACCTGCAGCCACACTCAAACGCGAGTGCTCTGCTACCGGCCCGTGTCAATTACTGGGGAGAGGGCAAACTAATTGGATTGACCGCTAATATGGCCCATTGTACTGTGCCACACCCACACAACCTATTGTCTACCACCAAAACCCCAACCGATTTTTAGGTCTCGCCTACGCAGCGCGCATGCGTTGCATAGGAGGGCCTTTAGCCGTCGCTCTTCACTTTTTCAAGCACTGCACTCGTGCTTGTGGCGGCATCCACCTTGCGGGAGCGCGCTGCGGCGCGCCACAAGCACGAGTGCAGTGCTTGAAAAAGTGAAGACTGCTCTCGTTCTCACTTTTTTTTCTTCCTTATAATCGCGCGCGTGCGCGCACACCACTCGCAGCTGTCATACTGCCAGACTTCCAACGCTTGAACTTATGTCGAAATGTGTTTCCAGGCACAGTGCAGCTAATGGCTGTCTTTCCTTTTTTTGAGCACGCTATTTAATTTTTATTTTTAGTAGACCACCTCGGAGCATCAAAATATGTGCTCTCATGCTGTGCTTTATTGATTTCCACCTCCCGGTTCGTGTTGAGCTCTCTCCCCCACCCTCCGAGCACAAACACAGCGTTTCTCTCCCCCCCACCCTTTCCCTGTGCATCAAGTGAGGCACCATCCGTATTCTGTGGAAGAGGGGGAGCATTTAGGTCCTATTCTACAAGCGAATCGGCAGGGCATAACTTTAACAAATGTCATCACATCGTCCGCTCTTTTGGGCAATTTTATAGGCTAGCTGACCTGGTGCGGGCCTATAGCGCGTCGCTGACACCAAGCTTGTCTGTGCTGCTGTGTGCGTTTCAGCTTCGCCTTCCCCTGCATCTAATGTGCTGCATCGCAAAATACTTATAAGTTCCCAAAAGGGGGACCGATTGCATTGCAAATGCGTTTTTTTCCTGTGAGCATGGACCAAGCCCAGATGTATTTACCTTAATTTCTGTCCCTCCACTTCAGGTACTGTTTGCCTTGTCTGTGTTTCTTTATCCTACTCGCCTGTTCGTGTTTCTTTATGTTGTTCCTCTTTCTTTCTTGTTATTTATACCTCCCACCCGCCCCTCATTCGTGTTTCTATATCCCTGCACGTTGTTCGTGTTTCTTAGCCATTGTTTATTTCCCACACCCCACCCACAAGTTGTTTGTTTCTTTATCCGCCCTGCCCCTGTTTGTCCCTTCTATATTCCCCCTCCCTCCCCCCCCTTCCCTCCGAACAGCTTTCCTCCTTACCACTCCCTTATTTCATGCTGCTTTACCCCACAACCCTGCCGTCATAGCGCTTTTCGCATAACTTTTAGCTGTGTTGCATGGCTGAAAGTTATAATGAAATAGCGCTGAGGTGCATTCGAGCGCTATGAAAAAAGCGCTATAACGTGCTAGTTGGAATGAATGGAGCCACAACAAACATCTTTGGCTGCACCAGGCTGGGCCCGAGCACAGAGCTCATTAGTGCTATTAGGTATGTTTGCAGTATGTCAAGCACGAGATACTCCAGATTGTAGCCCAGCTGAGGAGCCTTAGAAAACATGGCTTGTATTCAACGTATTAATGGTAGTACACTATACTGCTAGGTGAAATGATCCGCGTTCACGGGTGACTGTTTGTGGAGGGGTTGGTCTGAAAGGGAATAGATGATAATTTATGGATGGAGCTTAGAAAAGCAGAGCCCAGACGTCCATTAAATAAGGCCCGTGCTAATAATTCCAAACAGAAAGCAGAGGCCAGCGCAGGGACTTTACCTCTCACCAGCTGACCCCCGGGTTCTATGAGTAGCTCATATTGCAAAGCATGGCAAGTGCTCATATATATACACATTCTCTTCTGTCCACTGAGTGCATGTGTAGAGATTGCGTGCACCAGCAGGCAAAGCAAGGCACGCACATTTCACTGTCACGATATGGAAAACCAATATACATGTACGCGTGTTTCAAACCTTTGCTCTAATAACATAATAAACAGTGCCCGCCGTCATAGCACTTTTCCCATAACTATTAGCCATGTTGCATGGCTGAAAATTATTTTAAAAAATAGCTCAGTGCTGCACTGTAGTGCTTTGACAAAAGTTATTACACAGCCAGCACTGCCCGCATTATACCACTTTTGTTTTTTCTTACAGTCATGCTACACGGCAGCTGTGCTGCTGTACAACATGGGTAAAAGACAATGACAAAGCCAATAGCTTTCCCATCTGCGAAACCTTTTGGCTTTGTCAATGCTTGTGGTGCTTTGTCTCTACTCAGTTCAGTGGTTTGAAATCTCACGCTCCTCATTGCTTACATTTGTCTTCTATCCACTCTGTTCAGAAGGAACACATGCCAGCCCCGGCTTCATGAACCGTTCTTGGTATATTGTCTGGGTTCAATTGACCATTTCATTTCTATAGTGCACACAGCCTAAATGTACCCTTTTTTAAATTCAATAAATAAACGTTTGCACTAACCACTCCTCTAGTCACCAACGAGATGCTACTTACAACTGTGCAATTTCCTACACCTGGCAGAACTTGCAATTGTTTTTAATTTGTGAAGTTTGCAAAGTTTCTTAGTTTACTTAACTTTTTGCCCCTGCGAGATTTTGCTTCACAGTAACTACAAGATACTTTCACTCTAAACCAAGAAAGTGGCATACAATTAAGATACCTACCACTTTGAATCATATCTCCAATGACACCGAGCGAGCACAGCAAGCTAACCCAATCCTCCTTACAAAACTTCCCTTCCACCCTTCCTTTCATCAATTAATCCATTCGTCCTGTCCACTTCATACACCCATCCATCCTTTCCCCTCCCATCCACCTATTAATCCATTTCTTCAATCACCTTTTCATCAATCCACGACCCATTTATCCACTATTTCACCTTTCCATCCACCCACACATTTTTCTATCAATCACTTTCTCTTCTATTATCCTTTCACCTAATATCCATCTATTCACTCATTCATCCTTTCACCCTTCCCTCCTTCCTGTCCTCCATCGATCCTCCCAGTCATCCTTTCTCTGTTCATCCATTCACCCATCCTTTCTTCCTTCCATTCTCAACTCATCCAGCCACCCAACTCCCTTCCATGCACTCTTCCGTCTTTCCACCCTTCCATTCATCCTTTTGTTCCAGCAGTCTTCCAGTCCTCTTTTCATTCATCCATCCTTTCACTCGTTCTTCCATCTTTCCAAACCTTCTTTCACCCTTCTTTGTTTTCCTCTTTTCCTCCAACCCCCTTTCCTTCTGTCCCTATTTTAATTCTTCCTTCCACACTTCCTTCTTTGCACCCTTCTTTGGTTTCACACTTCCTTCCACTCTTCCCTTCACATTTCTTTGTTTTATCCTTCCATTCATACTTGTATCCTTCCTCGTTCCTTCTTTTTTTCCCTTCCTCATTTCACCATTTATATTTAACAATCTTTTTCTTTTCTTCCCTCTTTGATTTTTACTTTATCTTTTTCTGTACCTCTATCTGTTTGATGCCTCTACTTTTCTGGTTTTCCACATTTTATTCATTCAATCCTCGGTCTCCTTCACGCACTTGGCTCAGTTGTCAGCCGTAGGCCTACACGCCTCAGCTCTTTCTGTTCTGCAAACCTGAAGACAGACGAAGCCCACAAAAGAGTCAACATTTTAGTGCCTTATCAGCCAATTGGCTCAGTGCAACACCCACCACACCTCTAGCTGCTATAGTAGAGGGTTTAGGCATAGCCAATAGGTCTCGCCTTTGGGACCTTATAAGTGTTTAGTTATCCAGCACAATATCTTTGGTGCAACAACATCAACTGTTGCATGGCTAAACACTTATAAGGTCCCAAAGGCGAGACCTATTGGCTATGCCAATGCTTGTTATGCTTAGGGAGAATTTTGCTTCAACACCATCCTGCTGGTCGAGAATCGCGGGAAGAAAAAGACCAAGGCCAAAATAACTCTACCTAAATTTTTTTTTTTTTAAACTTTCCTTCCTGCGATGCTCGCCCGTAAAGTGCAGTTTGCACTGTGTACTTCCTTGTGGCACCCATAACTCCGCTCCGCCAACAGCCTGGCCAGCACTCTCGCAAGAAAAAGAGGCTGGAAGAAGTCTGCCAGGTACCTGCATGGATGATCCCGGCCTCTGGCCACAGAGTCGCGCGAGTGGGAGGGACCCAGAGGAGCCCCTGGCATACCATCGCCCACCTTTAGACGGGGTATGCTCTCTCAAATGTATAAAGCGACACTCGAGTTGGATGCAGACAAACACTTGAGGAGTCATATGTGAACCCTTGGCTAAAAACATCCGAGAGCGCCTAGGTGACACTTGGATAGAGATATACACTAGATAAACACGTTTAGACACGCAATCAGTTTCACTTCAACACGAGAAATCGTGAAAAGAAAGACTGTTTTCCGTCCAAACTGGCAAACAGCGCCTTTTCATCCAATTATCACCTCACCCTTGGCTTGCTGGTGTGAACATCACAGTCCATAAATAACCACATTCCTGCTAAATAATGCGCCTTGCAACACAAACATTCAGTTTGCAATTTGCCCAAGGGTTCACAAGCAAGAAGAGAAACTTCAAAATTTCAGCAAAAAGTTCAATTTCCAAGCATCCTAGAGACTGCCCTTTAATCTCGGAATTTAAATATCTACTGTATCTATTTATTAGAGATTGGTTGGCCAGTTTTTATATTTCAGAGTGAAATCTAGAATAGCATACAATTTATTAAGATTGATTGTTGTGACGAGCACATCTTTAAAGAAAGAATGCGATTTTTCAGATTAGATATTTTGTCATGATAGTTGAACAACCAAAACACAACAGTAAAACTATTAGAAATTTGGTTCCGTCCCTGCTCTTTTTTGGGCTGAAAAAAAGGTTTTCCTTTTTTAATTCAAAGATTTTACAAGTGTATTCAATATGAGGGTTCATTTTCTGTGGGGGGTTTTTTCTTTTTGCTTTTGAATAAAAACTTTATGCCCGTTTTTACTGTGGACATCCTCTAAATTTATAACAACATTTTACCAGAAAGTCTTAATTTGTTCAGGCTGCAGGAATTAGATTGCTTAGGCGCAGGTTGGACAGTATGGGGAAAAACAGCATAAAGACACGAGGAAATATCAACAAGATTAATCAAAGCCAATAGTTTCCGTTTTTGTGCAGTGAAAACGTTGTAGCAAGCTTCAGTAGCACACAGCAGGGTACAGTATCAGTTCAAGCCTCCCTGCACTCAAGAGGTACAGCACATGCAGAATCAACAACAAGCGCCCTCACAAACAGGAGGACATCGTGGCAGCAGGAGTGCAAGCTTTTTTCACTCACAGACAGGGCTTCAAGTGGGCCAGGCCCCCCGGGTTTCTGACCAGTGCTTAATTTGAGCTCGTGGTTTCTGGTGCTCAGCACCGGCACTTTATCATCAACACCGGCACTTTTCATGAGCACCAGTTAAGGGCAGATTTATTTACTGGGAGATTAAGTGATCTGCCCAGAATCACAGGATGTTGTTGAGCAGATGCTGAGACTCCAACCTGGCTCCCTAGTCGGCAGCTCTGGCCATTACGGCACATCCCCCCCCCCCCCCCCACTTTCATGGTTGGTAGTTGGTTCTGCTTTAGGCAGCGCTAACAGGAGAAATGGCGGTGCAAGCGGCCTCCTGACGAGCGACCCAGCACTTATTTTTTTACAAATTAACCACTGTTTCCGACTAGGTAGTAATGAAAAACGGACATTGAAACGGGTCCCTATCGGGACCTATATTCATGTCATTAACTTTACTGGCAAAAACGCTGATCAATGTCTGAACAATGCATGTAAAAAATTAAAGTAATCCTTGTCAACGATTTAGTTCATGTTTATATTTCCATGCTTACCTTAATCTCGCATTCCCTAGGAGTGTTACACCTCTTTCCTGGATGTTGTGTTTCTGCATTTTTTAAGGGTGCTGTATGTTACTATTGTATAGGGCATACTTTGAATGGAGTCACCTCCAGGTGTTCATAACGGGCCACAATTGTGAGTTCTAGAGTGGAGGCTGAAGACAGTGCGAGTTTCTCACCGAGCCTGACAGTAGGGCAAAAAGTTGTTCGGAATACATGGTCATCCATTCCTTGGCCTCTCTGCAGAGCACACACAGTAATTCTCACGTATTCCAGTTGCAATTGTGACTCTGTGCTAATGCATCTGAAAGAGGTAGAGGGCGAAAATAAAAGAAACTGCAGTTCTTACAGGTGTGTCGGTGAGCTGTGTATTTGGGGGTGTGAAGTAAGGAGATGCAAGGAAGAGCATTCAGAAGAGAGTGAAAAGAGGGTGCTGATGAGTAACAAGATGAGGTGTAAGATATGCAGATGTGGAGAGAAAAAGGGCGTACATGTGTAACAAAGAGTGAACATAACGTGAGTGATAGAAACACTCTGAAGACCACTATCAAAGCCACAGGCCTCAGTAGTGTTTAATTCACAGTCTCACAATTCATCTTAAACAGCTAAGAACCACTGAAAGTCAATAGGCCTGGCTGTTAGATGTATGTTAGTTGTGTTATATATCTAGATGCAATAACAGAAAGCTTAGACATGAACCAAAATACCGGTCAGGTGGCATACTATGGGAATCACAGAAACCTAGTTTATGTGATTAAGCCACGCCCTCAATTACACAGGCCTATCCACTCTTAGACACACCCCTTTTTAGGTCTCGCCTAGCGAACGCAGCGCATGCGCTGCTTCGCCTTGGCGAGACTATTGTTGTCGGTTTTGCTAGCGAAGGGAGACAAACCATGTGCGCGCACGGACAGGCGATGTGCACGCGCATGGCGTCTCCTCTGCCTCACCGCAGCACTTGCTTCTCCGATTCCTGAACATACCTAAAGGTAAGGCCGATTGTTTTCTATAAAAGCCCAAAAGCTGCGACAAACGCCTTTCTTAAAAAAGTACGAAATCCGACGCCCACTCACAGTCGTCTGTTTTCTAAAAGCCGTCTGAAACTTTACTCCGTTCCGGTTCCAGGACTTTCGGGGCAGGGGGCAGAAAGGAACGAATGTGTGAGGTCCCAGTCTATTACAACGTTACCGCCGGCATTTTAAAAAGCTGCAGGAAGGAGACACAAGGTGGGTAAGATGCACACTCGGGTGTGCGGCGCTGGCCCAGAGGTGTGAGGTCTGCCTCACTCCCGGTCGCTGCAGGCTGCTATGCACTGCAGGCTGCCTCCGTGACCGCCACAGGTCCAGTGCTGCGAGAGTGCGCTCCAGGCACCAGGAGCTATCCACTGAGGACAATATAGAAGAAGAGGTGGGGGACAGCCAATGACAGCCATAAATGAATCAGCCAGGTGATGCCTTGCAGGTGGGTGTGAGTGCGCCTGGTGAAGGGGGTGCCTACCCTAGACCCTGTACTTGGAAGCTTTGAAATGCTCACTTATGGTATATTGGACAACAGTTGTGTACAGAAGCCTGTGCATTGGGCTGTCAGAGCCGGAGCTCCGTGCACTCATGGGAATCTTTCTGCTACCAGTTAATAATAAACTGTGGAAAAAACGCTTACAGGACCCTTTATGGCCTGTGCTTATAGGGACCTTTGTGGCGTGCTCCTATGGGATCCTGAGTCATAGTCACTTATAGAAGGACCTGCAATAGGTACTACTGATGATCGGTGCGGCAGACATAGGTGAACGCCTGAAAGACACACACCAGAGGAAACCTATATGCTATTAGCGTTCGCAGAGAAATAAAGCTGCATACGCCCAGGGATGGTGGCCGCCTAGACATGGAGTGAGCAGTCCCGGGGCCTCCTGCGGTTCTCCGTTGTTGTGGGTGAACCACTGAAAGCTGGAACCAGGCTCGAGCCAGAGGCCCAGCTCTGGCCCGCTCGTGGTCCTCGTGGACCTTCGAGCCAAAAATGAGCTTTCATGAGCCTTCTGCCAGCCCCCCACGCATTGACCTCATGCGCCAAGAATGAAAGACGAAGCACGAAGCTTTGAAGTAAAACAGGAGAGAAAAAGAAATACGCATTTAGTAGCTGAATTGCAGAATTTGAAAACCAAAAACCTGAGATCGATACCAACTTTTCCACTTGACCAGACTGTGTGATCCTCGACAAATATTTAATTTCACTTAGCCTCCTTTTTTTCACTATGATATATGAAAGCACCTTCAAATATGTGAGTTCAGGGATTGCACTGTACAAAAACCTGTTGTATTTGATTTAATAGACTTTAATGTTGTCTCATTTATTATAATAATTATAAGTTAAGCTTCAAATAGCACTTACGACTGCAGACTTGCCTCTTAGTTGGCTTTGCTGAAAGGAGGGGGGCAGGAATGTTTATAAATTCATGTTTAAAAAAAAAAAAGACACTTTTAATAAATGCCTCTCAATGAGTGACGACATCTGATGTACTAAGGTGAAACGCTATTTTGAATAGACGTTTTCATACTTTAAGATCAGTTGTTGCATGATTTGCATGCCGGATCTATTCTTGCCTCGGCTCCTCCACAGGCTTTTACAGCCAGAGCGGACCCATGGCTCATTCCTCCCCGTTAATGTGTTTCTCACCCACCTCTGCCTCCCTGCTGCATGAAGCCTGGTGGTGCTGGGGTAAGTCACTGCAAGCGTCGCTCGGCATGGGCCTCTCGCAACATTCGCTGTTAACTGGGTCCCAGCAGCTGACCGCGTGCCCTACCTCTGAGACAGTGCTGCTGGCTAGTGGAGTTATTCAATTTAAAGTTACAGATGCCCTGCACGAGCTCCACAACTAATCATAACAACACTGAACTCTCCTTTACCCCTGATGACCCAGTCGAGCGGCAGGCAAAGGCATCAGGTAAATGCTATCAGGATCTTCGTGTAAAAATAATTTTGGGAGTTGGTACAGAGCTCAAAATAGCTGTCAGAATTGCGTGACAGTGTTGGGACAGTGCGGGTATGCGCACACAGTGGTCAAAATGTATAAAAAAATAAATAACATAAAAAAGTATGGGAACTGTGATGCTGCGCACAATGTGGGCGGGGTGGGTGAGGATAGAGGCTGGATCAAAGGCATGGCTAAAAAAAAACAGAATATTCTGTAATTTTTTTTCGGTCTTTCACCTTCAGATAGCTACATATGGAATAACACACAGCTTAAATTAACAAGCATTTGCAATGCAACAGGTCTCGCATTTACGCGAGTTTGAGCTATTGACATTGTGAATGACAATGCCTTTTAGTTATGTTTTATTTTTTTAAACATAAATAAAACTCATTGTCATTTACAATGCCAATAGCTCCAACTCGCGTAAATGCGAGACCTATTGCATTGCAAATGCTTGTTTTTCATCTCACCTAAAGACTTGCTTACAGATACTGTACAGAGCAGACAGCAGCAGTGCAAGCTTTCCTCACACACACAGAACAGGTCCAGTATAAGCAGCAGTGCAAGCTTCCTCAATTCATAAAAGAGTGTCAGCACAGGAAGCAGCAATGCATGCTGCCCTTAAGCATGTGCGAGTCCTTGTGTCTGATGAGAACAAAATGGGTAAACAATATGACAAGGCCGCGTGGAGGGAGAGTTGGACTGCTGAGGGAGAGAGATAAAACCTGTAAAGAAATAAGTTGTGTTTTGTAAAGTATACACAACTGGCAAGAACACATTTCAAGAGGACTTCTTCATTGTACTGCATCGAGGAAAGAATCGGGTCTTATGATAAACCACATAGGAAACTCACTAGGCAAAGATCCTACTTCTCAAAAATGCATGATTCATTCCAGTCATAGGCAAACCCCTGAAGCATGAGTGGCTGATGCAATCAGCCAGGGAGTGGAAGTGATGCAGGGTACGCTGGTGGCATGCTGGGAATGTGTGTAGGGCTTGGTGTGTCAAACGGGACATCCAAAGGGACACAACCCATCGTGGTAGAAATGTGAAGGGCTGCCAGTGCCGCCAGACAACTTGACCATCAGCAAGGGCTGCAAAATAGAATTAAGCAGTGTAAGGGGGACAAACTTACAGCAACAGCCATAGACAGACACCGCTGAGCTACCAAACGGCAGATGCTATTCTTGGGGAGGGAACCTGCCCGAGAGACCATTTAATGAACTGAGGAGGGAGTCTTAAACCCCACATAGGAGAACATTTATGAAACAGGCTTACAATAATATTGGTTGTATATAACTACTAAATGGTTTTACGATATGTTAATCTACATATTAATAAGTATTGGGTCTAGGCCATATCCAGAGATTTGTGTCCAACTTCAAAAGCCACATATGGAGTATTGTGTTAATTTCTGAATATTGTGTCTAGGTCTGAGGGCACATCAATATTTTAGCTTTAGCTGTTGACTCCATCCCTTGCAGGAAGACAGTGACTGCAAAACTAAGTTGTAAGAAAGTTGATCACATTCAAAATACCTGAAGCTGATGGCGTGCTTTTAAGATAAAGTTTGTATTAAGCAGACGAGCTGCTAGTAAGAATGGTCTGGGCAACATGTAGATTATTAACAACAAGGGCTCTCTGATCAACTACCAGAAATTCAGACCATTTGCCAAATTAAATTTAAACAGCAAAGTCACAGGCGTAAACCATATGACCCTTCAAGGTCCCAGGCTATAGACTGTCCTGAGCCAACAAATAAGAGCAAAGCCAAACTACCCATCAGGAAAATTCTGAAAACAGAACTTTTTATGCAAACCCATAGTTGATACCAAAGTCCAAGATTTAGCGCCAGCCAGCTAGATTCCATGTGTTCATAGTCCACAATCCTACAAACCCAGAACTACTCTATCGATACCCTCATCTCTTGATAACCTACGCAGAAAGTCAAATTAACAATACTTTTATGAAGGAGATCTGACGACACTGACACCATTACCCTGTCCTCACTAACCTGTATGAGTTTAAAGTCCCAGGAAATAGAATGTCCTCAGTCAACCAATAAGTAAGGGCTAAGCCATCCACAAACATACTCAAAACTGAAAACAGAGCCTGCAGACCACAGTGCTTAATTTAAGCCAGTGGTTAACGGTGCTCGGCACCGGCACTTAGTTGTCAACCCCGGTGCTTATTATATTTTGTCTAACTTAGAAGCAAGCACAATGACAGTTGTTTGTTAATTCAATATACCATAACAATTACTTACTACCTACCTTCCAAGCCATTCTTATAGCATTGGGGGCCTGAAATAGGCTGAATTGTCACACTTGCAGAAGTGCAATGGTTAGTAGTTGTGTTGGTGCTGTCATTGGCAGCAGAGGCAGTGAGTGGCGCAAGCTGCAGTGGCCACCTCACAAGGGCCCGACACTTATTTTTTCACAAATTTAACACTGCTGCAGAGGCAGCAAATGAGCAATGCATGAAGCTTGTTTCTAAGTGTTTGTGGTACACCCCATACGACCCTTAGATTCAGACCCATTTACCTCCATTGGTACTCCCACTAGTAACCAAACTACACTGAGCATCTGTTTTAGTGTCAGAGTAATTTGGCACTGATCCAACAGCAATGAAGCAATTGCCCAGCCCTAACTAACCTGCACCTCCAGAGGTATAGACCTCCATATATACTTTTTTTGTACATCATAGTGCTCAAGAGTGACTGTGAAGGACCATGGATGGTGCTACTGTAGTCAACGCAAATCAAGAAATGCACTCTATACTTCATGGCGTAGGTACTGTACAATTAGCTGAAGGGGGATAAGATGGAGACGTTTTTAAATCCTCAGAAAAAGCATGGATCAAGAATGCAATAGAATTGGTCCAAAGTCAAAGTTCTGGCGTTCCTCCAGTTAACAGACCCTGATGTACTGTGACAAGAGATGCACTGGAAGTAGTGTCATCAGAAACCAGTAGCTGCTCTGCAAAGTGAGGGTTAAAAACAGGGGCAATGACGATTGATAAAACTGGGTCACACCACTAGTAGGTTGTATGGAGTACCAACCTATAGTGACCAATATCTTGTACACAGATGTTGTAGTCTAAATATTCTGATAACAGGAGGATAGACAAGAACCGATGATTCTCAATTGTAAGTGGGGAACTTGGACTTGGGGTTAAGGACAGTTGCATCCTTCAACTGAAAAATCTTTAGGAATGTGAGGGATGCAATGCTGATTCAAATGATTCCAACTCCATGATGACCAGCCACATCAAACGAGCCACTAGGCAAAACCGAGGGTCAATGTGAAAAACAAGTGTCCCTAGCAGGTTAGAAAAGAGAAGATACAAGCGCCAACAAATTCAGAGAAGGTCAGTGCTATGTAGGCTCTTCACATTCACGGATCTGGAACTTCTGCTGGTCCTCGACTCTCTTGCAGAGCAGGTGTCATCAGTTCAGTTCTGGCCAGCTGCCCACCTATCTCTTGGGTAACTGAAGTCAAGCTTCAAGAGGCTGGGCCTTACAAAGTGGAGGCGTAGAAGACTCAGATCCTTGCCAAACATGGAGCAGTTCTAAGCCCTCCTCTTCCTGTGCAGGTCTCTGAATTAGAACTTCCAAAGTGTCCTAGGCTTGGTGGCAGCCTAGAGGAATACAACAACTTCTAGAGCCCTGTTCCTGGTCAGACTCTTCTGTGCTGGTGCAGCTTAGCTTCTCCAGAGTCCAGACCCCCATCCAAATACAATCTAATTGCCTCGGGATTTATCCAACTCTGGAGTAACTGTCAGGAAACCAGGGCCGAGACAGTTTGGGTGCCAGATTCAAAAATCATAACCCAACCAAGCCAATGAAAGTTAAAAGCAGTTTTCAATCCTTTCACCAGGAAGGAATGCCAAGAGACTTCTTACTCCGTGGTGTGCTCCATATAGGTCTAAATTCACTAACTTACTCAGGGATGCTGCCAGGTACCAGATGTTCACAGGAGATGTGGATTTCCATATAGACTACCTGAGTGCGCTCTCTGCAATTTCCAGATGGTCCTTGGTAGAACAATAAAGGAGCAGGATGCGGATTGGGCTCTAGATAACTAGGACACACAGAGTGGGAGGAAGAAAACTGGAAAGCCTGAAAAGCTTTACCCTATGCAGAGAAGCTGACAAGATTCTGCTGTATTCATTATGTCATTACACAGAGCACATGTCATACAGTGCTAAAATGTGAGTCTAAACACACAACTTGAAAGCATGTTATAGGGTGTGGCCACCACTTACTCACAGGAGGGGTGAAGATGTCAGGTAAGGAAGGACTGAGCCAGTTTCATCTGGGGTGGGGCGAAAGGGTGGTAGGCCTTCCCACCGCCAGTGGAACAGGCAAAAAAAAAGCTTTGCTACTTGACTGTTGATACAGCTGCTGCCAACCATCATCTCTCCAGGAGCAGTGGCAACCCTCTAGTATAAAGGTGGGAGTACATTTTGGATGAAGCATCTAGGGAACACACCCTTCTGTTATGCTGGTAAAACTTTAAAACAACATGGAACATTCCCCGTGGACACACAGATTTTTAGGTTCAGTTCACTAAAGAAAATAGAACAGTGGCAATCACTGAATAGCAAAAAAGGCCGAATGTTACAGCTGGTCCCACAGTGCAGGGACTTTCATCCCTGTAATGTGTATCTTCACAATACGAGACACAAGGGCTTGGTTCTGAAACCTTGCATGAACTCAAAAGGAAGAGCTGACTGACTCACTATGTCCCATGAATGAATATGGATATCTATTGGGGGGTAGCCATGAGTAGCATCTGCTACCAGTAGTTGCAGTTTCCTACATCTGGCACTACCCTTGCTACTCACAGTCCCATGGTACATGATGGCAACAGCAGGAACGGAAAGTAAACATGGCTCCAAGACCCTGAATGTTAGGGTCCAGGAATAGGCTGTGGCATAGACCACACTCAGCAAGTACCATTACAGAGGGTGAGGGATGCTAAGAATTCCCCAGAAAGATTGGGAATTTCCTTGCAGAATTAATGCTTTCTGCACCAAATTCTATATGCATTATAATTCACCCATTTTTCTTACAGTAACTTTTGATATGTTTGACTTGCCAGAAATGTACCTGAGGGGGAAATTGATGGGGATGTTGTTTGCCATGAGACTTAGTATTCCCATATGACTGGTAGCAGGAGTTACACACATACTGGAATTGTGTCCCATACTTATGATCGGATGTGAGAGATCTATTTGCCATCTGTGGTTTGAACACTTTGCCCACCCTACTAGCCTCTCACAAGCCAGCAGCAAGCTATTAAGGGGCTAAGAGTGGGATTAAGCTGTAACATTGTGATGTCATTGAAAGTCAGATGGTGCATGATGACATTTATGCTACCCCCTAACATTTTAGTGAATCGGTGTCCACGCCCAGGAGGCATGCGACTAGGGGCAACACTGCCCTCCACACCACCTAACCCCTCCCTCAACTCCCACTCCAAAATGCAATGTAGAGAAATACATTCTCACAATGACGCAAAGGGGTAGCCACAGCAGAGGGTAGGTGGGAGGTGCACCTAGGGTGTCAAAGCACCTCTGGCCCAGGCTAGCACTCTCCCAGCAGCTCCGCCTCACGGTCGCTCCGCTCTTGAGCTCGTGTCCTCTCCTAGCAGAGTTCGAGCCGGCAGCCCGCCCCTGCGCCTCAGGTTGTTTTCTCATCTGCCTACTGTTACGCTAATCCTTGCGCTCCGTATTACCGCATTTGGCGGTTTTTACTGTATTTACTTGTGTTTAGAGTGATTTAAAGATATTACTGCCTTTTTTTCCCGCTGTAGTTTCACTCTCTTCCCCGCTGTTTACTGTTTTTTTTTCTGATATTCCCGCTGTTCTGGTCAGTTTTCCGCCGCTACTGCCCTTGCGGCCCCACCCCCTACACAGTCCCGCTCCCGCCTCCTATCTGCTCCCGCCCCCCTCCCCTACTTATGGCGACCGCTGCGGGGGAGCGCGTGTGAAGCCTTGACCTCTGGCCCAGGCTAGCACTCTCCCCAGCAGCTCCGCCTCACGGTCGCTCCGCTCTTGAGCTCCTGTGTCCTCTCCTAGCAGAGTTCGAGCCGGCAGCCCGCCCCTGCACCTCAGGTTTTTTTCCCCATCTGCCTACTGTTCCGCTAATCCTTGCACTCCGTATTACCGCATTTGGCGGTTTTTACTGTATTTACTTGTGTTTAGAGTGATTTAAAGATATTACTGCCTTTTATTCCCGCTGTAGTTTCACTCTCTTCCCCGCTGTTTACTGTTTTTTTTTCTGATATTCCCACTGTTCTGGTCAGTTTTCCGCCGCTACTGAACTTGCGGCCCCGCCCCCCTACACAGTCCTGCTCCCGCCTCCTACCTGCTCCCGCCCCCCTCCCCTACTTATGGCGCCCGCTGTGCGGTCGCGCCGCTGGCGCGCCGAAAGCGCCTAAGGCAAGCCCGTCTGCGTCCGTCCGCGACCCGACCACAACCAGCGCCAGGAACCTTGGTCCTCCGGGGCCTCACCGCTACGACTCAACCTCCCTCCACGCACTCAACCTCGGAAGACACGCCGACTGCGCAAGATCCTCGCCGGACACCACCCACGGGCAGATCTCGTGCAGACCCTGCCGCAAATCCTTCACCATCGTCGGAGCCCCTGGGACCGCCAAAGGAACGCCTGATACACACACCACCGAAACCCTGACTTGCATCCTGCTCAACGTGCGCCCCTTGCACCGACACACCGTTGAGATCTGGGACCTGCTCGACACCCTCTCGCCCAACGTCACCTTCTTAACGGAAACCTGGACCAACACCACCTCCGGTCCCGACATCAGCACCGCCATCCCAGACGGCTACAAGATCCAGAGAAAGGACCGTCCGCACCGCCCAGGAGGAGGACTCGCCATCGCACACAAGACCCCCCTCCGACTCTCCACATCCAGCACGAGTGACCCCCACTCCAACACAGAACACCTCCACTTCCAGATCCAGACAAGCCCCAGGACCACCCTACGCGGCACCCTCATCTACAGACCCCCAGGACCTCGTACCCACCACGCAACCACCATCGCCGAGCTCGCCGCACCCCACGCCATCACCTCCACGGACTACATTCTACTCGGGGACCTGAACTTCCACCTCGACAATAGCAACGACCCCTACTCGACTACTCTCCTTGACAACCTCGCCAACCTTATATTGAAGCAGCTCGTCAACACACCCACCCACAGAGCGGGTCACACCCTCGACCCCCATCTTCGCGGGAGGAACAAACTTCCGCTTCTGCCACACCACCCAGCCCCTCTGGACTGACCACCACTGCGTTTATTTCACCTTCAACACCACCCCCGTATCCAAACCCGCCCCACGCCCGCCACGACGGAACTGGAGCAAGGTCACAGAGGAGCACCTCAACACCACCCTCCGTCAATACCCCCCCATCGCTACGACCGACACCAACTCCGCAGCCAGAGAGTTTCACCGCTGGATCTCCAGCTGCGCCGACAAGCTCGCACCCCTCCGCCCGCCAAACAACGCCCGCAGAAAGCCGCCTGGTTCACCACAGAACTTCAAGATGCCAGACACTCCTGCAGACGCCTAGAGAAAACTTGGCGAAACCTGAAAACCACGGAAGCACGGAACGACCACAAGAGCGCCCTAAAGGAATACCACTAGCGCATAAAAGACACCAAACGGACCTTCATAAGAGACAAAATCCAGACCAACGTGACCAACACCAAGGAACTGTTCAACGTCATACAGCAGTTCGCAAAACCCACCTGCGAAGCCACAGACGTCACACCTTCCCAGGAACTCTGCAACAAGCTCAACTCCTACTTCCATCTCAAGTTCAAGGCTCTCTACGACAACTTCAGCGAACCAACGACGAGCACCACCCCCCTACCCACCGCTGCCGATAAGCCGACCATCACGTCCTGGGATCCCGCTACTGTTGAACTCATCACAGCGACCATGAAGAAAACCCACTCAGGAGCCCCAAATGACCCCTGCCCACTGCACATCTTCCACAGAGCCACCACCGTCATCGCACCCGAACTAGGACGCACCATCAACGCCTCCCTCAGATCAGGCATCTGCCCAGACGAATGGAAACGGGCGAAGGTAAAACCCCTCCTCAAGAAACCATCGGCCGACCCAACGGACCTGAAAAACTACCGGCCCATCTCTCTCCTCCCCTTTGCGGCCAAAGTCACCGAGAGACTCGTAAATGCCCAGCTGACCGCCTTCATAGAAGAGAACTCCATCCTAGACGCCTCCGAGTCTGGATTCCGCAGCAACCACAGCACCGAGACCGCCCTCCTCGCCGCCACCGACGACGACATCCGCACGCTACTCGACCAGGGACACACAGCGGCCCTCATCCTTCTAGACCTCTCCGCAGCCTTCGACACCGTGTCTCATCGCACTCTCGCAGCCAGACTGCATGACGCAGGAATACAAGAAGCCGCCCTCGACTGGATCCAATCCTTCCTCTTCGGCAGAACCCAGAGGATCAGACTCCCTCCCTTCCTCTCCAAACCCACTGAAATCAACTGTGGAGTACCCCAGGGATCATCACTCAGCCCCACGCTCTTCAACATCTACATGGCCCCCCTCGCAGCCATCGTCCGACAGCATGGGCTCAGCATCGTATCCTACGCCACCCAGCTCATCCTCTCGCACACGAAGAATCCAGAGGACACCAGACTCTGTTTCCAGGAAGGTATGAAGGACGTGGCATCCTGGATGAAGGACAGCTGCCTGAAGCTAAACTCAGAGAAGACCCAGGTCCTCATCCTCGGGCCCTGCACCTCCGCCTCGGACAACTCCTGGTGGCCCTCCGCCCTCGGGAGCCCACCCACCCCTACGGACCACGCTCGGAACCTCTGCATCATCCTCGACTCCTCCCTCTCCATGAACCACCAGATCAACGCCTTCGCCTGCACTAGTTTCACCTGCCTTCGCATCCTCCGGAAGACCTTCAAGTGGATCCCCCCAGACTGCAGAAGGACCGTCACCCACGCACTCATCACTAGCAGCTGGACTACGGCAACGCCCTCTACGCCGGAATCAACAAGACTCTTCTGCACAGGCTCCAGACCATCCAGAACGCCGCAGCCAGACTCGTCCTCGGGACACCACGCCATGAGCACATGACCCAACACCTACGAGACCTCCACTGGCTCCCCGTCGAGAAGAGGGTCACCTTCAAACTCATCACCCACGCCTACAAATCCCTCCACAACATCGGACCCAAATACCTCAACGAGCGAATATCCTTCCACGTACCCAAGAGGAACCTCCGCTCTGCCGACCTCGCCCTGGCAGAGGTCCCCCGCATCCGCAGAAACAGAACCGGCGGAAGAGCTTTCGCCTACATCGCAGCCAATACCTGGAACGAGCTCCCTGCGAACATCATACGCTACCCGACCCTGCACACTTTCAGGAAGGACCTCAAGACCTGGCTCTTCGACTGACCCGGAGCCGCGCCCCCCCCCCCCAGCGCCTTGAGACCCTCACGCGCTTTACAAACCTCTGATTGATTGAGGTTACATCTTGTCCCGCAGTTGGGGCTTGCATTTGGTAAGAACTTCATTTTATATAGTGCAAATGGCACTTGATTTGCAAGAATACAAGCCAACTCCAGCTTCTCAAGATTAGACCCAGGGGCATATTTACACGGCGATATTGCCACCAGAACGTCATTTTTAGTGGCGTTCTGGTGGTGATATCCCCTTCTCCTTATTTACAAAGCGGCGTTAAGTCACTTAACGCCACCTTGTAAATAAGGCCCCCTTTCACGCTTCACTTAGCGTGAAAGGGGCGTGCAATGGGTGTTGCAGTGGGCGTTCCGTCAAAACACCCATTGCTTTTTGACACTGCCCCATGTTTACAAGGATGGGGAAGTGCCGAAAACGAGACCAGAGAATACCTGATCCTGGACTGGAGATATGACTCGTATTTTGCTCTTTCTAGTGTGCTGCAGAATGCAGCACACATGGAAACAGCAAATCGCCTTTAAATGACTGTTTATGTGCAGTAAGGTGTCCCTTCCTGCGCGTAAACCTTCATCCCTGCAGTGCAGGCACCCTTGCAACATGGTGGAAGGGTGACTACCCTGGCGCTAGGCAGCTATTTTAGCACCAGCGCTAGGGGAAACGCAGGGTCCGCTCAGTGGTCAAAGTGGGGTAAAAAAAGTAGGGGAACTGTGGGTAGAGAATCAGAGGGCGGGAATAACCAGAGGGTTGGATCAGTGGGCGGAGTTAGAAGTGTGGCCAGAATGCGCAAAACATCCCAATTTTTAGTATTTGTTTGGCATTTCACTGACCAGTTAGTTACAGTTTATTATGTTATTTAATTCAACCAATTGATACACATGATTATTTAAGGTTTAATGAGTTATTGACATTAAAATACATTCACAAAGTGGGATATGTTTCCAATCACAGAATGTACCAAATACGCTTAAAAGTGGAAGCACAACTGATTTGTCTCCGAGTCAAGGAGTTTCTGTCACCAGCACTTCTCCTCTTTTCCATAAGAGCAGATCAAACATGAATAGCAAAATATCCTAGTTTGCAAATGTTTTCTATATAATTATGGCTCTGCAATATGTGACACATAACACAACATCTGCTACACAATCTGCCAATTTTAACTTATAAATTGTTTGTATCTCAAACGGATCAAAAGTTACAAAAAAATGTGACTTGTGTTGCTACGAAGGGACAGTCCTTCACAAAGGATGACTGATCACCTTTCTCACAGCTGTATTTGTATGTTACAGTGGTACTAATAAGGCAAAATCTTTCCAGAGACTGTTAGCATGTGTAAAATGTCAAAATAATAAAGTATCAGAAAATATACTGCATTATGCTGCAGCCTTTTTTCTTTGCTACATAATTTAGTTAACACTGGAGCATAATTCCTGTGGCCCCACGCAGGCAGCACATGTTAAAAGTGCTTGTGTATGAAGCAGAGAGACTGAAGTTTGCGAACTTAGTTTGGTGTGTGTGCAAATCCTGCATTACCAATCCCTGGTGAGTTGCAGCTACCACTGCTGAAACAAGGCCAATGGAGGTACCAATGGTGAGGCAGAGTGGCCTCAAGGGCAGGGCCACCTTTAGTGCTGATGGCGCCCTGTGCAACAATGTTTGTTGGTACCCCCCAATGACTACCTCCGCCACGAATTCCCTCACTACCACCTTTTAACAGTGCCCCTCAAGTCTCCATAACTACACTCTCTCTAAGATGCATTTAATTTGATTTACAGCGCCGTTCATACCAGTGTAGGGTGTCAGAGCATTTTCCATCACACACATTACACAGAGACAATCAATTATACGTGTGTAAATCGCTGTACAGGAAAGGTTACATACGACAAAGGATTACAAGGTGTAAGAGTCACATGACAACCATACTAGTAGGCAATATAGTTTAATAGTGAATGGTCTGGAGAAACACAAACTGAGAATTTAAAACGTAATACTATTGTTGGGGGTTCTCTTTAATAATCAGAATTGATTTCCATGAATACCTTTTGCAACATTAGGATAATCAAAGACTGGGGAAGAAACCATAACGCTCTAATTTATACCTTGCAGTTTGCATGCAGCTCTTAGATGACAGTTAATAGCTCACTGTTCTGTGTTCATAATATACTTGTAAACACAATGCCCCCACCCAAAGTCAGCGCCCGGTGTGGTCACACCAGTTGCACCGCCCTTAAGCCAGCCCTTCTCAAGGGTCCTGTGGCCTCAGTGACAGAGTCACTGTTGCTCTAGGGTGTGCTGCTTCATAGGCCTGCCCGCAAGACTGGAGGTGAACTTTAGTATGGATTGTGGTGGACAGGCCTTCAAGGTTAACCCACACTTGCCACAGCTAAGGTCGACCTGCTGGTGCTAAGACACCAGGGATTCTAAGGTCTAGAGGGGCCTCCTAAGGTCTAGCATGGGAATGTGCTCCCTCAGGTTAGTGGTCTGGGGGCCTGGTCCTGAAGGCTGAACCTGGTTCCCCAGTTCCAAATTCGGCAGCTCTGGCCATAGTGCCACATCCTCTCCCCCACTGAACACCATAATGCCCCACTGGGAGAAACTCGCACTGCCTTCAACTACAACCCAATTGTGCCCCGTTAAAACATCTGGATGAGACTCAATTCAAATTATGCACTAGACAAGAGTAATAAGCTGCCTGAACAAAAAGTACCAACATCCTGGAAAAAGCAAACACTCCTAGGGAATGCAAGATTAAGTATAGCATGTGAAATGTAAGCAGGAACAACATGGTTACCATAACGCTTTTACACTCACTATTCAGAAATCAGTGACTGCTTTTGCCTGAAAAGTTAAGGACATGACAACAAGGCCCGGAAGGGCCCCATTTCAATGTCCGTTGCTTATATCCTTACAAAACGTAAGCAGTTTGGTTTAAAAAGACCACATCCGTGAACACAGAGCCGCGGTACACGTTTTGTTTACCAATCCACCTATCAGTCAGGCATTGCAGTACTTCCAGGACTGGTGCACTTCCCCACCTGGGGAAAACAATGCTGCTCAAAGAAAGACAAGGAAACAAAAGTAGCACTTCACTGGCAAACTCTGTAAAGTGATGCTAATGTGTTTGGGTGTGAATAAAATCAATCTGTCCACTTTGCAACCACTCTGTCTTGCTTTATTTCGTTTTTTATTTTTCATATTTTGAACCTTTTATTCACGAGGCTGCACTGTGGAAAAGAAGAATGTCAGAAAAAGAGACAAAACTGTTTTTATTTTTTTGATCCATTTCACAGGGGAACAAATAAGCGAAAGGAGGGACGAAAGGGTGAGAACCCTTTCTTGAAGTCACTGTTTTCAGTAAGTGAGCAGGAGCTAGTCATAGAGAGAGGGACTAAGAGGAAGAAAGTGGGGGGCAGCTGCCAGCGGCAGAGCAGAAGTGGACTCTGTCCCGGTCTTCCCTGGGCAAGAAGGAAAAAAGTCCTTTTCCTTCTCTGCCCAGTGCCCGCCCTGCCCCGCCCATTCCCAAATGGACACGAACGCCGAGCCTTCTCTGCAGGCATTGGCTATTTCTGCCCTCTGGGACGAATGTTTAAAATAAAAAAAGTAGGGGAACGGAATCTATTGAATAAAAGAAGTCGGGGCATGCGTGCATCCCTACGTTTAAAAAATGTCGGCGAGCGGCGTTACCAATTTTGGACTAACATCGCGCTCCGACATTTTATTGTAAATACTCCTTACCCGTGTCTTGCAGGTTTACAGTCACACAACTCTACCACAAATGTGCTAACTCTCCAAGCAATATTAGGCGTTGATTAGGAGTAGTATGGAATAAAGAGTGTCATTTACCACATCTGATAAATACTATTACATCATAATGGGGAATTGAATGGATTTGTTAAATATCGCCTAATCCGAGTTTGCTATTCCATATTCAGGAATAACATGGCAAACCATTGCACCGATTACCTAAGGTGAGGTATTTACCAAGTGCACTAAATAGCGTCAATTTCAAAGCGTCCCTTGGAATTAAGACAGAACATACAATAAGCATTTAAATCACTTCATTCCACATATGTTACATTTTCTGGGTCTTTCCCCTGTTAAATGTCAGATGGTCTGACCTGCTGTAACCTGTGAGCGAAAAACGGCACGGGTGTGATAATTATCTCACAACATCGAATTCTTGTAAGAAGAAATTAATAAGTCCGATTAGTGTGCAAAACTCCGTTTGTACAGACCTCAGAATGTTCAGTGCTACCCATAATCGAGGCCTTAGTAAAAGGCTGTGAAGGCGATTATGTTTTTCCAGAAAACGGAGTTACCTACTTGCACACCATCCAAACTTTCCCTCCCGACTCTTCAAAAAGCTGTTGTTTTTTCATTTCACATACTTCAAATTCCGACGCGACACAGTTTCTATCCCCAGGGTCATTTTCCTGTTATCATATCTGTCGTCCAAGGACAGGCGTGGGTTGTTCGGATACTGTTGAAGGGATTTTTTGCAGTATTAAAGTACTTTTCCAATAGACCGAGAATGAGAAAAACACTTTGATACATGAAGCCCTACGTGATTTGCCCAGTATCACAGGATGGTGAGCTGACGCCGGGACTCGAACCTGGGATGCTTGCATTAGTGATATCACACTGTCAGAAAAAGAAAACATAACAAGCTGCAGTATTTAAAAGCGTCCTTTCCTCCTTTTTTCTCTACGCCGATGTAGGCTGGAGAATGTCTCTGAGATGACATAAAAATACGAGTTAGCTGCAGAGACATCAGTGCCGTTCCGTTGGTCCCCGTGCAAGCAATGAAAACTCCCCCCAACGGTTGATTGGTTAATAAAATTCAGTATTAATCAGGGGCCAATGGGCCCCACAAGCATCAGGGCCCCGGTGCCACAGCACCTACTGCACCACTGAAAGCTACGCCCCGGAATGATAGACCAGTTGGGGATATGCTTTCCCACGGTCACTGCTGTGTAAGCAACATACTTCTCAGCTGCTGCAGGGGAAGTCAGGTTACTTGATTTATTAAAGAGGCCTGGCTAAATGTAACCCCTTGTATGGATTAAAAGTGGGGTAAATGTGCGCTAAGATTTTTCTACAAATCCACTTTTTGGCTACTTTTGTTGCCCCGATTTAGTCGTGTGTGCGGTGGGGTATAGTGTGGGTAGTGCCTTTACTGTTTGGTTTGTTGGGGAAGCATACTTTGTTGTACCGGTCTGCGTAGGCAGAGATTATATGGGTTTGGGACTCGGGTTCCAAAGAAATTTAGGTTAGTTGCCTCAAAATCAGGTCAGAACCTGTAAAATTGTTTGTTAGCCAGAACTGTGGCTGTTACAGGGTGATCAGCTTAGCTTAAGACTGAGATGAGTGTAAAGGTGCACTTTCAGTCTATCTCTTACTTGGCATAGTGTTGAGACCAAAATATTATCACATTACACCCAGAACATTTGTTTTACACATTGACAACGTCCCTTTTTAGGTATGAGCCTACCAGAAGTACAAGTTGTCTTGTTGCAAAAGACATACCGTCAGCTTACCGATGGGCTTAAAGCACACCCATTGGTTGGCTCTATTGTCGCTCTCATTTGCTTGCTTCCGATTCGATGGCTTGCCTTGCCCATCTTGTGTTTGTACCATCCTCTGGAGAATAACCTCTTTACTTGTGTACTTCCACTGCTTACTTTTAGCGAACTACTTTTTTTTCATTTTGCTTAAGCACTCAATGAGAGTGCATCTATTTTCAAGCCCTTCATCTATCACTCCTCAGCACAATTACGCCAGCCCCCATCTTCCTCTTCCCAATAATGCAAACAAAACAGAAGAAGCTCATTTTACTTCATAAAAAGAGTATACCAAACATGCTATTAAAATACTTTGCCAGTGTTCTCTTTCATGAACATACGAGGAAACTAAAGTAACAAACCAGTGCGTAAATATTGTTTGAAGGCAGAGAAGGGCATCGCACTACCGAATCGGAGCACTGGATTGTTTAAGCATTCAGGGAAGGCACATACAAACCAGTGTTTACCAGAACCACTTCTATCCAATACGTCTTCAAACGCACGTTTGTCTGCAAAATGCGCTCTAGGTGTGCCCCTGCCATGTCAACTACGTCTATTGCTTATTTTACAGCTCTACCCAACACAACTTAGCCACAAAATTAACTTTAAAAAGACATACCCTGTGTCTCCATTCCTGTAAAAAGAAACAAATGCACACCTTCTGTTTCAAAGTTACCTGGTTTTCTCTAAACAGTGCTTGATGACTGACAGAATTAGGTGGGCGTCCTGCACCATTTGCTCGAAGTTTTTGTGAAGTGAGATAAACACCTTAAAATACTTTGCAGAAAGTTCTGTACGCAGGCGAACGTTGAAAACATGAAGAGGTTGAGTGGAGACAATAAAATGTTCAATTTATGATTAAAGGTTTGAATATGATGTTTTTAGGGGAAAGAAACACAAATGAGGGAGATATATGGGAACCTCAGACAGAAAAATATATTTTCTTAAGAGAGGGTCAGCGAGCTGTGGTGAAGGGACAGTGAACTTTTTAGTCTTGCCTGAGGCAGCACACATGCTTGCTTGCAATGATCTATTGTTTCCAAGAAAATGGAAAAGACTTTTAAAAGGGGCTTTGAGCCCAAACAGCCTCATAGTCACTCTTTCTTCCTTTTCGCTGGTGAACGCATGTCGACTTCAATTCGGCTCCCTGTGTTTCTTTTCTTCCTAGGAGCATGGACCAAATATTGATTGATTTCTTTATTGGACTGTTTTTTTGCTTTTGCTTGCAAGACACCTTGGAACCATCAGGGTTAGAGCATGTGCTTCCCGGTATTTCCAAGAGCTGAATGCAAACAACTAGCAATAACAAAACTTTGTCACCAATTTCCGATATGTACATTTCCGCTTGCCTGTTGCTTTAATTGATGACAAAGCTGTAAACATACTCCCTTTGTTTAAGACTGTTGCCTTACAGTATGTGTTTTTCTGAATTTACACATTGCCTATTTGTTGGTTACTTAAAACAAAAAATTTAGAGGATATTTTATTCATCATTGATTGATTTCAAAAGGTTTATGTTTCACATTTACTTCTGCCCACTGTAACCCCTAACATCACTCTTTCCTCCCTTCACCTCTACCCTGCCCTAAACCCTAAAATCACCCTCAACATTACCCACCATTGAACCCTCAAGTCAGCCTCGCCTCCCCTTACCGCTACCCACCCCATAATCCTCGTCACCCTCACCTCCCTTTACCTGTACACATCCCTGAGCCCTCAATTCACCCTCACCTCCCTTTACCTCTACCCACCCCCAAGCCCTCGTCACCCTCACTTCCCTTTACTTCTGCATACCCAGAAACCTCAAATCACCACACCTCTTTACTTCTACCCACCCCAAACCCTCAAGTTACCCTCACCTCCCTTTACCTCCAACAGCCCACAAATCCTCAAGTCGACCTCATCTTTCTTTCTGTACCTACACTGAAACCCTCAAGTCACCCTCACCTCCCTTTACCCACCCTGAACCCCTCAAGTCAACCTCACCTTCCTGTTCCTTTACCCACCCAAGCCCTCAAGTCACCCTTACCTCCCTTTACGTCCACGCACCCTGAACTCTAAGATCACCCTCACAACTCCTTACCTCTAGCCACCCCCAAATACTCAAGTCACCCTCACCTCCCTTTACCTCTACCCATCCCAAGACCTCAACTCACCCTCACCTCCCTTTAACTCTTTGTGAAGACAGAGAATCATCCCATACTAAGAAAATGGATCACTGCCCCTCGCAGTCAGTGCTGGGGTGCCAAAGCGATTTTTTCCCAAACTTTCATCTATGCTGCACAGCAGTTGCTCTGCTGTTCAATATGGAGAAAAGAAATTGACAAAGCCAATTGCTCTCCCATAGGCAGCACCTATTGGCTTTAAAAGTGCTTGTTAAATTACCAACAAAGTTTGCCTCTCTGTTTATTTATAAACTATTGTCATTTTGGATCATTCTAATGTCAAGTACCCCCTAATACATGGTAATGATGCATGCCATTTGCAGGATGTAACATGGTGGGCTGAGGTGGGGAGGTGCTATAATGCAGCCTGCAGTGTCCACGTCATAGTACTTTCTGTGTTTTTTTTATGGCGGGTGGATATGGACAGCATGGTCAAGAGGTAGGGCAGCTGGGTGGGTAGGGCAACAAGCACAACATAGAGAGTAGAGACATGGGTAGAGAGAAGAAATTAGGAAAAGAGGCTTTTAAATACAGCAGTTTGTTATGTTTTCATTTTCTAACAGCATGGTGTCATTTGTGCAAACACCCCTTCCACGGTACCTGAACAACCTGCACCTGTCCTTGGAAACCAGAAATGACTACAGGAAATAATGTCAGGGATAGAAACCGATTCACTTTGGAATGTCAAATATGTGAACGGAAAAAACATCAGCCTTTTGAAGAGTCATGACGAAAAGTTTGGAAGGTGTGCAGGTATGTGTCTCTCTTTCTGAAAAAGCATCATCCCCTTTTAAGCCTTTATTTAGGCCACAGAAGGAGGGATGGGGAAAAGTTCTATGAAGCAGCCAGCAAGTCTGCCTCATAGCACTGTTTTTGTTATGACAGGTGGGGGGGGGGTGGATAACATGAACAACGGAGGGAGAATGGACGGGCAACACAGCAACAGATGGAGGAGTGAACTCGCTACAATGCACCTAGTGGTGTCTGCGTCATAGCACTTTTTAGGTCGAGCCTAGGCAGTGCGCAAGCGCTGTATTCAAGACATGCTGTATTCAATCTATGGGCTTTCAACACGCCCAGCGCTTTTGGTTGGTTGTTTGGCCTGCCTTTCGAAATTCCTTTGCTTTGGTTGGTGAATAATTTACATTTATCCCGCCTTTTGGCTGTTTTGTTCCCACCCCGGAGACTGCCTCTGCTACATGGATTCTTTCACTATCGGCCATATGATACGTTTCAGCGTACTACTTTTTCTTCCCGCTCTCTCCTTGCATAATGCATCTTTGCACTTGTAAGTTTCCCTTGATCAGCTCGCTTTATCCCTAAATCAGTGTGGCGCACCGTGCTTCATCTCGAAGAATGGAGGCTAAGCACAATTCTTTTGTTCTGCACGGGCGGCTCGCCTACCTCAACCTATTTTTTAGCCTCTGCAATCTTCTTTTCCGGACGGATTAAAAACTTTGCAGATGTTGTACGTTTTTTGCCAAGTGTAACTACCATTTATTTGAGTACCCATTCTCAACCCAGTTAAATTAAGCAGCGGGACAGAGAGTTCTGGGAGCAAAAGGCCAGAGTATGAAGAGCCCAAAGCCCTCTGTACAACTGCTAAGCAATCTAGCTGTGTACGTATCCCAGACATCAAACTCCAGTCTCAGCTGGACCCCAGTCTCTGTAGTCACAGGTCATTGCTGACCATGCGCTAAGCTGCTCAAACATCGAAACGCCGCCCTCATACTCTTCTGACTTCACTGACTGCTGCCGGACCGAATGTCGTTTACTGAAAAACGGTTTCACTCCGCCCTCGAGACCCTACCCTATTGGTTATCTAGACACCACGTAATTTGTGGGTAGCAACATTCCTTATAGACTTCCCAACGATAAGAGAGACAAGAAGGCTGCCATTGAGCTTCCGCTGTACTCTATTGTTTTTTTTTTTTTTAAACAGTACAGTACACTCTTACCAGCTGCCTTCCAATTGCCCACTTCCACCTGCCTTCCAATTGCCCACTCCCACCTGCAATCAGTGGTGTTGTTGATGCCATGTTGTTACTGGTGCTGCTGCACAGGATTATATAGGAGGCGGCTGGGGACCAGGAGCAGCAGCAGGCGGCAGAGTAACATGTTCTCTGAAGACCCTTGAACACCCCGCAGAGCAGCGCCAGAGCCACATTGAGTTATGCAGAGAACCTCCCTCTCTGACCTCATCCAACCCCGATTTTTAAAATCACATCCTCCGAGTTCTTTCACGTGAACCGGTATAGGGTTAAAAGCATTCCATTTAACTAAGGGTGCCTCAGGTTCCCACCTCTTCGGTTCATGATACAGGGAGACGTCTAAATCGCACATTTAACAAGTAGCAAACACAAGGTAATGTTTTCCGTCTCTCCTGGCTTCATCTCTTTCTCACTGTGTCTCCTTTAAATACATCTCTTTGCCCTCAACATTACCAATGTTTCTCTATACAATCCCCCAATGTCTGAACTCTTGTCTTCCGCTTTTCAGAGTGTGAACAATCTAGCTCCCACTGCCCTTCACGCTCTCTGTGTCCCTCCTGTCCCTGTCTGCCTGCTGCCACTGCTCTCCTTGCTTTGTGTCTGCTCACTGACTGTTCCCATCTTACCCTTGTTTAATAGGCATGTGCATATAGGTCTGCCGGTAGTTTCTTCTGTGCACAATTGCTTCAGGGATTTGCGGGTCGTTGCTTTGCGTGCATTTGGTGTTTATGATGGTTTGTGTAATTTGAGTGTATCTGGGGTGCTTCTGTTTGTATGTACACGTGTGTGATTTGAGAATATGTACATCTACGATGCTCGTGATTGTATGTGCACGCATGTGATTTGAAAGTGTGTATATCGGCGTGCTTCTGTTTGTATGTGCACAAGTGTGATACTGTGTGTATATCTGGGCTGTTTGTATATGCACAAGTATAATTTGTGAGTGTGTATATCTGTGGTTCTTGTCTTCTTTCTCCCAGTGTCTGGTCATCTCGGTCAGGGCCCCTTCTCCATAAACCATCTCTGCCACCTCACATCCTAGCCCCTCCTTTTCTATGGCTGCTTCTGCTCAAACACTTTCAAGCCCACACCCCCCTCAACTAGGGTGACCAGATTCTCAAAACAAAAAACCGGGACAGGTGACAGAAGTAGGAGTGACAGAAGTACCCATGGCTTTAAGTGGGATGAAAAAACAGGGGGCGGGGGGTGTCTCTCAAGGGGCGTGGCCGATGTAATTAAGGACGTGGCTTAAAACAGATAAGCTAAAAAAATCTGTACTTAGCATAGCGTCCTGCCCGAAAAATGTGCTGCTTCTGTCATTGTATCCAGATAAATAATATAACGAGTAACATCACACCCAGAACAAGCCTGGACTATTGGCTTTGTCAACGGTTGTTAGCTGCATAAGAGAAATAAACAATAACTTTGGCTTCGCTGTACAGAACATTGAAAATGCCTCAGTTCTGGAATGAAGAGAGACTGTGAAAGAACTAGAACGGGTCTCTTTAAAAGCAGTGAAGGGTGCTACTGCTGCAGCAGTAAGCTTTTTGTTTCTGCGTGAGGGCAAAAATGGAGAGCCCAATAGAGACCCGTCTCAGCACCT